>JAYRBT010000005.1:25496029-25514120 GCA_036023395.1 Myiotriccus ornatus | reverse complement strand
CATCATCGAATTTCCAAAAGTTGTCATCGGAGGAAAATATTGTTTCAACAACTGGCATTTCATTTTCAACCGATTTAAGCAATGGGTTCAGCAAAAGGTTTAAAAATATTGTGAACCTGCATATATATTTTATATTCTTTCATGATTGTTCAGCAAGTAACAAGATACTAAAAATGACATATCGGAATAATATAGTAACAGTGTTGGAATGAATGGCTCAGAGACTGTGACATTCTGAATATATTATGTATTTTGGATAAACATTGATACAAAAATATGCTCCTGTCAGTGCAGCAGGAATTTTTTTGTGATTTAAAAAATACATATTGACACATTATATCAAGTTTTTCACCATTACAATTTTATCACAAAATATAAAAAAAAAAGAAAAATCATTAAATTACTCACTACTAAAAAATACCCTATTTTCACCCACAGCTTACCCATAGCTGCCTAATCGTGGGGGTTTCACCTTGCAAAAAGCTCTTTTAGCAGGATCTTTCCTCCCATCTGAAGCAATTTATTTTCCAGTGAGACTTTGAGGGAAATGCTGTTGAGAGCAGTGTCTGTAATTCCTGTGCCCAGGAGCTGGTGGATCCTGTGGCAAAATCCAACCTCCCTCAGGGCCTTCATTGCCTTGCAGAGCTGCTCCTGCATGTTTGGGATTAGACGTATCCTGAATTATATGAAAACACATTCATAACTTTTAGATTTCTTGGGAAAAAGAGAACCTTTCAACCTTATTAAATCCTGCACGTCTAGACTAACAAACCTCATAGGCCTGGTGCTTTAGGGCTGATTGAAAACACTTCCAAGTCAATAGGAGTCATTTCATTGACAGTTAAGTGGGGAAAAGAAACGGACCTTGAATTTAATATGTTCATTTTTGTAATTATTTTTGTCATTATATAATTTTCACTTATTATATTTGTGTGCTGAAAAAACAAAATATTTTTCATCCCATTTCCCCGTGTCCAATCATTGCATCCCAACTCTTTTGTTGGGGTTCCATTAGGATTTGTGCTGATGCATGACCTGCATATTTTTTTCCTCCCTTGTTTTTCTTCTTCCTCTTTATAATTAATGTCCAATGATTTATGAGTAACTCAAGGAAAGCATGTAACTAAAGCAGACATTTTATGGAAACTTCCCACTCCGGCTTTCCTGTTTCAGAAGGCTGAGAAGGGCACAGAAAGGATAAGGGAGGCTGCAAACAGGTAACAGAAACCTGTGAACTGAAAAATGGGGGCATGGTTACAAAATTGGTATCCCACCATCAAAGAATCACAGAATATCCTGCTCTGGGTTGGTTTGTTTGTCTTCTGATTTTAAAAAAAAATTTAATTTTTATATTTAATTGCAAATGTGCGTTTAGTTCACCTTGAGGGCTGAAATAAAAATTCCCCAGTGACACATGCAGAGCCTCTCATTACATTTAGAAATGGAGAAATTACCGGTAAAGGAGAGAAAGTGGAATGTTTTCTACTCCGTGTAGTTTAAAAATTTTTCCTCAGAAATGAGTAAAAAAAATAATAAAAAAAATAAAAATTGAAGATACGCTGCTTGAAGATGAGACAGTGTCCTGCCTCCCAGTTAACTTCTCTGCTTCAAATGTTGTCTCTCATTCTTCTCTTTCTAAAGAAACCCAAACAGCCTCTTTAGAAAGACAAAGAAACTAGAACTCCATTCACTGGTGTAACTGGCTCGCTTGGGGGGTGGAGGTATTTTCCAAAGGAACAGGAAATGTAGATGGAAGAACAACTGGCAAGGTAAGAATGACTGCAAAGGCTCCGAATTTAAAGACATGAGTGGACACACACACCCCAGCCTTGGGCTTTTCCCCCAGTACCACATTTCCAGACTGAAGTGCACTCAGTGGAGATGCAGGTTGAGCTCAGGAAAACCTCGGTGTTTTCTCAAAATACATCAAATCCGTGTAATGAGAAATCCCTGTAAAACCAGAACAATAGGAAAAAAAGAAACATGAATAAAAAAAGCAACTATTTATGGGGTTTGATATGTGTACAGGATTTCGAGGGTACAACTCAGGATCAAAACTCAACATTTAACATTTAATATTCATTCCAACCAGCGTGGAAAGACTCTGTGGAGCAGTCCTTGTCTCTGGTCTCAGGATCACTCACACCAATCTTTGTGGAGGCATTTTTCAGTAATTTTATTCTTTCTTTGCACATCATTTCTTTCAGCCATCAGAGAACAACAGGTAGGTTGATAGAAAAAAGTAAATATTCAAACTAAGCAAATTTAGTATCCACAGTAGGTACAACCTCTGTGTTCAACTTATAGATTAGGGTGAAGTGTCCTGCTATAATTATTTTATGTGGACCCTTTGATGCCTAATGCAATGGTCTTCCTCAGTGATGCAATGCTTCATTTTCTGCCTTCTGCCTTGCCATTTATTTCAGCAAGAATTTAATCCTCTTTCTTTCAAAAAACCTCTTAAGTTTGGCCAACAGATCACAATATTTGATGACAAGAAGTCAGAAACACACACAAAGAGACAAGGTTATTAAAATAAGTACATTTCCTGAGAGAAAAAACAATATCACTGAGATCTGAAAATATTTCTTCATCTTCACCTCTTGGACCCTCCTGGAAAGCATAATGAGGAATTTAATGAGTGAGAAAAAAAAACCCAAAAAAACCAAAATAAACCAAAATATGAAGTTTTCTTTGAACCCACTCTCATTTAAAAAAATCCCCAAACACAACATATCCCTTTCCCCTCTAATAAGTAGAAGCAGAGGGATTGGTTTGGTTTGGTTGGGTTTGGTTTCTCCAGCTTTACTTGACAGAATCGCTTTTAATGTGCTTTAAAAAAATTCTAAATGGAAAAGAAGAAAACAAGATTCTTCCACTAATGCTTCTACCATGGCATTATGATGACATTTAGGATCCTACAAGAACCTTGCAAAAATATGGATGAGCACAGAGGCTTCTCATCACTCAGAAATTAAGGGCATAATGCACACACGTATTGTCTTTTAATTTCAGGTAGTCACTAGCTGGGTTTAGTTTTTTTGGGGTTTGGGGTGAGAATGTTTTGTTTATCTTTTATAATTGGCATTATTTCAGCTTCCTTTGCTCTTCTCTTAAACCATCTTCTTCTCAGCCCCTGGGTTTTATTTCAGGTAATGAGAGGAACAATAGATGCAGTAGTTAATGAATTAGAGCAGTGCAAATTAATGTGTTTTTCTCATCAGTGGTGTCTCCTGGGAAGGGTTTGTGCTACAGGAGTGTGGGGTTTGTTTTTTCTTTCCCTCGTTCTCTCCCTGATCCCACCGAGGAGGGGATGAGTGAGCAGCTGTGTGGTGTTCAGCTGCCTGCCAGGGAAACCACCACAGTCCCTTTTAGCACCCAACATGGGGCACAGAGGGTTGGGATAATGACAGATCTGACCACAGCATGTTAGAAAAAAAGAAAGAATTGTTAGAATCATTCATTGTATTATTTAAATAGTTGCTGGTCACAATGGTGATTTATTTGGTCTCAGACTTGCTGTGCTCAGAGCTGTGTTAGTGTTATGTAGCACCTTCCTTGCTGTACGTGTTCCCTGTTGTGCTGTTTATCACCTCAGGGGGCTGCATTAAGGTTATCAGTTCCCTGTGCTGTGTAACACTGGCCTATTAGATGAGAAAATTCCTGGTTGTGAGGCTAATCTGGTGTTTGTGCTCAGCATTACCATCACCTCTGCAGCTCAGCAGTTATCTCTTGGAAATTATTAACACTTACTCTCGTTACCTTTTCCCCTCAGAGAGCCAATCTCTGGGGGAGTCAAGGGGGACACTTCCTTCCACTCCTTCCCTTCTCCTTCTCCTCCAGGCCACTTACAACGGCTCTTGGGAATTCTGAATGTTCCTGGGATGCTCAAAGAGCACGTTCCCATTGCTGTGTTCCCTGAATGTGTCCCCCTGATCCTGATCCTTGAGACATCTGTGAGACAGGCAAAGATTTCGTGACCAGTCCATGTGAGACAACAGGGCCAGGAGCAATCAGAGAGCAGGGAAGCCAAGCAGCTGAACCATTCTCCAGGGAATGGGGAAAGTGATTGGAAAGGGGGCACAAGCCACAGCCTCTGGAGGTGAATTCTGTCAGGAGTGAGGGAAAGGTGTCCCTTCCAGGGAGATGTGTCACCCAGGCAAGTGGAGCAGCACGGAGAGAGGGAATCAGCCGTGCTGGGGGTGACTCAGGACGACCTGGACAATGAGCAGTTACCCAAAGGTACGGAACAAGCCAAGTGCACATGACCCATGTGACAAAATTTGTGTGGAGGACACTGTCACTCTGTGGCAGCAATGACAGAGAGGGTCAAACACATGGGACTGGCCAGCTCCAGCAATGTGGAGAAAAGATTTTCCTCCCAGTGGTCTGGGCTGTGCAGAAACTGCCAGGGGACATCCAGCAATTCCAACAGGATAAGTGCTACTCCCCACCTGTGTGGAGCAGAATTCCAGGCATCAGGAGTAAGGTTCCTCTGCCAGAGAAGCTCCAGTGGGTGTCTACCAGGCTGTGGTTCGACCTGTGGAACCGTGGAGAGGACGTGAGGGAGGGGGATGGAAAATCCACCTCACCCCTGGAGTCATGGGGATGTGAGTGGCGAGGAAAAACTACCACAAAAAGGGGTTCCTCCAGGAAAATTGCTGCTCCAGTTTCCAGCAGGCAGTTCCCCAGACGGAGAAGAAGGGCTGGTATTAGTGAGGGTCCCTTTTATACTCCCTTCTTTGCTTTTCTTTTAAACCATCTTTTGTCGTACGAGTTCTCCCTCTTGTCTGATCTCTCCCTGGGCAGTGGCTGAGCTGCCATGTGGGGTTTGGCTGCTGGGCAGGTTAAACCACAACGTGGGGCGTTGCCTTTTTCTTTGTAGGAGCGATGCTTTGGGTTTCTTTGGATTAAAATTTATGGAGCAAGATTGCACAGACCCTATTCAAAATGATCAGCTAAGAAAGGGGTTTAAAATGCCAAGGAGTTTTTGAAGTTCAGCCTTTGAGTTCTGTTCCTGATTTCATACTTCTGCTAAAGAGGGACTTTAGGGTACCTGATTTACAGTACTTTAATTTCTAAATTTCTCCCATTTTAGTACAAGTCTGCTTTTTTCTTTTTTTCTTCAAAATCAGGACCTTTATGAAATCCATACCAAAGAAACTGTAAATCAAATTTCTCTTAAATGAAATAAAAAAAAAAAAGAGAAGGAGAAAGAAATAATAATATTTGCTTGCCTGGAGCACTGCTTAACTGTAAAGACAGCACTTTACTTACTGTGTATGGACAATTGCATTTCCTAATGCAGGACCAGGCAAATATTGATCTCTCACTGTAAACAAAATTCAATGACATTTTCATCCAACAGAACACATATGAACAAAAATACTAGCACTGCAGGAAGTCTCTGACTTCATTAGACTCCTCTTGAGACAAAAAAGAGATCACATAATCCCTGGTGGGAGCAGCAGGAGACACATCCAGGTTCATCAGTAGAGGACTTTTCTCCTTCGGGATGCTGCAGACGTGTCCTTTGATCACTGTTAGCAGCATCACTGATGCCTCACTCTTCTGCCTGAATTTATCCTCTTCTCCATGCAGGACTTTCAAAACATGTGTGGACTCTCCCAGAGTGTCTCAGCATCCCACCACACCTCAGTAACCTCTGTCACCCCTCAGCACCAACACACTTGTGCTCTGGCTTCACATCCCTTCTGGGAAGGAACCTTTTTTTTCCCATTCAGGTATCCCAGTCCCTGAGTCAGAAGGTCATCCTGGTCTCCTGGGGTATGGATACACCTCCCCATCAGCTCCAGGGATTGTGTTTGAGCTGGAATGTGGCCTCCCAGGCCACGCTGCATCCCAGCTGATGCCACGGGGGTTTGTGCGGGTTCTCCAGGCTCAGGCATGTCCACACCTCATTCTTCCAGGCTGCCAGAGTGTAACCCCTTCAAACCTACAGCTAAGAACAGGACAGGTCCAGGGAACCGGCCCAGGACATCCACCTGCATCCTTCACAGATCCCTGCTCCCTCCTGTAGGCACGATCCTCTCGCTTCACATTGACCTTAAAAACAAATGGACAAAGTTGAATTTATTGCAAGAAACAAAGATAAACCCCCACAAAAATAACATCAAAGCACCTGCTTAGGAGGCCTAAGAAGTGTAGAAATGATACCTTAGTTTTATTCGAGTGAGCAACTGCCAGACCAACAAACCTGATCATGGAAGGGATGTCTTTGTGCTCCTGCCAGTTCCCCACGTAAATTGGTTCACCGCTAAAAATTCACTCTTTTCCAGTCACATTCTTTACTCTTCCTGTTATTTGCCAGCGAAGATGTTCTTGACAGGGAAATGATTTTTCACACTCTTGTTTGACATACTTATGCTGGTAAAACCTTCAAGCACAAGTCAAGCCAGGAAAGCCCTGGGGAATATTCCCTGAGCAAAACTGAACTGAACAGAAAATTAATAACCTTTCTTTAGATGAATTCAGCAGAGGACAAGAATTCAATATTTTTCACTGGAACACTAAAGGAGTGATTCAATGCTTTTATATTATTCAAGGATCTTTAAATAGTCAATTCATTCATTGTTTAGCAGAAGCCAATGCAAGTAACTCACTGCCCTGAAAGTAAAACTTCACCAAAATCCCCTCACAGCCTAAGCCTGTGGTTCAGTTCAGACAAAGTGCCAATTGACTTGAAGGGCAAATAAGAAATACTCTTACCCCTATGTTTGGCATAAGAAGGAGCAATATTTTACAAGGTCTGTTAAAGCAGCTTCCTGGTGCAATATTTCTGACATCTGTTATTTCGATGTGATGTTTCCACTGGCACTGCAACCCTTCAGCCAGCCATGGAAAGCTGAAAAATGGCTTTGTGCAATCGAAATGACAAATACAGAACTACAGGATCAGCCTTCAGCGGGAGCCCGTGATCGTAAATCCCAAGTTTCCATTGTTCCCTTGCAGAAATTGATGATGGAGTTGGGCTTAGCTGGGAACTGAGTGCTGAACACATGGTCAGCAGAAGGATTCCACAGCTCTGTACACAATAATCCCCGGGGTTGTTTCAGATCCTGAAGATTTGTCCCAGTGGGAAGGTTTGCAGCTTTACAGGAGCAGGTCAGACAGTAATTTACTGCTTTATTTGGGCTGTTTATTGTGGTTTTATTGGGGGTTAGTTGTTTATGATTGATTCCACACATCCAGAAACGAGCTGCTAGAAAAGGCTGCTGGATCAGAGCCACGTTGTGCAAACCAGTGTGGAAGTTCTAAATCACCAAAATACAGAGGTTTTTACACTGTAAAGATTAAATAAGAAGCAGGAAGGGAATGCATATGATTATATGATAAGATTTTCCTTTGACAGGAAAAGGATAAAAATTACACGAACCACGGATAAAACCAGGAATCCCCCTCAATTTCCTTTCCCATCTCTTCCATAATCTTATTCATAATCCATGTCAATCAAATCCCTTAGCCCCCTCTAATGGAATTTCCTCTGTCCCTCCTGTGTGTTTTCTGCAGGGAGGATGGAATCTTTAAGGATTCTGGTCATCTTTCCCAAGCCTCCACTTCTCTTCCTTTGCTGAACTCCCTTATTCCATCTGACTCCTCTAATATCACACATGGGACAAGGGGAAGCTGGGAAGAATTCACAAGATACTCCAAAGATTTTATTTAAAACCAAGCTGCTGATGACCTTCACTTTTCGTGTTTTCAGCTTAAAAGCGACATTTCATTGAGGAGTAATTTCAATATACCAAAGAAACCCATTTAAAATACACATTTCCTGGAGCTGTTTTCAGGGAGAGTTACTCACCCAGAACCCATTCTCGGGGATGGATAAAGAAAAATATTCAGATCTATATCAAGAAAGGTTCAGCAATCTTGACCTTCAGAAGGGGGCACTATTTTAACATCATCAGTGCCAGTGCTTTGCTGTGAAAAGCCTCTCCTGCTCAACTTGACATCTTGTGCTGTGTAATGAGCCATTGGATGGGTTTCTGAGGGTCCATTCCCTCCTCCACGGCTTCTAAGTGAGATGGGCAATAATGTCCATTCCTTAATCAGGAAGTTATAACTTTAAGCAAAATTGACCAACTTAAAATGAAATTGTGGAATAAATCCCACGCTTTTTCCCTCGTGGGCTAGAGGAGAACTAATTCTGCTTCTCCCATCTATTCCAATGTTGGAATTTTTCAAGATGTTGGACGCTGCAAGGAATACACATCCATGTGGACGATGGTTTTTCTTCTATTCATGAAAAACACTCAAAATCCTAAGATCAAAAATGCTACAGAAACGTTAAAAATAATAAACAAACAAACAAACAAAAGAATCCCACTGTGAACTGGCAGGGCCCTTCAAAAACTTTTTAAAATCTTGGCAGATTGAATTCCATCCCTCTCTCAAAAGCAGAGGAGAAAAAATACACTTCTTAAACCTTGGTGGTGGTTTGTCTGAACAAGGAAAATGCAGAAATGTTGTTGTTCAGAAATGTGTAGGCAGACAAGTCATCATCCTGGTGGCTGGGGTGTTGCATTTGCTGAGGGCTCTGAAATCCTGCTAAGCTTATCTCTTCTGAAGGAAGGATATTAAAACCACAAGCAGGATCAGCACCTAGGCAGGAGAAAATACTGGTCCTTGGCAGCAGCAGAAAGCAAAAATCACACCAGTGAAGTACTGAAAAAATAAATTTACAATTAGGGAAAAGTTATCAAAGAGAGTCACAACAAGTAAATATTTAACCAGAAACTGCAGGAACTAGAAAACACTTTCAACCACGCTTGGTCTGAAAATGTGCTTTGTCAAGATCTCCCCTTGAAACGAGTCGTCTGATGAAGGTAGAACCCAAAATTTCCTTAGGAACGGCACCCTGATGCTTATTTTCCTTTGGGAACAAGGCTGCTCTATGTGTTTTGGTTGACATCTGGATGGACACGAGCCCAGGTGAGTCCAGGTGAAACTCATGATTCCTGCAGAGTCAACACGCACGAAAGAAAACTGGGAAAGGGTAACAGGGAAATCTCAGGCCATTGCTCTGGGGATCCTTTTCTCCTCTCCTCCTTGTGCCCAGCAGCAGCTGGAAAACCACGGGCTGCTGGAAGTTTTGGGGAGTGGGAAGACAGCAATATGTGGGTGGAACGTAACCGAGAGAAGCTGATCCCGTCCCTCCCTGGTTTAAACACAAGAGGAGGCAAAGCAAAGCCTGCCCAGCCCGCCCCGCCATATGTTCACTTCTCACATGAGCAGTGCCATCAGCAGGGGCTTTGCTCCTGTTCCTGCCTCTGTGGTGACAATACAGGCAGAACAGGAGGTGCCAGGGTTGCTGGAGCAATCCCTCTCTTGCTCTTTTTACTGGAGGAAGGGGAAGTGAAGCTTTTTGAGTTTCTAATTCTTCCCCGGTTTCTAAGTTTGGTGCTTGTTTGCATGATTTTCTCCTTACAAGCTAACAGTTTTTAGGACTGTTCTGATAATTCTCTTTTTTCCTTATTTCAAATAATAGTTTATAATAGTTATTATAGTTATAATAGTTTATAATGACACAATTTTACCACCTTGTCCCCTGTGTCTAAGGAAGGTCATTATGGACCCATCAAAGCAGTCAATAAAGGGCATCATAAAGAAACAGGGCAAGTGTCTTTAAAAAGTCCTCTGATATTCCTTGAGTTGGTTCTCCATTTGAAAAGGAAGGATAAATCAGGAAGCACAGGCCTCATAAAAACTGGAATTGGTTTGGGAGTGGACACATTTTAGCAGTGAATATGTTGATATATTTCTGAATCAAACACAGCAAAGGTGCATATTGGGCTGGGTGTGCAATCACCAAGTTAAGTTTATTACAGTCGTGTCATCAGTGAGAGAATTCACACAAATACCTGCAAGGTTCAAATTCTATTAAAAATCATGCAGCAAACAAGGAAGGAATCTGGAAAGAGGGTGATCAGAGCAATGCAGGGGAATGAATACTGGTTACACCAAACAGTGCTGACCACCCTTTCCAGGGACAAATTCCTCCTCGTGTCCTGATTTTCCTTTAAAGTTTCCCATGTGGTGATTTTCTCGACCGTTTATTCAGTCAAAAAATAATATTTCTGTGTGAAAATGAAAGTAATTTTGATGACAAAAAAATATTCCACCTGATAAACCTCTGAAAGGATTCTCTAACAATTCCTGGGCTTCCTTATGTGCTTCCTACGTTGTGCCTTTATGTTCCTTCTGTACATCTTCCTTATGAGGACAATATGGTCAAAGAAAGGGAAAGTGTGTCTTGCAGACTGGAGTCTCTATGGTTTCCATATTAGAAAGATATTAAATATATTATAAAGGTACTAGATTTTTTTTTCCTGCTTCTGTATCTCATTATGTCAAAATCAGGTATATATATGTTTTTTAAAAACAACACTGGATGTTTAAAAGTCTTCACTGAATGTAAAGAGTAACTTACAGTTGCAGGTGATTTGACAGATCAGATTTAATCTGGCAGATTTAGAAGGCCCCATGGTAGATAGATTTAGAACCTCACTGGTTCTTACCCACTGCCACAGTCCCCAAAAGCACCTGGCAATTACTATGGATTAAAATAATCAGTTTTCCCTGACCTGTACTCACTGGTGTGTTTTAACCTGCTGGTTTAACTGAGCCCTCTGTGTAAAACTGGCAATCTGACTGTCTCCTCCACCCCGTCTTCTACAGACCATTAGATAAATGGGTTAAAGAGGATGTCAAAAATCTCCTCCCTGTGACTGTGGAATGTCCCAGCAGCTCTCAGCTTTAGCCTACTGTTCTCAGGCCAGTGATAGTAGCAGAGAATTAGGAATATTGTGGTATTAAAAATAACAGTCCCAGGACCACGGATCATTTTTATTTGCATTTCTTGCAGCCTTCTGGCATCTTATTATTCCCCTGAACACAAGGCCAGTAACCTTAATGAAATACCAGGAGATATATTTTAAATACAATTCTAGCACTCCTGGTTTAATGAAAAAATGCTTTGAACTTCTTACCGCAGAGCAGATTCTGGGCTGGTTGTGAAGAATTCTGCTTGGGAGAGCAGCTGGTGCCCCAGTGAACCCCTGCCCTTGACTTTATGCACTGCCCATTATTTTGGGAAGCAGTTCTGAGATACAAACATAGAGCAGACACTTTTTTGGAATTACTACCAGGATTAATGACCATTAACGGAGTCTCAACAGTTATCCAAATATTCCACGTGCATTGCTCAAAATATTCCTCCCCCCCCTCGTGTAAACATCCCCATGAAGTCACAAATAATCCTGTTTGCTGGGTCCTGCCAGCTCTGGGTGTGTGCAGCTCACTGGGGAGGCAGACCCTGCTCCAGATCCTCTGCCTGGCCTTCTGAAAGCCAGGATGGCTGAGATGGGAATGGAATGAAGGCAGATGCTGCAGGAAGAAGCTGGAGAGAACAGCTTTAGATGCGGCAATCCTGCCTCCCTCAGCCTCCCACCAGCTCTCCAGTCCAGCTCTGGGCTCTTCCTCACCTTTTCAAAGTGATCAGAATGAATGGGAATTCATCCCAGCAGTGATGGGAAGGATGACTGTGTGGGACCAGCTGTGGGAACAGAGAAAGGTTCAGGCCCTAAATAAGTTGGAAGGTAACACATAGAGGAATGACAAGGGGAAAACAGGGGAACATGGAATTATTTCACAGTCAGTCACTGCACAGTCCACTGGAGCCACTGTGCATATTGTACAGAGATGGAATTTATGCTGTTCTTCATCTCCTTGTTTAGTTTAGAGGTGCAATCAAGTGCAGCCCCCCCACGACCTACAAACACGTCACAAAATGTTATCTCTACCTTTGAAGCGCCTGATGTAGCAGGAGAATTTCCATCGGGCCTCCCGTGAGTTATTGCAGCTTTGTGGCTGAACATTTCCAATAAGTGATTCTCTAACTTCATGGAAAAAAGATCTCATCTTTCTTAAATGAGCTCTTCCTTCATGATGAGCGATTTCCCAAGCTCTGGTGCTGATGCCCTGCAAGTTCCAGCCAGCACAACGGTGACACAGCTTCATTCTATTGATGAAGTCTTTCAATAATCACCTTTGCCACCAGATTACTCTTTTTTTTTTTCCCCCCCAGATACTCCATTCGTTCATTATTTTCTGGATTAGGACCAGATTCTCTGTCAGCCAGGGTTTTCCAGGATCTCATCCATAATACTCTGAATTAAGAGACTTGATACCAAATGAAGTCTTTGATGCTCTCACTCTCCCCAGAGTGCTGGATACCCTTCTGAAACAAATTTCAAGAGGCATTTTATGACACATAGTCCTTTGTGAAGTGAAACCCTACAGATTTTAAACCATATAGAGAAATTTCAGTTACATTTTTCATTTTATAACCTTTTGCATGAGGAATTGTTTTGGTTTTTTTTCTTTGGTAAGAGTAATGCACAGTTTACATTCTTGGCACTCTATTTAACAGAGAGCTCCTGAATTTTGAAAGCCCCTGGAGAAGAAACGTGTCCTTTTATAGAACTTGCAACCACCTTTTGGAAAAAAAAAAAAAAAGACAAGAAAAACCACCATGGATTTTCTTTTTTCTTTTCGAATAATGAATTATGTCTGGGAAAGGCTAAGCAGCTGATTTGTTATTCAGAATGAGTGACCTACTGCACTTCTTCAAACTGAGCATGGAAAAAAAATATAATTGGGCTTCCTAACAATGGTATTTAGCATCAATATACAGTTAGAGGCTTCATTATTGAAGCTGTGCATAGAAGTGACATGACTCTATTACCACACTACCATTCTACACAACATTTTGAAGTTCAACTGCAAAATAACAGAACAAATCAGTGTATAAAAAATCTATTAAGTCTGTACAACCCTTGAATGAAGATGTGTTTACAAAGGCACTGCTCAGAACGTGGAATACTTTCCTTTATTCGCAATTCAGAGCCCAGAGTTGGTGCATTTCTGCCCTTTCTCTGAGCCCCCAACTTTATAAACATCACAAGAGATTTTCCTCTTATGTCCTTGACTCTGCACTGTTATAACTTTGCCTTCCGAGTGCACCCCTGAATTTCAGAGTTTAAGGAATATGTAACTGCTGGGTTTAGTATTTGGCCTCCTTCATAAAACACACAGTCTATAACCTGTCCTGCAATTTAAATGCAAATAATATTTAAACAAGGCTAATCCGAGGAGCTTTTGTGTGCAGAGTGATATATGGGAAGGAGCTGCTTGAGGTGCAATAGTTTACTGCTCTGGTTTCATTTTCACATCAATCATCTCTCCACTTGCTTCAACAATTAAAATGGTTCATGGCTGCAGGGGCTGTGACAAACCAACTCCATCATTTAAATGCCCCTGATAGTACCTCTGAGCACAAGAAGCTGATAGAAAATGATAAAATGCTAATTGTAAGTTGTAAGCAGAATGAAGTACCTCCATTCATCAGTGACCTGCTGATTGTAAATAGGGCTTGTTTGTGCAGCCAACACACACACAGAAAATATGCTTGTGCTTATTTAGTGTTTTCCCTGTGTAAATCAGCCATGGCCAGACCTGCCTGTTGCCAGGGGAAACCCACTGTTACTCTCCTTTCCCGTCTTATCACGAGGACATAACAGAGCAACTGTCCCTCCAGCTGGGGAAGATGTCAAATGCTGATCACCAAAGAGGGATTTTTCATCCTTCCCTCCACCAGGATCACAGTGGATGTGTCCTGATCAGCCACTGCTCTGAAAGGCACTTCGTGCTCTTGACCAGTTCAAAGGGATTGCTGACACTCCTTTTTCCATCTTCCCAGGTGGCTCCTTAGCTTTGCAGTGTCAATTTAAATTGATGCTGACACAACCCAAACAGGTTTGTTTTTTTTATCCACCTGTCCTGCAATCAGGGTAGTGATTCTGAATTGTGTTTAAAATGATTCTCCATTTTCCTTTGCCTTGGCTGTAAACCAATTCTCATTATTTCGGAGTACACTGTGACCATGTTCTAAAAAATATCATGAGTCACTTGGTGTATTTTATTTGAACTGTGGAAATGAACTGTAGAACTGTAACAGGAATTAGAGAGATAGAAACATATTTTTCTTAGAATTTAGACTTAGAATGGGATTCTTCTTTTTTAAGTAAAAAAGCAGGTTTGATTGTAAACATGTTTATACCTGTTTTCTATAAATATAAACTCATTTGCTACGGGACTATTTTTATGTTGTATAATTCCATGTGCACTTACGTAAACTGATACTCAAGCTACATAACAAGGTGCCCTGTTTTAATCCCAAGCAACACCTGTGACCTAATATTCTATTTGCCTTAGTATTTCCTCCCTATTTTTAAACATTTTCTTTTCTGCTTTCTTTTTTTAATTAAGCTGGCCCTTGCCTCACTGTACTTCCTTGTTAAAAAAAAAAAGCACCTTTCTGCTTATTGTCATGAACAGTACACTGGGTAAGCAAGGAAAGTCACTCTTCAACAAAGTCCAGTGTCAGGGCAATGCGAAGAGGAAACTGGAGCTCAGGGAAAAACGGAGAGAAGCCTTCCCTTGCTTCAGTCTCAAACACAATTGATCAAATGAAGAACAAAACAGGCAAAAAAACATGTAGCAACTTTGGAAATTAAATGTAGGCTGCTTGGTTTTTTTTAGCTCATCTATTCTTTTGGATGTCCACTACTTTTATTCAGGAATATATTACAAGCTAATGCTGCAGCACTGCTGAGATTTTCAGCTGAAGTGTTTTGAGGGGACTGTTTCAAGGCCTCTGAGTTGTTTGGCTCTTGGATTCTCAGGAGAGGAAGCCAAATTGGTATGGTGGGTTCTTGTTCCTTTATTACTGCTCTTACATGTTGGTCTGCCCTACAAACAAGAGACCAGTAGTTTGTTTGAAATATCTGCAGAATGCACTGACATCATGCTCAGCATATTTATCAAACCAAATTCATTGTAGATCTGCTTTAAGAACTGCCTTCTAATACTAATATTTTGATCAGGTGGCTTTGCTGGTGTCCCCTAAAGAGTCACAGAGTCACAGAACAGAACCATTGAAGCATTTAGGTTGAAAAAGACCCCTTAAGATAACTGAGTCCACCCATTAACCCAGCACCACCAAACCCTGGGCACCCTGTCTGCAGGTCTTTTAGGTACCTCCAGGGGTGGTGACTCCACCATTCCCTGGGCAGCACAGTCCAGTGCTTGACACCCTTTATGCCTTTTTACCCCAAAACTTGGACATCGAGCAAAAAAGGACCTCCCGTAATCTACAGCGCCGGTGTCTGAAAACATTGTAAGATCTACTTTTCAAAGGGCATGAGAGAAAATACATGTAATGACGTTCTGCAAGTTTTATCTTTCCAATTTCATCTTCTGGTTTCAGTCTGTTACATAAAATGTAATTTTGGTCATCATCTGCTGGCATCTGTTATGTCCAGAAATCTGAGAGCAGCTACTTCAAAAAAATATTCATTCCCTTTTGTTCTTGGCAATCTGAGCACAAGTGCCTGAGCACATTTTGGATCTCGTTCAGGCTGAACAATGAAATCTAATGCCTCAGGTTTTCCAGTGGGGCCACCTTGGTAAGGAAAGAGAATGAAGAATTAGGAAAAAGTAGCTGAGAAATGAGGCACATCTCTGGTCTTAATATGATAGCAAATCCAGTCTGTGAGCAACCAAGGGTTCCATCATGTAAATGGAGAGGATGTGCCAGGAGCGAGTGGGAAGCCAGAAGAAAGCCCTGGTGTGTCCTGGGCTCACCAGGATGCTCTGAGGGAATACAACCTCCAGGTGAGCGCAGTGACATCAGAAACCAGCGATTAAACACGGCATCTCGTGTGTTTTCTCTACTTCACACAGCACACTGAACCACCTAATTGTCCACGTTAGAAGTGACCTCTGCAGGTCACCCTGTGCAACCCCCTCCTCCCTGAGCTGTCCCTCTGGGAGGCAGCACAAGCCACCCCTCCCAGGCTCTCGACGTTGCAGCATCTCCCCCGTCATCCACATCCTTCGTGAAGGTGTGAAACAAGAGGAGCTCCAGTGTCACCCCTGGAGTGCAGAGCTGTTTCTGGGCTCTGCCTAAGTTTGGGGCCACTGATCACGATGGCAGTTGCCTGGTTTTCAGTGGAAATGTCTTCACACCGAGCACACTTGGCACGAGACACCTGAAAGCTCTTGGGAGGAAGGTGTTTTCCCCCGAGTAACCTTTCATGGCAGTCACAATGCGTTGTTCCCACTGCTACAAAAAGTCAATGATAAAGTAAACAAATTCAGAAAAAAACATGAAACCAAATCCATGGGCATATCAATTATTTACAGTCTAATGGGGGAGAAATTCTCTTTAAGCTGAGAAGGATCTATGGCATAAGTATAAAAATCAATATGCTGGAGTCATAAGGGAGAGGGGCTGTTTGCAGTGCTGAATATTTATGAGCTCTCCAGGATGAATGAACTCTGCCAAGCTGAAGGAATTTGCAGATGGTGGAACAATCCAGCAGCAATCCTGGGATTTGTTCTTGTGATCACAGTGTTTGAACATGAAAGGATGTGTCTGTTGTAACTCAATACAGCTGGTCTAGTGGAAGGTGTCCCTGCCCATGGAAAGGGGTTGGAACTGGGTGATCTTTAAGGTCCCTTCCAAACCAGGCCATTCTATAATTCTATGAAATGCGACAAAAAGCAGTAACTGAGTAGTTTTTTCCCCAAAATGCTTCCTTCTACAACCCCCCTGTCCCAAATGCCTTTGTGTCCTGCTATTCCTTGTAAACCACCCTGGTGTTTTCTTCCAAAGGAAAGCATTTTCACAGCACAAAGGATTTTTCTCTTGGGACAAATGTCTCTTGATCTACAGCACCTGAAGTTATAGTTATTTCATTATTTCACATTCCTTCAAAGCTGACAAATCAATTTACTTGGATTTTGGCACTGCTGGCTTCCTCCACCGCTTCTCCTCCCAAGGCAACGGTGTGTTCAGAACACGTGCTTTGTCCACTTCAGGGATCAAAGGTGTCAATAATCAGAGGTGTGTCCCTGACTTTGGGATGCCAAACTGACGAAAGGGCCTTTGGGTGAGCAGAATATCAGGAAGATGGAAGTGCTGAAACATAAAATTGTACCCCAGTGTTCCAAGTAAGGCCAAACCCTCCTCACTCCCAGAGTTCCACGGACCTGTTTGTGACCTGAGGGATTCCTCTGCCATGGCATCAGGTCACCACAATCAAGGAGAGGTGCACAAGAACTTTGAATAAGTCTGATGTGACACTGTGCTTTTAAAAGCCTAATGTGACAGCACACAGAACTGATTTATAACCCCATGTTTCCCCCACTAGATAATTATTAATAAAGCTGTATAAAATACAGCCCAGATATATAATTTCCATCAACCCTCCCAGTCCTCCAAACATACACAAAATGTTGGCTTTAAAAGCAGCATTATCTCTTTATTTCTAGAAGATCTTTTTTTTTAAAAACTATGATTTCTTTCATCCACACCAGCATCTGTGGCTGGGAGGGGTGAAATCTCACAAGAGTTTGGGTGACCCCAAACCCCCCATTCCCCCCCAGAATTCCCATTTTCCTGCTGTTTTCCCCCAGTTCCCTGGCTGTTTTAACAAGGTGCATCTGTCAGAGATCATCTGGGCCAGGATCCTGGTGGCTCCTATCCCTGCCCATGACTGTCACTCAATCCAGGTGACCCCAAATCCCTTCATCCACCCCAGAATTCCCATTTTTTTCCCTTTTTTATTTTTCCCCAGTGAGAGACCCAGTGTAGCAAGGGGCAGGACGCACATTTTGGAATCCAAATGTAATTGGTAGGGTTTGTGATTGAAGGCTCCTCACCAACGTTTATTTACATTGATGATGACAGCTATAATAATTCCTCATTCATTTTTATGGAGCAGGTCTTTGCAACGACTCTCAGGTACTCTTGTAAGAGTAATAACAATCCAATTAAATGATTAATGGGGTCATTTGGGCTAGAAAGTGTAAAGTTTACCAGGCAAGGGGACAAGAGATTTCAGTTTTAGGAAGGTTAACATTTATGTGCCGTCACTGCTTAGAAACGCACGGCTTCAAATCTGCACAAAAATAAGGTTAAAGTGTCTTTTGTAGAAGGGTT
>JAYRBT010000005.1:25471699-25486198 GCA_036023395.1 Myiotriccus ornatus | reverse complement strand
AATAATAATAATAATAATAATAATAATAATAATAATAATAATAATAATAATAATAATAATAATAATAATAATAATTTCATCCTTGAAACACTGAAAAAAATTCCTAAAATGGCAGATTCCTAAGGGACTGAAGGAAGTTATCCCAGAGCTGCAGGGAGGAGGGGGGCTCATCAAACTTTTTTGCTCTGAAAAAAATTGCTCATCATGCTATTTATATGTTATTCCCCCCTGACTGCAATTTAGAACCACGTCCCTGTGCTGAAACTTGGCAGAACTTCAGTTCTGTGCTTACACCTGAGAAATACCTCGCAATTTTGGCAGCTCCATGAGTGGCATCATCAGTAATGGGAATATTTGGGTGATGCACGAACATCGAATAATCCCCAAGGTTTGCAGTTCAGCTTCTCAGCTGGGACATCAACAGAATTTCTAGAATCACTGTGTACAACTTACTTCATGGGCAAGGGGCTGGGAGGAGTTTACAATAAATATTTGTCACGTTCCTCGCAGGGTTAGAGAATCACAGTTATGATCCTCAAAACCCTCTCTCTGAAAAGCAGGTGCTGGTCTAGATTTCATATAAAAATCCTGCCCAAGTTGGAGCCCGAGGAAACATTTTTCTTGCTGTTTTCTAGAAATTAATCTTCACTATCAAACACAATGGCAGTAATCTTGTATGTATTTATACAAAAATGTGTTGAGTCAGGCTCACTTCAACTTATTTCCTTACTTATTTCTGCTCATAAATCCTCGTTTACCCTTGTGGATTGTAGGAGAATAAAGATGAAGTGAAAATGCACTTGTACTTTGAGCCTTAAGAAACTTTCTGTGAGAGACATGAATAATTCTCAGATCTGCACATTGTACTGAATTTAACTCCATTTATTCTGTGCACGGAAAGTTTCTGTTGCCGCTTCTAAAACTGGCGTGAAAATGTTTAACCATTAAAATTATTAGAAATAATATAATAAAATTATTGGAAAATTATTTAACAAATTATTGGAAATTTGTTAACACTTGGACAACAGACTACTTCTTTTATTGGCTGTGGAGAACATGTTTTTTCTCCAGAGATGCTGTTCCATTCTGAAGGAAGTATTTGGTTAATGTAATAAATTTGTAACTCAGTAAATGTAGTGAATTTAGTACATTCAGTTCGTGTAAAAAATGCTGCCAAATCTGGGCTTTCTTAACAATTCTGGCTCCTGTTGAAATGTTCATTTTATCTTGAATTTCCTGTGCAAAGGAGACAGAAACCCCATTCCACACCTGTCTTCTCTTGCTTGTCCTTTTAAAGGTGGAGAATTGATGTGCTTAAAAAGACTGAGATTAATAAACTCAAATTGTTCTCATAGAAATCGAAGCTCAGATTCTCATTTTTTGAGATGTCAAACAACAACAACAACAAAAGAATTTGCAAAAACTTTCTGGAATTGTGTTCAGAAACCACGGTAACACACACAGGGGTCTTTGCTGTGTCATATCAAAAAAAAAAAATCCACAGAGAATAATCCAAAACTTAAAAAAACCCACAAACTCAATGAAAAATAAAATCAAAAATATTTACCTTACTGTTTTCTGGCTTTAAAATGTTAAATAATGCTTTTCTCACGCAGTTAGGACAGGTAAAGGAATCATCCTTCTCTCAGCTCAGTTCTTTGAATTTTTGGCCTCAGACCATTTACATTCTCTCTTTAGTTTTTCTCTTTGTTCTTTCTTTCTTTCTGAGCTCTCTTGTGGTATATCATGTTCCTGAGCGAAAAATAATAAAAAACCTGGGAGGAATCCGATGAATTTTGTATTCTGTGCAAAGCAAGCTCCAATTTTATCCTGTTTCTCTATCAGGTTCCTATCTAAGCACCACTAGGAAGGAAGAAGAACATCTCTCCTCAGCTACAAAGCAAGCTTAAACCCACTTTTTTCCTTTCTGTAAAGCTAAAAAAAGCTGTCAGACTAAACACATTTATATTCCTGTGAACACAGAAAGGTGAGACTGAGCGAGGAACCCGTTCAGAACACACTATACAGCTTGCAGAAGAGGCAGCAGAACCCAGAAGTTTTCATGTTGTATTTCAAGTGGAGCCTTTTGCTTTCCTTGCTTGTTTATGAGCTTTTTCCCAGCTCCCCTCTCCTCTCCTCTGCTCCCTGTGCAATTAATTAAAAGAATGCAAATTCCAACAAGGCAAAACCCCCCCACCAGTAGCTTAAAAAGGGAGCAGAATAAATTAATCTATTCCTCTGAATTTCTGTGGAGTTTTTTTCCCCCTTCAAATTGCCAAGGCTGAGGGCAGATGACCAAGTGCTGAGTGAAATATTCTGCAATAATGTGTAGGAAAGTCTACAAACAAATGCCAGCAGGTCAGTGAAAGGTAAATTCCAAGTTCTAAAGTAACTTTTTTATTTCTGAGAGGAGAGCTATCTCTTTATTCTCCCTTTTGACCTAGTGGATAATTAATTAGATGGAAATAATTAAGCAGAGCTGCAAAACAAGCAGTTTATAAATCCTAATACTGCATATTCCTTTTCTAAATTTTCTCACTCTCCGGGCTGTTATTCGGAATTTTGACTAATCCAAAAGGAGCAGGGAGGAGGATTTCACTTTTTCTTGTGCTCATAACTATTTAGCAGACAGCAAAATAAATTTAACTTAAAACACCAAAGAAAATTGCACACCTGACACAATAAACCAGAGATTTTCTTAGAGCCACAATAAGACTGAGCAGTAATAGTCTGTTCCACGCTACTTATTGTTACACGATGCAACAGAACCAATTTATAGTTCATTTTGTTCAGCCTTTTTTTATTTTTTCTTTTTTTCTTAGAATTCTGGTTTTCAGCTGGTTAAGGTGCTTTACTGGTAATGGCTGGGAATCCCACCCTGGAGTTCCCAAGGCAGGAGAGTCGCGTTTAACACGCACAGCGTGCGCTCCCAGCGGGGTCGTTTATTCTCTGAGCGGGATCTTAATTGCTGTCTTTATGCTGATGACATCCAAATATAAAAGGTACATCAAACAGCTCGTGATGAACTCAGATAAATCTGTCTCTAGTCTGGAAAGGCAATTATTAGATGGGAAGTGCTGAGTGTGTGCTGACGTTTGGTGCTCGAGGCCCACGTTCAGGAATGGTGTCACTCAGGAAGCAGAGGTGGTTGATGCCACCCAAATACCTGTAGCAGATCACAGAACACTGCTTAGTTTTTTTGGTGAGTGAATTTTGTGTGAATTTCCCCTTTTCCCCATGAATTCTTCAGGACTCCCTGTTCTTTCCTAGAATATGGTTTTAGTTGTCTTGAGGAGCTGCTTCCTTAGCAGTTTATTTAATTCCTTCAGACACCTTTCCCTTGTGCTGACAGGAATTGCTAAACCTCTTGGACTATAACTTTGAAAAGCATTTATTTAATTTGACTGATCCATGTAAGTGTTTTACCTGAATTTCCCCGAGCTTTTGTGAAACCCCATGGTTTCAGGAAATAAACAGTGGAGTTTAAGAATAATCAACTGATATTTGGCCTTGAAATTCAGGAGAGATAAAGATGGATCGAGGTCCTCAGTGTCATTATTGATCACATAATGACAATGGAGATAAATTATACACTGTTACACTTACCAACAGGCAAACTTTACTGCTCAGATTGCTTTTCAATTTTCTATTTATTTTCTAGTAAGTTGAATCAATAGACTCCTGCCATTACTCCCATTGGGCCTATTTGTGGTAATTTTGGGCACTTCCACTGCTCCCCACAGTCCCTGCAGGGTCCCTGTGCCCCCCAGATTGCAGGGACGTGCCCAGATCTTGCTGACTTTGCTAATGGGGCTGCTCATTGTCACAGTGCTCTGGTGGGCCAAAGGGAACTCAAATTAGGAGCAGCTTTCCTTGGGACAGTCCTTTCTATACTGTAGACACTTGAGTCCCAAGAGGAGTTTTCCTGGTATATATATATATATATATATATGTATATATATATATAAACATAAATATATAAAAAATAGATGTGTGTGTGTGTATGTACAGATAAAAATTTCTTAGTCTGGATTTCGTATGTATGAACCCTATTGACCTCCAGAGTTTATTGCTGTTTGGAATAATTCACAGATTGGTAAACTGCCCCAACCTCTGCCCCCTCGATGTGCCTCCCTAAACCCCTCAAGCACGTTGTCTCCTGTCCCATGGCTGGTCCCAGGAAGGTGGAAAGGCCTCCAGCTGATGCCTGAGCTCCTGGTTTGCACACTGGGTCAGGCAGTCAGTTGGAAGAACGCAGCCCTTGGACACTCTGGAGATGTTGTACCGGGATGCTGATGACTCTGAAAGTGCTTCCAGTTACAAAGGTTGCTGCCCCCAAAGGAAAAGAGGACTTTGATGGTGGAGAGTTGTCTCCAAACAGTGGGAGATACCATAAAAACCTATCAGAAGCCACCATCAGTTCATAGCATTCACACACCAGGTCTCAAGACAAGAGCCAGAGAATTTTTCATCCTTAATTACCCTCAGTTAGGTTGTCCTTCTGAAGTTTCCTCCTTCAGGAATGATTGAAGCCCTTGGAATTTTCACCAGGGGAACTGAGACAGGTGGGCAAAGCTGGGTCCAGGTTCAGTCATTCCCAGCAGGACTGCTCAAGGTGTAGGGGGGTTTGGGGGATGTCTTGTCCTTTCCCAAATCTTTGCAACTATAGACAGAGCAAACCAAATTGTCTCACTTAGAAATCAACTCTCACAGAGTTTTTTTACCCTCTCAACACGTCTGTTACTTCTCTGATGATTAAACTTGTACCATTCAGGTGATAACTGCTGAGGCTGGAGCCACGTTCATGGATGTTCAGTGTGTTTTTGCTCACCTGCTGATTGCCATCCCTCAATAAACATCGGGAATGTTGCCATTCTGGGCTCACAATACCTTTTCCTGGATGGGAAAAGTCTTCTATCTGCTTTGTCAGTGGTGATGAGAATGCAATTTGTGTGTTTGCAACGGTGCAGAACACAAATCTGAACAGACAATCATGGAAATACAATGCTGAATTTTGTGGTCTGGCAGCCCATATTTATGGCTTGCTAAAACTGAGAGTCTTCTACTTGTTTACATTTGTCTGGTAATATGATAATTCAGGCTTGGACATCTGAGGGAACAATTGCTGCCATTACCAAGAGGTAAATGATTAACACAGTAGCCATCAGTACTGACTGCAGAGCATTGATCTGATAAAACAATTTTAGAGTAACTTACTTATTGTTTTTCTCTTTATTATTTTACTTATTTGAATAAATAATTCTTTCAAAAATATAAATTGTTTACTTATTTAAATAAATAAACTGCAACATCAGGAAAGTACTTTCTGTAGGTTTTACCTGATTTTATAATTCCCATTTGTCACATGGTCAGCAGTGTGGATGTCAGGTTTGCTGGTTTGGAATTTTTGGGAGAGCAATTCTTAACGCCCAGAAGCAAAATAATACACACAATGGAAACAGGAAAATTGGATACATTTGAAAAACTGCCTTTCTCAAGGTTTCACAGGGAACTTCAGGATTATTAATGATAAACCCTTCATGTTTAAGTGATAAACTGCATGATATAATGGTGAGTAATCTGTGTTGCCAGTTTTTTTGGTAATATGTTTAAGAAAAGAAATAGGTAAACAAATAGAACTTGCTCTTTGCCCAGAATAAAAATTACGAGTTTATTTTCTATTCTGCCAAATAGTGGAGAATAAATCCATTTTGAATAGCTCTAATGTTTTTTACCCAGAAGTTCTGGCCACAGATCTGGACTGAAGAGAGAACTAAAATAAAGGAGTGGATCACAGTTAACCTCTGTGATAAAGATACTTTTCCCTTTCTTTCTCTGTGTATTTTGAGCAGCTCACGTTGTCAGAAGTACAAATAAAATGAAGAAATTGTGATAGGGAAGGTGGTCTCAGCCATTAACAGCAGCAACGTAAAACAAACACAAAAATTTCATCTGCTCAAGGTCCCAATTATTTCCAGAAGATTTTTTGCTCCATGAAATGTTACAGGTAAAATAATTAAAGGGAGAGTGGCCTGTGTAACCAAACTGAATATTTGGAGATTACAGGTAGAGATGAGGAATTATTTTGCAGGGACAGAAAACCACTTTGCCTTCCCATTATCTTCAGTGGGAGATGCTCATGCTCAGCACGTTGGTGAGGAAGGTCATTTGACTATCTAGCAATTAATAACCTATGACTGTGCAATGTCACACACTGTTTCCTTGCATTCCTTTTCACAATTGTTTTCACTGGAAAACAGTCCTGCAGGTTCCAGTTAAAGTTCTTCTTCCAGGAATTTCCTGGGACTTTGACTGCCTCAAAGATAACAGAACCAGCCTTTTGATTTATGAGTTATTCTTACTGTGGAGGCCTATGAGGCTTCAGCTGATTTTTTTTTTTTTTAAGAAAGACAATTTAAAAGAAAAAATATTTAATTTTTTAAAACTTAAATTGGTACTATTTTATTGAAAATTAAATTGTAGAAAAATAGTTAAGAAAGAAATTATTAAAGGAAAATATTGTACTGATGGATGGTGCCAAACTTTCTGACATTCTTCCAACCCAACCTTTCAGAGGTCTCTGACTGAACTAATCCTGTTGAAGTTCAAAACATCTTATTGGCATGGATTGCTGTGGCAGATTGATTTGCTTTAGGGAGTGTTTACAAGCAGCAGAACAGTAACTGAAGTTCTTGCTATATCAAAAGAGTTATTAATAAGGGTTGTATTAAGTGTTGCTCAGTGCTCAGTGGCAGATAGGAACCTATAAACTCAGATATATATATATAAATATGTGTGTGTGTATTAACATTAATTATTCAGCATAGATACTGCTTTAACTCAATCCTTTAATTTCGATTTCACATAGATTTATGGCAGGATACCACAGTTATTTGAATTCAACAGAAGACTTTCATTGTCTATGACTGATAATCATTTAAAATGCAAAAGATTTGTGGATTCATCCCAAATGGCCCAGAGTACCCACAACCCTTAGTGCTTTAATGACATTTAACAGTGTTATTCTTTTTTCCCCCCCCTTTTTGTATCTTCCAGAATGCAAGACTTTGATACCAACCCAGTGATTTTGTACAAATTCTCCTCAAGCCCAGAGGTGGACAGTGGAAGAACAGGTTCAAAGCTTTTACCAGCACTACAAGAGAGATCAAATTCCCTTCTGTAAATCTGGTCTGTTGGTTGAAATCAATTCCCAGCACATCTGGGAAAGAGTTCCTCAGAATGTCCAAACCACACACATTTGTCAGTGCAATATAAAAGGATGTATCAGATACTCGTCTGGTTGAGTTCCAAGCTTCAGTTGTTTGATGAAGATTGAACCTGATAATTTTTCCTCCTGTTTTGACTTGGATTTGTAATTTTTCCTCTCTCCACCCAGTTTCTGGACATATTTTGGTTCACCACGTGGAGAACCCAAGCATATTGCTTTAATCTTAATTTTTAGACCAGACCTTATCAGTGCACTTAATGCATCTGTTCAGCTATAGGAAAAAAGGAGATAAGGAGAGGGGAATGTGAGTTTGGGATGGAGACCTGGACCTAATTTGTGTTCCCACCAGGGGAATGACAAGTGGTTTTGTGACACCTCTTAGGGAGAGCTGCTTATTTCTCTGCACCCTTGCTTGCAACAGAAGCTGCAGATTTGCCTGTCTGGATTCACATATATTCAAATTGGATCAAAAATAAATAGGAAACAAAATGGGAAAATTAGGAATATACTGATAAACAGATGCTGTTTTGGGTGGTTTTCCCCTTTCTTTTAAAATCAGCTTGCAGTTAGACTTAATAAACAGCATATGCTTGTTGATATAATAGTAGAAGTAGGCCAGATTTCTATCTGGCATCATTATTGATTAACTTGCAGAAAGCTGGAGGCTGTTCAGCTCTGAAGATTTGATGCAATGCTACTTATAGATATGTATATTAAGAAAGCTGGAAAAAAAATACTACCTTAAAAAAAGAAAAAAAAAAAGAATGCTGTTCCTTAATATTGTAAATATGTCAAGATCCTGCTTTTATTAAAAGCTCAGCCCAGGAGAAATTTTTCTCAGCCGTGTGTGTTACTAGGAAGCCTTAGAGAACTGAGGAAAGCAAAAGGGAGGGAGGGAACCAATATATCTGTCAATCTTCCATCAGCTCCTTTGCTGTTGATCACAGGAAAAAAGATTGAAACAGTGGAATGCAGGGTATAAAAAAGTTAATTAATGAGCTGTTTCATCCTAAATGCCAGTCCCAGGGTTTTGGGTAACACAGCTCTTACCCAGTGTAATGTATGGTGACGTTACTGGAGTAGCATCTCCGTGTGAAAGTCCCACCATTTGGAAATGGTGTGGGAAAAACTTCTCCCATGAAGGTGATTCCAAGGTGTGGAGAACCAGACATGCAAAACCCCCCGAAGAACGGGCCATAAATTCCAAGAAACCAAAGCTCTGAGTTTACAGGTGGTTACGAGGGGACTCCCTCATGTCCTGTAAATGGGAACCGTAAAATAGGAGTGTACAAACTGCTTCTGAACAGAAGATTATGGGGAGTTTGGAAGAAAAAGATACAAAAATTCGTTTGGGTGGATATTGGGAGTGTCTCCCAAAAATAACTACTAAAAGAAATAAACAAGGAGCCAACTCATGGAAGTTTCCCATCTCTCCAGACTAACAGGACACTTTACTCAATAAAGGACATTTTCCCTCGCTCTGCCACGTTTACTCAGTGCCACCATTATGGGAGTGTCACCAATGACATTAAATTTGATGACTGTGCCGTTAAAAGCTCAAGAAAATGTGAAACCCCAGTTCCCTGGGAAATGTCAGGTACAGATGGGATTCTCCTCCACCATCAGAGAAAAACCTTCAATATAAGAGCCTTGAGGCTTTTGTTTTATTGGATAATCAAAATGCTGCTTTTACTTATAGGTAATAAAAAAGCAACGGTGAAAACAAGTCTATCAATTTCAAGAATAAACTGTTTTGGTTTTATTTTTTAAATTACTGAAACTCTTGAGTACTTTTTCTCCTGTATAAAACCTAACTGTCAAAAGAGCTATTTTTTCCTGATGTATGTGATGATTCACAGTGTGAACTTTCAGCTGTTGTTTGGTCTTTTCTGGATATCAGTAATAACATTTTCGGTTTAGGTGTGACTATGAGTTCAAATATTATTTAATTATTAATTAATTTGATTATGTTCATATATTAAATATCCTGAGTATTTATCGGTCTTTTTGACTGAAATTCTTACTGTGTAAAATTCTATTTTTCCATAATTCTCATAAAAATGAAAACATGTCTGCAGAAATTAAGGTAAAATAACTGTAGATAAATGTAATGTCTCGCAGAATTTAAATATCCATTTGCCTAATTACCTTTGTCTCATTACTTCATTGGGGTGTTCAGGTCGTTATTTGAGTTGGTTTGTTTGTTGTTTTTTTCCAGAAAATAATTACCTGTGTTATTTGCAATGTTCTATCCATACCATCTTGGAACCATTTGAGAGAGATTTATTATTTACTGTGTTATTCTTCTTAAAAAAGCTGAAAATTATGACTATTTTTTTCTCCTGGGCAGGAAATTTTATACGTCACAACAACGGTAATATAATTAAATACTCTTTTCTTATCTCTGTGCCAGTTTTAGTCTAACCAAACAAGCCTGTCAGATTTGGGCATCTCGAACTCCTCTGCTAAACTTCCCAGTCTCCTGCTGGAATGGTTGTTGCTTCCAAAACATTTCCCCGATTTAAAGCCGTACTGTGCTATTATTATCATGTAGGTATTAATTACAGAGCCATTAAATCTGACAGAGTTCATTATTATCCAATGACATCGTTGTAGTGGTTCAAAAATGCCATCAAAGTTCTAATTTCAGACTTGGAGGCTAATGCACAGAACTGAAGAAAAAGAATTCCACCTTCTTGTTTCTACACAAAATCCATGCCGGACCTGTATTAAAATACAAGTTGAGAGGTTGCACTTACAAAACAGATTTCAAAAAAATTTTCTAATTCAGGAATGATTATTTGCAGATTAATTAAAGAATTAATTTTTTGGCTTCCATTAGCATCTGCAGAAATGCAAATTATCTGCAGATAAATTACATAAGAGAAAGGCAAACCTCACCCCTTAGAAATACATACTGGCATGATTCAGATCCACTGCCAAGACATGGATATCCTAATCTAGGGATATGTTTGGTTGCAGTGTCTTTATTAAGGCCAACATTTAACACAATAACATCAGTTGAAACCCAGTTTTAGACATCCCAGAGTTCACCAGGCTGCAGCACAGCCATCAGAGAAGAGCTTCTTCCTGAATTTTTAGTTCCTTTTTATAATGATCCATCCTTTCCCAGGATTTAAAATTATTTATTAGAAGAATTAGGTATAAATCATTTTACTGACCTGATTCTTTGCTGACTCGTGTGTAAGTAAAGATGGCAAAGGCCCCCCAGGGGAGGATGTGGCTTTAAGGAATTCAGTTTTTGTTATAATATGTGAGAGGAAAAGCAATTTGGCTTCGGGAAGGCAGGGTGAGCTTGGAATAAATGCATGTTGTTGTTTGTAAATAACGGGAGAACAGACTACTGTAAGGCCACTGGAAAGCCAGGCTTGGGAGTGAGAGTGCATTAAACCCACCCTCAGTGTGAGTGATGAGTGGGTATCAAACAGCCCCTGGCAGGTGAGAGCAGCTCCCACACACACCATCCACTGTGCAACCTGTGAGGGGAGGGAGAGGGCACGCTGGAGAGAGAGACAAACACACAAACAAATAAAGGCAAAGGCTTTTTTTTTGATTTCATAGGACAAAGCCAAATAATAACAAAAAAGGTTGACACTGGACTCAGCAAGAAGAGGGCAGCGGGTTTGAGGAGCCGGCATGTCTGTACATGCTGAGATGACTTTCAGCCCTCTCAGGCTGGGACACTTAATTCTTTTTCTATTTGTTATTCTATTGGCAACCAATCTCCTCTGCTGTGCATTTGTCAGTGTTGAATTGCATTTGCCTCATGTCAGAAAACCATCTATAAAGGGCTTTCTTCTATTTTTTTGTTGTTGTCATTGTTTGGCACAGCTCTGAACGTTGAAGTATTGGGTGTGCAGGGAATATGGGAACAGAGCTTCATCCCAAGGAGGAATGCTGCCTTTGAACTCATTAAGGAGTGATTTATGTGGGGGGTTTCTTGGAACTTGGCAGGTTGGAACTTTTTTTGCTTTCCTGAAAAATTTTCTCTTTTCCATTATTTTTTGGGGGGAAAAAAAAAAAAAAGGTCTCCCTATAAAGTGGAGATCCTTAACTTTCTAAAAGGTCCTTCTTGCCTCAAAAGATTCTATCTTTGCAGAGTATCAGTTTTGATTATTACCATGTTATTGAGATTTAGTAGAAAATGCTTTTAGGTCTGGATCTGAAAACCAAAGTCTGTCAGGTCACCAGACACCTTCTGCTCTGAACATTTGTAACAGGTCTAATAACGAGCTGGTCCCTTATGAAGAAGAGTCAAAAGGCAGTGAATAAAATCCTTGCCCTCACTGCTGTCAAGCAGAATTTGCTTACTGTCTTCAGCAGCCTCAAATATTACACTCAATTAGGTTTATTTCATAGGAAAAAAGAGTGCATTTTTTCATTACTGAATGACAAGAGGTTTGTTTATTGTGTGTAGAGCTAAGCTTGTGTTTCAGCCCATGCTTAGGAATGATCAAAACTTTCCGAGAAAATAAATTAGTAAAAAAATGCTATACCCATACCAGCCATAAAATCTGCCCAAAATTCAGGAACCAAAGTGAATTAACCTACACAAAGTTACTCCCATCAGCCTCTTGCCTCTTGTGGAGTTAATTCCAGTTCCTCCATGTGTAGGGTTGATGTCAGAGAGCCTGACAGAGCCTTTGACAACAAGTAATGTGGTCCTGGACATACTCTCTATTTTCTGCTGAAACTTGATATTCAGAAACTGCAGAGATTCAAGCAAACTCCTGTTTTCTCCTTAAGAAATATAAAAATTATGCCAGTGGCTGTTTTAGACATTATCCACTGCAAATTCCAGCTCCCAGTTTACCAAGCCTGTCGTGATTAGTCCAGCAGTTGATTCTTCTTGTGCCAGACAGGTGAACTCAGTCACTGATGGAATTGGGATGCAGCCCCCAAACAGAAACCCCACACTCCTCAAAGGGTTGCATTACAGTAGAGAAAAAACACCAGTTTTAAGATTGAACTGCCTCCTTTAATCTTCACTAAACATCCCCTGCTCTTCAGGTTCTCTGAGAATATCTAAGCAGACAGTTTGATAAATTAGATCTAACAAATCTTTTTTATGACCATGAGTTGGAGACACTCTTTCAGAAGGTTCTTTCTTTCCCTGTAGTTCCCATGCTTTGCTGTTGTCTTTAAGAATTAAGATTTTTTTTTTCCCCCATCTGAATGCACAAAGAAAAGAAATATTGATTTTAATAACTATATTACTTGGAATCACGCCCACATTCAATTCACTAAACTCATATTTCCTAGCGAGTCTGAGCAGACAGTAACAATGGGACTCTGCTCTTAGGAGTGAAACCCAGGCTTAGTGTTTATTGAAATGATTGCAAATATTTGTTCTTGCAGACAGTAGATAAATTTTATGTTAATTATATAGATACACAGAATGTGTGAATGAATCAGAGCATCTATAAGAGTGCTTTGGGTTGGAAGGGACTTTTGAGGATCATCTTGTACCAAAAATAGGAACTGTCCTCGGGCAGGGACACCTTCCACCAGCCCAGGGTGCTCCAAGCCCCGTCCAGCCTGGCCTGGGACACTGCCAGGGATCCAGGGGCAGCCACAGCTTCTCTGGGCACCCTGTGCCAGGGCCTCCCCATTCCCATCATGATAAAGGTATTCCCTGTACAGATCTAAATTTACCTTCCTTTGGGTGTCTCATCACTCGTCAGAGCCGGATCCAATGTTTAATGTTCCTTATTTTTAACGTTCCTTGGGTTGACAGAGGTTCTGAAGTGCCCTTTCCACCTGGATTTTCAGGAGGTTATCAGTTCATGAGACAGAACTATTTCTCACACTGCCTGAGCAGTATTTTCTTCATTCTCCCCCATCACATCTTAGAAAATACGTGCAATACTTGCATGAGAAATACTTGCATTGCTAACTGTGTGGGGTCCTGGAGTCCACACCTTCCAAGGTGATCAGGTACCTCAAAATTCCCCAGGTACCCCAAAATTCCCCAAATTCCCCCAAATGCCCAGTGGAATCAGCTGTGGTCTCTCACAGTGGGTATTGTAAATGCACAGAATTGCACAAAAAGGGACTTACTGACTTCTCTCGTAAATTAATCTCCACATAACAATTATTTAGATTTGAGTTGTGTGAAATGCATGGTTTCTTTATTTTCCCCTAAAATAAAGCTGATACATGCAAGAAGTTTGTGATTCACACAGCAAGTGGCATTTTCTAGACGCTCCCGTCATTAGTACTAAAAATGCTCTGCCATCTGTCTCCTCCTCTCCTCACTCACTCGCTCTGCTGTCTGGAGCCGTGGCATTTCTCAGTGAGGAGAGAGCAAAAGTGAGCAGAAGGAATGCAGGGATCCTCATCCCAGCAAACACTCTCCACCTTCTGCCTGCTGTCCCCTGAGTGAGCTCCCTCTGTGTGCCATCACGTGGAGTGGACCATCAGGAAGGACACGGGCTAAATATAACCCAGCCACCAGATTGCAGCTGCTGTCAAACAGTTCACTAACCAAGATGGGAAAAGTCTTCGTTTCACTTTTGTCCAATTCCAGCTTCCCACGAAAAAAAAACCACAAAAACAAAACAAAAAAACCCAACCAACTAAAAAAAAAAAAAAGGGAAAAAACCCGAAAAAAAAACCAAAATCAGCAAGAAAAAAACACTGATGGCTTTATTAATTTCTCTGTCATGCAACCATCTCTTCAGAACTACCTTGTGCATCTTCCTCTTTGTAAGCCCACCAACAACACCCAGATGAAAATGAAAATGGAAACTGCTGCAGAGTTAAAACACGCTGCAGGCACATGATAAGCAATCCACAGTGTATATGTACAGCAATGCAAAGTTACAGCTGTGTAAGTAGGATTTAGGTAAATTATGTAAAAGACATGTTGGCAAAGCAACTTCAGAAATGACGTGAATCAGATCAGGAACGTGTAGATTTCGTGGGTTAAAAACCAAAAGAAGCATTCTATTGGTGGTAAGAGAGCTTGCATTACATGAATATTTAAATTGGTTGTTGTGCACTCTGAGCCATCAAGCCTGTATTGTCTGGTTTAATTAGAATAGATAATTTTAGAAAGTCATAGTAATTCAGTGTACACCTCACAACTTGATTACAATTAATCAGATTGATTAAAAAAAAAAAAAGCTTTTTTTTCTTCTAGTGTTGATTTTTTTTTCCCCCTGAGGTAAAAACACCCTGCTCAGGAAGAGTTCAATGGGAAAATATGATGGATACATCAACCTTTTTATACACGTGGTTTATCATAA
>JAYRBT010000005.1:25438119-25459014 GCA_036023395.1 Myiotriccus ornatus | reverse complement strand
TGGAGCACCCTGGGCTGGTGGAAGGTGTCCCTGCCCAGGGCAGGGGGTGGCACTGGATGGGCTTTAAGGTCCCTTCCAACCCAAACCATTCTGGAACTCTCTGATAATAACAATTACAAGTATTTCTAACACTAACACAGCTAACTGGCTACAACTCCAGTTTCCTTCCACGAGATCATTCCCAGCAGTGAGCCCTGGTTATCCTGCATGTAGAGATCAGTGGTGAATGCACCACTGGAGTGAAGTGAGAGTTGAATACAAAGCAATTTTCCCCTGCCCACCAGCATAACTTGCTTGTCCCAAGGCAGAATGCTTTCCATGGTGGGCCTATTTCTTTTGTGAAAAACAAAGTGTAAGAAGCAAAGAGGAATGTCCAGGCACTGCCACATGATCTGATCTTTAGGGTTCCTTCCAACCCTAATTATTCTACAGTTTTCTGTCATGTGGAAAGTGTGTTTGTGAGCCTGTGTGTCCCTGTGAATGTGTAAAGTGTCTATTCAGTAGGTACATAAAAAGTAAAAATATACCCACACAAATACTATACAAGCACATGGAATGTATAAAACTATATCTCACATTCTATTTTGTCCTTATTTCTGCTTCAGCTGCTTCAAACTGGTAAGGGCAAGGAAGCAACAAGTTTCCACATTTCCCCCTCTCTGAACCTACACGGCATTCAATTGTGTGTAATGATTTCCCATCCACAACGATGGCAGCAAGAAGATCTGTTTCTCCAGTCATAAACAGCCTTAAGAGAGCAAAATTAACATATTTCCTTGTATCTGATATCCTGTTATCCCTTCAGGTCATTAAAGGCACTTGCTGACAATTCACCTTCCAGCCACTTCTTCGACTGAGAAACATTTTCCGGAATTCAGAATTATTTTTCAGTGTTAAATCCAGATAAAGCAAATTCCACAGACATTTCTCAATGCCCCAAATGTGTATTTCTTCGTGGTCCAAACCTCTGGTTCCTTTACTATTAGTATGCATTAACACTGGTATTTTGTTTAATACCAGTTACAATGGGGCATGTCCCAATATGGCAAATTTTTCACCCAGATCCCTGAAGGATCTCTTTTCCCCCTGAGGTCAGACTGTAGTTTGGCATATGATTCTTTCTCCTGTTGGCAAATATTCCAAACGATTTCTCAGCAAGGTAATATTGGAGTGCAGGTGGACTGCAGAAATCCCATTTATTCAGATAGATTTTATTCCTTTGACAGTGTCTAACGTGAGCGTGGTTGTATCGGATTTTATTGTCTTTATAGAACTTGCTCAAACCTCCAGATAAAATGTACACAATAAAATAAACTTCCTTCAATATTCCAGCTTGTTCTGGGCCCTGTGAGTTCTGTTTTAATCTTTGTTAGAAATAGGAAAAAGAAAATAAGATCTGTATGCTGGGCACAGCTGATGCATCCCTGCAAATATATTAAACTCTTTGAATAAAGACTAATGAAGATAGGAGGCCTTTTTAATGAACAACTACCTTTTATGTGTATTATTTCCTAGAGTTTCAAGGAATTCGCGGAGCATAAAGAGATCCTGAGGAAGCTGAGATGAACTGGTGCAAATGGTTGTAAATAATCAGCTATAACTGTGTTTTCCATTTAACGGGCACTTTAAAAGGGTAAGAAAACCTGTCCACTTAAGTTCTGGACTTGGTTAAGAAATGCCAACAGAAAACAACATGTTTTAAGGCAAATCTCAGCAGGTTTCCCCTTCTATAACCTCCTTGCTGTAAAGTTTTAGGTGCATAAAGGGACATAGCTAAGGGTTGAAATGCAAAAAAAAATAACCAAATTTGCTGCTTTAAAGAAGCTGTGCCCACGAGTTCATGTTACAGCAATTAAAAAAAACAGAGACTGAAAATAACTGGGGGGGATCCCTAAATGTGATCTCAGAAATCTAGAAGGGAGAAAGCTCCTCATGGATGGGGAGAAACCAACCATGGATCTAAGAAACCAATTGTTTCTTAGAGATTTGGTGACACACTAAAAATGAATCAGGGTGTTCACAGTTGTATTAGTCACAATTTGGGCTCCCTGTCTGAGAGAAGATACTCACATGACTATAGAGATTATGGAAATGATTTCAACATTATAAAACTAGGAAAAAAAACCCCAGTAAAATATTCCCAATGGCAGACACACAGTCTCAGAACAGGGGAATCATCCGAAATGTCCTGCATTTCTTCTTTCAGAGCGTGACATTTCAAAAGGTTCACGCAGGGCAGGTGTGCTCAGAAAGGTAAGAGAATATAATTGCAAGTGTGATCACACCTTTTAGCAGAGACATTTAAATGTAAAATGCAGAGAGCAGGTTCTGTGCAGTGCAGCCATTTCACAGGACACCCTGACAAGTGCTAAACCTTCCCAAACAGATGAAAAGTCTCTGGTGGGTTCAGGCAGCTGCTGGAGCCGCAGGAATGAGAGGATAATTTAGGTTGCATGCAAAGTAATACTTTTATTATTAATCTGACTCTCACTCACACCTACTCTTTCAATTTAAAAAGAAAACACCTTTCAATGTGATATGTTATTTATCCAGAAGACAGTTACAGTTATCTGGGATAATAACAGCTCAGTTAGACATTACCCATTGGGAAAATTTGAAAGTCTTTGGAATGAGGAGAAATTCTTTATCAGGAATAATATATATGGAAAGTTCAGTCTCAACACTGCAAATTGGTGTAAGTTTTAATCTTAATTAAATGTTATAGTATAGGGCATAGTTATAGGCATCCATTTCCATCTGGGATGAAAACATCTCTGCTTAAATGGCTGATATGCCATTAATCTTAATATTTCCTGAGTCAAATTACATACCTTGGCAAAAAAAATTATTAAATCTTCACTTCCTTCAAATACCCACTTGGGGTTTCAGAAAACAAGTGTTTAAAAAGAAGCAAGATTTGCCATTTTCAAGTGACAGACCAAAGAAAATCTTCACCCCCAGGAATCTGAGAAGCTGCTCGTTTGACCTCGTCACAATCTGCTGAACTGCAACTGCAATTAGACAGCCTTGGTCAGATGGTTTTGCTGAAATATCTATTAAAAAAAAATAAAAATGGATGGCAAAGGCAAATAATGACATTACCTTGTTCAGGCAGAGATTATAAATTTGAATTCCAATGTCCCATAAAGAAAAATTCATGAGCAAAAGGCCCAAGGAACTCAGCTCAGCGTGGCTTGGACCTTCTGAGGAGAGCATTCCTTAAATATTTGGGTAGGCAAGGGATTGAGGTGGTTGGTAGCAGTTAATGATTAAGGAGGCCACAGATTAAAAACACTCATTCATTTTTTTATTCCAGCTTTTTGCCACCTTTCTGAGGGTTTGGAGAAGAGTTTCCACCTTTATCCAACACGAGCACGGTCTGTGCAGTCCTACCCATGAGCAGTTGCTGCTCCAGGACTCTGTGCCCTCCCTCTTTTCCACCCTGAGCTCTTTGGGAAGCACAGGCTGCTTTGAAAACACGTTTGAGAACAGTACTCACCAGTAGGACAGGTGGCCCTTGGGACATTTTGTCCCGTGAACTCCCAGCAAATAACTGCAAATAACAGATTCCAGGGAATTTGGGTCATATATATGCATATATAGCTATATAAATGTATATATAATGGACATGTACACATAAATCCACACCTGCATGAAAATACACAGTTGAAAAGAACATAAAACCACAAAGTCCATCAAAAGGTTTTAATTTATGCCATGTACCCTCTCAGAAGAGTGAGATGCAAGTGCTCAGGGGTCAGAGCAGGGAGGGGCAGTGACTGCCAGGGCTGTAGACTGTGAACAGCTCCATTTACGTCTCAGGCAAACCAGTGTTCCTCAGAAAACAGCAAACATCGCTTGGAAATTCCTCATCTGTTTATATTTGACGTTTCTCCCAAAATAGTCATTCGGTTGTCATAGTCAGAAAAAACATATATATTTATATGGACTGCAAAGTAAGCAGTTTTATTGTTTTCTTTATTACAGAATAAAGAGTGGAATATTTTTCCTCCCTCTTTGTGGCATTCACTGGACCTTTAATTAAACTAATAGATTAAACAGATAAAGAAAAATAAGCTTCCGTGTTCTTCTAAGCCTGATTTTCTCTGTTGGCAGTGCCATCACAGCTGGCAATGAGCTGCATTTACAGAGAAAACATTTTTTGTGATGAAATGGATGAAGATGGGCAATAGGTTCAATATAAATCATCAAAGAATAGCAATCTAGGAACCAAATAAATTTTATTCTAATTAAATTGACAGATAAATCTTTCACCTCTCTTTCAAAAGTACAAAAAAAAAAGTACAAGCACATAAGTCTCAATGGTAAAGAATCATTGATTAATGAAATCCACTCCTAGTTACACAGTTCTGTGTCACAGAGTGCAAACTGTGTCTGTGATACGTAACAAATATTCATGTATCTGTATTAATTAGCTGTGCACCAACAGCTCGATCAATACTCGGTACAATGGCCTGAAGTTTTCAAAACACAAAGTTCTGAAACGTTTGTGCTGAACCTTTGGAACCACCTTCAAAATTCAGGAGATCTTCCCTGTGGAGGTGACAGACCAAAGAGCTTCCACAGGGATGTCCAGACCCTCTGCAGGCAGGACTGCAGGCCAGGGGAGATGAGCCTGGAAAATGGCCCTTCCACTCAGCAAGATGAAAGGACATCAGGGACCCAAAACATTTGTCCTGTCTCCCACTGAGGCGGGAAACTCTGAGTATTTTTAATTCTCAGACTTACTTAAAGGGAACTGAATAATTCTGAAACCGGCAAGATGTGCTTCCTCTCATTTTCCTCTCATTTCCCTCTCATTTTCCTCTCATTCTCCTCTCATTTCCCCCTCATGTCCCTCTCATTTCCCTCTCATTTCCCTCTCATTCTCCTCTCATTTTCCTCTCGTTTTCCTGGCCACCCTCTGTCCAGTGAAGTTAAAAATGAACCAGCTCACAGACCTTCCCTTTAAAAGCTGTGCACTCTTTGCCCACCCCTCCAGATTTGTTGTATGAATTTCTTCCCCACCTCTGTGTAAGTGCTCTGGCTTTACATCAAATAGGAGACTTTATTTTTCGGGCTATGAGGGAAATTTATTTCCTAGTATAAAGGCTATTTTCTGGAAGTCAATAAAATATATTAACAAACTCTGAATAGGATTTGCAGTTATTTGGTACATTGTTGCAGTCCCAGGCAATATCAGTTTCTGTTCCCTGTGAATATCACACCATGTGAAATTATGAAACTTTATTAAAAAAGCTCCAAACAAAAAAACAATACAAAAAAGCATTGAGGAAATGAGGAAAACCTTTTGTTTCTTGTTGCAAAAGTTTAGGAAAGATGTGCATATTAAACTAAGTAACATTATTCACAGAGAGGGAATGACTATATTAACTCAGAATGTTTTCTTTGCCCGTGAAATTCAATAATCCAGAAAATAATACACTCGATAAATCAGAAAATGTGTGAATTTAAAGTCACTTTACTCCCTATGCAATATAATTTCAAAATATGAAATTCTCATTCTCTTTTTCCTACCCCATAAAAAACTCCAGACGAGGGTTTTGCCTCAATTAGAGAAAGATTTAGGAGTCTGGATTGGCAGAGGGATAAGGAAGATGACTGCCCCAGGCAGGATATGAATTTCGGTTGTGTTAATTTTGCCCCAAAGGGTCTGATTTAATTTTTCCCTCTGTGCTTTATCACTTCTTATTGAAGGTACAGTGAGAGGTCAAGATCTTAAAGTTGGAATGGTCATCCCTGATTTTGGAGTCTGTTACCCAACCACTGGAAAAGCTGCTGTGGATTGAGTAATTAACATAATTTTAAATTGTGTTCTTTCAACCACCTTCAGCAAGATCTAACCACATATTTAAAGGGGTTGGTTTTTTTGTTTGTTTGGGTTTTTTTTGTATTAAGAAAGGAATTTTTAATATATATTAGAATCACAGAATCAGGAATCACAGAATCCTGGGAAAGAGCTCTGAGATCATCGAGTCCAACTTTTGACCAATCCCCACCTGGTCGACTAAACCAGAGCTCTGAGTGCCACGTCCAGTTGTTCCTTGGGCACCTGCAGGGGCTGTTTCAGTGCTTTGTTCAAATGGAAACTCTGTGTTTAGTCTAATCAACTAAATTAATCAGGTCAATTTGTTATCAGAGTGTGCTGCAGTACCATGAGAACAGTGACATTATAAAGACCTCAGTATCTACCAGGTGACTACAACTGATGTCATATTATTTGTAACATTTTATATAATTAGGGCATAAAGAGAATGATAAACTGTGTGCTATTAAATTATTTTCTACTTTAATTGCTATCTTTCTGGTAGGTCTCATCTTGGCCAGGTTTTGATCTTATTTTTGCCACTATAAAACTCAGAAATTCTTCATCTGTGATTCTTTTGATGCTGGAGATGCTAAAACCCAGGGCAAGGGCACAAAGTGGGTTATCAGCTTGCCAGAGGTCACATTTCATGGAAGCTTTTGAAGACATTTGTTGGTTCTTTCAGGTGTTAAATTTGATGCTCCACTTTTAAAACACAAAGTTACTTTCTGTCCGTTGTTGTTGTAAATGGGAATGAAAAAGTTGTTTTCTATTTCTGTCGTGAGTCAGGACAAATCAAACAGGACAAAGACATGAGGAGGCAGAAGAAAAGTGGGAAAAAGCTCAAGCTGCTGAGTTAGGGGGGCATTGCAATTGCTGCCTGGGGAAACTGTGGGATCTGCTGGGACACGAGAGTGACCAGGACAGAGCACCTGCTGCTTCCTAAAGGAGACTTTCCTGCATGCACAAGGCTTTATGAGCAGTGGCCAGGGCTGATGGCACAGCTCAGCTCCCAGAGTGAAAGTTCCTTCTTCAGGAAGGGCAAAAAAAGGGTCCAAGACATCTGCAGAAGTGAGCAAGGAGATGGCAAAGGCAGAGGTGCCTTTAAAGGGGCAGCACGTTCTGCCAAATACTCCAGACCACTGGCTGATGAAAAAAGCGAATCCAAAACAACCTGGATCGGCAGATGAGACTCCCATCTGGGGAGGGTTCAGCATAAAACACTGAGGATGACTGAGGAACGATGCAGAAAGAGAAAGAGCAGCCTGGGTGATCCTCAGCCTGTCTCATCAGAAGCTCACCAGCCTGAGCATCTTGACCTGAGTGACCAGGACAGCAGCTCTGCAGTGTTGGATCCTCACTGCAGCAGCTTCTGACATGTGGTGATGAGGGGCAAGAGGAAATCGGCAACAGAAAATGTGCAGTTAATGAACTACTGCAGTAATTTTAATTTTACTGTTTTAAACTGGCTTAAAATACAGGGCTCTCCTAAACGCTTGCAACTCTGGGGTCTGATTTGAGAAACAGGACTTTTCTTAAAACAGGGAAAACAAAAAATAAGGGAAAACAATAATTCTGGTGGAAAAGTTCAAAAGGATCAATTACAGATTTAAAAAGTGTGGTTTTAGTGTGGCATCAATTGCTAATACTTAGAAAGAGAGAAATCAGTCTGCTGGTCTAAGCAGTTTAAAAAGAAATCCAACTTTTAATGTAAAAGAATCCATATTTCACATTCTGGAACACACATACATTGTACATCACATGTACACTGTGACCTCAGGTGTGCTGCATGTGCTCTTCCCTGTGCTTTGGCTAAGATTTCTGAAACCAGTGGCAATGTTTTATTAAAAGGAATTTACAGGATTTAGCTCCACAGGAACACTTCCGCAGTTCCCTTATTTTTTTTTGTTTTGTTTTGTGAAATGACTGCATTTAGCTGATGTTTAGACCAAAAAAAGAAACAGGATTGCACTTTCAAAGAGCCTTGACTGTGACAAGTGAAAGGGCTTCTTGTAAAGGCTCGTGTCTGGAACAGAAAAGGTGAGGATTAAAGGAAAAAAAAAAATAAAGAAAGCTTTCAGGAATGATCCCAATCCATAAGAAGTAAGAGTTGATGTGGCTCCTCGTGGCATGGAAAATAAGCAAAACGAAAAAACTGTTGGAGGCAAAACAGGGAAAAATTTCCCAGCGAAATATTTGTCCCAAGAGCTGCAGAATTATCCGCCCGATCCGCGGGCACGGCGAGGATGGACACAGCAGGAAGGACAGGAGCTGGGAATCAACCCTGAGCTTTTCCCCTGCTCTGACCTCCTCCCACCCAGCTCGAGCTGACACTCGCCCCTGGGAGGCAATTAACATCACTCTGATATCAGAAGTGTTTCCACGCTAATTAATTTCATAGAGGAATGTCAAGATTTCTGCAATACCCAACACAATGTTTTGGGTTTTTTTTCCCCCTGAATTACATCCAGCAGTTTGTTAAAATGGCACTTCAGGGTTTTGGAGAGAGATACGCAAAGGCACAAATGAGACATGACTGTTACTCGAAATGTCTCTTTTTTTTTTCCTTTTTTTTTTTTTTATGCTTTTGAAAAATAACATTGTCTCTGCATACAGTCAATTAGTTTTCACTCTGCTATGAGTTCTGTTAAATTCATCTGAACATCCAGAAAAACATTATTAGACACGTTGCTCAAAATATCAATTTTTTATTAAGCAAGTAACAGACATAGGAAAGATTAAAAAAAAAAAATTGGGCGCCTTCTTTAATTATAAGAAAATTAATCCTTTGCTGAGGTTCTACTGATTTTTAATTCCTCATGAATTGCAACGTTGTGCTTGTCAAGGAAAGGTAAGCTGACTTTAATACTTCCAGAGTGGCACTCTTCCAAAGACATGGTGATTTCCTTTCTCTCCCTCCTCAGCCCCAGGAAATCGTGTGGGTGATCCTGCAGACTGAGAGCACCCCTAAAGCACTGCACCCCAATCTCACCAGCCCGCTGTGGCTGCAGCAGGAACACGGGCAGGCTGTTCAGCACAGCCACCTGATCTCCACAGAGCAGGACCTGGAACGTCATCCCACGGGAGCAGAGTGACAGCGGAGCAACTCAGCCCTTAGAAAATAAACAGACCGAGTTTACCTTCCCAGCCCCTCCGTTTTCCCGCAGTATCCAATCACCAGCTGCACAAAAGAAGTAAAACTGTGCTCAGTTGTTGGGTTTTCCCTCTCACTTCTGTCTTCTGCTCAGTGTTGATGGGCTGGTCCTTTGCTTTGTGTCCTGTCAGGGCTTTCCTTCGTTCCAGCCAAGCAGGAGCAATAGTCAAATCAGCATATCCTCATTACCTGCATCTCCTGAGGAGCTCAGAGCTTTTTGTAGTGTCTGTAACGGGATTTAAAAGTGAGAGTCACTCGCTGACAACCTTCTCAGCAAAACCTGCATGAGTTAAACCCCTCTGGATTGGCCTCCAGAGGTTGTATTTCTGCCCCAGTCCTGCTGGAACATCTCTGAGGTGTTTTCTAGGAGGGGGGACTGAAATCACTTTGGAGATTTTCAGAGTACTGAAGCTTTGGTTAATAGAATCTTCTTATCCCCATCTGCACAATGCAGATCCAAACCAGTATAAATAACAGCTAATATTTACTTGAAACTCCTCTGGAACTGCAATTTGTCAGCCTTCAGCAATTTTGTCTTCTAGCTCACATAAAGAAACAGTTTCTAGGTAATGGGAAAGTGAGGAGTTGGGTTGGGGAAGGTGCAACATGAGCCACCAGTTCAAAACAGCTCAGCCTGTGCACTTGGAAATGATTGATAATTGTTTGCTTTAGCTGTAATGTGATACTGAAAAACAGATTTGGAAAAGTCTCCTCGCAATCTAATGATGCTGCTGTGATGAATGTTCCCTCAGTACATCTCTTTGGAGAAAGAATGATCCCCTGTTGTCCTGCTGGAACTGCCCTGCTTTGCTCTAATTGAGGAAGACAAACAATCCCATGAGCTGTGATGTCAACAAGCCTCTTTGTGATAGAAAAAAAGTTTCAGAGTGCTTAGAATCCAAGAAGTAGGACGCTGTTAATTTAATTGCTGGGAGATAAGTCTGATCAAAGCTGAAGAATGTGGACTGCATCCTCCAGTATAAGAAGCTTCATTTAGAAAATGGACTTAATAACAAGCACATTTATTCATTCTTGGAGACTTGTGATTATTAATATTTGATCCAAAGAATGCCTTATATTTCGGGCTCCTCCACTATTTACATTTATTATCCAGTTTTCTCCTGCCATTTCTTTCTGGCTTCACTATTGCTGAGAAATAATGTAACCAAGATAATCACATTATCTGCCATCAGTGCTGCAATCTGCTTAACTGGAAAAGCCAAACACAATATTGCAGAGCTGCTGGTGACAGAGGATTTAACAGGAGCTGATTGTCCTCAGAGCAGCTCACCCTGCTGACTTCCAAAGGAAATGTGCCGAAAACCGGGAAGTTCCCTCCGCTCCAGGGGGCTGGAATTTAACTTCTGCTCCCAGCCCCAAAGAGCCACGTGGTCAGGGTGGGCTGAGGAAAGTAAAGTCCATTCCTGTCTGTGTCCTGTGCTGAGAGGAACATGGAATTGTCATGTTTGGAGAAGACCTCTGAGATTGTCAAGTCCCACCATTGCCCCAGCACCACCCCCAGGATCACCATCAAACCACGTCCTCAGGTGCCACCTCCACATGTTTTTTGGACACCTCCAGGGGTGGGGACTCCACCACCTCCCTGGGCAGCTCCTTTGTTTTTTAATTATTCTTACTGTGCAAAGAAACATCCCAGCTTAATGGCCACCATCCTATGTCTTTCAGCATTTTTTAAAGCAGTAAATATATATTGAAATGGTTGATATTCTGCTTGGATGTTTCAACCTTGTTGAAAATACAGCAAACATAATTATTTGGAGAAAATATCGAGATTTTTCTAAGGGAGGTCATTCACAACAACTCAATTACATGACGAGTTTGGGCTGAAAACAATTTATTTTTCTTATTTCTTTTTAAAAATGCTCTCCCTGTGTTTTGGACACAACTGCCCAGAGCAATCAGAACAACCCTTCTACTAGAGCCAGAAAAATCCGGTCTAATATCAAACAACCCTTCCTTCCCTGCAATGCCCGTGCTGTATGGGATAATAGGGCTGGGGCTGAACAAATGTCCTGACCTTAAAGAGAAATCCTGCCTGTGCCTCGGGGCCACCAGAGCGAGGAGAGGTGACATTTGATGTGATGGGCTCCAGCAACTGCGCTGCTGCTCTTTGTTCTCGGCAGCTGCAGAGCCCCAGAGCCACTTCTTCCTTCTGCCCTTCTGCAGAGCTTCCAGGGAACTCCAAGCACAGGAGGTGGGTTCAGAAGAAGTTTGGCAAAGACAAGCCCTGGGGAGTTTTGGCTTTTACAATAACAACCTCCTTAAAGTGTCGCTCAGGACAAGGGGAGTCCCCAAAAGCTCTGTCGTTCAAAAACCATTGCTTGCCTGAGAAATGTGAGCTCTGTAGTTCATATCCATTCCACTTATTCCATCCCCAGCATCTTTTATTGCTGTTCAGGAGTGTTTTTAATAAGTGGAGGTAAAGCCAGCAGCTCTAAGTTTGGGTTTAGCTGATAACTAAAACCCAGAGTCGATGTCGTGCCCTGAGGATGGTTCGCTTGTATCTCCACTCTTGGTGACAGGGGAATGAATTTCATGGGGCAGAGAAAGAAACAGCATCTTCTGAGAAGCAAGATCTATCCAGGACGTACTAAAACTGGAATTATCAATAAACACCTTCCAGGCTCAGTGTGTCAAACAGGGAGCAACAGAAAGATGATCTGAACTAGGATAAACCTTATTCTCCAACTTTTATCTGGCTGATTATACTCAGGAAAAAAAATGCTCCAGAACTATCCATTTGATCTACTAGAACTGGGAGCACGATTTATTTTTTTTGCTTAAACACCAAATAAACAATAACTTCAGTTCTGCCAAGTAAGAGAAAGAGAAGGATCCACACTGGGCAGAGCCTGTGAATGGGGAATAGCCAACCCTGAATCACTTTGTAACTTCTGTGATTTATTCACTTTCTAAAAAACTGTGTCAACCACAGTTAAGATTCCCAAAGTAAAGCATTTTTTAAATTGAGAGCTAATGGAGAGAATAAAGTGTGACATATCAGATCAGACTGTCAGGTTTGCTGACATGCTGACTCATTTGGAAACTGGTTTAAGGAAAACATGTTTATTATAAATGTTAAGGAGAAATAATAACTAAGCTATGTCAAAAAGTTACTTCAGGAATTAAAATCTTGGTTGGTTACCCTCTCCCCTGAGAGCTCTTTCTCCTGTACCACTTATTTCAGTACCTGATGAACTCCACTAAACTAATTCTCTTGGCTGGAATCTGTCATCACTGTGTTTTACACCAAATTCTTGTAATATATGTGTTGGTTTTACTACTTCAGCCTATTTCTTTTGGGTTTTTTTTTGCATTTAAATAAAAATTGGCAGAATTTTCATCTAATGTGAACTAATTCCCTCCTAAAACTGATGGGTACATACTGATGGGTAGCAGGGGAATCAAATGCACTGCACTTTGGCATTCAGAGGATTCCTCTCCTTTGTTTGCTGCTCTTCCCAGTTCCAGGTGAAGCCAACAGCAAGGCTGAGCAGGAATTCCCACTGTCCCCAAATAAACTTAAAAAAGCACCACTTTTTTAAGTCACTAAACCACTCAAATATAAAGAAAACAAACCATCAATAATATCCTCATATGGGGTGTGTTTTAACTGGTTTTAGCTTGTAGAGCAAGCCCTTCATGACTTAAATGGCAAGATATTGAAGACATGATTTTCACTATTCAACACTTCTTGCCACAGAGAAATACCGAATATTTTCAGATCTCCAGATAAAAAGCAGAAATCTTTGTGGTTTCTTACTCAGGAGATTGAAATACCACTTTTATGTTGTCACAGGTTAATGAGCAAGGAGTTTAATTGTTACTGTCATCCTGCCCTAGATCAAAGCTGCAGGTTGAGTCCAAGGGACCCACAGCTTTGGGAGAAATTAAAAATATCTTGTGTGGAGGAGAAAAAAAAATAAGGAATTTGGCATTTTTTTTCACGGGTACCTGAAAAGAAAGAATGATTTTTTTAAAAAAGCTTAATGACCAGCAACATTGCAGTTGGTTTTTTTTCTTGGAACTAGGAAGTCCTGGAGACTTTCTGGAGCTTGTCCTGGTGTTGGAATACTTATGGAGAGCCCATCTCCTTTTCACTTGGCATTTGTAGAAGCTCCATCATCGTGAAACATTGAGTTGGAAATACTCAAAACATTTTTGTTTGTGAGATGCACTCACCTGCACTGCATGCTGATATCAGATTTGGTTTCATCAGGTGTTCAAGGGAAAAAAAGAAAACAGTTTTTGCCCTCTTATTTTCCTGCTACTGTCATGGTTGTATTTTTTCCCCCACCGCCCAGAATTTCCACTCAATGGACAGAAAAGAATATAAAAAAAAAAGAACATGAAAAGCCTGTGTGTGCTGTTGGCAGATAGTCCTCACTCCCTAATTGCAAAATCTTACTCTAAAACCAGTTTAGCAACTGGAGAAAACCCTTGGTGTAAGGATTGGGCCTTTTGGGAAGCATTTCCCCTTCTCCCAGGAAACTCCTGCCGTGCAATAATCAGCCCCAAAACCTTTTCTCCGTGATCCCCAGTTCAAGGTCTGCACTGGGTTTATGTGACAAGGTTTAATATTATTATTTTTGTTGTTGTTGTTTCTGGCTATTCTGCTCTGTCATTAATTGGCAATAAATTAAATTAACCCTCCCCAATCTGAAGCTGCTTTGCCCACACGGTGACTGATGAACGATCTCCTTGTCCTTATCCAGCCTGACAAGATTTTCATATCATTTTCTCCCCGATGTTGCCGAGGAGGAGAGTGACCTGGCAGGCAGGTGAACCCACCTTGGGTTATACTAACAAGTCAGATTTATTGCTTTAAAAACACCCAAACTCAAAACCTTCAGGCCTGCTGAAATGAAGAGCTCATCTCCTTGAAAAGGCACGTGGCTGTTTGTGTTCGGTGTCCCACCCTGCAGAATGGAACTTCTGCCTTTCAAAATCAAAATATTGATGTGTTTAAACCAAATTTTTTTTGGCAGTCTGAGATTTGAAGCGAACACTTGATCTTTGAAATTGTGTTACTCAGGCAAGTAGCAGTCAACTATTTTTAATGATTCATAAGCTCTGCTCCTTTATGGCAGTTGGAAGCATCTTAAATTATGTCAAATTATTTTAATGTGAAAAGTAATAGAGATTATTAAACCTGAGCAAGTAAACAAAGTGAAATAGTGGAATTATAACATCTGTGAAGGCACTGGTATCTCCAGCCACAAAGGCTTTATACACCCATCATTTTAATTACTGGTGAAATAATGTTTTGGAGGGAAATCAAAATTACAATCCATTTCTATCTTTATTCTTTAAAATTCTTTAAGATGCAGGAGTGTAAGGTGAAAAGAAGGATTAACTTCATCAGAAATCCCCAATGGAAACTGAGTCTTTTTTTTTGGTGCAAAATTATTCCTTGAAATTGGTTGCAAATTCAGGAAGATGTTATGAGTGACATGGCTAAAAATGAAAGTTATATATATCTATGAAAGATATATATATACATACATATACATATAGACATTATATATATATGAAATACATATATACTTATATGTATATATGGTTCTTTTATACATATATGATATATGTAGCTATATGATTATTTATATGTGTTTTATATATATGATATATATGATATAGATAAGAATATAATATATATGATATATATATAATGTGTGTGTGTATATTTATATATAAAAGAATCATATATACATATATATACAGACACTTTAAAGAAAACCAGTACTTTGACATTATCCTTCTAACCTTATTCAGTTCTCCACAATGTCTTGGAAAAAGATTTTATCTGGTTTGGTACAACCTGTACCCCAAAATGGATTAAAAAATAGTTCCATTCACACCAATACAGACTTTTCTTCATATTTGTTTTACATTTTGTTTTCTATAGAGACCATCTATCTTTAAAAGTGAAAAAGCCCCAACAAACCCAAAGGCCACTGTGGGGAAATTCCCTGTCAGGAGGGGAAATACCCTCAGCCAAAGCAGAGTTTCTGTGTGAGCATTGCAAGAGTTTGGGCCTTGAGCAGACTGGAAGAGACAAACCTAAATTCTGAAGCTGCCTGCAGCAGCCTCGAAAAGCTGTAATTAAGGTAAAGAAAGTCCAGGGAACGATCTCTAAGGAAATAAAAATAATGAATGAAAGAAGGAGCCATTTCTCCGAGTACATTATTCCACAATAATTAACAGTTTTTATTTTTTTATCGCTGCATATATATCTCCAATTAGCTGTCTGCAGACTGGGGGCTGAGTTAATTGATTCCGTTAGACTTGTGTAAATCCCAGCTAATTCCATGTGCTTCGGAAAAGCTGCTCTGGTGGAGCTGATGGCAGGCTCTGGTCAGACATATGGGCTGCTTTGATCACCCTAAGCTGCTCATTTGTGAGTGCCCAGGAACTAATACAAAGTAATACAAGTATTTAGCTGCAAAAAAGAAGGAAAATCAAATGTTCCCTATCTTACCGCATAGAAAAATGTCATTATAATATATATAGATCCATAATAACAAAGGGAAAGGGTAAGTTTGGATTTGGAGGTTTGTCCTTGAGCCAGCACACCTCTCTATCAGAGCTGACCCTTTTTTAAATTTTATTTTTTTTTATATTCTATTTATTTTACTTTATTTTATTGATTTTATTTTACTTTATTTTATTTTTTATTTTTAAATTTTTTTTTACTTCATATGAGGTTTTGCCATTCTAGTGTTTATTCCACATAGCAAAGGCTGAGATGAATATAGCAGATGGTACAACATAGAAAATATACATATATATATATGCCTCCATATTTACTGGCAAAACTTATCAGCAAATATCACTGACTATGCTTTCTTAACTTCAGTCAACAAAGTAAAATTGGCCTTGTCCTCAGCTGATACCAGTGATTGATTGCATTTTTTGGAATTCAGGAATTCCATCTGTCTCTCCCGAGAATGTGCATTTTTGATGATTTGGAAGGGGATGATGCTTTGATGTGGGTTTTTCTCACCTTTCAGAGTTTTTAGACACATTTTTGTACAAAGCACAGAATTGTTAAGTGGGGAAAAAAAGGACCTGGTATTTGAGCTTCCCTCCTCAGACCGTGGAGTCCTTTGAGAAAGCCTGACAATGTGTGGCTTTAAAAGGAGCTGGGCCACGTTTTCCTGTGATAAAATCCCTTTTGAAGAATATGTTGCAGTATTCTTCTTCTCTCTAATTAGCTGGAAAAAGAAAACAAACGAGAAACCAGAAAAAAAAAAGAAATGATATAAAAATCCATAAACCCCTCTGAGTTGAGTGCTGGCAGATTCCTCCACCGCCTTCTTTATTCTGCCAGAAAAATCTCAGATTTCCAAAATAAAGCATGGTGCTGAAAGCTGCTGGACTCGGTGGGGATTAAACCCTCCTCTAGCAATTCTGGAGGTGGTTTCAGGCTCCTTTAGCAGGGCAGGCAAAATTAAACATTGCACTGACAAGCCAGTGGGCTGGAAGGGTGAGGGGACATATCCAGCTCCCAGTTATTACGGATTTGGGGCTCAGCTGGATGACAAGGAGCGGGAAAGGGGCAGACACCAGGGCTTTATGAAACAGAAACTGGGCTCTTGGTTTCGTCCCAATCCTCTTTCTTACATTGCTTTCACTGTTCTGTCCTGGGAAGAACCCTCCTTTTTGAACCCCCTAACCAGCAGCAGAATGGATTTAGAATTAATTTACAGCACTGGGGTTTACCATAAATGGAATTTTGAAGCCAGATTTTGTAATAATCATTTGGGTTTATAAAGCTGTCCTTCAACATCTTGTTATACAAGTGCCTTTTCATGACATATATTCTTGCCAAGACTGATCCAGTCACTAAAATCCCTTTCTAATTTAGTAGTTTTTATCCATTTTAAAGGGAAAAACACCGTTGCTCATGTTTATTTCAGGCAAATGTATTACAGACATTAAAAAAATGTAGAGCTATCAAAGTAAAAATCTGACTGAGACTTTGCTTTTGAATAACTTGCATATGATATTAAAATTGACACCACCCCAAAAAAAAATAATCTGCTGAAGATTGTTTAGAAAATAAATAGAACAAAAGGTAGAAGGTACTTCCCAGGGAAGGGAAGAGTTCCAGAGTGTTCCATTGGGCAAGAAGCCACACATTTATGGACTGTTGATGTAATTTGGTTCTGATCATAGATAACAGGGCTCGATTTGTTATTTTTACACTGCTAAAGCAACACAAAACTCCAAAATTCAAACCACTCTCCCCGAAATGTGGCAGCTGGTTTATGATCTGACTCCCCTGGAGCCAATATCTGATCTCTCCCCTGTGGCTGGGTGGACCCAGCAGAGACTAAACTTTTCCAGGACTATTTCTGCCCTTCTCCTCCATGAGGAAATGATCCTTTGGCTGGCAGAGTGCATTAAAAATTAACAGTCCTGTTAATTTGAGACCTGGTGCTTCAGATAAAAGCTGGGATCCGAATCACGGCCCTCAGTGCATGTTTGCTGAGTATCGCTCTGGTATCTTTGTTCCCCGTGTCAGAGTCTGTTCTGCTCAGTCTTTCAAGGAGAAAACTTCATGAATTATCTACAATTTTGATTGAGCCTGGAGAAAAAAATAAAAAAGCACCCCAACCCTCCCCCCCTCAAACTGAGCCTCTGTTTATTCCACAGGAATTCAAATGTTGATCTGCCGAAAGACAGGATGTATTTGCTGAACGTTAAATACATTCATAACATTCATATATGCACAATTTCCAGCCCAAATACTGTATTTTTAAATTTATTTCTTTTTTAAATGTGTGCTAAGTCAGCACTTTCCCAGCAACAATCAAAACTGAACGGAGCATCCTGCCTAAGCCAGGGGATGTTTGTGATCTTTAGGAAAGCTGATAGGACCCTTTGGGAAGAAGACATGCTTTGTAGATACAAGATCCTTCTTAATCCAAGCTGATCTCTGGATCTCAGCCCTTGGAGGTGTTCACAGCTCTCCAGGACAAGGACTCAACAGATCTGGGCCAGTTCTGGATTTGGCTCTGCCCAGAACAGGAGGCTGGATTGGAAAGATCCTCCTGAGGTCACTGCAAACCCCAGTTATTTTAGAATGTTTTAGTTATTTTTTAGAAATTAGAAATGATCAGTTTTAGAAATCAGAACGCTGCTTGTGAGGAATTTTAGGGTTTTTTTCCAAATCCTCTTTTCACAGGTCTGTTGGGATTGATGGGCTGAATATTCTCTTGATAGAATCAGCCAACTTTATTATGTTTGTGGTAGAAAGCAGGAGCTGATCTGCACCAGCTGATGATTTGACCTTTGTTTTTTAATACAAAGGGGTCCTTTCCCATTTGGGAAGTGATCCTTACATTAGACGTGGGCTTTTGTTGTTTTATTTATTCAGTGTAAGTGACAACAGTCACCGTGCTGGTCGGATGGCAGAATGTACCAATGTAGGTGAACTGCCAAACAAACGCCTACAGATCTGTTCCCTGGGCTTATTTTCCAATACATAAAGAATCCCCCAATTTTTACACAGTTATTGGTAATTTACTGCTTTGGGGAGGAATATCAGGTCATCATTATCCACTTCTGTCATTCAGATGTTCACGAGGAGCTGTGGTGTGTCACGTTCAGCTACAAACCCTAAATTACCTTTCTTCTCCAGCTCCCTCTGTCCCCGGGTGTTCAACTGGAGAGCAAGAGACAATTTCACACCAGGTTATCTAATCTATTTATTTTATTCCCTTCAGGGAATTATGCACAATGAAGAACAAACACTACAGCAGAAGTGCAGAAGTACAGAGAAGAAATTACCCCCAACCCACCCAACCGCAGTAACAGCTTGATCTTTTTCGTCATTGCAATTCTTGGGTTTGTTAAAAATCAAGGTGTGAGGGACAACTCCTGTCATGTTCCAGAGCTCACCTGAGTTGTGGCTACAAAGAGGCTCGTTTAGACATGGTTTCTCTCAGGTTATAAATAAGTCTAAGACAATTTATTTCAATTTCATTACTTGCACCAGAGTTTCTTGCAGTGGTTTCTTGCAGGAGCTGCTGTCGCTGCCCCCGGGGTGGGAATTGTTGTGCTGAGGGACCTTGTTTAGGGGTAGGAAAGCAAATAATAAACAAATTGAATATCCTTTAGTAGAAACTGATAAAAACACACCCTTTTGTCAAATGAAGATGAAGTTGCATGTGACCAAATTGGAGGAAGTGATGTGCCTTTTCCTGGGTATGGGAACCACTGGCTTTGTTTTCCTCTTTGTTCTTCCCACAGAAACCCCCTCTTTGGGTTTGCATTTGGTGGCTGTTTCTGAGAACAGCCCAGACCTGGGTGCTTTGTACATTCCTCACTCCTGAGCAATTTTTAAGGAAGAAAACAACTGGCAATACTAATCTGAACCTCACCCAGTTTATAATTTCACTCCAACTTCTGTGCTATCTCCATAAGATTAAGTCAGATTGAAACATGATGCACAAGGCATCAATAATGAGGAAGGGTCCCATGTTTCTTTTGTTCTGTAGTATAACCTGCTGAAACTCAGTTTATGTGATAATAATCTTTCCAATACATCTCAAAGAAAACAAGAGATAAAAACTTGAAAGCTGAATTGGAATTTTTACTGTTTTTAAAAGCATGTTCAATTTTTAGCCTGTAGTTCTCTTAAAATTGATGGCTCCATGTTTGGTTTTTTTTTCATCTTGAACACTCCTTAATTACAGTCAGAAAAAATGGAAAATGAATGTATTCCACATAAGCAATGCAAATAGAGGACAAATTTGGGAGTATATTTGGACTACAATTAAATTTCTGATATTCTAAATAAAATACTCCAGTTGTTTTGAAGTGGAATATGAGAGCATGTAGAAGTTAAGTGCTCTCAGTTTGGATAGTTTACTTTTTATCACATCAGCCATCAATCCATCCTGAAGGTGCTGAGGGGAAACAGGGGGTGTGCCTGAACCAAAAGGCAAAATTTAATTTAGACAGTGTTTCATCACAAAATAATAATAATGCTAACAACAATAATAACAATGATAATATTAACAACAATAACAACAACAATAACAACAATAATAATATTTATTATTATTATTTATAGTTACTGCTTGAGTTAACTTCCTTGACATGGTTTGGAAAAACAAAACATTTATACTGTGTTGGAATTGCAGTAAGTCCTGAAAAAAACTGGGATTGTGGAAGGAAAAAGGACTCTGGGTAAACCCATATACAGCTTATGACCTTATCTGTGAGGACAAGGCAGAGGTTCCATCACTTTTCCATGTCCTGGGTCTGATTCTCCTTTTGCTGTGAGGCAAAACTAAAAAGAATCTCATCACATTCAGAGCTAAGAAACCGATTCTCTCACTCCAGAGAAATGAATGTTGCTGCTAAAACTCAGGTGAGATTCAATGACCATCCACACGAAGCCCCAGTGACTCTGTGAGGGGGAAGGTTTTGGTCCTGCACGTGGAGATGAGATGAGATCTTTTTTGGGCAGATACATGATGGAGTTTTCAGACCACCTTTAGCCATGCCAAGGAAATTCAGGAAGCAGAACTCCACGTTATGCCATCTGCACACGCTGCATATGCTGCAGCCCGACTGCTGAGGCTGCTTTGGGGAGGAGAGGGTCTGGAAAGCAAAACTGCAGCTGAAGAGCTCTCAGAGCTCGGTATTTTCCAGGATAAAAGGTGAAATTTTATGTCTCACTTGATAAATTAACCCTTTTCCCGTTTTGGAGGGCTAAGGCTCCATATGTACAGACTTGCAAGTCCTGTTAATAATGACAAAACCAAACATTCTCTGTCCTGTCCCTCAGACCACCATCACAGAGGAGAAACAATGAATTATTCATTGGCATATTTTTTAAACTGCCATGTGTGCTTAAAGCTGTTGGAAAGTCTGA
>JAYRBT010000005.1:25382642-25412898 GCA_036023395.1 Myiotriccus ornatus | reverse complement strand
CCAGGGCCTAAAGGGGCTCCAGGAGAGCTGGAGAGGGACTGGGGACAAGGGATGGAGGGACAGGACACAGGGAGTGGATGGGATGTTGGGAAGGAATTGTTGGCTGTAAGAGGGGTGAGACCCTGGCACAGGTTGCCCAGAGAAGCTGTGGCTGCCCCTGGATCCCTGGAAGTGTCCAGGTTGAATGGGCTTGGAGCAACCTGGGATAGTGGAAGGTGTTACTGGATGGGCTTTAAGGTCCCTTCCCACCCAAACCATACTGGCATTCTATAATTCCATGATACATCTGATTTTCTTTCCTTGCTATAAGCCTTAAAGGAGCTTCCCTGAGCCCTGAACCTGATTATCAATCAGCCTCCCCCCCCTTGCCAATGTATTCAGTGAAGAAATAATCATTCCATGTGCCAGACAAGGAAGATGGTTCTGCAGAGCTGTTCTGTGGGCAGGAGCAGGGCTGGATCTGAGCCAGCAGCCTCAGCTCCTCGTAACTGAGACTTATTTTAGCCACTCCAGCACAAACTACCTCAGCGCTGCTTCTAGAACTCTATTTAAATCTTCCACTTGGGTATTTTAAATAAGGACTAAGTGAGTTTAAAACACAGACAGTGCAGTTAAGGCATCATTTCTGAGCTCTGCAAACCGCAAATATTGTGTAGCACTGTGAAATCAGTATTTACATTAAAAATTCCCACGGATACGTAAGGAAGAGGTGTCAGGAATCACTCAGCATTAAGAAATTACTTTCACCTGAGAGAAACCTTGTCAGATGTGTGTGAAAATCTTGTCAGGTGGAAATCATTACTGAAATACATATGAACAGCTTCTGGTTGCTGTCTCTGTTTCAGCCCATCCTGTTAAAATTTGCCAAGTGCAGCAGCAAGAGACAGATTTTATGTGTCCTTAATCCTATTTTTAGTTAAATAATGGCACAAACTGCAGGATTAGTTTGCAGTCAGTGTGGTCTTATATTTTCCACAAAACCTTTCAGTTTATTCCCAGACAACAAGGAGACTGAGGGAACCCAGGTTGTTCCCAGCAACTGGGAGTTGTTGAGGTCAGCACTACAAACTATATATCAAAGGAAAGGGCAAGGTCTTCCAATTTACCTCAGGGCACAAACATTTTCAGACAAAATATCTTTTATTTTTTATTTTTTCTCTAGGTTGTTCTAGGTTGTTTGGAAGTTCCTGAGGTTCCTCATTTCCAAAAGCAGGGTGAGTTATGTGCATGAAGGGCTTGACCAGTGCAACAGCAAGCAGAAAGGAAGGGAGATGGAGACTTAAGGAATGTTATGAATTTTCCTACCTTGGATGTGCCCCTGTGCTCGGCTCCAAAACAGGAGGGGGGAGATCTCTCGGTGAGGAGCACGTGATCTGAGAACTGAGAGCAATCTCCTGTTTTTAAGCTCCCTCCAGACTGATAAGTGATCAACTGCTTCACTTCATCGTGTCTTATCAACACAATTTATTAATCCAGTAATTCAGAGACAGGAATGTCTGAATTTCCTGGAGTCACAGAATCCCAAACTGGTTTGGGTGGAAAGGAACTTGAAGACCCTCTAGTCCAACCCCCTTGCCAGGAACAGGGACACCTTCCACCAGACCAGGCTGCTCAATCCCTTTCCACTCCTTCCTTTCTCCTCAGCCAGATGGTCCTTTTGAAAATAGGAAACAAAACCTGGGGCCACGTGAAATGTGATATTTCTCTCTTGATTTTCTTTATGGCCCAGATGTCAAAGGGGCCTTTTTCCTTCTATCCAAAAAAACCCCAGAGGCTTCAGCTGCCAAATCTGGGAACCTCAGAGAGCTGCAGAAATGCAGCACAGTTTCCCAGGAGCTCTGCAGAGTCTGGATGTGTCACCAAACACGATCCAGGGCGGCTGAGCAGGGCACTCAGATTGTTCTTGCTGGGGAGTTGGAACAGGTAATCAGAGAACAAACCCAGAGTCCAGGTGCTGCAAGCACAGCCTTGCTGATGGTTTTGGACTCCAGGAAGAGCACACCCCAAAACTTCGGAGCTGCCTGATATTGGAACATCCCAGAACGGTGATTTTATTGTACCAAAATTAATGCAAACCAAAATGATGATCAAAAAACCCCCATGAAATTTGCTTCCAAAATGTGATTCTCCTCCATTCAAGTCATTCAGTCCTTTATTTATTGTATTTAACAATGTCTATGAAAAAAAAATGAGCTTATGAACCAACATTCATAAAGATTTACAAGACACTGTTGCCATTAATGGGGTAGAATTGCTCCATCCCATGGCAGTCTATGACTGGCTCATACTAATTTACCATTTATATGAGTATTTAGGCTTAAAAGAAGAAAACTATGGATTTAATTTTTTTAAAATAAAATCTATATTTCTTTCCTCTGCCATAACAGAGTTCTACTAATTAATCAATGGGACATTTAACAGTGATACAGAGACTTATTAAAATCTGATATGACTATAACAGTGATAAATCCCTTATTGACAATAAATGGCAATTCTCCTGAAAACAAATAAAGAAAACATTGAACACACCCAGAACTTTCCATCTCTTGGACAGTTTCCACATTGCTGCTTTCTCCTCTCTTCTGGATCAGATTTCCCAGTCAATGTATAAAACAGCTCTCACAGAATCCATATCTAAATATGGATTTCAATTAACAAATATAATAAATAGCTGGAAAGGTTTTAAATAAATAGATCAATAAGTCAGGCACTCTGCTGATAGCCCTTTCCACCAACAGTGTTGCCAATCTCCCTCTTCTAAAGTACATTTTTCTACTGTCAAAACAAATCATCTGGAGAAAATAACCCCATTGGTTTCAGCAGAAATGCAAGCCTGTAATAGCATAAATGACACATCTCTGGATTGCCTCTTGCCTCAGAAAATAGACCTGCAATAAAGCAAGTCTGATCCTCGAGAATTTATTTGTAGAAAAGCCATCAGGTGTAATGCTGGAAACCCTCTATCCACATCACACATAAAGCAAGGCCTGTCTCAAGCACATGTAATCAAAGTCAAGTCTTCTTTTAATAAAAAATTACCCTGTCTGAGGAGCCAGAAGGCAAAACCTCCAGCACATTTCGACTTTGGAGCGGTGAAAAAAAAAATGTTTTCCTTTAATTGAAACAGATGAAGATTTTTGTTAAGCTTTTACATCCTTCAAAAAGCCTCTGTGGCTGTCACCAGTGTTATCTTTTGATCCAGAGCTTTGCAGGCAACATCTACACGAATTTTTTTCAAGCAACACACTTCTTAAATGCCTCTGACTTTCTTTGATGTTGAAAATACACATTTTCGCAGGAAAAGCAAGAAACGGGGCTTGTCATTTCCTCCTGTTTGCTTTGTTTGCCACGTGTGTTACCCCATGGCTGCACCTGGAACAGCTGAAAAGGATTTCTGGAGAGAAAATATTAAATTTGTGTGACTGTTTCTCTATGTTAGTCCCAGTAATGGAATTGGGAAAAAACATTTTCAGTCCAGAAATGGAAGAATTTCTGTTTTCCATTGGCTCTGCCCATTTATGGGATAAGTCCCAAAGGTTCCTGTTAATTTTTATGTAGGTGACCAGCACGTGATGTTTCACTAATTCAGTTAAACAAGTTTTTTCACAGAGGGAGAAGCTTTTGGGCAACTATTTAGTCCTTTCAAGCAGTTTTAGTCCTGAATGAGGAGGTGGTGGTGGGTGGGGGATACACTTGGAACCTTCGTTGTTGGGATAAAATCACAGGAGATGGAATGTTTCATCAAATCATCTATTTACTTTATTTTATAAAATAATTCCCACCAGTTTAAAAACCAGTCCTGTTCTTTTTGGGCAAGTCTTTTATTCAGGACCAGAGTGGAGATTGCTTTAGCTTGGCTCTTCATATCCTAAAATTATTCAAGTAGCCCTTGAGATTCCTTAATAGCTGTGCATTTGATTAAATTGACCAACAACAAGGAATTACTTGTAAGACCCTAAAATGCCTGAGAAACCAGAACAAAGGAAGTTCTTGTGGTCGCTTCTTGTTTTATGCCGAAAAGACATTTTATTTTTATTTTATGCACCATTATGAATTTCGTTAAATGAAATATCCTGAATATCAAGAAGGGCACTGGTCAGAATGAGCAGCAGATGATTAGTCACTTTATCTTCATATTTCTCAGAAATCCTGCTCATGGAGTTCGATAAAGGACTAGATATAAGGAACCAAAATATGCATTAAAAAAAGCTTATGGCCACTATAACATTCAGAATTATTTGGGTTTTTTCATTACATTTTAGGTAAAAATAGTTTAGGATTTCTTCAGTGTGTAATAAAGACACCTGAAAAAAAGTGAGTAAAGTAGAGAGAAAGCCACACCACCCAGGTGAGGAGGGGACTGTCCCCTCTGCCTGAGCTGGGGTGGCCTCACCTCCCGTCCTGGGGGCAGTTTGGGGCACCACAGTGTCACAGAGATCTGCTGGAGTGTCCAGAGGAGGGACAGGGGCACGGGGAAGGCTCTGGAGGGGAAACCACAGAAGGAGCCGCCGAGGAGCAAAAATGAGAGCTGGGGTTTTTGGGAAACTGGTAAAACTGAGTCAGAACTCTGAATCACAACACCATTGGGAACTAAAGTGAGAATATCTACAATTCTATTTCCTCTCCTGAGGTAAACTCAATTGAGGAAGACTTTTCCTTGGCTCCCTGCACCTGATTTTGTGTCACAGTTCCAGTCATGAACTGCATATTTTTTTCCCCATCATATAATTTACCCCTTTTTCTGAGATACAAGTTTTCTGGGAAACAAACAATAGAGGATTTTTACACCTCTGCACTCATCATTGTGCTTTTGATCCTTTCCCTATTTAAATAACCCTTTCTAATGTTTTTTTTTTCTGATGGCTTAATAACACTTTCTAATGGCTTTGCTATGGCTCTTAATAAATAGATAAATATACCCACTAAAAACTGAATTTTTACCAAACTGTTTTATGTACCACACATTAAAAAGGTGTTTTGCCACAAGGACACATGCAAGTCTTGTATGTTTTATAATCTCCATGACTGAGACTGCCAGATTATGTCCTAAACAATCATTACTGGAGAGATTTATGGTAACCACTCAGAACATGGTGCTCCAAACCTGGGCAGGGTTTTTTAGGGAACCTCAACAGAAACCTCAATAGCTTTTTTTTTTTTTTTCTTTAGATCATGCTAAATGAAATACACCTTCTGATTTTTAAACTAAAAAAAAAAAGGCTTTTAAATTGGATTTGGTGTTGCAAAGTAGAGATAATGAAGAAACCTGAAAACCAAGACAAGAACGTCCTACTATTCATAAAAACTGGAGCATGAGAGTTCTTTTCTCTGCCAAACAGGCTCAGCAGTGTCTTATTTCCTATAGTCCAACCTAAATTATGGAGAGCTGTTCTCACTGAGGGCTGTTCACTTCAAGTGGTGCCAAAAGCTGCTCTGAGGCCCAAGTTACAGGAGGTTCTACTGATGCTGTAGCTCCAAAGGCTGAGCAAGAACTCTAACTGCAAGGCTTGTCCTATTTTACACATCTGGTCTTACCCCAGGGGCACAAAGCCAGTGGAAGCTCAAGAACGTTTGCTGATTAACAGGGAAATCAAAGAGATCTCAGGCAGAGTGCTTTGAAAATGATCACCGATTGCTAAATGCATCCTGAACTTCAGCTGAGATGAAAGCTGGAAGCAAATCCTCATCGCCAGATACCTTGACAGGGCTGGGAACATTCCACATGGAATTCTGGAAACAAGCAGTGATGAATACATGGTTTTCCCCTGCTCCTGCACTGGCATCTAAGTTCTGTTTCGTGCTGGAGGCTTTATCCTCACGTTGTTTCCATAACAACATGAAATGAAGCACGGCTGAACTGGCTGGGTGAGGGTGTGGAAGGAGAGTGTTGCTCCTTTGAGGGTGTCTGGTCAAGGGTCTTGTTTAAGGGGAGTTAAAAAATCAGGAAGCCATAAAGAGGAACACACAAGGATACAAACCTGACTGGCAGAAAAGGGAGCTGCTGATGAGAAACAACTGATGAGGGTGCCTGAGAGTGTTTGTTCCAGTGAGGTTGTCTGCCCAGGGACCCGGGAAATTGGGAGATTAAGGGAAAGAAGTAGAAACCAGAACCAAAATATAGAGAGGTACAGACCTGAGAAAACAATGACAAGAAATGGAGGTACACAGGCACACTTCCTGCTGCTCTCCAGGGAAGTTGTGGGCACTACTGCCTGGATCCTGGGGAGAAATCCTTCCCTGTGAGAGTGGGGAGGTCCTGGCACAGGTTTCCCAGAGAAGCTGTAGCTGCCCCATCCCTGGAAGTGTCAAGCTTCACCAGCTGGCATGTGGGGGCTCTGACATGTGGGATTTGCCACACGGGCTCACTCCCCAGTGTGTGTGTGAGGATTTGTGTGCATCTATAGGGGTGAAGGAAAAAAAACCCACCAAACAGCGCCTTCATTTTAAATCTGTGTTAATGTCTGGGCAGTACATAAAGCACAAATCCTGTGTTTGGGATCCTGGACACTGAGGACATGCAGAGGGAAGGGCAGGAGGAAAAGAAATGCACTTTTACGCTGCTTTTCTCGAGCCTTTGCACTGATTAACTCCGACCTCGTGAAATGTTGTCTCTCAAAAGCATTCAAAAGGTATTAAATGTAGGGGGAAGTCTACAAAAGGAACAGGAATATTAATCCTGTTAACAGGATGTTAATCCCTCCATGTGCTGAGGAAACACAATTGCTACATTACAATAGAAATAATCACCGAAGATTCCAACATAACTGAGGCAGCATTTGGTGATTACTTTTTTTCCTGCAAAAAGCTGGAAGGTCCCAGTTGAATCCCAAGTGTTATCCATCTTAAGGCAAGTATTGGCAGAACATTACATGCAGGTACCCACTGAAGCAATAAGATTTTAAAATGTCCTTCAGACATCCTTAATGGGAAGAGCTGATTTCTCTGTGAGACTGTTAAACCTCAGAACATTCAGTTCAGCACTTAAAGAACAGGGAGACACAATTACTCACTCCATCCAAAACATCTAACTTCCTTAGCATCTTATATAATGCAGTCACGGAGAGAACACAGTTCTCAGGGCATTTACTGCTGCGTTTGAAAAATCTCCTTTCTCTTCTTTCATTTCCCTGATCATTTATTTAGTTTTTCAATAGTACGAAAGATTTAGTCAATATACAATAGTGTTCCCTGGAACTTTACAGTCTCATCCCACAACCCCATCCTGTGTGCACTTGAAAACTAGAATGTTGACATAAAAAACTCACTCTAAAAGCAGAAAGAGCTCTTTTCTCCTTCACTCACTTCTCCCTCTGCAACGTCGTACAGATAATACAGCAAATAGTCGTGTGCTCATTTCGGGTCTCAGACCCTGCGCCCTGAATGATTTAGTGAAAGCTTAAACTCAGGTAAAATCCTGTTCAGAAGAAAGAATTTCTGATGTTTGAAGTCCTCTGCTCCTGATTTTTCAGAGGGTCAATATTTGGATAACTCCTGGTGACCTGTTGGAAACAAAAGGACGCGGTGAACGCAAAGGATGAAAATCACCCTCAATCTATAACCAAGGGGAAAAAGGTCTTAGAAAGAAAAGGTCTTGACATTATTTAATTGTGCATAAAATATCCCGTTTATTGATCACAATCTCCTTAATTCAGGGCTGTTTGTTTTCAGAGGTTTGGGACAGAGGTTTGGAACAGGGATTCCAGCTTGGCTCCTTCCTTCTAATCATTGATGCTCCACAGCAAGTGACAGAACTGGACAGCTGACAGCAGTGCCTTCCATTCAGCAGCTGTAAAATCATAGTAAATTAGTGCACTGGACTGTTTAATAAACAGGCACTTTTGCTGCCCAAATGGTGAGAAGGCAATGGTACCTTTCCTTTCAAAGAAAATCAAAGGAAATGAAAGTAATGGTCGGGACACAAATTCTCCCCTCGGGCACATCAGCAGACTAAGAACTAAAGAAAAATCAGGTTGACACAACAAGAAATGGACAAGACAATGTGGGCAAGAATGAATTTCAGGTAGAAATTAGGGGCAGGAGTGCAGGAACCCATACAGAATATCTGAAGGGTCTGGACTTTGAAGTCTACGTGTACTCATGGATAGAACAACACCACCAACATCAGATCTCTCTTTCCAAGCAAAGGTGCAGCTAATTCTGCTTTATGTTTTGTCGAGTCTTTAAGAAACAGTAACAACTGGGAGGGTTTGAGCCTGGTGAGTGTTACACCTCTAAGTAGTTTATGTTCCTATTAATCCACCTGACTTTTGAACACAATAAATCTGGGTCTCTTTTTTTTTTGCAGGAGATAAAGCAGTTCTCTCTCTTCTGCCCATTCTGTAAATCCACCAATGAACGCTGAAGAGCTGCAAATTGTTATTCCTTATCTGAAATGAAGCCAATTTCACCCCCTGTTACTTCCCTGTTGCTGCAGCAACAGAGGAAATTATGAGTGCTCAGTGTATTGTCCTTGTCTGGAGCTTGATCCTAGAGGCCAATACAGAACTTTATCTGTCTTTCCTCTCCTGTAACTGGTAATTAAACAATATACTTGATTTAAGATACTGTGTTTCTTTGGGAGATCAGTCTTAAGAGGCTGAACTTTGACTTAATATTGCTGATCTTTCCCATAGGTGCATTTCCAAAACCTCTATTTTATTTACACTTTGTGTAAATAAATTGTCTATCTTTGCAACCCTGATTTTTCTTCCTCTTAGTTATGTTTCCTGTACTCATCACAGTAATGTCTTTGAACAAATTACCTTTTGAATTCAGAACTACAAGAAAAATAAATGAATGTATTTGACAGGCTGGGTGGGCCAACTTCACAAAATATGCTCAGGCACACTTATTTGAAAGAAAGTAATTTCAATAATAGTATATCTGACAGTCTTCCATGAGTTTTTAAAGCAGTTGAGAATGAAAACACTTGTTTGGAAGAAGGTTTTTGGACGATTGCTGAAGATATTCATGCTAATATTTATTGAGAGGGATGAGCAAGCTGCCCTAGTGGAAGATGTCCCTGCCTGTCCCTGATTCTGTTAAATCAACAGAATTCCTGTTCATGACGATATTTCTTCTCTCAGAGCAGACAGGTAAAGCTCATTAACCGTCTTTTCCAGCAACACTTCACCATCAGCTGGAAAAAGCAAGGACACAGCCAGCTGAAAGGCTGAGGGATCTTTCCCACAGCACAAACACGCTGTGCAAAAACAAACCGCTCCAATTCTTGTCGAGTGAACGAAGCCTCTTGAGGCCTCTGGGGTTTGTACAGCCCACAGCTTGTGCCAGCTGCAGGAGCTCTGTGAAAATTCAGTGTGCCACGTCCAGAGGGTAGAGCAGAGCCGTGCTGTGGTGATGAAAAGCCTTCAGCTCCTTGGCTGTTCTGCTCTGGGCAGCTGATGGAAGGAGGTGCATTCCCAGCTTTGTGGTTGTGGCTGTGTCAATGCAGTGACTGCAAAGCCAGAACGAAGATCCCGTGTTTGGTAAAGGTTCCACTCACCGAGCTGTGGAAACTCTCTGATGTTTGCTGTGGGACAGGACCCCCGACACCAATTCCCAGCCCTCCTTCAGCTGTGCCACTGCACTGGAAAACATTCCCTATATTGCTTAGCAGCCACCTGGAACGGGTTTTAACCAGCCCAGACAGTGCAGTTCCCAGCTTTTTACCAAGGTAACATTTTCTGTGGTAGTTCCACAAAGCAGATCCAAATGGATGTGCCCAAACGCCCTGAAAGACTTCCAGAAATAACACAGAGTTGAAAAAAAAAAAAAATAAAAAAAAAATTGCACTACTTTTGTGTTTTTTAATGAACCTCAAGCATCTGAATTGGGTGATAAAAGTATTATGGAATTAGAATTACAAGATTTTCGCTCATTTGCATCTGTATTGTTTTCAGCTGCATGTTTGCAAGTCACATTTGGGGAGCGCTGCCAACGCTGCAATAGCCTGAGGAACGTTTTTGGCTCGAACTCAGTGTGTAAAAATCCATGGAGCGTTTTCGGTTTTGTCTTCTAAATTGCCTCTTGCAAAACCCACTAATCCAGCAACTGAAGAAATGAAGGAATATTTGAAAAGCCATCAGCGAGCCTTACGTGGGTATGTTATGACACATCATCCCATAACCTCTTCCATTGAAAAATAAAGCGTTGGGATATAAAAGCAGAAGTGTTTGATGCCCATTGTTCACTGTTAATTCTCATCATGTATCACAGTTACACGAACACCTGTGCTAAAAACCTTTGTGCTGGTAATGCCTGAGAGCTTACAGGGTGTTCAATCCCACTCAAACTATCGAATTCCCCACTATTCAAAATCCTCTCAGTTTTGTTTTTTTTTTTTTTTTTGCCCCTGTTCTTTTCAAGACTGATAACATTTTTTTTTCTCCTTATATCTGAGGGCAAACACACAGATTTTTTGATAAAAGCTACACATACCAGACATTTGAATAGTTTAATTGGCACATCTATAAATAATTCAGCTGCTAAACTGGCTGAAGGGAAAAAAAAAATCTCAATTACCTTAATCCATTTCTACTTTTTACCCGTATTTCACCACTATTACTCTCAGGAACAGCTTTATCAGATGCAGGAAAGATCCCCCAGAGTGGAAAAAGACTCTGCCAAGGCTTACAAGTGCACAGCCAGTTTGTTGTGTGCTGGAGCAAACAGCTCAGGGGCTCACACAGATGATGCCCAGTGGCTTTAAACATTTTCTTTCCTTCTACCAGCGATCCCATGAGGTGGGTTGTGGTGTTTCAAACACAGAATTCACTCTGGAATTGCTTGGAAGCCTTATCAGAAGGATGAAGCTTTGTGGATAAGGTTTGTGCCCCCTGTGGCAATTCACGGGTAAAGCAACATCCTTTCCATCTTCAGCAACTGCTGCTTGAGAAACCTGGAACAGTGGAAGGGGGTTGCAACAAGATGAGCTTTTAAGGTCCCTTCCAGCCCAAACCAGCCTGGAATTCTGTGATTCTGATCCTATTACGAGTATATTTCCTATGGCTTGTGCATGATTTAGTTAATAGACCACAAGTTCTTATTTTCAAACTCTTTTCAAGCTGGAATGGAACCAGGTAGTGCTGGTTAGAAGAGGGTTTAATACCTGTAGCTGTTTAAATACCTGTCATTGTTTTAAATCAGCCTTAGGATCTTTAGCATCTGCTGAAATCCTTCAGCAAGTGTTTCCTGTGTAACACCCCACTGATTGCAGGGAACTAAACACCGAAAAGCACAGTAGTGAAAAGAAATAATGCAATTAATTTGTATTCACGTGATATCAACATTCATAGGAAAATTTCTGTCGGGAGTTGGACTTTGATGATTCTTGTGGGTCCCTTCCAGGATATTCTAAGATTCTGTGATTCTGTGTCTTCCAGCAAAAGAGACCTGAAAAGGAGGGAGTTCACACCCTCTTTACAGCGTAAATGAAGACACTGGATGAAAAGTATCTTTTGTTTTCTGGTTTTTTTTCCTGGTAGGGCTCATTTCACTTGATCAAGGACTTCAGGGAAGATTTTCAAAAGACCTAGATGACCAAAAGCAAGTTATATTGGCTGATTACTGAAATATTGATGCTTCTGAATATGCAACTTTCTTTTTTGTTTCGTTTTAACTGACATTTTAATCAAGAAAAAATACCCTTTAAACATAAGGATATTTAGTCTTACCACGAGTCCCAGAGAAAGCAGTTAGGTGGTATTAAAGCATCTCATCACAGGGCATTTCATACTGTTACCATGAGCAGCAGCACTACAGGGAAATCAGCAAAAATAACTGCTAGGACTGATGAAAAAAAGAAAAAAAAAAAGGGAGATAAAAGTGTGTTCACTAATGAGATGAATGAATTAATTCAGGGTGTATAATCAGTGAGGGGACACTTCCTCACTCCTCTCTCTGTCCCTTGCTGTTTTGTGATCTGGCAAACTCAGCGCTGGGGGGAATTTTGATTGAAGTGCCTGAGAAAAACAGATCGAGGGAGGGAAAGACAAGTGCCCTCGTGCCACAGCCACGAGCTATCATTCCATAAGGAAGGCATTTTCAAAGTTAGGGGAAAAGAACCTTTGCCATTTCCAACGTCTCGCTTGCTCTTTCAGCAGCACCAGCAGTTCCCTCGGGTGGAAAAGGGAGTCCCAGATCAGCAGGTGAAGTTTTGTCGGGGTTTTGACTCCAAAGCTGCGTTTGACAGAGGTTATAGTCTTGGTTCTTGTCAGAATGGTGCAGAGCTGTGTTGCTGCAGAGTAACACTTCTTAAAAGTTCTACGATATCTCTAAACAAATCAAATTAAAAGCGGGCAGGTGAAAAATTCTGGCTGAAGGGTTGGAGGCCCTTCACAATAATGTGTAAAATGATGAGCCCCAAATACGAAATGCAATATTTCTGAGGTGAAACAATCACACCTGTTCTCACGGAAAGAGAACTGGAGTTTGCAAAAAGGAAAAAGAAAATGATCTGATCTCTTCAGGCTGCTACAGCTGCAGGTTTTCCTCAGGCTTTACCTGGTTTTTACATATTTATGCATTAACTACTAGGATTATGTCTACCAATATATGATTAAAACCCACCACCTTGTATTTGAGTTCACCTCTTGACTTCAACCATCAGCTTGGCTGGCAAACACATCCTACTTTAAGGGATATGAACAACTGTATAAAGGGGTTTGTGAGATGCTCACTGGAATCGTCTGGACAAGAAAACCAAATAGTGATAAGAGGCAGAGTCTATAGTATATCAGGTTTTTTTGCTTCAAATAAGCTTTCTTTTTTCCATGGAAATTCATTTCTGGTCAGTGAATATTAGTCATCTTCTCAGGCCTTAGATAATAGGATATTTTAGAAATCCTGACCACTGCATGAATAAAATCCAAAATTATCTTTTCGTACCAACCACGTCCCACAACACCTTAAAAATGGCTTTCCAGCTATGATGTGGAAATTAGAATGAGTTCCAGCCCATGTTTCCTCTCCCATCCTTATTTAGCTGCCCAGTGTTCATTTTCCTTGGCAGAGTTCTGCCTAAAGACGTAAGCACGGGCTTTTATAAGTTTCTATTTACTGACCAAAGAAAACAGATGATAGGGTGCAGTAAAAGCAAACACTAAATGCCTATGGCAAAACTGATAGTTCCTTTTTGTCAGTGATATCCCTCCTGCACTGGCATCAGGAGTCCCTTTCAGATTTGTCTCATAAACCGTGGTTGAAACCTGCTGATAATACACGATTTGACACTGAAACTGTAATAGAGCCTCAGTAAGAACTGTAAAAACCACACTGGTTTTCACCTACATGACAGAAACTTCTTTTTAATATGCCCAGGCATAAAAACAAAAACAACGACAACAACCAAAACCAAACCCCACCCCCTGAACTAAAAATACGACATGAAGTTCACCAAAGTTATTCCCAAGTGATTTTTAAAAATTCTTTTCCCCACTCCCCGAAATATAAATCTCTATTAATCCTTAATGACCTGTTGCCTCTTCCACTGAGGTTTCAGTTAACTGGCAACATTAGTTAAAAAGGAGAAAGCACAATGAAAACAAAATTAGGGAGGCTGAGAGCTCAGGAAAACAACGTGTGACCCCCACGTGGTCGTGGCAGAGTGTGTGGTCACCCCATCCTCGGCACCAGGAAACACCACCATGGAAATATATCCATGCAGGGGTGTAAAATAGGGCCTGGATATTAAAGAACAAATCCATTGCTTTGCCAGGATTTGATGTGAGAGGTGAAAGGTCTGTGTGGAAAAGCATCACAGTTTTTTAAAGGCTGGAAGCACTGACTGAGCTCTCACAGATTTAACACACAAATCACAGCAGTGGTTGCAGCCTGTGATCAGAAATCAAGAGGCAGAGCAGGTTTACATTTCCTTTGATTTTAAGTGTTTTCAGGAAACTACAACACACCTGAGACCTGTTCCTGCCTTGGACTTGGCACTGGGAACACCATGGTTTGATGAATTCTGCTGGTGAGAAAAACTGAAAAAAACACCCCATCTTTCACTACCACAGGGACTGGGGAATTCTGGAGATTGTTTTTTGTTTGGTTGGTTGTTCTTTATTTCCCAGGGAAAAATGACGTTCGTGGATGCCACGTCTGTAAACGTATCAAACAGTATAAAAGGAATAGGAACAAGAAGATAAAATTCGAATTTGAGTCTCCTGACACTGCTTCTTCAGGGGTAAATAGGACAGGAGGTGTTTGGGGCTTCCTGGAATCCACGGGTTTGCCCGGATTTTGTGCAGGGTTATTACATGGAAGTGAAGAGGGACAGAGAAAAGGGAAGTAATTTCCCTTCACTGATACACTTTAAGAACTTTGGATGACAAAATGATCTCCTGAAGATCTCTATACCCTAAATTAGATATAGAAAGGTAGTTCCATGTGGACATAGAGATGTGTCTGAGGAGAAGTGTTTGGAAGATTCAGATCTGAGTGCCACCAGTTTGACCCATCGCCATGGAATCCCCACAATATTAACATCCAGTTTTTCGTATGGGCTCCCAAAGGCTGAATCTTCCTTTACAATAACTATAAATGCAACAAATCTATCCCATACAGACTGGTACTAGGATAGAACACATTTAAAGGGGCATGAAGCTGTTTGTAGCACAGCTTTTGTCCAGGAAAAGGGATGAAGCAAAGCCCTGGTGAGGCTGTTCCACATTCGTGACTCTGAGCATGCCAAAAGTGACACTCTTGGAAGTGCCTGTTCCAACAAACACCTGCCCCTCGAGCCAAATGGAATCAGCCCTGGAATAAATATTTTCCCACAGGCAGCTCAAACTGGCTTGGCAGTGCAAAATTCATTCCTAATAAAAGAAAAGAAGTAATAATGTAAAGGGTTTGAATAGGCAGAGTGGCTTGAGGGAAAGAACAGAGCTGGAGCGTAACAAAACAGAACAGGGACATCCCTGTTTCGGGATTTTATCCTTCCCTCTCTCCGCTTTTGGGTGTTCAGGGAGTGGCAGTGGCTGGGCACAGGGGCTAAAGAAAGGATGGCTCCTTTTGAAGTGTTGGCTCAGAGGAACCAGCCGAGGAGCCATCCTTGCCTCAGCCCCTGTTCCCAGATGTCGTTGCCTGTGGAAGTCTCTCATCACAGGATCCCAGGATCCCAGAACGTGCTGAGTTGGAAGGGACCCACCAGCATCATCCAGTCCAAACCCTGGCCCTGCACAGTGATTTTACACTACCATGAATAAGCTTTTTCACTGCCTTTTTCAGGAACTGTGGAGCCTTGAGCTGGCTCTGACAGTAATTCCAAGGAGTTTCTGGCATCCAATCACCCCTAATTGCTATGTCACAAATCACACATCATGTAGAATAAATAATAATCCCAACTAGAAACCTTGAGACCAACCAGGCCTAAATAAAATTCAATTGATAATATATATATAAAAAAAGACAAATCTATTATTCTATGATAACTTTAAAAAATATTTTATTTATAAGGCAACTTTTTAGAATTATGGCTTTGAAAATCCTGACCTTTCAAAAAGAGCAGGGTTGTTTCTTTAACGTGTTGAGCTCAGAAATGTCCCAGAAAAGGCACCTCCATCCCACTTTCACCCATTTCCCCTGGGAGCTGGAAACACCCAGGGTTTCCATGGGGGAAACTGAGACTCCCAATTGGAATTTGGACGACAAGCAGTTGCTTACATTGGAATAGTCTTCCCTTCAGTTGGGCCAGATCTTAAACCAACCAACATCACAGGAAAAGCTCCCCTCAACCTCCTGCTTAAAAAGGATTTTTTAAAAGCCGGATTTTTGTAAGTCAATGGGTATCTTTGATTTATTTGAAAGAAAAACCAGGGTATTAATGTTTTAATCTTTAGCTTCATTATAACTAACATGCACTTGAAAAGACACACTAATTCCCAAAAGCAGAAAGATGACATCTATTTTATTATTCATTCAGCAATAGCTGCTTTTTAGCAGCTACACCAGTGAAGCATCACTATGGAAAACAGGTAAATAGCAGACAAAATTTACCTCTTCCCCTCTCCATTCCCACTTTCCTCTTCCTGTTTTCCCCTCTTTTTCTCCCTCTCTCTCACTATTTCCAGTAGAAGTGCAGCACTGGGCACATACAACCCCATGAACTAATCAATTTGGGGATGCCATCAAAGAGTGATCCAATCATCCCCAATTGCCAGGTCACAAGTCACACCTCACAAAGAATAAATAATCATCTTAACTAGAAACCTTGAAGCCAACCAGGCCTAAAAAATAAATAATAATAACACAAAATAAAAAAGAAATTTACTCTATTGTTCTATGACAACTTTAAAAACATTTCATTATATATTTATTAATTATTATTTTAATATTATATTTAATTAATTAGTTATATATTTATGTGTTTATTATTGTTATTTATTACATTTTATTATAAGAATGTGTTGTTATGTATATTGTTTTGTTATGATAATTTTTGTATTATTTTATTTTATTATAGGCCAAGAAATGTGCCTTGGCCAGTTGTTTAACCAGCTCAAGTGAGCCCAGTTAAATTAAAGATTATCACAATCAGGTTTCTCATCTCCTTCACTGACTGTATGATCTGTGGACCACCAATGGAAACAAGGGATTTTAATGAATTAGAAAGAAAAAAGCTGTTTCCACTGCCCTGGTGTAATAAACTCTGTATTTGCAATGTCCCCATCAGGTTAGATGAGAATGTGCTTTCCCAACATCACCCAAAATTGATGGAACAGGCTTCCCTTTGCCTGCTGAGATCAAAGCACAGCCTTTTATGGCAGAAAGATTTCTTGTCAATATTTTTCCAAGAGTCCATTACTGTTTATTGCAGCACAGTTTGCATAAGAACCTGAAAACACACACATTATAACCCGAAAATTCCCATCCCAAAGGAACCAGGACCCACTGACAACACAAATGAAAGGAACTGAAGCAAACATGGACATTAACTGTAGAACTGAAATACTCTAAAATACAGCAATATCTGTATAAACACACAGAGCTGATTGTTGTGTATTTATTCATTTCTCTTAGAAATCACCAAGGTGTCACATCACTTTGTAAACTCCTCTGTTTTCAGAGTCTTTCACTGCAAGGTCTGGGTGGAATTTCTGGGTGGGACACTTTTCAGTGGAGCCCCCCCGGGAGTTTGGAGAGTTTCTGTGGGATGTGGAATTTCTGAAGGGAGGTGTTTGCTCCAAAGCCTTGAATCCTCACTGCAGGGCTCTAATTACCACACTATTGGATTCTTCTCTTCACCAAAAGCCTGAGGATGCTCTTAAACTTCACTTTGCTTCTGCATCTCTGTCCTTTTCCAACCAGCTCAACCAACAACATCTAAAATTCCAGCAAGTCCTCTTGCAGTTCAGCCAAATGAGTGTTGATTGAGCAGGGAGAAGGATGTTCTGCGGAGACAGGGGCAGCAGCCACAGAGCTTTGGGCTTGTTACTACCAGAGAACCTGCAGAATTTCCTTCCCCAACCCCTCCTAAAGGTCTGCACGTTTGGGGTCTGCTCAGATACACATATTTACATAGGCAGCTTTTCGTGTTTATGGCTGAATTCCTGGGGGAAAATAGAAAAATAAACATTTATAGCACGAAGCACATAAGGCCTGAAATCAAACGTTTTCCCTCCCAGCTGCCCTGAAAAGCAGAGTTGCTTTTGGATTCTAAGGAATTAGGAAGGACTCAAACTCCGCCACTAAGATCATTCACATAGAAACAAAAGTTGTCAGAATCTGACAGGGCTGAAGACTTTATGTTGCTTTTGATGGGACTGTGAAGATCAAAATGAAGGTCACAGAAATGTAGCCAAGAGATCTTGTCTTTGGATGGGGCAGGGGAAGGGTCAGGCTCTTCCTTAGGAAAATCCCTTCAAGAAGGAAATAAAAATAACATCCCCACACACTCTGTAAACACCTTATTGTGCTCATTAGTGCTGCTTTTATCCCTACTGATCTATCACAAATGCAACAAGAACACCCAGGGATTCAGATGAAAATGGGAGAAAAACCCAGATCTTCATTTTCAGCTCCCATTTAAAGCAATATAATTCGTCATCCTTTCATTCCAACTGGATTTACCTTTCCTATTTCATTTTTCCAATGCAGTCTTGAGGAAAGAGACACAGACTCTGTGATTTAATACCTTTCCTACTTTCTCTCTGTATTTTGGTGAGATTGCCAGCAGCAAGTTGTCTATTTCTTCTTTGAACTCACTTTAGTCTCCATAAGAAAGTTTTCCTCTGCATCTTCACAGAAAATCAAGAGTTTAAATACACAACCAGCACACACAAAAAAAAAAAAAGACCCAACTTTTGTCCCTTTATTCCCTTCAGTCTTCCAAGGAAGCAGTTTAATTCTCTTCCCTTAAAAACCTGGCTTTGGACTTCAGCAGCTTAACAATTCCAAGCATGTAAAAGTGAAATATTTGAAGTTCCTTTCATGATTTTTACTATAGAAAGCCGATACTTTGGATTTTTTCTTTCTCCGGAAATAAAGAATTAGAGAGGTAAACTGATCCATATTCAAGCAACCACCACTGAAGTTACTTATTCCAGAAGGACAATATTTATTTGATTTTCGTAATTCTGACTGAAATTTAGACTCCCATTATCTAAAAGACAAATTAAGCTCATTAAGAAGATTTTAGGGAGTTAAATTACATGTGATCTCACATATCAGTGTTCTCTAATTTCTGCCATTACTTTAGTACTGGCACAATAAAAGTACTGTTTTACCATGACCCTACAATAGTCTGTATTTCTTAGTTCTTCAGTAATGAAAAAACATGGTTTTCATAATTATAAAATGAATATTTTATTAGGTTAAAAACACCAAACACCACTGGCTTCATTCTTATTGCTTGAATATGCTGTATGATTTTCACCTCCTGCATAAATTTTTACTCTATTCTTTTTAAATAAAAAATTAGACATTATTTTATGCAATGGTGTGAAGAAATACAGCTTTAACCTTATGTTCTGAAACTTCTAAGATCCTGATTTCCTACAGCTTGTTGAAGATCTGTGAATTATCCTTCCCATTGCTTTGACAGCTCTAGAGAAGGGTGGTTTATACTTTTTGATTTGTGACTCTTGAAATTCACTCCAAAGCCACAAATTACCCTAAACTGCACTATAAATAATCTGGATCTTAGCCCAGGTCTTTTAGACTTGAGTCAGGCTTTTGTTACCCAGTCACAAACAATTCACTGCAGTTCCTCTCCACTGGACTTCACAAATGCATCAGGACAGACAGAATTATACCCCAAAAACATTAAAAACCTTCGGTAGCAAAAAATTCAAACATGAGGGAAAGTTAAAGAATGAGATGCTTCTAGAAATGCTTCTTTAGAAACTTCTGATAATGCTCGTTGTCATTCAGCCTTTCTGTCTGATAACAGAATCAAAACTAACCCAACAGTCATATTAAATTATTGTCCCGAATTATCTGCCGCGCCTGAGACCTTGTTATTGTCACCCTAATTTGCTGCGATGGAGAATCGACCTCACCCAGGCGTTACCCCAGCAAGGGATTTCGGTTTGGCCACTGGCAAATTCACTCCTGCTGAAAAAAGCCATCATCAATCACCCCTGCTCTTGGATCCCTGCCAAGAAATAAATGCACAGTCAGCCTGGACTGAATTCCCACCACAGCTGGGTCAGGAAGTTCGAATCCCAGAATCCCGGAATGGTTTGGGTGGGAAGGGACCTTAAAGCTCATCCAGTTCCACTCCTCACTCACCTCATTTTTTTTTTAGAATTTAAATTTAATTTAAATTAAATTTAAATTTAAATGTATTTATTAAATTTAAATTTAAATTAAAGTCAAAATGAAATTTAAATTTAAAATTTCAAAGAAGATAATAACTATATACAGAAAATAATTTTGAAAATACCAAATTATGTCAAAAGAAATTTCAGACTGGCTGTAAATTTTATTTACCCTCTTCTCAAACCCACCAATGAAAGAGAAGTTTAATCAAAAAGTAGTAGTACTGATCCATTACAGTCTAGGGGGGATCTCTGTAACCAAAACTATTCATGAACAGTCTGTGGAGCTCCTATTTCAAAACCTTTTTTTCAGGATTTTATAATGTTACAAAAGAAACCCCCAAAAAAACCCCATAGACACAAATGGGTATGAAGTGGACACTGTCTGATTCTTGCTGACTCTTTATTTCTATGCTTATTGTCCTGATATTGGGTTTTTTACACATATCATATGCACATTAAAATAGCTGATGAAGCAATAAAATGTGTTTATTAGATAGAAAGGAAATTTGAGCTCCTGCAAAGGGCATGGGAGGATATTAAATTCCATAGAAAGTTGGAGTTGCTCTCCCACTCTCGTTGAATGTGCTGCTAATTATCGGGGGATATTAAATCTTGGTGTCCATCAGATTCTCACATCAATCCCCTTCCCTTTTAAAAAACCACGAGATTCATCACAGCCCTTTTAAAAAACATTCTCCCACAGCTTTTTGTTGGAATTCACCAGTAACTTCACTCTCAAATTAAAATATTTAATTTTAAATACCTCACCCTGGGTGGAAGACACTGATTATGGATTTTCTTCCCCGCTTTTCACCCAAGATAGGAGAGGAAACAAAAGTGCTGAAAAGCAGAGCATTTGATTCTTCCTTCTTAAGAATTGATTATTTTTTTCCTGCAGTGATGATTTTGGACTCATTTGGAAGAGGCAGTTTAGGCCTTTCGAGTCCCAGTAAAATCCCTGGCAGGGAGCTGTGTTTTCCAGGGTTCCCAGGAGCAGGTTTTCTGACACTGCATCAGCCTTTTCTCACCAAACAACAAAAAAAAACACAGAAAATGAGAGAAAACTTACAAATTGGGGTTTTTTTGGGGACTGTATAGTGATGACACAGGACAGATACCCAGGTGGGGTCTAAATGGGGAGTTTTCTGCTTTATTTTCTCACTGACGTGGAAGGAACTGTTTGAATTACAGGGACTCCTCCAGTCACAGGCTGGAGACAAAATTAATTGTAGAAAACCAGTCAATAATTCTCCCGAGAGAAATACACCTCCTGTTTTTTGATGAACACAGGCTACTTAGTTTCCACCTGTGGGAGCCACTGAGCAAAGCCTGTTTCTTGACTGCTCACATTTATTTCATCATTGCTGGTATTTACAAATCCATCCCTGATATTATTTTTGTTCTGTCATAGAAAAAAAAGGGACTAAAGGAGGCTCACGACTCACTCTTATTAACTTAGTTCAATCACACCAATAAGCTGTGAAAATGGTGAAGGAAATCAAACCCCCCTTTCTTTTTTCCAAATAGGGAACTGATGCCTCATCGAGAGTGCAGGGCAGGAGCCCTTCATTGATCAGGGCTCTGCTGAGGAAACAATTACTCCTCTCCCAAGCAAGGGGTCACTGCACATAAAGGACTGATGGGCAACAAATGCCGGGGAAGTAAAAACTCTAATTGGCAAATGGCTCCACTCTGGGAAATTGTTTAGCGCCGTAAACGACTTTGGGTAAATAATTCCCCGGGGTGCAAGCAGAGAATGACAGTGATGAAGGATGACAGCAGCTCACACACACTTTGTCAAGTCCCTGTCACACTTACAGACTGCTGGGTGAGGGGAAATTCTGGGGCATAAAGTGCAAGAGGGAACTCCTGTTTTCTGCAGGGTCACAGGCACGAGCTGGAGCCACACGGGAGGTCACAGCCTTCCACTCAGCGACCAAAAAACACAGTCACTCTTTCCTGCCACGTAGGATTTGCTTTGAAGCTTTTAAAATACTCAGGTTAAAAAGGAAAAGAAGGTTTAAAATCATTTCTTTGTTTGCCATGGCAAAGCACACCGTGCAGCTGGACAGCGTCGTTTGGTCAGAGGTTGGACTCGATGCTCTCGGAGGTCCTTTCCAACCTTACGGATTCCGTGATTCCAAGATTCTTTCCACTGTGTCTGGGCTGAAAAAGTGTTTGTTAAACAGGCAGTCATTTCTGAAAGAAGAGCAGTAGTGGGCTTCAAACCTTATTCATCCCTCCTGAATATCTTGGTTTAACGTGAGCGAGGTATTGGCAGATAATTTGGAGGTGAATGAGTTAAAAAATGGACACCAGACGATCACATCCAGAGTTTAAGAGCTTTCCTGTACGGGTTCTACAGATCACAAACCACACTCCCAGTCAAATTCTGGAGCTCATCTAACTTTTCCAAGCTGAGCCTAGTAAGGCCAGCCATATCCCAGAGGCGTAGCTAGAAAATGGGACAAAAGTCCCTATCAGCTTGATGGAGTGCAACGATCTAAATACACTTTTAAATAAAAATGAGTGAAACGCAATATAAAACCATACAAAAAGCATAAACAGAGAGTTATTTTTCATCGTTTTCCAAATTAAGCTGCCCTTTATTAGAAAACAAATAGGATTTGCTGTGTTTTCTGGAGCTCCTCTCCCTAAGTGGATTTACTGTGAAGTTCAGCTGGGAGGTGGATGTAAAAGACACAAATGTTATAAAGTGATCTTTCTGGTAACTGCATCTTCCCTGAACTTTGACTCCCAAATGGTATGGAGAAGCAACCAGCTGAAAAGAAACAAAACCACCACAATTACATTTCCACTGGAGCATTTAGCCAGCTATTACAGATGGGCAGATGACTCCACTTCAGGCACAAATCTGATTTCCACAAGAAGACTGATTATGATTCAATTAACCCTGGCACAGCCAGAAGGTCCCTTTCCCCCCATAAATCAAAGCAGATATAGTAGATGATTTTGTTATTATCGTATAGATGGAGATATATTACTTTGTTATCAATGCTACAGTGGGAAAAAGCAGAAAGGTTTGAGGACCAGAGTGGTGAACACCTTAAAATTCGATTTTATATTATAACATTTATGTATAATATATACTATGATATATATCTAATATCTATAATTTATATCTAATATATATACTATGATATGTATCTAATCTATATAATTGACATTCTTAGTTTTAAGGAACATTGTCTCATTTTTCTCTGTCCGGTAAACTTAAAACACATAAAAAGTCAGAAAAATGTCCATTTTCAGTGGTTTAACCAAAAAAAAAAAAAAAGTCCACCTCAAATGCAAATTTGCAAGAGCCTGACAAATAAGGCACTTCTAAAAAATCCACTCTGGCTTAGAAGGCTTGTGCCTTTTCGTTTGGCTCCAGTTGAACTTCCCCCTCATTAAACAATAATCTTTATGGTGAATTGAATAGAGACGGAAAAAAAGGAAGATTCTGAAAAGAATGCATAAGTAATTCTGGTTGCTTAGCTGTGGCAATGAATTCCTGTTTGTTTTGCCACTGAAGGGTGAATGCAACCCTTTGAGCAAATGGGAATTCATTATTCCAGCGACTGAGAAATGATCCACTTAAGGGACCTAATTGGTTCTACAACAGCGACTCCTTTCAGAGCGGCGTTTCCGGAAGACACAACAAAAAGAAGCAGCTCTTTGACTGCTCCAGGGGCTGCAGGGGACATTTGCCTTCCCGTGTTTCAGCTTTAAAGAGAGAATGTCACACGTAGCCCGGGACAAAGAAACAAAGAGCCAGTGTCTTAGAAGGTACGGAAAGAGGAGCAGGACCTGCTCCTTTCTCTGTACCTTTTAAGGCACTGATTCTTCCTTGAGCTGTGAAGCTGAATTTCAATAAATATTAGTGCTTGCTCATGACACTTGAACTGTCAGTGAGGGAAAAAAAAACACATTACTGACCGGTTTCAGCTCCTTTCAAGAGTGCTCATTAGTAGCCAAAAGATGCTGGAATATTTTACTATGCACATGCAAAGTAAATTATAATTATTTACTAGTAAGGGTTATAGAATAAGTGAATTAATACGCCCAGTCTGCTGAAGCAAATAGAATACTGTCATTTATTTTTAACCTAATCAATTAGGATATGCAAAAAGGAAACTCAGACACACAGGTAGATACAGACAGTTCTCATTTACACCTCGATAGTTACGTGGGGAGAATAACAATTTTGGAATGATTGCTGTGTTTGAATGCAGGACGGTAAACGGGAGTTTTTTCTGGAGCCAAAGTGTGGGGCAGAAGCAAATGTGATTGGGGTTAATGGGTTTGAAATGAGCTTCAAAATGTAAAAATCATAGAGCAAGATGCCATTTATGTTCTCTCTCTCTCACACACACACATGTGCATGACACACCAACAAGGCCCTGCTTATCTGGCTCAGTTCAGAGCAGCACCACAGCCCCAGAAGGGTTTGGGACACTTGTAAATGTGCCAAGCCCTGGCTGGTGGCTCCATCCATTTACACGGGGCTCACACCTCCAGCACAAGCATCCAAACAGCTTCACAGGCCAACAGATGTGTTACTTCCACCCTTGCAAGGAGTCATTTTATTAAAGAATTCTTACTTTCTACATCAGCTTGTTATCACGGCTTCACCCATCCCACAGCTGCTCCAACCTCTTTGACTTTTCCATATTTAAATCCGATTATTAGTTGCTTCAGCAGTTTCTCCTACCCTGTAGTGTCCCTCCTGAACCTCCTAATAAAAAGTGCAAAGTTTGTCCACTGCTGAGATGAGTTCCAGACTACAATAACTGGAGTCAGCTGGAGATGGGCAGGTGTTATTAAGGTGTTATAATCTGAATGAGACCTTGACAGTCCTTCATCAGCACTGGAACACATCTGAAAACACCAGGTCAAATGAGCTACTGAATATACAGTGATTATCATTTTCTTAAACTTTTCCTGGCTGCATTTTGAAGTAGTTCTGTGTCAATCCAATATTTTTGAGTAATTAGAAGCAGTCACAGAATCCCAGAACAGTCTGGGTTGGAAAGGAACATTAAAGACCATTTAGTTCCAAGAAGAGTTTTATGACAGACCGATGTACCTGTGCTTGGCTGACTTGTTTTGCACTTCTTACATTGCTTTACACTTGTTTGCTCCCCTTTCAATCATAACTCACCCTAAATATGATGATGAGTTACATCTTCAGGGAAAGGGAAGTTTCAGCAGGCAGATGGATCTGGTTCTTCGAGGAAAGATACTGAAACAATGCTCAAAACCAACAAGGTGAATCCCCAGCGATCCAGGGACAGCCACAGCTTCTCTGGGCAATCTGTGCCAGAGCCTCCCCAACCTCACAGGGGACAATTCCTTCCCAATATCCCATCTGACCCTGCCCTCTGCCACTTTGAAGCCATTCCTCCCTGTCCCGTCCCCCCAGGCCCCTGTAAATTGTCCCTCTCCATCTTTCTCGTCTCTCCTTCAGGTCCTGACTCTGGACACAGGTTTGCTGTGTGAAGCAGGAGTCTCATCTCAGGATACCTGCCTTTAGTTTCAGATTTTGCTGCTGAACAGTCCTTTCCAGTGTCCTGATGACTGTGAACACCCCGAGCTTTCACAGCATGTTTTAGATCCCAGTGGAAGCTCCACGAACACGCCACACTGTCACTCCAAATGCACTTTATTTACTGTGCCTGGTAAATGCTTCACAAACCTGCCAGTGGCTCCCACTCATCCAGCATTTAATTGGCACACAAAGTGCGGTCCCCGCAGCCGTTCACGAGGTGTAACAGCGGCTGCTGATGGCACAGCCCCCGTTTCTGGAGCTGAATCGGAGTAAACAATCCCGCCCAGGTCCCTGCCTGCCCCTCCATCAGCAGGGAGGAGTGAGGCTCAGCTGTCCATCGCGCACACCCAGCCAGCTGTGCACAATTAAGCCCTCGATCAAACTGCAGTGGAATCACATGGCAGTGCAAACACATTATGCCCTCATCAGCACACTTGCTGCACCCAAATGGAATAAAGCTGCTCTGATTAGCGGGCTCTGATGCACTAAAAATCTTCTTTTTATTTAATACTCTTTCACAGAGTAATGAGCAGCTGAACAAAGAAAATCATGGAAGGACACGCTCAGCTTACCCTGTTTTGGGGAGCACCAAGTCTCCAAAAGGTGTATCCAACTGTTACTGACCATTTTAAACACAAGACAAGCATTTTTCAAAAAGGACAGAGCTCCTGGGGAGATTAGTTGAAACTCTTTAATTGGTTTTGCTCCATAAACAGAAGAGATGATTTCTGTTCGTATTTGCAGAAGATTTTGATTTACAAATGATGTTTTGTGTGCTCCTCCTCAAGAGCCAGCACGTTTTCAGCCTCCATGGAAATAATCTTTCTGAAGCAAATCAGAGGTGCCAAATATTTCCTGAATTAGACACAAAATAACCAGCTTTTATTCAACTGTTCCTGAAAGGAATTTCCATTTCCTTCAGAAAGAGCCTAAGCCCTTCAATCTATCCACGCAAAATGGTGAGCAAAACAATGGTTACAGGATTAAGAAAGCACAGGCATTGAGCTCTTCAGATGGAAGAAAGCAGAGTGACACAGGCAGCAAATAGAAAGATCCAGAATACCAGCTCTTAGAATAGCAGGTGGGAGAAACTGCCTGAAAAAAAAATAGGAAAAAATAGGAAAAAATGGGGAAAACTCTGTTGCGTTTCGTGGAGGACACAATGGAACTTTTTTTCCTTTTTAAGTGGCAAAACCAGAATTTCCTGAGATGTGATTGATCCCTGTCACCCGGTTATAATGGCTGGGAAATTCAGACAGAGTACCAAAATCACAAAAATCACAGAATCCCAGGCTGGTTTGGGCTGGAAGGGACCTTAAAACTCACCCCATTCCACTCCCTGTCATGGGCAGGGACACCTTCCACCAGCCCAGGTTGCTCCAAGCCCCGTCCAACCTGGCCTGGGACACTTCCAGGGAAGGGGAGAACTCAATCAATCAATCAATCAATTATAAAACACATGACTTGAAGGACTGTGGTGAGACTCTCAGCTTTAAAAAGGGTAGACAAACTATGGTTTGGTGTCATTCAGGTGGAGACTGGAGAGCATTTCCATCGCCACAAGTGTTCCAGAAGTCCTCTGAGCTTCACAGGTTTACAAGTTTCACTGCCTGAGAGTTGGGGCTGTGCCTGTCATTTCACTCCTCAAATCAGTGCAGAGCATATTAAATGAACACATCAATTTATTTTTTTAAGGTTGTGTTCAATTATCCACTGTGAAAAACAAATGGTTTCCACTGAACCATATTGGCTTTTAAGTATTTAAGCTCCGAAGCAATTATTTTCCAGTGCTAATTAAATGCAGTTGGAAAAAAACAGTTAGAGAAATAAACAATATAAACAGGCTTTATAGAGTAGAGTTTGAACTTGCAAAGCAGTTTCTCTCCATCAGATTGGCCACTGAGGGTTCTGAGGTGCTGATATGGATCATGAGCAGGGCTAGAAGTCCTTTCAAGAAAAAAGATGTTTATGAATTACACTCTGTTCTTCCACTAAGCTGCTCATGCTTATTAGGAGCATTAATTATCAACTGTTCTCCCAGAAATTGGAATTTACACAGATGTGATTATCTCTGAAGTTTACAGCCTGTTGATCCCTGTTCTGCAGAGACATTAATTATCAGGAACTGTCACAACAAGTCCAACTGGTGATGGAGCTTATGCAGATTTCCCTTCCGAAGGACAGAAAATTCCCTTCCTCTTCCCTGGTTTTCCTTATTAAGTTAAACTGCACTGCTGGAGGAGAGATGTTAAGGATGAAGCTTTTACTAGAGGGATTTATTTCATAAACCCAAAACCAAACCAAACCAGGTATCCCTGCATTCCAAATATCCACTGGGCCTTCCCACTGCACATCTCTTTTACCTTCCTCGTGTCCCTCAGAGCCTTAAAAGGAGGAGAGACTGAAGAAATGAGAAAGGTTGTGGACTCCCCATCCCTGGAAGTGTCCAAGGCCAGGTTGGAGCCAGCTGGGCTGGTGGAAGGTGTCCCTGCCCAGGGCAGGAGGTGGCACTGGATGGGCTTTAAGGTCCTTTCCAACCCAAACCATTCTGGGATTCCCTGATTCTCTGAACTTCTCTGTGCCCAGCGAGGTCAAAGTGAGGAAGACAGAAGTCCTTGAAGCTGTGGAAGCACCAAAAACATCCCTGTGTTGTCATCAATGCTTTAGGCACCAGTGCAGAGCTCTGGCACTGCTCTGGAGAGAGTTAAATCCATCCCCGTGAGCTCAGGACAGTGACCTGTGCATGTGGATCAACAGGCATCAAAGCCCTTGGAACCATCAGCAGAAAAGTCTAAACCACCGTTTTTCCTGTGATTATTTCATAGTATTCTGTTTAGAAGAGCTCTTCCTAGCATGTATATATAAATACATATATATAAACATGAGAAACGTCACATCCTGATAGCAAAGCTCAAAGTGCAGAATTCTCGTGGCGGCCTCTTCTATAAACCAAAATGTGAAGAAAACCCGAGAAAAAATGAAGCAAACCCTCTGCCCCATAAAAATTAATAAACTACCATGATCTTTGTAAATTCAATAGCGTTGCAATACCGTCTTTGAAGTTGCAAAACAAACAGTTTTCAATAGGTTTCTATTAAAAATAAGGAATGCACAAGATACTATTACCATAAGTAGCCTGGAGGAGTAGGAGTGGGTGAGTTGTTTAGTTTATTTTTTTTTTTTTTCCTTTTTGACGATTGGGAATAAGATTTTTTTATTTTTTTTAATGTCTGCATAAAATATAAATGAACTGTAACGTTCTTATAAATAACAAAATCCTCAAAGGCCTCTCAACAAATTGCCTACAAAATGCAATTCTTAGAAACCAGTAGATTAGTAATGTATGCTGAACTCCTGCGGGCTTTTCTGGTTGGGGGTTAATTTAAAACTTTTTTTTTCCCCCACAAGAAAAATAAATTAAACCCAAAAATTAATAAAAACTGCCTCTGTTTAGCCCGGAAAATGACTCTGTAAAGTTTGGAAACAACCTGATAGAGGAAAAACCAGTTGGCTCGAACAGGGGCATCACCTAATCAACATTATAACACAAGTGAGAAATAGAATAGTTGGTTTACAAAAAACATGGGAGAAAGATATTTATGGGGGCAATTTTTTATTCTTTTTTTTTTTCTTTTCAGAAATTAATTCAGGAAAGAAGGAAGGAGGGAAGGCAACAAAGGAGATGCTCTTGGAAAAGTCCCTTCCAGCAGCCCTGGAGCAGGTAAACGAGGAGGAGGAGAGGAAGAAAAGCATTTCCTGGCTATAACAATAACAATTTCACACTCCTTCCCCTTTCCAGCCTTCCTACAGGAAAGGAGGGGGGAAAGGGAAGAAGCAGAAATAGCTGATGAAGTGGGAGTATCACTTTCCACACTGTTGTACCTGAGTATGTGAAGAGCCAGGCAAGCACCAAAGAAGACAATCCTAATTAATTCCACTATAATTTCCAAACATCAGTGGTGTTCTATCCTGCATTGGCTTGAAATTACATCAGCAGATGGAAGCTGAAGGATTGTTTAAACTCCTTTTTTCTTTTTTTTTCTAGAATGATGATGTGAATATAATATATTGTTAATTTACACCAGTGGTTACACCAGTCAGGGTTTTTTTCTGTCGCAGTTAAACAGGCAGGAAGAAATTGTGCACCGGGAAACAAGGCCAGGAAAAGTTCTATCTGGTAATTGAGACTCCATGTTTTTCATGCTTAATAATCATATTGTTTCTGCTGTTTTACCACCAACATTATTCCCACATGGATGCAATGTATCCCGAAAAGGACACCTCACAAGGTAACCTTTTTCAGAGCCGTTATGATCCAAAATAGAACAGAGTTGGTAGATCGTGTGTCTGTAAAGAAATATTGTGACTCTCATCCATGTCATCTGCAGTGCTTTGCACAGAGCACTATAAATATCACCTGGCCCCTCAAAAACACCAGCCACAATCTTAGTTTTATTTACTCTAAAGGTACATTTTAGAAAGAGGAAAAATCCACACGCACTCCATTCATCCAAGAGATGCTTTTCTCCAGATTTTTAAAGCTAATGACTAGTTCATCATAATTTCCTTATTAATGCAGAGATAAAAAATTATTGCTTCAGTTGGCAAAAATAATTAGGACTGAGTGTTCTCCCTGATGGTTTAGGCAAGATTTTCCTGCCAAAATTAAACCCAAAGGAGTAAGTGGGGCATTCGAAATGGAAAACACCAGGTCCAAGTCAGCATTTAACCTTTTTTTTTCGAGCATTGTGTGAGTCAGATGGTTTTGTAAAGGGCTGAATGCAGGACTGATCAATCAAAAGGTCACTGGACACGGCCCAGCCCAGACCCCCCCGTGCCCTGGGCTGATCCCCCAGCAGGACAGGGGGGATTGTGCCCCTCTGCCCCTCAGGGGAGACCCCCCTGCAGAGCTGCTCCAGCCCTGGGAACAGCCCAGGGAGCA
>JAYRBT010000005.1:25361200-25382584 GCA_036023395.1 Myiotriccus ornatus | reverse complement strand
AGGAGGCTCCAGGATGAGCAGAGGATGGAGCAGCTCTGCTGGGAGGAAAGGGGGGAGAGCTGGGATTGTTCAGCCTGCAGAGGAGAAGCTTTGGGGTGACCTCACTGTGGCCTTGCAGGGACTGAAGGGGCTCCAAGAAAGATGGAGAGAGGCAATTGCTATTCCAAGCATCTCAAAATCACTAATGGGGCAGTTCCTATTTCCTTCCGTGCAGTCACTCAGGATTCATCCCATTTCTCTCAGGGAAAGTCAAGGGGAAAGGCTCCAAAGTGTTCCTTTGGAGGATTGGATCCTGCTTTTCCTGGGCACCTTTGTGGTTTTCCATGTTTAGGTAGATCCTGAAAAGTACTGTAAAATGAAGGTGTCCCTTTGATTCACAACTCAGTAAGTTCAGAAGTATGACAAAATTCACCTGAATTTACATTTCCAATGGAAGAAAAGGAAAGGATCACGAGGCATCATCTGTATCTGTACTAAATAATAAGTTTTATTGTTTACAGTACTTTTTTCAGCAGTACTTGAGCAAACAAAGATAAGATTTGTTATTGAACTTGTTTCTGGATTAAAAATTTTCTCAGCAGAGCAAAAGAGTAATTTACAAAAAGTACAATGAAATAAAGAAAAATGGATTAGCTCATATATTTCTCCTTCAGTTGAAATACAAGACAGCAGATGAGCAAAATAGATGATATTGCATTGTAATAATACCATAGAATTGTCTGGGGGAGACAGTAATAGAGATATTCATTTATATCTTCATCACAGAGTTAGTTAAATATCATCTGATATATCAGATACAGCAATCACAATGTTACAGCAAATGCTACAAAATCTGAGAGTGTTGATAGTTTCTACAAGTTAATAAAAGGTTGAGTTATGAGCAATCTAACCAGGAGGGGAGTAAACCTTAAATCAGTGTCATATATTCATCTGAACCCATTCAGCCCCAAAGGAAAACGTGCAGTGTTTGGGGTTGCTGTGCAGGACTAAAATAGGAAAGGTTCCTTGTTCCCAACTTAAACACAGCTGGGCAGATGTTTAAAACCAATGGATAACTCGGGGTTGTTAAAGAGATGCTGAGTAAGGCCAGCCTGAAAGAAAAACACACGTGAAATCAGGGAAGAGACCCTAATTCTGGGGTTGGAGGCACAGAAAGTCTGGACTTGGCTTTAGTGGTATTTCATTTGGGCCCAGCTGCCTTATTAAGTGCTTACTCACAACACAAATTTGGCCTGAAGAGTAATAAACCAAATGCAAGGAGCCCAGTGCTGCTGGCCCTGCCCTGGCAAGAAATCCTATTAAATTAACTGGGAATTACCTAAAGAAATTGGGTAGAATTCATAACCTAAAGTTAATTTTTAACATTCGAGGGCTCACACAGATGTTTTGTGACACTGAAACTGCAGCACTGGACTCCAGAAAACGCTAGAATGTAAAAAAAAAAGCTGAAGCTTAAGCTGTCAAAGAAAGTGCAGAATGTACCCACAAAATCTGAAGAACTGGAAACAGGAAATCTGGGAAGGGTTTGGGTCTGGTTTTTGTTGTTGTTGTTGTTGTTTGTCCAAGAATAGCTGTAAAGACAGAACTTCTGATTCTATTTGACACATGTCAGTAGCATAAAAATGCCCAAATCCTGAAGACAATCATCACTCCTGAAATGTCAGTGTGCTCTAGGCAGCCTCTGTGGAAGGACTCCCACATGGGCTATGAGGATTTTCTTGTGGCGAAATCCAACTTAAAATATTTCCAAACTGCTTGAAAACAAAACAAGAAGAAGAACATTTAAACCCTTTCAAAAATCTCTCTTGGAAAACGCCTTGTCCCAAAAAGAGAGGAGTTAAAGAGGAGAAAATGACACAGTATAAAGTTGAATACTGAATAAATGACCTCTAGTGTATGAAAAAGGCTGGAGGAAATCACAGAGCTGATAATCTCATTAAAAATATTACTGTAGTTATGAAGAGGTGAAACACAATGTCTGGAAGTGTCTAAAACCCAAACAAATCCTCCCAGTTTCAATAAATTCTCAGTGAGCCATTAACTGGTTGAACTTCACCCATTGTATTAAATCAACTCTGAACTCCACTAGAAAAATCTACACTGAACTAGCACTAAAAAAAAAAAAATCTACAAAACCTGAATTTCTTTCAGCAAAAAAAAATAATTACTAAAAAAAAAAAAATTACTAGAAAAATATGCAAAATCTGAATTTATTTTAGGAGAAAAATGACCCTTTTTATCACTATGTTGGTGTGTAGATTCCTTACACCTCATGCTCTCACAGACTCACAGCTACCTTCAAAATTGGAGTTAATTAACCTCTTATTCAGGGTTTTGGTGATCACTGCTCCTTTCTCAAGGACACACATGGGACTGAGGGATAGACAATTTTTTATTCTGCCAAAAATTTAGATAAGGCCAGTAATATAAAATGGTAGATAAATAATTTTGCTCTTGAATCCAGCCTCTACATTGCATGTACTGCCAAACCTACAGGTTCATTAATGTGGGAAACTTAAATTAGGTTTTAATTTGTTGAATTAGTCCTGCAAATCCTAAACTGAGGAACATTTGGGGGTTGATTTATTTTTTAACCTGTGTTGAGTTGGTCCCTTTGGTCGTCACAATGAAAACACATTTTTTTCTGATACTGAAAATTAACACATAAAACTGACAGTTGCACAGATTTTAAAATTTCTTAGTCACTTATGGTATAGGAATTTAAACATATAAAGGTCAGTGCCCTGGGCTGGGTGACAAGGTGGGAGTTGGTGACAGGTTGGGCTCCATGACCTTGGAGGTCTTTTCCAACCTCAGTGACTCTGTGACCCTCTAATATTTCTACAAATTATTGGAAGGCAAAAGTCCATCCTGACACCTAACCTGACACCAAGAAACCCTGGACCCAAACTGATCAGAAAAAATCTAAGGAGCCTTTTTTTTTTCCCTGAAATTTTAGTTGTTCTTGCTCTAATTCATGACAAGGCGGGTGAAATTGATATTATTATTATTATTATTATTGATTGTTTATTGACTAAAGAGCCAATGGACACCAAAACCCTGATGGAATACAATGGTAGAGCAACATTCCAAAGTAGCCCCAAAATATGAGAAATGGTAAAGAAATTACTAGGGGTATTTCTGTATTATATTATAATTATATTTTATTTTATTATGCTATGTTATATTATATGGTGGCAGTAACAGGAATAATAAGATAGGACAGGCATGGCCTCCCACTCACTGACTGTCAGCTCTTATGGAATCTTCTTAAGGAAGCTTGGGGCAGTCCAACATCATCACTACAATAAAACATAATGGACATTTTTTAAAGGACTAAACCCATTTATTACTTCCCATTCTGGAACTTACTTTTCTTTCCATGACCCCCTCATTCCTGTTTTTCAGAAAGGCTGAGAGCAACAGTCAGAAAGTCCCACATCCTCTGATTTTCAGCTCTCCAAGGGTCTGGGTTCCATTAGGGAAGACTTTGGGGAAAAAAAGGTGTCACTGTCTCCTGCAGTGGCTTGTGCTGGAGAAAAGAAAAAAGGGGAAAATCAAAACACACCAAATCTTTCATGGAATGTGTTTTCTTTTCTTTTTTTTTCCGCAAATTTCTGCAATGTCAAGCAAAGGACTCGTTGACCCAGAATTGTAGTTTTGTGTCAAATAATCCTCAGGGAACTTTTCTTCTCCAAATTTCTCCCATCATTTCGTTGTCCTTGGTGCACTGTTGGTATCCAAGGCACCTATGAAAATGAAAGCCAAAACATATTCACATGCTATGTCCTTTTTATTGGTGGTAGACCTTGGATGTCACAGTTTCACTGGATATTTTCTATTTCTCACATTGTAAGAAACGGTGAAAAACAGGTCCCTTTCACCTGCTGGTTGAGATTTTTCTAATGTCTTCATCCCAGTCTCCTTTACAGCCTTCCCAAGCAGAAAAACCTCAGTTTATTTAATGCATCCATTTGCAGAATGAAAGAGATTAAATTTTATCCTTGAAGTCATATTTGTTCCTGTTCTATATTCCTTATTCTTGCTTCTTTTGTGCCCCTGTGTTTTTACACAGTGGTACCACGATATCTTCTCTCTTGTTCTCTCATTCTTTCCCTCATTTTTTAACATCATCCTTGCTTTCTGAACTCCCCCTAAAGCTGATATTTTCATATAATTATCCATAATATGATTTCAGGAGCACTTCAGTGAATGCTAACAGTGCTTTAGAACCTTCCAGCACCTACCAGGCAGGGCTGTTTTCAACAGACACCTCATCAGCTGACCCTCCTTGGCCACATCTTTGGTCCCACACAGCCCTGTGGAGGTTTTCACTGATGGATTCATCCTCTTCAGAGGGAGAATTTGCATCTCTCAACCCTTGCCCCACCTCTGTGGTCCTCAGTAGCTTCTGTTCTGTTGGAGACTCATTAGACACCGGATTTAAATCCTTGAATTACAATTTCAGCCCCTCTGGGACTCCTCTTTGGACACTCCTTTGTACAGTGACCTCCTCAGAGGTTCTTCAGCAGAAATGAAAGTTCGGCTCTAACCAAACCTTCTGTCCAGTGCCCTGCCAAGAGGGTCCAGTGCCAGAGACAAGACTTGTGTATTTTGAAGCATTTCTTTGCTTCTAATGGCTGTTATTTCACTAGACCAAGTTTATACATCTGTATCCACTTATGTCTTCCACTGTTATCTAGAAATGAAGCATTGCTGCATTTTCCCTTATTATCCCAAAAGTACTGGAAGGAAATTTAACCTGAAATCTGTAAGTAGACTTGGGGGTTTGTCCTATATTGTCACCTTCTCCTCTCCTTCTGCATCCAAAGATCTGCTGCAGGAGGCCACTGCTCTGGTGCATTATATACCAGCAGGGAAGATGATTTTTCCCTTTATTTCATAGAATCCCAGGATGGTTTGGGCTGGAAGGAACTTTAAAGCTCATCCAGTCTCACCTCTGCCATGGGCAGGGACACCTTCCACCATCCCATGTTGTCCCAAGCCTTGTCCAACCTCACAGTAATTATTTAAAACCAAATGAATTTCTAATTAGATTTTCCTCTTTTCTTCTGTCCCTGTTTTCATCTTGCCTAAATTTACTTTCCACACCTGCTGTTTATTCAGCATTTATGTCTCCCATTTCCCCCTGTACACAGCCTACAGCAGCATGTGTTTTTTTTTCTTGAGGCAATTTCCCCCAGAACACCAAGTTTTGGTATTGTAAAATAAAACTGTAAATTCACTCATCAAATTAAGCATCACACCTAGTTTGATTTTTTGGCTTTGATAAATTCTGGATGTGATGTTGAATAATACTTTACATTTTCTGAATATTCCTGTCCCTGTTACAAATAAAAAAATGCAAGAAAATGAGTCCAGGAAATGAAAGATTATTCCCAACTCACCCATATCATCTTTTGATAAATTAATTTCCTCCTGCCAACAAAGCTTTGCCCCTTCCCATCAATTGTATTGGAAGTTATCTCTTATTATGGGTTATGTGCCCAGCTATGATCTCCTTTCAAATATGAAATCCCTCTAGAAAATTTACTCACATCAAATGTCTCATGTTTGATGACACCAGTCATCCAAATTATTTTTCAGCGTGGCAAAATCAAGATTAAAGCACTGGTGACTTCAACAGATTACAGGCGGCAGAAAGCAAGGGTTTAAAAGTCAGACTGAACATGTGCATACAAAATAATACAAAACACTCATTAAATTCCTTCAAACTCTTACTGTATTGATCAGTCATCAAACTGTCAGGGATCTGACCTATTTGCTCTTCCCACTGAATCCTTCTGGCATTTACTGTGAGAAGGAGAAATGGGGCTCCTCATCCAGCACTACCCTGGGAGCAAATGAGGGAAGTCAGTGCAGGAGCAGAGAAAACAAGGAACTGGGAGGGATCACAGTGATCCTGGTTTGCTCTTTGCCTCATTCCAATTAATGATAAATTATTAAACACACACACTAGCTATTCTTTTATGCGTTCCTTGGACCATGGAGACACGAAACGAGAATCTCAGTTCCACCCTTGGTTTCCTCTGGGTTGTTGCAGAGCAGGAAATGCATTCAAACCTTCCCCTGAAATCACAACACGAGGGCATCTGCGTGGGTGAAGCATCTACTGTCAGCTGGGGTCTGGTTTATGGAAAACAGGCAGTTGCTGGCTCCTGTTCCTGCCTCCCCAGAAGGGAAGGCTATCACAGCATCCGTATTTATCAGGGATGACACTCTGGGAAACACAAGGACCTCCAGAGCGACTGTTCTGCAGACAAAGCATTTCCCCCCCGCTCCATGCAGGGTGACCAGGGGACAGCCCTGGTTCTGTGGGAGCACAAAGCCCAGCAGTTGGGCTGCACTCTCTGCCAGGTCAGGTGTTTTTGGCCTGGCCAGGGTGAGGCACGGAGGGGAAGCAGCGGGATTTCAGCTCTCAGAGCACCCTCGCGCTTCGCCGCTCGCTTAAAACCAGCCCAGCAACTGATGCCGAGGGTCTGGCTCAGAGCAGTGAGTCATGGACCCCTGGGTATGCAGCAGATTGTTCTACCTGTCAGAGCCTGGAGTGCTCTCTCTGTGCTGCACGTGTAAAAGTACCTTAAATTGGGGCTATTGTACTGTGACATTTCTATTCCAGGCAATTGCAACTTAAATCAAGGCACATTTTATCATGTCTTTGAGTGCCTGGTTTCCTGCACGGTGCCTTGTCAAACACTCTGGTGTGAATATTTACCCAGGAGAGCTCTGTAATTCTGCAAAGCCAACTTGGACTGGGGGAAAAAAGCTCATCTGGGTCAGGAACAGTGTCATTCCCATCCTGCTCCCGCTCCAGCGTGCAAAACTTGCAGTTCGGGAGGGGTCTTACTTTGATAAGTTTTCTGTCGTTTAAGTTCAGTGTTTAAAAACACCATCCAAGCACACATCTAAAGCCTGACCCACCACAGCCAAATGCCAGTGACAGGGGTGGAAAAAAGTGTTAAAAATGACAAATGATTGACTCTCAGAGTAATCATGTACCCAGCCCAGGACTAAACAGAACTGGCTCTTGTGTTCCACTTCAACATGTCTTTGCCTGTTTGATATGAGTAAACACAGGAGTGAATATAGCTTTTAAAAGTCAAATAGGACTAATTTATTAATGTATTCTTAGCACTTTCAGAGTCATTAATGGTAATTTTCTCGTTTTGTGTTGCCAGTGGTTAACAGACAGTTATTAGGAAATCAGTGCATAATAACACAGAGGTGTTTACTGTTCTAACAGCAACAGGCACTGGAGACAGAGAGATCCTTCACTCCTCAGAATTTGGACACATGTAGCAATTAGCCATGGAGGTTTCTAGTGAAATAGCCAGAGCATTTTTCTTCTTGAATAAATGGAAACAATATTTTTGAGAGGAGAATTATTCCCTCTTGAAACTACAGACATTTTCACATCATCCGTGAGCGGTGGGAAATTCATATCCATATGAATAGAACATTTCCCCTCAGAGGCTACAGCAAAGGTCCTGGAAGCTTCTTCAAATTTAACAGCTTTTAATAAAAAACAAAAGGTTGGACTTGGGAATCTTGGAGATCTTTTCCAGTTTGAACGGTTCTGTGATTCCATGAGAATGAAGGGACAGCAGATCTCACTGCCAGTCACTCCCGTTGAACGAAAATTAGGAAATTTCCTTTCCTCTCCACAGAAATTCTGACAGCCCCCAAATGCTCCTTTGTAGGATTAAAGTAACAACTGTGGAAGCTGCTTCTTGGCATAATACTAAAAATATCCCTAAATTACACCAAGACAGTTGGATTCCAAGTGCTCCTGTTCATTCACTTCACAAAAACACACAAGAGCCAATAATGGATACATCCCAGTTATATTAGTCAGTGGAGAAAGACAAGGAAAACCAGAAAATAATCCTTGATTTAGACCTTAAGATACTCAAAAATAATTGATGTCATGAGTGCAGACTGGGAGCAGCTGACTGGAACCAGTTCTTTAGGAAGGGATCTTTGGGTAATGGGAATATTTGTATGGCTCTATTACAATGTGCCCTTGCTCCAAAATTGAATAAAATAAAAAATGAGGACATGGGACAGATTTATTTGGGGTTTCTTTGGCCTTCCTCTCCTGAAGTCTTCCTAGTGGCTCTGGGGGTTTATTGTCAGTGAAAGCTGAAATGAATCACTCACAATCAGAGCAGGAGGCAATAATGTCACGGCAGTGGAAAGGCAAACATCACCCAGGAAATATAAAGATGAATTCTAAGCGCATTTCTCCACTCAGACAGCATCAATCCACAGCTGAACAACTGCAGAATACCCCGGGCAAACACAGCTGAGGACAAGAATGGTCAGAGGGCTGGAAACTCCAGAGAAATGACTGGAGAAAGTGGGAAATCTAAGGAAACAGCTGAAATTATTTTTAAGAGCCCTCAGCTACATTTGCTGGAGGAAGCAAAATTCACTTTCCTATATGCACAGAGGCAGAACAAAAAGTGATCCAGAATGAGAAAGATACAGATGAGAACATCAGGCAAATAAGGTCCCTACTAATTGTGGACTCTGTTTGCACTGGTCTGGTGACTCGGACTTAATTAGACTTGACCGCTGGAAATGGGGTGAAAATTCTTCAGGTCAAGGGGACAGAAATGAATGCTGTGATTTCATAAGCACAGATTCTCCATCTTTAGTCAGGAGCAGAAAGAAACTGCGGGGAACAGGCAGAACCTGCACCGATCAGGAGCGAAGAGGGGACAGGGAGGCAAACTCCACCTCGAGTTTGGTCCATGTGATGTGCTGAAGAGTATAAACCAACTTTCTGCTGTGCATTTGTGCACAGTGAATTCCTAATTGAAGGAAACATTTACTAAATAAATGCAAATACTACTGGGCAGAAAACAAACGTGCTGCTGGTGGATGTGTTTCTTCTACAGGCTGAACGAGAATGATGTGTTTTGTCTTACTATTTTTGGATCAGAAGGGTGAAATTTGCTTTAATGGTTGTTTTCCCTTGGCTGAATGACAGAAAAGACCTTATAACGTGCTGTTACAGTATTTCAAGTCTCATTTAGCACTTGGTCTTTACCTGTTGTCATGGAAAAGTGCCACTTCTGGACAGTGGATTTTCCAAGTCAAGAATGAAATGACAAGATTATACCAAATGAAATAGATTTTTACATGCTTGTCTTTCAAACAATGGCAGTAATTTTGAATTTTGATTCTTCTATTCCTTGTAAATGGTAAAAATATACAAATATATATGTTTAAATAGTAGGATGGCAGGATTCTGGTGCCTTTACCTTCGCTTTCTATCCATATAAATATAAAATCTGGTTTTCCACTCCCCTGTTCAAGCATTTCAACCATTTCAAATCAGAGGAGCAAACCCATGATTTGCACTGAAGAAACTATAGTAATTCAATGGAGAGTATCAATAGTTATTAAAAATATAGACTCTCTGTCAGCACCACATCTTCCATCCCTGTAAAACTTCAAAAAGCTCAGGGAAGTGGCCAGAAATCTTTCCTTCAACCTCAAAGGCATGTGGAAAAAAAAGAAAATAAATATATATATATAATGATTGTCTGGCATGACTGTGAATGTAGACACATTTATATCCTGTAGCAACAAAGCACAAAACCTAAAAGAAGCCTCCTGCCTATTCTAAAAGGCATTTTTAATGAAGTTGATCATCAGCACTGGAAGTCTCCTGGACAGTCACAATTAAGAAAAAATTGCAGTAGAGGGAGTGACTTACAGTATTGCAACAAAAGAACATGATATGATCTCTGTCTCCCACTGTCTTCACAGAAGAACAAAAATAACGAGCCACACAGAATGTTTGTCCATTTTCTGTTCTTTGTGGCACTCAGTAAGTGACAGTGACAGTCTGAAATCTTCCTTTTGTGCCCCTCATGATCTTTGTAATTTGTGAGCCATAGCTCAAGCTCTTCTTTTTAAAAGGTTTTTCTGTTATTCCTATTTCAAATCCAACCCAGCTGAACCAGCGGGCTCTAAGCCTGGCTAACAGCTTTTTGTTGCAAGGAAGGAAAATTCTGAGATTCACCTCTAAAAAATCCCTGCACCTTTGCTGGAGGACAACAACAAACAGTGGAGCAACTCAGGGAGGTTGGAACTGGATAATCTTTAACGTCCCTTCCAACCCAAACCATTGTGTGGTTCCATGAAATGGGTCACTGATAGAACACACCTGGCTTTCCTCCCCATCCTCATCCCCTGGGACAATATTCCTGCCTTCCTGAAAACCCCCCACGAGTCAGTGGGAGTTTGGATGCCTTCAGACTGCTGGGCTGCCCCTTCACTGGAGTTTTGGTTTTAAAGCCTCTCCCCAGGTTTTATTTCCTTGTGCCTGTGTTTGAAATGTGAATTGTGTTAATAAATGGACGCTCCACACGTGCATTACACGACATAAGTAGGAGATTAGTGATTGTTAAGAACAATTTTAAGACAGGGTAGTTGAAAATAAATAGCTTAGTTTTAATTCTAATTGATGGAATTCATTGCCAGCCAGGGTGCAACTCCTACCCATGACTGCTTCTAATTAGCAGTCTGCCTAATTAAAAAAAAAGAGAGAAGACAAAAAAATAGTTTGTTGGTGTTCCTATAAACAGCCCAACCCTCCTGCAGTTAATGTGACAAGAATGAAGGATCTCTTTGCTCCCCTGAAATGCTGGAGCAGTAAAGGGGCTCCACTGATCTCCTGGACTCGCCACGGACACAGTTCCGGCCAGGTGACCACTTTTATCAACAGCTGGGCCACTGGAACAGGATCAGGTGCTTTGCAGCTAAACTGTCTCCAACACTCACAGAAGATTGGATTTAAAAATACCTTGGAGAGCTTAGAAACATCTGGACACTCCTGCTCCCTCCTTTTTTTTTTTCTTTTTTAATTAATCATGATTAATGAAAAAGCAAGAAAACTATCTGCATTCAGTACCTGAATAAAACCAGTAAAAAATATGTTACCCCTCCAGTTTCTTGTTTTCTTCTGTTTTCAATCTTATGTTGTTATTTAATTATAGTTGAAAAAGCCTCGAATCAAAATTCAGACAGCATTTTGTAGTCCATGGATCAATCAGTGGATTCCTGTAGTAATAACTTTATTTTTTCTTCATTCTTTTGGAATAACAAAATAACAATTTCAAAGGGAACAAATGGCTGTGGCTGAGGTGGATTTTCAGTGCCTGGCACATTTGGTGGCTACACAAAGGTTTCCAAACACAACACTGGTGCAATGGCTCATTTTAAAAGGTATGGACATATTTTACACTTATTCTGATAATAAATGAAATATAAACATGAATATAAATTAAATTCAAAGTGTGATATCAGAGTATATTGTTTTAATGTCATTAAATATTTCTACAGGCACTTTACTTATCCAAATTAAGGCCAATCCCCAGTGATCAAATGATATTCAGAAACAAATTCAGACTAAATTTCCCATTTTCTTCTACATAAAAGCTTTACACTAATTCACTATTTACAGCAGAGTGAGACATGGACACACACACAATCCAGTCAAAGGAATGCCAGTGCTATTATGCTGTGATCAAAATGCTATTAGTAAATGCAAAGTAGGAATTGTGAGGCAACCCTTTGGTCTAAAGAGACTAAAAACCCAATATGGTTCCTAAAAGGGACCTCAAAATATTGGGAGTTTTGGTTTTGGTTGGTTGTTTTTTGGTTTTGTTTTTGTTTTGTTTTGTTTCATTTTTTTTTTCAAAAAATAGCAACAAACCCAAACATTTTCCACAGGAGATTTCACAGAGAGTGATTCTAAGTTACCACTTTATTTGGCTTAGTCACCATTTGTAGCCTTAAAAGTACAATAATCTCTGGTTTTAGGCACACCTTTCCTCATTGGATGCTGTCAGATTTTCGTGCTCAGTGACAGAAAATGCTCTGTAAGGATTCTGCAATGCTAAAACAAGCACCTAAGTGCGAATTTTACGTGGAATTCCTTTCAGATCTCCCATCCTGTGTCAGCAAAGCTGACAGGGATCTGTAGGGGTGGCATTTCAGGGGTCAAAGGAAAGCAGGAACAGGGTTTCCAGCCTGTCACACACACAGACTGAAATCAAGGTCAAAAAACCCTCCCCCCAAGAGAAAATAAAGAAATAAACAGACAGGTGGATGGATAAATAAAAAATAAAAAAAACGAACAGTGGTAACCATGTGAAAACACACCATTATTTGTTGACAGCAAAGCACACCAATCTGACAGCAGGACTCCACGGGCATCACTTTGATACACGTTAATTTAAGGCTGGGGAACCTCAAAAGAAAAGGAGCCAAAGCAAACCGGGATCACAAAGTCTCAGTGTTGGCTCCGAGTCCGTCTCGTCACCCAGTTTTTCAGAGCGCTGGGCCCAAGGGGGTCTCTGTCAATCAGCTCAGTTGCTCTCCTTCCCTTCGCTCAGCCCACGGGTCTGTCCCCTTCCCTCTGCCTTTCCCAAAGCATCCCAGCTCTCCCTGGCATCTCCATCCCAGCCTTCAGTGCTTTTTCTGGCCCCTCCGTGTGGCTGCTGGTTGGGTTTGACCTGGCATGGACAATAATTGCCACTGGGCCGAATTCAGGGCTCCACAAAAAGGTTTCCTGAGCTCTATTCCCCCCCCCCCCGCCCTGCAGGGAGATATCAAAAGAAGGAAACTCTAATAAAAATTGATTTTTATTCTTAAAGGGCTTAAGGTTCTATGACACAGAAATGTTATAAATGCCCTCTGTGAATGTTTATGTTTTTCTTCAGAATTAAACATGTGTTTTTACTAAATAGAATGATTGATTGATTAATTAAAAGGCAAAATTGTATCACAGCAGAGTCTAATACCTAGGAGACTTTTGCTGCTAAATCTGCATTAGCTTTTTACTGCCATCAGAACTTTGAAAAGTGCTCTGTTTAATGCTCAGCTATCATCTCCCCCAGAGTGGCAAATGTGCAATAATGGCTTTAAGGCTTAGAGCTGTTGTCAATATTGAATATTATGGTGCTAAAAGCAAATTAAACTAGAAATGACTTTTTTGTGTTTTTTTCCCTCCATCCCCAAAGGGGCAAAACCAGAACTATGTTTAAAATAAAAACATAAGAGGAATGAAATGTGGTTGCAGTACCTCAATTAAATGCTAGGCCCCATTTTTCTTGTCAGAATGTTTTCCTAACTGAGATACAGAAGCATTAGCATATCAGTCATTCTTTTGTACCGATCTAAGATGATTTCAGAGCATGTATATCATTCACTCACTGATAACTCCATCTACTGAAATGCAAAATTTCAGATGACATTATAGTAATTATGTGGCAATAAACTGAAATGTTTGCAAGAATCGCTGCTAGCTGTGTTTCCTCCACAATCCCTATTAATAAGATGCTGAAATATGAAATTGTTATTGCTCGACTCTTAAACACATGATTGACATTCCTGCTCCCGCTGATCCTGCTGGTTCACTCTGCTTGTTTTGGCTTTCAGTACCTGATATAATTCTGAATAAATGCTGTTCTGTGTTTCTGGGTATGGAAAAGTTGCAGTGTAGTCTCCAGCAGAAAATTCCACCTGCCATCAGCACGCTGGTGCGTCCTGCCCAGACTCCTCCAGAAGTCCCAGATCTATTTCAGACCCCTCTGGAGCTGCAAGAAGAGAAATCATAAATAATTTTGTTACGTTACCTTAAGCTTATCCCTTGACTTTAACTTCAGTGAAGGAAACCTCAAGTTCTGGTTGCATAATTTGCCAGACACTTTAAATTACTCAGAAGGTCCTAAAAGGACAATGAACTTAAAGAATCGTGTTTAAAAGTATCTGGATATTTATTTAAAAATGGATTCCTGGAGGTACAACAATCATTACCTCTTTTTTTGTCTTATATTTTTGTTAGTAAAATATTCTAAATCTGAATAAATAAAAAGATGATACTTAAGCAAGGCTTTGCAATATTTAAGCCAAGATTAGAAGCTTGTGCCTTGAACATTGTGCTTGTAACTCAGGACTGAACTAGCAGTACCAGCCTTTCATTCTTTGCAGGATAGTTAATGTTACTGTAAATAATTATCAGTAAAAATGACAGAAGTGACCTCATGACAAAAAAAAAAAAAAAAAAAAGACTTTTTATTCTCTGTCAGGGAAAGGAAAATTGACACTTTTCCCCTGTAATTTTTAATTTCTATTTTTTTTAGTCTTCTTTTAGGGTGATAATTGGATTGCATAAACACAGGGAAAAATAACCACAACAAAAAGCTGTGTAAAGGAATGTGGGGACTTTTTTAAATGCAGAAGGAACAACCTGACTTGTGCTCAGATTTAACTGTCATTTTAGAAAGAGTATTATCCTAGGCTTGGATTTGGAACGTCCTGGACTGCCTGGCTGCCTCCAAACCTACCTAAGACCCAGCAAGAAAACCAGCTGGATGCGATGGGGAGCACAGCCCGGTCGCCCTTTGGCCACAACTCCTTTGGAAGTTCTCCTCTCTTCCATGGAAACATGGGGGAGGAACCCAGGAATGGCATTCCAGGGGCTATTTGGGTTTAGATTAGAAGCAGAACTACAAGGAAATCTGCACCTTTTCCTCTTGGTTCCCCACTGAGGTCAACGTTTAGAGGAAGTGTTGGAATTCTACAACCAGTTATTCCAGTTTAAAAGGATTCCTTGTGGTTACTGTTGCAGGAGCTCAGAGATTCATCCGAAGGCTGAAAGATGCTCCCTGAATTTCTTTCCAGTCTTTATCAGCTGGGAATAAAAGAGCACTAAATGCACTTTAAGCACCACTGCAGTTTGCAAAGCCAGATATTGGCAACCTTCCAGTCACTTGCTGGAGGTGTTTGTAATAAAGATGGATTATCACCTCCTCATATTCCTTCTGTCTTTCTGAGGACTGTTAATACAAACAGATGCATCTGGACACTGCAGTGAATTAAGTGGGATCTTCTATTACAAATCCCTTAAATTAGATACTGCAGAGCAGGTCATTGAAAGAAATGAAAACACAGTAAAGGAAAGAAATTAAAACTATATGATGCAGACAGTGGATTTAAGATGTTCTTTTTATCCAAGGAGAGCATTAGAGCTGGTCTAAACCCACTGTCTGGGAGGCAGCTGGAATCTTATGGGTTTCTTGCTTTAATTCACCATTATCATTATAACCAAACCGTGTTTTATAATTATGTTCGTATTTATATAATAAGCAGATTCTAACGGTTATTTATCATGTTTTAGTCATATTATAGTTATATTTTCATTATATTTATATATACTTCTATAATCATATTCTAAGGATTATTCATTACATTTTAATTTCTATTTTAAATTCGATTTTATACTTATATTTATATGATGAGCAGAGTCTAAGAATTATTTATTAAAACTGTGGGTATTTTTGGGAAGGTTTTTTTGGTTGAGTTGGCAATTTCAGATAAGAGTCTTGCTAATGAAAATGTTGAAATGACTTTAACAGCCCAAATGGCACCACTGCAAAACTGCAGCATAAAAATTCAGACTCCTTTAGATCTTGTGAGCTTGGCTTAAATAGAGCAAAACCTTACTTAAGTATCATCTTTTGGTTTGTTCAGATTCAGCATATTTTACAAACAGAAATATAATATAAAAAAAGTGTAATGATTGTTGGGCACTGACTCCTTCCCTCCCTTTACATTAAAATAGACTGTTAAATGGAGCATTTACTCAAAAACATCTCGAAGCAATAGTGGAATAACACAGCCACCCATAAAGTAATACATTATCAGAATTATGCTTTTAATGACCTTGCTTTTCTTCTTCCCAAAGCCTCCCCCATAATGAGATCACTCCGTAGAATCACTGCACTCACTGAAAACCAAAATCTTGGTATCTGCTTTAATTATTTTTAGATGTTTCTCTCTGTTTTCTTTTCTAAAAAAAAAAAAAATTACAAAACACCCAAGAAATAATAATTAAAAAAACAACCAAACCCAAACTCAACAACTGGAAACCAAAGTGAGACATAAATGATTCCTTTTTCTCAAAGGCACGTCCGTACTTTCCATCCTGGCTGTGACCAACAAAGCCCTGAGCTCAGGAAAATGGGCTCATTCCCATTGCAAAGGGGACTTCAGGGACTTCTGCATCCCACAGGAGTCTGGAACTGAGCTCCTAAAACGCAGGAGCTGACAAATCCTTGCTCTGAGCTGTGACATTTCACTCCCTTCTGCATCCTAATCTGGCTTTCCTCATGGTTTGTGCTGTGACACTCCGTGTTATCACAAAACCTTTCCGGTAATCAAAAAAATTGTTGTGCAGTAAATCCCGTGTCTTAACGTAAGATAGAAGTCAGTCACCATTGTCACCTCACAGTGGACATGCTGGAGTCAAAAAAACAACTTCACATCACAGTTTTAATATAATTTCTGTGAGTTACAGAAAGATAGAGAGACAGAGCAAGAGGTGGATGGAAAATGAGAGAGGAGAAAAAAAGGCAACGATTTTTATGTTAAAGAGCCACTTTTGGAGTAACATCCCACAGGGGATGTGTCTGTGCAGGGCCAGGGGTTGGACTTGATGATCCTCGTGGGTCCTTTCCATCTCAGCATGGGATTCTTATTAACAAACAGCCCTGAGGATTTACTGAAGTCAGGATACAGCTCTAACACTGCTCCTCTTTAGGGATAAATTCACCCCACAGTTAAATTTTTCACTAAACAAACTGGAAAAGTAACATCTCTGGTAACAAATTGGTACCTGTACCCAGAGCAGCTGTGGCTGCCCCATCCCTGGAAGTGTCCTGGCCAGGCTGGATGAGCCTTGGAGCAACCTGGGCTAGTGGAAGGTGTCCCTGCCCGTGGCAGGGGGTGGGATTGGATGAGTTTAAGGTTCCTTCCAACACAAACCATTCTGTGATTCTCTGCAGAAAGAGAGAAAGGCTCAGTGGAGATAAGAATAACTCAGAATGTTTCCTGGAGCCCTGTGCAGGCAGATCTCAGCGTGGGGGGAGCAGTTTGTTTCCTTCTGCCTTTTGTAGTCCCCTGGAGCAGGAACAGATGGGCAAAAAAAAAAAAGTGAGGAAGGAAAAACCAACACAGAGAATAAGGGAGCAGGTGAACAAAAGCAACCCAGGAAAAACTTCTGATGGAAAAGACAGGAACCTGAAAGTTCCTGAGTGGTTCAAAGAGTACTTAAGGCTGTGAGAAAATATATTCCCTCCTGCTTTGTAATCCATCTTTGATAAAACAACACATTACTTCCCTCAGGGATATACTTTACCCTTGTATCTCCTGGTAGCCATTAGCAGGCCATGCATCTTGTTTGAGTGTCAAGACACATTCTGAAGGCTTTGCAGGCATTAAAGTAGTACCAGGTTATTTCTGCACAGAACCTGATAAATAGACACAAGATGTTTCTTTTCCAGAAGCAGAATTTATGGTAAAATATCCAGTATTTCCAGTCTCATCATATCCCCACTCTGCTCTGGTACACTGGGTAACATCAGGCTGGGAAAATGCATCATAGAACCCCTGACTGGTTTGGGTTGGAAGGGACCTTAGGGATCATCCTGTGCAGGGCCAGGGATTGGCCTCAGTGATCCTTGTGGGTCCCTTCTAGCTCGGGATATTTTATTATTCTGGGATTTTCCAGCGATCGTCAAGAGGGAGGTTTTGAACCAGCAGCTTACAAAGGAAAAAGATAAAGAAACGAAACCTGAGAGCAGCAATAACCTTTGCAATGTGGGAGATCTGGCCATCAACAGCTTCCAAAACAATAAGACATTCTCACCAACTAAATGGAATGGAAAAAAAAAAAAAAAGACAATTAATGGGTTTATTGAATAGTATTTTTGAATTATAACCCCCTTAGTCACCCAGGGAGGGTCACCAGTTTCTAACCCACGTTTGTCAGGCTGTGGCTGTGGATATCTAACTGTATCTCTGTTTCTTTTCTCACCACCTAAACTGATGCCATTTTGGCAGATCGTGTCCTAAAAGAAAGCAAAGGGTGTATTTCCAAACTGCTGCCAAGGGAAACTCTTTAACACACAGGGCAAAAAGAGCCAAGGAGGCAGATCAACCTACAGCTCATCCCTGCAAGGTCTGGGCAGCTCGAAATCTCTGCCCAGTCCTGGCAGGTTTATGTTTATTGCTACTATTTTAGAGGTATTGAGGGAGTGCAGGTGCAAGGGAGAAATGTCATATTATACACATAAACTGAGGGTCATTTTTTTGCCAGTGGCTCTTAAATAACAGAGTATAAACCCATTAATCCTGTTCTCATTTTCTCTTAAGTGCTGAGTGCTTAACTGAGATTGATCCCTCCCAGGTGGAGATAATGTCCATGGGATTTCAAGTAACAAAACCCCCATATTACAGTAAATTAAATTTGGATAGCTGGACATTAGTGGATTATTTTATTCCACTAAGCACGGCAGATATTTAGTCCACTTTCTGAAATATATTGTTATATAGTCACTGGTTATATACACGGCAGAAACATCCCCACAGGAGCCACATTTCCTGGTGCAAGTTAGACAAGGGTCTCTCTTCCTCCTTTTGCAACAGCTGAACGAAACTGAAGCTGGAGCTGCCACATGAGCAGTCCTGCAGGTGAAGGGATATCTTAATGGCTACACAAATTCGAATGGATTTCTTGATTAATTTATTTCACACAGGCAGAGGAGACAAATCCGGAGAAGGGGGGGGACATTTTTAGGGCAGTGAAGCTCCTTTTTGTTCTCCACTGGCACAAAGGTGGTCCTGTTTGGAAGGAAATGTATTAGGTCAGCAGACAGATGCTTTAGGACAGAGGCTTTTGAATTAGATTGAGTCTGTGTAAACTGCTCTTAAACTGGATCAGAAGGATCATCTCCTTGAGGAATTCCTTTCAAAAATGTGTTTGGGTGAGGAAATGGCTAAATGGTTTCTCTCTGGATTCCTATCAACTCATCCTATAAGAAAAGCATCAAGAGTAGCTGTAGGATCTGATCTGAAATCAGTTTTTATGGTAATCCAGGGCAAGCTGTTGAGATGTTCTTATCCATCTGGACAAGTCATTTTTCATCCAGTCCTGCAGTTACTTCACAGTCCCTCTTACGTCTGTCCAACATGAGCAGCACCTACAGACCCAATGGAAAATCCGGGGTTTTACCTCTTCTTTGGAAGCTTTTCTTCCTTGTTTCACCAATTTATTCCAGCCCAGCTCTCCCGCCTCTCCGTGGCCTCTGTCAGGTTGTGATAACCTGTGTACACAGGTGATTTTAAACCACACAAACCCCAGCTGTATAACAGGCCCAGAAATGCCCTTTTTGTGTTCTGAGCCCTGTGTTTATATTGGGAGCACATTAGCCTCCAGTTTTGTAAACTGTCACCAAAAAAATCACTTCAAATGTTGTATTAGGATATATTTTTATGTTTCCCCCCTTTCCCTCTTTCTCAACCAGGCTGGCTGACCAATGTTGCAGCAAGGATTTAAGGATTTGGGGTTATTTTACATAAAACTGTAATTATAAATCCACCAGAAAGGTGGGATTTTCAGACAAAAGAAACACAGAAGCTGGAAAGCAAAAATGGAGATAAGTCTGTGCAGAGCTGACAAAAGGGAAGAGGGGATGGAGCTTCTTGCAGCTCCTTCTATCCCAGGGGTAAAAATGATAAGGAATGAGTGAGGCTCAGCTGAGCATTCCTGAATCACTGACAAGCTCCTTTAATAGGGTGGATCCCAAATCCCTCTGTTTGCAGCACAGAGGATTCCTGGGATGCTGAGGGAAAGGAATGGCATGCAGCATCATCCTGACAGCAGCTCACCAGAGAAAAAAGGGCAGAAAGCAGAATTATGAACCCCAGCACCACCAGTGGCCTCATCAAAGGAAGTGTGACCCCAAAACCAGCTGGTGTGCAACTTGGGATGGAAACAGAGGAACGGGGATCTCCTGGGCAAGGCAAAATTGAGTCACCTTTAATAGGAATTCTAAGCTGGTTACTAATTTTCATGGACATAAATTACTAATAGAGATGGGTTCATTTACAAGCTTTTCCTATCAAAAATATGTGTTTGGGAGCAAAGATTACCCTATAAACACATCTAAGGAAAAATATCATTGATGAAGAATATATATATAAGCACAATGCTGGCACAATTAAAGAGGCATATTAATTAGTTTTAGATGCATTTAGACTGGAGCTTAATAAAGGATTTTTACCACCTTGAGGAGGCTGTTAAAGAACCTTCCAGTATATAATGTATTTTGGAAGTACATGTAATGTTTTATTAATTTGAGAGAGGTCTGTAGAACATGGGGACCCATTCAGTGATGAGAAGGCATCTTTTCCTCCTACACTTTTAAGAAATTAAGAGAGCAAATTGATTGTGTTCAATGTTACCCTTATTTATGCAGCTTTCTTTGCGTGAAAGTCATTAACCAGGTGCACCAAGGTCTGAAGCCTATATTTTAATACTATATGTTGGATTATTTCTGACTGTTTATCTAATCTTTAGTTGTATTTGGACCATTCTGTCTTGACTGTTTTGTTCACTGATTTCTGTCACACCTCAGAAGGCTGAAAATCCTGTGATGAGTGTTGCTGACATGAAGAACAAAAAGAAGCTTTCACAAAATCTTGAGATAGGTCATTTTGGTAAGACTGTGTAACTTTAGGGATAATCTTCATAATGAGCAGCAATATTTTGTAAAAGTGTCAGCAGAGTTACCATTGTCATTGTTTGTACTAAAACCAGTATAACCAGTGCTCCTTCACGTTATTCTTAAGTGACAGTTTCTGAAATATTTATTTTTAATGTTATTGTACAGAAGCTTTTAAAAACTTTTCCAGCATGAAACGTTTCATCACCATAAGCTTATTTTTTCCTTCACTTCCTCCAGCATTCCTGGATTATTCATTCATTATATGGACTTTTTGCTTGCAGAAGTTACATGACTTCATTAAAAACAGAGAAACAACTGAATGGTCACACTCCTCTCCAGTGATATTCATCTAGAAATGCAAAATAACTGTAGCTGCACAGGAGCCTTTTCACTCTCTACTCATCCTTTTTGTCCTCTCTCCTTTCTATTTTCTCACACTCATTTCTCAGGCATCAAATTTGGATTTTTCGTTCCCTGCCTTTTGCTGTTCCACTAAACACTCCCTAACAGGTTTTCTACATCTCCAGCATCCCTTAAGGCATCCCATAATTTATTTTTTTTCCACCTGATCCCATCCAACATCCCATGGCAAGTGCACTCTTTTCCATAATACTTTGGGTCTCCCTTTCTTACCAGCTGGAAAGATCAGCCTGAAAACCTCCAAGGTTTGCTTGGAGCGACCTGGGATAGTGAAGGTGTCCATGCCCTTGGAAGGGGGGAATGAGATGAGCTTTTATACTGAGGTAGAAATACAGAAAATATGTTTTATTATAAA
>JAYRBT010000005.1:25340542-25361100 GCA_036023395.1 Myiotriccus ornatus | reverse complement strand
GCTGGGTGGATATTTTGTACAGAAATAAAACAGAAACTCTGAGAACTGAGTCCTTCAAACTGAAATGCTGCTGTTCCAGGAAAAAAAAACCCACAAACCAAAGTGGATTCAAGTTCAAGGGTGTTTATCACCAATGTACTATTCAAAACCTGGGGTTATTGTTCTCTCTCTATTTCATAATTATGAATTGAAGTAGAAACGTTTTTTGTAGCTGAAAATCCAGCCCAGAAGAATAAAACTGATGACAAGAGATAATTAATTCAGGGGAGCACATAGAGAAACTCATTAAAAGGCAACAGATTGATGACATCTGTTAAAGCATTAAATATATATCCCCAAAGCAATAATGTTTGTCTTTGATCCTTTTCTTTCCAGCCAAATGCAACAGATTTTTATAGACCTTTAAAACCATCTTTTTTTTTTCTCACTCAGATGAGTAGGAAGTCAACTGAAAGGTCTTGGTGTCTTCTCAGAAATAGGATATATTTGTCTTCCTCATCAACATGAGGATGAGAAAGTTGTAACAACAAGTTGAGCTTTAAAAGAGTCATTCAAAGTCACAAATTGGGGCTGCAGGGAAAAGAGGTCTTGGGCTGAAATGAATGATTTTCATGTTAATGATGACCTTTCGTCATCATTATTATGAAATTCTAAGTATGACCTGTAAGTACAGTCCCTACCAATCTCTCTCCGAATCATTTAATAAAATCTCAGTATTTTTCCCAATCCTTTCAGAATTTATTACTCCTAACTCGTTTTGCTGTCTTCACATGGCCTTTGTTCCATGCAATATTTGTGCTTGGAAGTTGCTTTGAGAATTAAAAAAAAAAAATACAAAAAAACCAAGGGAAATTAGTCTTTTGCAGACTTTTATTCACTAAGATTTGGGAGACTGAGAGAGAACTGGGTTGTGGGAATGGCCATAAAAAACCCCGTGGAAAATAGCGGGGAAAAGTCCCTCTCCCAGAATGTGACAAGTTCAGTCTCTGACTACAGATATCCAAGTTCAGTCCTATGAAACCCTTTGTGTCAGGAAGCATCTGGAAAACTAGAACAGAGTAAAACTGAGCAAAATTTGTGGAAACCTCCCAAGGATTTGCAAGAAAAGGGCAAATGATGGAATAGACTGTCCCTGGCTTGTTTTCCTTCAACATAAGGAAATAAATTGCCTGTCATGTAAAACCTTTATTGGTAATAATTAGAGTGTAATGAAAGCCTGTGTACCCATCACCTTGCAAACTTTGAAGTGTATTTTCCTAATTAAAGTGGCCCTTCAGCACAAAGCCAAACAAGGAAGTTTTTTGCAGACAGAACATTTTCTAAGTTCAAAATTAGTCCTTCATTTAATTTTTCTGGTATTATCCATACCTTTGCAGGCATACAGAGGCAGGGAGTGGTCGCTACATTTGTGAATGGATAAGAAAAAAATTAGAATCCCATGCAATGTTTCATGCAAGTAGGGAATGCACCTTATTATGGGGAGATTTTGAAGGATCTCTCCATTTGTGTTATCATGTAATGATGCAGGAGAGTGGTATTTTCTCACAACAGCAAATCAAATGTAGCTGCCTTTCTGAGCAAGAAAACACCTCACAACTATTAAAAAAACTGCAATTAAGCAGAATAAAATTAGCTTCCAGTGGGTATTGTGATAGATAACAAATTAATGCCACAAAGGAATTTGCTGCTGAAGCTCCTGTTTCTGTCAAATCAGGTTTATTATATATAGTTGAAGTTTAATTTGGGAAACAGTAGAGATGAGTGGAAATGCATTTGTTCAGGGTGGGAGTCTGATGTCTATAATTCATTCATGAGAGTCACCAACTGTCCCTCGCAAACTTCTGATTAAACTGGTGATTTCACAACTATTTGAACGTGTACCTTGAGCCAAAAACTGCTCAAGATGATGTTTAATGACAGAGAGAACTCTAAGTCAAAGTGGCAGGAAATAAATTTTCCACAAGCAGAGCTACTTGTTGCTGTTAAGATTAAAAACATCATCACCTGGTCATAAATATGTACAGGAAATGTTTCCTTGTCCTTCAAAAAAATGCCCAAGGTGTTGAAAGTTCCTGTTCCTTAGATAAAAGTCTTTGCCAAGTGGTTTGTAAAGAGGTGAGGACACTTTCTGTATTTTAGGTGCTCAACACATTCAGGTTCAAGAAAGTTCTCTCTTTTATTTCTTGTGCCTGTAATTAATGATTTACACAGAACAAAACCCAGAGAACAATAACGTGGCACTGGGGCAAAATAAGGGTTCAAAACTAATGTCCCACTACAGGGCAGTGTCTCCTTTTTTTTTTTGGTGTGAAGCTGAACCAGGAAATTTGAGTGCCTGGAATTCTGAAAATCCGTTTCATTACAGGACACAACGTAAATTCTGTTTAAAATTTTCCCTTTGAGACACATGTCTGGATGATTTATTTCTAAAATACCTATTGCTTAGTCTGGATGCCCCTCCTTGGCAACCTCCAGCTCGGATGACTGAGGGGGGAGGGAAAAAAATCTAATTAAATCTGATTTTAATGGTTTTAAAAGGTTTTTAACACCTTTTTGCCCTGTGGCATCAACCTTGAGCTAAAGGGCTGTCAGTCATAACCCCTCGTGCTGCAAATGGCAAAGGCCTCTGTCCTCTTGGCACCTTCAGACCAGTAAGAACCAGTTCAGAAATGGTGAGCTGGGATTCTCTAACACTGGGCTGTGCCTTTCCAGCCCCAGCTGTAAAACTGCACCAGTACCTTCTGTGCTGGTAAAGACTGGGCTGCTCAGGTGGCACAGCAAGGAATTCACTGTGTTTGATTGGGTTTAATTCACTGTGGTGGTTGCTGAGAAAATCACGTGGGAGCTGGGAAGGCAAAAATCAACCAAGCCCCAAAACCCCTCCCAAACAACAGCCCTAAATCCAAAATAACTCTCCCATCATCAGCACATTTTGTTCAGCATTGAGATGACTTTCTGGTACCAGTGAGAGCATCCCTGAAAGGTTAATTTTCAAAGGTGTTTTCCCATCTGTTTGATCAGTGGGCATTTACAGAGTTCACAGGACCTGACTGCACAGGCGTCACAGAAATATCTATTTGTTCTATTTTATCATTTTTTACAATTATCAACCCATTTTTCTCTTGCAGGCAATCACTGGCAGCAATAAACCAAACTGCTCCAGGCAGCAGATGCAATAAAATGCACTTCCTTCCTCCTTGGAGAAAGGGTGAAATCTTCTGTACAACTTCTAAGCACAAAAAGTGCATTTTGTTGCACAAGAAATGTAAATATTAATGGAATCATGGAACTGGGAGTGGAAAGCCACTGCTAATGTGAGCTTGAGGGGATTTTATTCTGCTGTGGCACCATTTAACAGCCATGGGACTGTGATTAATGCCAAACAGTGCCATGGATCGGCCTGAACTGAAGACACTCCTCCAACAAAAGAATGAAATAAAAACAAGATAAAATTCCCTCGTGCAGGACGCTGAGCCTGGAGTTTAGAAACACGTGGAAAATCACAGCTTGTCTCCACAGAAAAGCAGGATTTAGAGAATCTGTAAAATTCAGTTTAACTGCAATAAACTCATCGTTAATAACAGCTTGTGACATTCAGTAAAGTACAGCCAAGTGCATGAATACAAAATGAAAAACATCAGGCTGGGATGGAGTTTTTACAGGACAAAAAGCCACAGGGAATCCCCAAAGATCATAAAACATGCATTAGGTGTGTATGTTTGTCATCTATTATTTCTAGTAGGCTTTTGACTTAGGAAAAAAAGGAATTTCTGGAAGTCCTAATGGCTCTCCCCCACCTGGCCTTCCTTTCCTTCTGTGTTCACTTGGTGTGGAAACACTACTGAGTACATATGATTATACAGAAAAAGAGCAGGGGGGACTTGGGGGGGAAGAAAAATAAGAAAAACACTTAAAAAACTTAAAACTCGTTAACCCCACATTTTCCAGGAATCCCTCCTGCTTTGCTTTTGCTGAGCATTAATCTCTTCCTGCTTTTCACGGCTCGAAATCCTGTCCAAATCCCCGTTCCCTCCCCATCCTTAGGTGAGGCTGACTCTCCTTGGAGCTTTGATTAAGGATAAGAGGTAAATCCCTCACCACGTGGAGATTTTGTTTAAACAACAAGAAGGGAAAAAAAAAACCAAACAAAAAAACATGTAATTTTTCTCATAACGTAAAAAATAAAAATATTTGGTCAGAGGAATTTACAGAGAGAAGGACCCTTGCTGATGGCTTCCCCACATGGCTTCCCGGGGGAATTATTCATTTCTAGTATAACATTTATCACCTCTCAAACTAGGAATGATGTGGCATTGCAAACTCTTCAAGAATCCCTTATGAGTGCATTGATTGGAGCAATAAATGGCTTTACTTCCTAGTTATATTCCTCGTATTTTCCATGCATGTGCCTGTCATTCCTGGCAAAATTTCGCTACAACTCGAAATTTTCAAACAAGCAAAATGTTACAAATTATTTATAGGGCTGAAAACTTAATTTTAGTCCAATTAATGTTTTCTTCCTCCTCAGCCACGGGTCCTGCTTCCTTTTCATTGTCTTGCAGCTAAAGTTTGAAACCTACAGTCCCAATTATTGCAGAGGGACATGATTTGTAACCAGACACGACTGCAAATATGATTTGGAACCCGGTGCCAGCCTAGTTGGGACTGAGTTTTGCTGTGTGTGGTATTGGCAGAGCTGAAATAACCCTGGCAATAACCACGTGGCCATGTGAAAAAATTACCACAGCTAAAAAAAATTCCTAAAACTGACCGAGCTGGAGGCAAGTCCAACACCTGCCCTGTCAGGTCAACACGAGTTCTCTGACCTCAGGGAAAAATCCGAGTATCCAGGTTCTATCCTGTGTGTTATATCCTGTATCACTGTCCTGCAGAGAGGGTAAGAAAGGCAATTTATACACATGTTCAGAACTTCTTCTCTTGGCAACATCATTGGGACACCAAAATCTGCATCTGTGTGTTTTGCACGGATCCTCTGATGTCTTGGACACACAATCCCAACCATACATGACACAGGTACAGCAATGAACTGGAGGAAAATTATATCTCAGTAAGAGGTTTAATCATCTGGGCATTTCTGAGCCCCTTTTAGGGAAAAGTAACTTTTACATATGACAATCTCCCATTCTAATGGCAATTCCCTGTGAATGGTTCCCATACCTTACATACATCCAACAATAAGTACTAAGCTGGTGCCAGTGTCAAGATACAAAGATAACACGTGTTGTTGGCAACAGGTACATAGTTTACAAGTTTTCATTCCAGAAACTCCTTCTTTTCGTGGCTATAAAGTTCTATTTACCAGCCTGTTAAGAAAGAGAAAATCGCTCTGTTTTTGCCCCTGGGCCTGTGGTGTTCCATCAGTGACCTCCCTCTTTGTCAAACTGTTCAAATGCCGAACATTGCAAAGCTTCTCTGCAAACATAACAAGGTTTAGGAGGTTCTTTCCCCACTGGAGCTCCATTAGTGGCTCTGCAGAGGGATCAGGGTGGGGTTCCTTGGAGCACCAGCTCTGTCCTGGCTGATCCCTCTGGCTCAGTGGAGGGACCCAGGAGCCTCCCAAGGGGGTTGGGGGGTGTAATTTTGTGCCTCTGCAACATCTGGACCCCCCGTATTGTCCAGCAGCTGCAAATCAATCCATTTGGAGTGAAACACTAAACCACCCCCTGTGAAATACCTGAAGAACCCTTCAGGGGGTGCTGGGCTGTGACCCCCAGAGAAGCTGGGGCTGCCCCTGGATCCCTGGAGGTGTCCCAGGCCAGGTTGGACGGGGCTTGGAGCAACCTGGGATAGTGGGAGATGTCCCTGCCCATGGCAGGGGGGGTGTGATACCTGCCATGGTTTGGGGATGTGCTGGAAAGGAGCAGATGCACAGAACTATTAAACCCTTGCAACAGTTTTGAGGGAGGACACCAGAAAGCGACAGTGATCCAGGGAGAAAACTGCTGGAATAGTGCCAACAGCAAACCCTCTTGGGGAACATCCACACATGGTTTTCTGAGACCCTTTTAGTGTCTTGGCCACAGTGGGAACATCTTGTTCAGGGGCCAGGGCACCAGCAGGGGTTGGACACGTGGAATCACAGCATGGCTGAGGGTGGAAAAGCCCTCTGAGATCACCAAGTCCAAGTGCCAGCCCAGCACCACCTCCATGTTCACCTCTAACCACATCCCCAGGTGCCACATCCCCAAGTTTCCTGAGTACTTCCAGGGACAGGGACTCCACCACTGCCCTGGGCAGCCCCTTCCGATGCCTGACCACCCTTTCCATGAAGAAATTTTTCCGAATATCCAACCTGAACCCCCCCTGGCACAGCTTGAGGCCATTTCTTCTCATGCTGTTGTTGCAACACCAAGCAGTAGGATGTGAATTCCCTGGTCCTAACTGGGCTGGAGGGGCAGAGCCTGAGCTGGTGTGTGAACTGTGTGATTGCTGGAGAATTGTTCTGCACCTGCAGCGACCCAGCCTGCCTCACACATAGAAACTTTAAATGAGCTGCTCTTGCAGCTGTTTCCACCTTGCCAAAAATAAATATCCTTCTTTAAACAGTGACAGGGCTGACAATTAAGGAGAAGGGAAAACAAAAGTGTGAAAGTTAAAAGGATTAAGCAGGTATGTACAGAAGCTGAAAGTTTTAATCAGTGTGAAAATCTCTTCTAGAAGGCTCAGGGAGGCACTGCTGGGAAGCAGAATCTGTGGCTTCAGAGTCAACGTGTTTATTATAAACTTCATCTTGACCATCTGCCACCACTAATCAGATCCAATTGGCACTTTGAATTTGAAGGGAAAGATATTCAGGACCTGAGATCCCTCCTGGATAGCAAGAATCTAAAAGTTTATCTGCTCACAACACCTGGTTGGAATGTGTTTACCTGGGAGGAGAACAAGATTAAGGATGAGGCATCTGCTCCTGCAAACCACGGGGCTGGTTTGATTATTCACATGGGAACCAACCTCCACTGATAAAAACACCCAGGGAAACAAATTCAGATTGTGTTGAAGAAGCAGGTTCTTTCCTAATCAGAATATTGTGATCACTGCTGGGGAGAGCCCAGAGGAGGCTCCAGGATGAGCAGAGGATGGAGCAGCTCTGCTGGGAGGAAAGGGGGGAGAGCTGGGATTGTTCAGCCTGGAGAGGAGAAGCTTTGGGGTGACCTCACTGTGGCCTTGCAGGGACTGAAGGGGCTCCAAGAAAGATGGAGGGAGACTATGGACAAGGGATGGAGGGACAGGACACAGGGAATGGCTTCCCACTGCCAGAGGGCAGGGAGAGATGGGATATTGGGAAGGAACTGTTGACTGTGAGGGTGGGATGCCCTGGCACAGGGTGCCCAGAGAAGCTGTGGCTGCCCCTGGATCCCTGGCAGTGTCCCAGGCCAGGCTGGACGGGGCTTGGAGCACCCTGGGCTGGTGGGAGATGGTGTGGTTGGAACCGGGTGATCTTTAAGGTTCCTTCTACCCAAACCATTCCTCTGACCTCCAAGACTGTCAGCAATTTTATACTGAAACTCAATATCAAACATCCTGGTGATGCTTCACCATTTCCCTGCTTCTGTTTCGGGGGACAAGGCTGTGAAATGCAAAGGTGGTGTGTGAAGAGCTTGTCTGAGTCCATAATTAGCACACTCTGCCTGGTTTATATAACATTCCCTACTCCCATTTTCAAAGACTGCATTAAACTTTCAGCACGAGAAATATTTATGTGCTTGTATTTTATTGAATGTTTTACCATTAATGCAGTTGTATCTCTTAAAAAAAAAATGTGATATTTCAATCACAGAGGTGACAGATCTGACATTTGGATTACTTGGTTTCTTTTGTTGCCTTCTTTCTGTCAGTTGTGGGGTTCAATTTTTGTTTGTGGTGGTTTTTTTTTTTTAATTTTTTGTTTGTTTTTTTTTTTTTTTCTTCTCTGTGTTTGTTCTTTCATTTGATTTGGTTTGGGGTTTGCTCTTGTTTTGTTGTTTTGGGTTTTTTGGTTGTGGTTTTTTATTTGTTTGTGGTTTTTTCCTATAAGAAAGGAAATGTTTTAAAGACCAAACTTCTAGGGAAAAGATGGTCTGGCTGGAACTGCAACTCAGCAGCTTCCTTGAGGAAAATGCTGTCATGTGTATCCCTCCTGGTGAGTTATCTGTGATACAACACTAGGGGAAAAAAAAATTGAAAAGATAAATTCTTTTTTTTGCCTTAGGTGAAGAAAAGAGGATCCTAAACCAGATTCATTCCTTCCACATAAAGAATACGAATTTTGAAACTTCATCTAGGAGTTGGTTAAGGAGCCACCCAATTATTGTCAGGCTGTAATCGTATTTTTGTTGATTTTTTTGCAACCTGTTGTTTGCAGAGTTTCAATTTCTTTATTTCTATATTTGGTTGTCTGGTAGTCTTTGAGAGAAAAGGCATTTTGGGGCTGAATTAAAATGAAAACTTCATGAAAGACAACTGGAATGAAACAATTGAGTATTTTTTTCACTAAAGGTTTGCATTTGTTTGGTTTGTTTGGTTTTTTTTCCCAAAATGACACCCTGACATTTATAAGCAGGCAAATCTTAAAAAAATAAAATAAAAAAATAAATTAAAAAATGCAACAAAATCCTGCCAGAATTGAAGTTTCCCTAGTGAAAGATTGATACTTTTAAAATTCAACCATGCATATTGATGACCTACGTGTTATTAGGAAGAGAAAAGAACAAGGAGGCAGTAAACAATGGGGATTGACAGGTTTTGATTGTATTTAATTTTGTTTTGACATGTCTGGAATGCAGAGAAGATTTGAAACGTCTAGAGCATACAGGAACAAATTCCAATTAATAGAACACCAGGAAGGGAGAAAATAGCATGCAAGCCTTCAATCTAAATGAAGACTTTATTTTATTATTTTATGTTATTTTATTTATTTATTTCCTCTTATTTTATTCTTTTATTATTTATTTTATTTTATTTTATTTACTTTAGGCTATTTTTAGCACAGCCCATGAGGGAATATATTCTAATCTGCACTGCTTTTCAAATAAGGAATTTCCATGTTGGAACTCAACCCTTTGCCAGGCAAGCAGATCTTTTTGAATGGTGTGGGAATATGGACAAACAATTCCTAAGGAATTTCTGCCAAGTCCTCCCTGCTGCCAAATGTTAATCTCGGCCAAAGAGACGTGATTAAGGAAAGGCAATTAAAAAATCCAGCCATGTGGGTTAACATTAATAGGGAAAACAGTGATACAGCTGTCAGAAGCTGGGGAAGCTTTTCGAGCACTGTATTGAGGGAGAAAGGAAGAATCCCAGGAAAATGTGCCATCTTTTCCATACCAGCTGCCCTGAGTGAGGGTTTTCAGGATCAGTAATATAATTATAATTAATATATACCCCCAGCAGGGTCAAGGAGGCACCACCAGAGCCCTTCCCTTCACTCCCAGAGCCTTGTGGTCATTCCTGGTGTGCTGAAGGTCTCTCATCTGGCAGTGCCCTCTGCGGGACCAGAGGCAGGGAAGGAGGTTTACAGGTGTTGTCCAAACTCAGGAGTTTCCAATTTTGAACTGTTTTCTCCCTTTCTCCTCCTTAGGACGCAGGGTTCGGGTTCTTGGCCCTGTTGGGGTTCTGCAAAGACCCCGTCATGTCCTTGTTCACCCCCCCTACACACAATCACCACTTCCCACGGAATTCCCTGAAGAAGGAGCCTGGAAAATCTGCACCGACCCCTGTTGCCTCTGCGTGCTGCTCCCAGACTTCATAATCAGACTTAATGATCTCCCTAAAATATTGCAAGTGAGATGCCAGTGACATTAATCAATGTTTAACAAAGGCAAGAAGTGCTGCTCGCTGAATATAAACACTTGCACCGAAAGATCCGGCATTTGTTTAGGAGCTTAATTAAAAAGCTCTACTTGACGTGAGCGGTGCCCTTTGGAGGATCTAAACTCCTTGATGAAGAAAGAAACTCTTTTCCCTCACTCAGAGCTTGCTTTTCTTCCTTCCTGGTGAGCGGTTTCAGAAGATCAGAAGGTAAATTCTCGTCTGCCATCTCGATTTAAAAGCTGTTTTCACATCCTGAGGAGCCTGGGAGGTTTTTTGGGAGGCTTCATTTCGTTTGGCTCAGTTGTCGATGAACAAGCTGAAGGTAATTAAGCCAGGCTGGATATCTCGGGAACATCCAGAGCCTTTTGAGTTTAGCACAGGAATGGGAAAGTTTACCTGGGAAAAGCCACGTCCACTAATGATTAAAGTGCTTTATCTCCTGGTTAATGCCGCTGGGTCAAGGTGGAGCCACTGGGCTGCACTTGGAGCTAATCTTGGAGAATTGTAAAAAAAGCATAATCAGTAATCAAAAGGGGTGGAATTAAACTCTGCAGACAGAGGAGAATTTGATAACATTTTTCCCCAGCTGCAGTTAAAGAAGATCCTGAGCCTCTCTGAACAAAACCCAGTTAATTACACCGAGCCAAAAGTTTCGGAGTCTTTCTGACCTTGCAGCTTCTAACATTTTATTATGTGCATATTATATAATATAAATACAAACCTTACACATTCCTACACCAAGCTTGTGATAGGCAACAAAAAAATAAAATTAAAAAAAATAAAAGAAAGAAAAATTAATTTCATGTCACATGAACGAAGTGTCCCATAGTGTCAGTTATTTCAGGAGTAAAATCATAGGTTTTTAATATCCAGGATTAAAGAGAACAGTGGTACTTGGTATTAAAAAAATCATAAAAATTATTGGTATGAAAGAAAAAAAAAGTCCCAAAAGTTATGTGGTAATTAAGAAACTAAAATTCAGTAAGATTTCTATTGGCAAAGGGGTTTTACCTTGACTTTACACAAACACCCGTGGCTGCAGTTTCTACATCTCATTAGAAACAGTTCAAAAATCCTCCCTGGGGATGCTGGTGCTCCTCTAAGAAAGTAAAAGATCTGAAGCTGTAAAGTGTGCAGGCTGAACAATCACAAAATAAATTGTGCCTTTAAAATGTTCTAAATATTGACGCAGATATTACTATAATAGCATAGTAAAATAATAAATATTACTAAAGTAAAATAAATCAGTTAAAATCTATACAAATACCCTATATTTCAAAATTATTGGGAGAACATTGGATTTGTCAAAGCTTACCTTTTCCCCACTGTTGGGTAATTGATTATTTATTTTCAGATTATGGACTCTTCTTGTGAAGGAAAAAAAACCCCACTTTTGAATTCTCAAATTTTCCTGAAATGGAAAATTATTTTAACCTGAGCTTAATTGGTTTTCTATTTTGTAGCTGATGCTGCCAGCAGCATTTGGGGCTTGCTTCTTTTCCTTAGGCAGGGGATTTATGACAGCCAGGTATTTGGCACGAGGCCATTCAATTAAAAATAATGCCGAAAAATTCTCTTTTTCTTAACAGAAGTATAAAAATAATACTGGATATTTCTTCTGTGGAAGTGCAAAGACCCTGTCAAAGTCCTTGTTATTCCATCATTTACCTGCGTGGGAGGTGATTCCCAACCCAAAAGGACTTTATGGCCCAGTGGGCAAATTCAAGTTTGCTTTATGTCAACCCACATCCTCCTGAAAGTCAAACCCTCAGACTAAACCCTCGAACCAAAGCCCACTGGAGACACGGAAATTCTCACCTCTGGGGTGGACCTGGAAAATGTTTCCTATATTATCATTTTACTGGGGGAAATTCTTAAAATCTTGTATTTTTAACCAGTTTTAATCAGAGAAAAACACCGTTGAGCTGAGCCTGAGGAGCTGTGACAAGTCTGGGGCACAAACACACACCAAGACAGCCACAGGATCAGAGATTCCACTTCCCAAAGAATTTCCACAGGTTGTACACGCTGAACTAAAATGGAGAGTGAGGAATCATTACTGTAATTTTTGAAGCTCTAAAATTCAGGTTTAGTTCAATTCCTTCAGGAATTTCACCCAAGCTTAGGCTGGAATTTGAATGCAGAACTATAATTTTCCACCCATATTTTTGTCACGTCGGCAGACTCCTCCTTCCCTAACAGTCATTTCAGATGACGGATCGTTTTGGAGACCTTCAAATTGCTGGAAATCAGGAATGACTCCCAGTTTTACTGCTTACAGCCAGAGCAGCTGGTGGACTTGGACACTCCCAGGGATCCAGGGGCAGCCACAGCTTCTCTGGGCACCCTGTGCCAGGACCTGCCCACCCTCCCAGGGAAGGACTCCCTGCTAATGATTGATCCCTCTGAACAGCAGAGATTTCCACATGGCTCTTTGGAGGACTTCGCTGATAACTCCTTGCACGGCAAAAACTAGTAAAAATCTCTCTGTGTTTTCCCTGAAACCTCTGGAAAACCCATTCAAGCAAGTTTTATTCAAGTTCAGCTCTTTAATCCTCACCACTCAAAGCCTGATTGGAATGGGTGGCTTAAGATTACATGTGGTTAACAAACGTAAAGGACTGTCATTGTGAGATAGTTAAAGGACAGATCTGCCAGATTCATGGGCAAAGACTTGATTTAAGGTAATAACAGATGGATTTTTCCATCGAAGACATCAATGCCTGTGCACTTCAGAGCCCTTTTTCTCTTTTTAGCCCTTTGGCAGAGGCCATGCTCTCTCCTAAGTGAAACCTATTATCTCTAAAGCAAAGGCAATAGACTTTAATTGGGTTACTGAATATCACAAAGAGGTTAAGGGAAAGATATTGAAGCTCTTCACTGAAAATACATTTTAAAGAATACATAAGGAGGTTGAATCTCCTGAGATTGTCCTGTATTTTAAAGAAATTCGGAGAGCACTTAATGTGAATTCTATTTCAAAATGCTTTCAGAGGCTGGAAAGTTTGACTGTTAGAGAACATTACATTAATGAACAGATAGTGACAACTATTACAAATGATCCTTCATTCAGCAACAGATCTCGATGTGATTAACATCATGTCAATGGGAACAGCTGGAGCTGTGCCAGGGAGGCTCAGGTTGGATCCCAGGGAAAGGTTCTTCCCCCAGAGGGTGGTGGGCACTGCCCAGGCTCCCCAGGGCAGTGGGCACGGCCCCAAGGCTGCCAGAGCTCCAGGAGGGTTTGGATGATCCTCTGGGGCACAGGGGGGATTGTTGGGGTGTCTGTGCAGGGCCAGCTCAGGACAATCTGAGATTCTTGGAAGCACACGAGGCAGGACATTTCCCCAGGGCTGTTTTTTCCCATTCTGTGTACAGAGTTGCAGGAACCTGCCAAGCTTTACTCAAAAGAGAACCAAAACCTCGAGTAATGAAAACTATTCCTAAAGAAGCATCAGACCCCTAATTAGCTGGCACTGTCAAAGAAGATACAACTGCTAATCTGAGTGGTCCTTCTCCTGCTTCCTAAAGAAAGCAGTAACCAAATATAGGAGAAAACTGTAAGGAAGTCAAGGAAATGAGACTTCTGCACTTTCAGAAAAGAAGAATAAACTTGAGGAAGATCTATACAGACACTGGAAGTTAAACCTGTTTGCAAACAGGTACAGCTTTGCATGTCTGGTACTGCATGGAAACATATGATGTGGTTCTCTCTATAAAACCTTTCACTGGAAAGGAAATGCAAGAGGAAGTTTCCTTTTATCAAATGTGTTCTAGAAATACAAATGTAATAATAAAAATATAAATAGAATAATATAAATATAAATATATAGCGTTCAGACAAGGAATAAATATCAGAACTAAACATGTAGTCATTATTTAAAAGTTACAGCAAAAATCAAGGCCAGTTTTCAATTAGAATTTCTTAGTCTAGTTCTCTTTCATCGTAGGGGCTTAAAAGAGATAGTTTAGATTTTTTTTACAAAAAAAATCACAAGCCACTTCCAGGAGGAGTTAGTGGAGGATTTTTAAGCTTTAGTAAAATAAAAATTAAAGATTTTTATTAATCCTGCTCCCTGCAGCATTCAGCACCGCTCCAGAACCCTGACTTTGCAGGCACATCATCTCCTCTCCACCAGCACATGAAAATAGTGGGGTGATATTCTTTAAAGCCTTTCTCTAGTCATCCCAATGAAGGAGTAAGTTTTCCTCTTTATTTCCAGCAGAAGGAAAAGCGATGCTATGGATTTTGTTTTGGATGTGCACTTTACGGCACTCCAGCTGCACCACTGAAACACTGAGCCCCTCGTCTCCCTGCCAAGCCAGGCCCAGGAGAATGGGTTATTAACTCCCAATGAGCGTTGCAGGACTGCCTTCGAAAGATTCCTGCTCCTGAATGCGGAGATGGAATGGTAATGGAGCATTCCTGGGTGCCAAGAATTCCCACCCAGCTGTGCTGCACCCAAGCAACGAGTGGGGGAGGTTTATGGGGGGATGTGGGACTTGCATCTTGGCTTCAGTTCACACAGCGTGGGTTCCCTGAGTCGGTCACATTACCTGCAATAACCAAATTTGCTTTTCATTCGAAGACTGAGACGATGAAAAAAAAAAAAGTTCTGTCGTAACTTTCGCTCCAAATCACATATTTGCCCCCAGTAAAGTTGGAGGGAAATGAGCGAGAGCCCATAAAGTTTGAAACTCATTTCGTGTCCTCTGAAAAACTGATATGTGTTCCCATAGCTTTGAAATCAACATAGAGGACACTTGCTGTTTATTGCATGGCTTGAAATTAGATTCATTTCTGGGAGTTTTATGACAAAAAAAGAATTATGCATTGCTATTTGCAGCACAATTGCTGAAAATTCCCGGGAGGAACAGACTGCCATTTCACAGGATCCGCTGCAAAGGCCCCGAGAGCAGCAGAGCTCTGCACGAGGCACAGCATCACTGCAGCCTGGCTGGGAAATAAGGGCTCTGCAGCCCCCCCAAAATTCAAATGTCTTGTCATCTCATGCGTGATCTGAAGTTCCTGTGGTCCTGTGTGTCCACCACATCCTTGCTTACAAGCCACCGTAGTTCCTCAGTCTTTGTGAACCATCTTTTCCCCTCTTGTTCCAAAAAGGCCAGACAGTTCACTTGGATTATAATAGAATTTATCTCCAAGTAATAATATAGTGGGCAGAGAGCTTAGTCTCAGATAATGGCACTGCAAATACTAGTTCTAGCTAATGAAAGAACCTAATAAAGCATGGACATCTGCACTGAAGGGCTTTGTAGGGATCAGTGAAACATTCCATTGAAGACAGTCCTTTTGGCCAGTCTTATAAAAGCAAGATGCAGAGTGATTGTATCCATACACATTTTCTCCTTTTCTTCCTTGAATTTTATAATTCATCTTTATACCTAAAGTAACAAGTGATCAGTCAAGAAGAATCACAGAATTTAAGGTTGGGAAAGCCCTCCCAGCCCATGGACCCCCCTGTGCCCCATCCCCACCTTGTCCCCAGCCCAGAGCACTGAATGCCACATCCAGTGATTCCTTGGACACCTCCAGGGCTGGGCACTCCAAACCTCCCTGGCCAGTGCCTGACCACCCTTTCCAGGGAGAAATTCCTCCTGGTGTCCAACCTGCCCCTCCCCTGTTGAGTGTGGTGGCAGCTGATCACTACCCAAAGACCACAACTCATTTCTGTCAATAATGGTTGAAAGACCCTTTGGAAATGTTGATGTTTTCAGAATTCCCATATATTGGTATCTCGATTTCTCGGTGTTCTAACCATAGCACTGCCAAATCCAAACAGGGAAAGCTGGTAAAATAATAAAAGAAAACATGCATAGTTATTTTCACTCTTAAAAACCCAAATTAACCAACTGAAGAGCTGCCAAACTCTGTATTGATTTAAGACTGCAGTCATAACTCTCCAAGCAAGGGCAGCCACCTCGTGCCAGTTTCCCATTCCAGGTGGTACAAAACCCAGAAAAATAAAAATTTGAAAAATAGAAAATGTAGCACAGAAGTCCTAACTTACCAACTGAAACAGTTTTCTTATGTCTTGTTGAACAAAAAATGGGAGGCCCTTTCTGAGGGGCTCATTAAATGTCTCTGCCACTGCAAGAGGAATCACTGAAGGATCTTAGACCTCCCAATTATTAGAAACTCAGAGAATGTCTTATTAACCGAGAACAGCATCAATTGTAATTCAAGTCTGTTTTAATTCACATCTTTCCGTCACGTGCCCCAAATTTCTAAAGCCACCTCCTACAATCAGAGCCTTAAAAAAACCAACACTGAGGTCAGAATAATTTTGAGTCCAAAGCTCCTGCCAGGATGAATGTGCATGTGATGAGTTACTTACATTTAGAGGTTCCACTGCAATTGGTTGGCACAGGATTTTGTTTATATATCCACACTGGTATTTTGGATGCCTTAGTAGTTTGTCTGTTGGGCACACAAACAGAAAACATGGATTTCCACTCTAGGTCAGTTGTTTTACCTTGGGAGAGCAAGAAGGGCCAATATGTGAAGAAAGCTTGATCTGTTGTTTTAGGGGATCCCTTCTGATCTGCTTGAAGTCTCTGTGGAAAACAAGGGATGGGACTTGATGGAAAGTGGATGTTTCTGGAGACTCTTTGTCCATAGGCACAGTCACACTGTACAGGTGGATATTCCCAGACACTGAAACCGGAGAAGTGCAGCTCAGCTTCCCACGTGCCACTATTATTCCTCTTATCATAATTATGAAAAGTAACACACAGCAAAGGCAGGACAGACTAAGAGGTTGAAGGGTGAATCTGCATGTTGGCAGCATGTCCCAAAAACATCCCAGCACTCTCCTCCCTCTTTAGTGACTGTTCACTGCCAAGATAGAGCTTGTTGATGGAGACTCCCAGGATCTGAGGGTCAGATAATGGATTTGATCAGGAAAAAATACATTTCAGCCCTTCCTGCTTAGTTTTTTTCCTGTCTGGGGAATTAAAAAAATGCATCTTCCATGTATATATATTCTCTCACATTAAAGAAAAGGCATTTGGTGAATAATTCTTCAGAGGAGAAAGAATAAGGAGGAGAGAATTTGTTTTCCTGGCTGGGGAAGACACGATGAGCAAAAACAGAGAAAGAGGTAAGGGGAAAGAAAAGAGAATTGAAAGGAAGAAATCACAGAGGACAAAACTCAAATATTTATTAGGTCTGGGAGAGTTCACAGAAGGAAAATTCTAACTCAGCAACGTGTCTGAGAGAAATTAGGACAGGATCAAACACTTTACCCTTCCCATTTGGTGCAGGGGACACCACCAAGGGTGAGCACCTCTGTCTGGAGGAGCTGCCCTGGGAATACACAGACCACAAGGAATAACCTAAATAAAATATTTAAATGCAAATGAGCCCTTCTCTTCAGCTCGTTGAGAGTTCTGTCCCTGAAGGGGAACAGAAGCTTTGCTGTGCCTGGAGGTCCATCCACACACTCCAGGTAAAACAGATGAATGAGCCGGTGACGGGCACACAACACTCACCGTGTGGTGTTGACAAGCACCAGCATCTGAGTGGTTCTGCTCAACACTCCACATTTCTGGAGGCAGAAGTGATCTGGTCCCTGCCAGGCAGAATCACTTTGGGATGCAGGGGCTGTGCAAATGGAGCTGCAGGGAGAAAACCCCTGTCTAGCTCGGCGTCCTCCTGCTCGCTCAGCTCTCGAGGAACATGTTGCCTGCAAAGAGGCAGCAGCGTTGCTGGGAGCCACAGGAGATGAAAAATTAAAACTGAAGGTTACAAGAAGAGGAAAACTGATGTTGCCCACGGGTTTTTTTCCTGGTGTGACATTGCCCACAGGTCGGTGAGGGCTGGGGATGGATCTCTGAACTAGAGGACACGCAGATGCTCGGTGTCATCCTCACCAGAGAAAAGACCTTTCTGATGGCAGTTCAGTTGGAATAATTTATTAGCATAGCAATCAGCATTTTCACCCCAGGCAGTTGTAAGCAGCTGCTTTGTATGTAATGAGTACTTAACTGTACAAACATATCTTTCCATCTGCGCTGGTAAATAAATCTGCGCCCGGTGCTGATGGAATAAATCAGGGAAACCCTCTCATCTTAAAGGTGACAGCAGAGCTTTCCATTGGCACAAGTTAAGTTCTTGTATTTACAGAGTTCAATGAGCAAGTCAGCTTGGTAGAACTCAGTGTGTTAAACACTGAGTAAGTAAAGGAGAGTGAACGGGTAACATCACACCACTAACTCTTTATCAGAATTCTTGTCTCGTGTGTGTAGCTTTGCCTTTTACAATCTCAGAGAAGAAGGTAAAATAGCTAGAAGACATCTGGAGGTGGGCTGGGAAAGTGATGGAGACCAAAATAATTCTTTCAAACGGTGAGGGAGGGCTGCTCAGCTAGAAAAGAAGTGCCAGGGGGTGAAACAGCCAGTGCTGGGAGGAGAGAAAAGGGCCAAAATGCAGAATCTGAGAGCAGCAATCCAGTAATATTTTTGTAGCATACAGGAATGGAAAAGTAGTTTTTTCTCAGGCTGTCTAATGAAATGTAGAGATGACTGTGAAAGTTTCCCCTGGACTCTGATGCTCTGGAAGAGGTTTGAAGAGCTAAAGGGAGATGGTGAGAATGGAGCCCTCCCTGCCCGTCACCTGGGGGCTCTGCAGGGCCAGAGGGGCTCACCCTGCTCTCCCCTCCTTGTGTTCCCCCTGTCCCAAACACAGCAGGGGATTATACACGTATTTGCTCTCATTTAACAAAGCTTCTCACATATTCTTCCCTCACCCGGTGAATTCATTCCCTTTGTCAAACAAACCCATAGTCCCCTTTCAGAGTCCCCATTCAGAGCTTGAGATAAATGAAAATTAAGTGTCAAATGAGTTATCAGTAAATCTGAGGCATAACTGTGTGTTTTCAGGAGGGCCTTATGGCTTCCTATCTGAAGTATTTTGGTGTTTGTTTTTATTCTAAAACTGTACCTCGTGTTTTGGTGGTGGTGTTGTGCTGGTTTTTTTTCAGTCCTCTGTTGTTACTGTGCATTTGATCTTTGTTTCACCTCTCCCCCTCCAAAAACGAGCTAATAAATGCAACCAAAACCTTGTGGGATTGTATGGATTTGATGACATATGCACCAGTATGAACCAATGCAGAGAATTAACAAAAAGAGCAGCAACACTTGGTACAGCACAGAAAATCCTGGTATAAATAGTGCAAAGACCAAAGGGATGGATACAACTGGATAATTCAGAGCTTTCTGATGGCCTGTAATTTGCAGCCATTACTTTGGGCATAAGCAGGATACTTTTGCCAGTAATAAGGATACCTTTAGGACTGGAAGATGAGAGAGCAAACAGTCACAAACAGCTATTATCTGGTCAGTGAGAGAGTGGCCATAAAATATTTAGGAGTGGCAAAAAATACATATATCAAATCCCCCAGATTGCCACTAGAAACTGGAAAACTTCCTTTTAAATCACACTGAAATCTGGGTCCTGGGTCAACAAAAAAAGTACATGGTGTGGACTGGAGATATAAGAACAAGCAGTAATACTTGGAAAAAAAAAGCAATTATGGTGAAAGAAGAACATAAAGATTGTGTGATATATAAATATAACAGAGACGAGAAAGAGAAAGAAACAAATAGTAAAGAGGGGAGTTCAGGGAATAATGACTAGGGAATGCTGTTACTTTGTTTTGGCTGAAGAAAAACTGCTTGGGGAACTACAGTCAGTTAAATAATTAACTTTTTCCAAATACAAAGAGCCAACTGTGGCATCTATGGAGGAGGGACCATCCCTAATTATGGGACAGGATCCTTTACCAAAAATAACAGCAATTTCTGATGCACATTTTAACCCCCATTCCATCTTTCACCGCCCTTTGAGGTGGGCACTGGAAACTCTACATCCTCAGCTGAAAAGAGAGAGAGGCACGAGCTCCTCAGGTATTTTATTTTTTAATTATTAAAAAAAAAAAAGAAAAAGAGAGGAGTCCATAGAAATTCCAAATGTGTACACAAACAAGGCTCTTTCATGTTCATACAGGCAGAACAACAAAAAGAGAAGCCCTGCAGTAACTGATTCGCTCTCCTCTCATGTAGAAGACTGAAGAAAGGAGGGTCAATCCCGGGAAGTCAATTCACAGAGAAATCTCCAGCTGTCCAGCTCTGTTCTGTTTTCCCAGGGCTGACCAAAGCCCTCAGGTGGCCTGGGCAGTGGGAGTTCTCAGGAAGCACAGCCCCGACTCTCTGGTTGCACAGCGGCAAAAGCAACGCGCATGTTCCGGCTGCTCCGTGTCCAGCAGCATCCAAGGCTCCTCCATCACCCAGCCAGGCTCCTAAATCCCAGCCATGGCAACTCTGACCCACTGAGGCATCGAATTATCAGTTTAGGTTTGGGCTCACACTGTTTAAATCACCCGGAGTTTTGCTGCACAGCACAAAATGAACGAGTTCTGGTTCCTTTAGGTCCCAGTTCCGCTGGGCTTTGACACGACGGGGATAAATTCACACCCTGGAGAGCCTGGAGATAAAGCTGTCCTGTAAATGAAATCCCTGCATTTTGGGAGGCTGCTCATCCCTTAGACACTGCTTTGTGTCGTGGGACACTCACAGTCACGTTCTGTGGGGCTTAATGTTCATATCCGAGCATTTTTTGTGGGAAGGGACGGGAAGGGAAGGGAAGGGAAGGGAAGGGAAGGCAAGGCAAGGCAAGGCAATGAAAGGCACGGCAAGGCAAGGCAAGGCAAGGCAAGGCACGGCACGCC
>JAYRBT010000005.1:25321215-25340442 GCA_036023395.1 Myiotriccus ornatus | reverse complement strand
CTGGCACAGCTGGAGCCGTTCCCTCTCCTCCTGTCCCTGTTCCCTGGGAGCAGAGCCCGACCCCCCCCGGCTCCACCTTATTTTTACCCTTAATAAAAACAAATTCAATCCAGAGAAGATCCCACCTGGGCAACATCATTTGATCCTGTATTTGTATATATTTTATTCTATATTTGTAATACACTGGATTTGTTAGAGAGTTGTCAACATCTTGTTGGTGTTCGCTCTTAACTCCTCCCAATCTCCTCAAAGGCTTCACTTACAAGCCCTTTTCTCCTAATTCAGGCCTATGAGAACCCCTTAAAAAGAATAAACCTGTGAGAAGAGGACAGCTTTACTAAAAAATACCAAACAAACTAAACAAAAAAACCCCATAAACCAAACCAGAAATACCAGAAATATTGAAATGTTAGTTCCTTTTCACTGCTGTATTTCTGCCACCAAAGGAAAAAAAGGAATGATAAGCAAGGATAATTTATTTCAACTTTTTAAGAGGAATAGCAAAGGTCCTTAAGTATATCAAACCCTGGGCTAAATTGTTGTTTCATTTTCCATTATTCGAAGAAAGCTTTTTCCCTATAAATAAAGTGTAAGTATTGCATCTGTAATTTTGTCTGCATTGTTCTGCAGGAGCAGAGACACACATCGACAGTGTGTGACAGAGCAGTGCTACAAAATATGATGAGTTTATGGAAAAGGAAATGCATCCTCATGGTTCTGCAACTTTTACCTTTTGCAGTAAAAAGCACAGACCAATTTTCACCGTGGGAACTCAGCAAATCCACAGGATGCTTGAGCACTTGCTCCTGTAGAGCATTAATTAATGTGCTTGAATGTTTTTCGGAGCACAACTGGATTAGAAAGCAAATTAAATGGAGTGAATTGGGAACACAGTCCAAGTTCGTGGTGACATTACGTTGGAGCAACTTTTTAATATCATTTCTGCTGCTTTTCTGAGGGAATTTTGTGAAGCTGTGTGACAGCTGGCCCAGCTGGCCAGAGCTGCTCCTTGGCTGGGCATCCTCCCTGCCAAATATTAAAGCAGCAAGGAAAAAGAAAGACTTGTTTCAGTGTATCTAAAAAATACTTTCCCCACACCACTTGAGCATTGCAGAGTTATTAATGTATTTCTTTCCCTCAGAACCAATTGCTGCCTGGTTGCAAGTAAAGAATAGTAAGAATAATGAAAAAAAATTTATAAATTATGACTTTCAGGGGTGATAGTGGGACTGGAGCAAACCAAGCTCTGATGTTCCTGTAGCCAAGATCACAGCAGGATTTAGGTGATTCTGTTGTTCAGGTGATTTCAAAGGCTTTAGGATTCTCCATAATCTGGAAGATGCTCAGCAAAATGCAGGTAGGAGAGGACCTGAGTCACTGTTTACAAGGCTGGAGGATTTGCTGGTGCAGCCCAGCCCAGATAATCTTGTGAAGCTCCCAGCACTCTGCCTTCTTCTGCTCTGATTTTTTTCCCTTCTTTCTTTCCCCCCAGACATGTTCTAACTGCTGCAGCCTCCTTTCTCATTATTTTGGCAGTCCTTTTTTAAACGTGAGCAATGAAAATCCTCTGTGTTTTTTACCAGGAAGAAAGGGGGGAGTTTGAGTTCATCCACAGACATCTGAACCTGGCAAAATGAAGCAGCCTGAGACGGGCAGAGGTGGAGGAGCAGTCACCGAAACTCTTCATATTCAGGAGTCATGTTCCTCAGCTTAAAAGAAACAAAGACAACCAAAATATCACAGAATGATAGCACAGATATCACAGAATCTTCTGGGTTGGAAGGGACCTACAAGGATCATCCAGTCCAACTCTTAATGCAAGAGAATTTTCAAAGTGTAAAATCCAATAGGGTTTTTTTTTTGTGTAAGACATGTATTATTGGATAGATTGAGGGGTTTTATGATGTACTTCCATCTTACCTGGAATTCCTATTGATATTTAACTCACTGGAAGAGCTGACTCTTTCAGCTGGAGGACTAAGAGCCTTTTCTCCATCTCTGAATATCAAAATGAAAAAAAGACTTAGCCTATTGAATCCTCTGAACGTTTTTCCTGATGCTTTTCCAGCCTCGTGCCATATATTCTATTAAAAGTTTTATTTTATTTTATTTCATTTTTAGTATAAGAACAAGATGGCTTTTTTATGGGTGTTAAAGTTTTCAGTGAAAACATTTTGATTTTAGCAGCATTAAATCTGAAGTGAGAGATTAGAATTCCTTTCCATAACCTCAATAGGCACATAATGAGATTACTTCTGTTTCCACAAGTCAAAGAATTATGTGTGCCTTTTGCATGTGTTCCTTGAGCTTGTGTTTGAAAAACAGGTAGAAACTAAAATCTAGATGTTTTCCAACCACATAAATTTACCTTTTTTTTTTGCTAGAAGGTAAAGACAACCTTCCTTACACATCTAAATGTTGAGAGCTATTAAATTAATACAGGTTTACCCTGTGGAAGGTGAGCTACCAACAAACTGACAGCGAAAATTAATCCATGCATTTGTATTTAAAAAGAACTTGATTAAGGGTTTAGGATGGGCTTAGCTGAGAGGACAGATGAGGTTTTTTGAACTCATAAAAAATGTTTAAAAATGTGGGCCTTGCATATGTCTAGAAATTGAGATGGATAACAGGGATGTAAAACAGCCCTGTCTTTGCTTTGTATCAGCTGAAGCTGTGGCAGAATTAATTGCCTCTAACACCTCTCATGTAAGTCTTCTGCATTAATGACAAAGTCATTTTTAATGCACTTTGAATCTTCTACTTTTCACTTTTTTTTCCCTGTGTATTTCGTACAAAGTACCTGAAAAACCTGCACAAATTATATTCAGTGAATGCAGCCACTGACTGGAATGCAGCATGATAATTAAAGCTCATTAATTAGTTCTGTATTTGCTCTCTAACCCCTTGCCAAGGAACTGGTAATCCTTCTAATCCTCCTCCAACAGCCATGTCCTACCAATCCATCTTGCAGGAAGGGTGGCAGTGCTGGATTTATTTCAGCATTCAAACCAAAACTGACTTAAAAATCATCCAGAAGAGATTTTTTCTGGCCTGAAATCTCTGCCCAGTGTCCCTGAGTTTTATTCCTTTGGCCATGGATGACCCTCAAAGCAGGAGCTCAAGGGATTAATGACTTGTATGTTGCTCAAGCCTCGAAGTAACAAAAGCTGATGGACAAATCTTTCAAATAATAACACAGAAAATAATTGACAAATCTAGATAAGCCAATTTTTTTTTTCTGTTATCAGCTGGTTTTGCCTCAAAACAACGTCCCCTCCTCACAACTCTCTCACTGAAGCGGGATGAGAAGCAAAACATGTTGGTGATGTTGAGACAATATTTGCCCTGAGAACTTTCTTGTTAAGAATCCAGCAAGCATCAGAAATTAGGAAACTACTCTGCACACATTGTTTGCTGCAGAGCAGGAGGGACAACAAAGGCACCTCCAGGAAAATCTGCTTTCACTGCAGTATGTTAAACACAGATATGTGTTTCAGGGAGACCCCTAAAAGAGAGGAAAAGTATGTTGTTCCATGGCATTTTTTTTCCTTAAACCCAGTTATTTATTAAAATCCTGCAACAGAGGACTTTGAACACCTCAGACTGGAGCTTTCAAAATCCATATGCAGTGTGGAATAAAGAAACCCAAAATTACATGGCAGAGCTGATTCAATATAAAGATTCAATATAAAGATACAGCTGAATATTTCTTATGGTTTTATTCAAGACATGAGTTGTGTATAGTTAGAGGGAAAAATGGAACATTTCCATGTGTCTTCTGTTGCTTTCCTGGGATAATCTCATTGCCAGTGGTGTGGCTTCTACATCCCCATATTTTTTCCGTCAGTACAATATTGTAACTCAATATGGAACATGAAGCTCTGATATAACACCAAGCTAAAATATTGTCTTACTGTTACAGCAAATTAGAATAATTCTTATTAAATTAAAGCTGTTGTACTACTGAAGCTGAGAAGTAATTTTTTTTTTTTTTTAAATTAAATTTCCTCATGGAAAGGATGTATTTCCTGAAACGCTGAAGCATTCCCAGAAAATGTTTTGTTTTCCAGTAACTGGTGCCAAAACCTGCAGGTTTAACCACATAATTCCTGGCCGCTGCATCTCTTCAGCTCCTCACTGCCTTTTTTACAAGTCTCAAGACACTGAGCAGAAAGTTCCACGCTCCTTAAATCTCCAGTGAAGACCCCAAACCCTGTGAAGTTCTGGTTTAGTGGGGGCACTGGCTGGAAAAATTTGAACCCTCGAGCACTCAGGAGTGAAATGGGCTCTGAGGGGTTTTTTTGGTGCTGAAGCCCAGCAGAAATAGGATTTTGGGGTCCAGTAGGAGACCCTCACACTGCACAACGAGAGGAGAGAGGCACGAGACACCCGAGTCAGGGGACACTCCAACTCAGTTAAGGAAGTCAAAGTAAGTATTTATTAAATTCCCAGACTGACCTTTCCAAGGTGATTTGTGAATCACCTCAAGCCTCTCTCCCTCGTGGCAGAGGAGCAGAGTTTCCGATACACACCCTGAGATTTTTCCAAGTCCAACCTGGTTATTGTCTGCGTGGATAACGTAAATTCAGGAATTATCCAGGCACTGTCAGTCCCAAGACTCTCTTCAGACTCACAGAAGAAAATTACCCAAACTTGCTAAAGGAAGTAAAATAAAAGAAGTTCCTTAGGAGTCAGAAATTCTGTTATTCTTCTCCTTAAATTCAATAAGGAACGAAGCTGAAAGTTTTTCTTCAAGCAAATTGAGAGAAGGCTCCTCTCAGCACTCCAGCAGTTCAACACCTTAATCTCTGACCTCTTATTTCATGTGGAGCCTGAGCGCAGATTTTTTTAGGAATAAATGAATGGCAAATCTGCTGTGATTATTTTCCTTTTTTTTTTGGTCAGAAAACTACTCCTGGCCTGTGACAGAGGTGGCAATTTGCTTCTTGAGGGAAACAGCAAAGGAGATTACAAAACAACCACGGGTTTGAAACTATTTGCCTGGGGAATAACACATCATCTGTGCTCTGGCAGCATCGTGATAACTGTGTGAAGTCCTTTAATCAGTGCATTTCACACGTACTTTTCAGCTCTACTTCAGGTGGTCAAATATGTAGTTGGGACCTTTTCGTTGGTTTGTGGTTTGGGGTTTTTTGTTCCGTATTTTGTCATAATCACTAGTGCTGGAACCCACTAGAAAAATAGAATTAAAAATAACAAAACAGACCCAAAAAACTGATTTTTTTTTTTCTGCTGGAAATATCCATTTTTTTTTTACATAATCACTGTGTCTTTTATTCTGAGTTCTATAAACCTCTAGGTGGTAAAACATTATGAAAAGCAGAGTAAAGGAATCTTTTTTTTTGGCACGCAAGGCTGCTGCTTCTGGCTAATTCCAGGACACACCTAGTTAAGTGAATTAGTAGATGTTGCCCTTTTCCACTGCAGCTTGAAAGCAGATAATTGCGGAGCGCAGCAGGTGGAAGCCACAGCGGATGGGCAGATAAGGGCACCCCTCAGAGCTAAAAGGCACAAAAGCCGCTGTCTGGGACTGTGCACACGAGGCACCGAGGCAGAGGATGATTTCGCTCGTGACCATAAAAGCACAAAAAGCAGGATTAAAAATATGGGCTCGTAATAATAATTACTAGAGCAATAGCAGATTGTTTGGCGCTCAGGCACACAGATACAGCAGAATGGTGGAGACAAACGAGGCTTCTTTTATGCCTAATGGCCCAGTAAATATATTATTGCCATGGCCAGGAGATGACCTCTGGTTTTATATCGGCTATCCCTGATGCCAGCTGTGCAGGGCTCCAGCCCTGGCTGTTGGGCTTGTTGTTGGCTTGTTATCTCTTGTTACAACCTGCAGCTTCACCGGGGGACAGCAGCAAACAGCTCACAAGTCCAGGCACAGAGTCCAAGCACGAGCCCAGAATCAGAAGCAGAGCCAGCGGCGGGTTGTGTTGAAAAACGAGGCAGGAGGAGAAGAAATCACCTCCGGCTGCACCAGGGGAGGTTTAGGTTGGACATCAGGAAAAAAATTCATCGCAGGAAGGGTTGTACAGCACTGGAGGGGCTGCCCAGGATGGTGGTGGAGCCCCCATCCCTGGAAGTGTTAAAAAACCGCGTGGATGTGGCACCTGAGGACGTGGTTCAGTGGTGGACGTGGTGGTGCCGGTGCTGAGCTGATGGCTGGACTTGTCGGTCTTCAGGTGCTTTTCCAGCCTTAATGATTCTGTGATTCCATCCCGTGGTTCTAAAAGGAATCTCCAGGTCTGCCAAAAGGTGTTTTTTTAAGTGTGTGCCAGAAGGAAAAGGAAAGAGCTGAGAGAAAACAGAGAGCTGAGGAACGGGGCAGGGAAGAATTTAAGTTGCTAAAGGATGCTCTCTAACATAGGAGAGAAAAAGAAAGTGAGTAGTTAAAATGCACGGCTTCAGACTTTGGTTAATCATTTTTTAATGATAAATTTACCTGAAAAAAGGCCTTGTGAAAAACAGCGATATTTTCCAGTGACTTGCCTAGAAGTGTGGGGAATCACTGAAAGGAGAAAAAAAGTGCAGAAATAAAAGTACAGAACAATCAATTAGTACTGGGGTATTTTCTACAGATATTTATCTACAGATACTTTTTCTCTGACCTTTGTCCTGTCTCTGGACACAATTTCACAGAAAGGATTTGGGTTGGGCTCAGAATTAGGGACCTGTTGGTAAAAACTGCTCAAACTTCTCCTAAAAATGCCTGATGAGTTTATTATCAAAAAATATTAAACACGACTTAAATCTCAGTCCATGGAACCATATTTCAGGGGGGAGGGGATAGTTAAAACAATAATGAAGAACATTCTGGGTTTATTCAGCTGTTTCAGTTTCTTAATTAGATGTCATAGTTGATTGCAGGAGGTTCAGGATGTTCTGTGTTCTTCACACTGAAACTTCTAATGAAACAATCATTTTAATTATCTTTTTCTGCATTGCTGCTCTGATTTCTGTGCAACGTTATTGGACACAAAGCCAATTTTTAAAATATAGATAACTCAATTTATGGATGTGTCTGTGTGTGATTGATTTGATTTCCAACATAACTCCAGTTCCAGGAAGATGCACTGACAGATATCTCAAACTCTCAGGGTGTCCAGAATGTGGCCAACTCCTCCCCTCTCCCCACGAACCTGGAATTACACAGACCCTTCCTCCACATCTAAATCCTTCCACCTTGGGGGAAAAAAACCCAAGGCTTTATTTGTTGTGATCAACAGATTCCACGAGCTTCTTGATTTCTCCCACTGCAACTAATCAACCAAATAAATTACGAGACAACTTGTAATTAAATATTACTTAAATAACAATTAAAAAATACATATAATTGAATTCTTTGCCCTTTGCTACCAGTCCTGAAAATCCTGTTCAGCCTCTTGCCACGACCTGCCATGTTTTCCCCGGGTATAATTGTCAGGAATGATCTCCAGGCAGATGGAGCCCCTGCAAGGCTGGAGATTCCCCCTGCAGTTCTGTTAAGTGACAGTCCCGTGCCAGCGAAAACAAAGCAGCTTCACCCCATCTGATCCTGGTTAATGTGACAGCCCCGACTTTAAAGTGAATTAACACGAGTTCCTTCCATCCCGGGAATCCAAATGAGGGCCTGGAGAAAGGGGAATGGTAATTGGAATTCAGAGGTTACAGATGCAAAAAGGGAAGGAGATTCCCTTTCCCTTTGCCACAAACCAGGAGCCCAAATCTTAAAAAAGAAAAACTCCAAATATTCAGTTTGGATTTTCTTTGATGGTCGAGGGAATTGGAGCTTTAGGAGAGAGAAAAAGTGCTTCTTATTTTAATACTTTTTTTTAATCTTGGAAATGAGAGCTGATGGTGGGAATTCACGGAGGGGTGACAGGAAAATTGTGAGGATTATCTCCATCCTACACTACTGAAACAAAGGAAATAAAACCTCCAAATTTAACCAATCCTGGAAAATCTAATTTACGAAACTTGTATTGAGACAACATGGGGTGAAAGCTGAGGAGATATTTGGGGCTGATTACAGCTGAAAAGCTATTTGGAAAATAGATTTCATTCCATGTGAAATGCTGCCATGGAAGATTTCTGAAAACCAAAATCTGATTTTTTTTTTCCCTCCCAAATTCAGAGGGTGTTCTAATTGATTCAGTACCCCCAAAAATCACATTCCACAAAATGACAAAGAGGGTTTTTAAAACATTTCAGCCTTTTTATGCAGACAGATGTAATGTCAAAATATTTTAGACTAAATGTTAATAATGGTGTATATCACCTGCAGACTCTGAAAAATCTACATTTTGATTGTAATGAGTGATCCAAAAGACAGCTGAGACAAACAGATCATTTTTATTACCAAATTAGTGAAAAGAAACAAATTAAGCTTCATTTTCAAACGTTTCCCTGTTTGTTGGAGCAACCCTAGTTCCCAAAAACTTTGGGGTTTAATGAAATTCCATTTTCAAACTAGAAGATCTCTGAAAAAACTGTTGTGGGGTGTTTTTTCTTTCTTTCCAGCCATGTTTGATTATCAGGATACAGATTCCCACCATAGACAAGTTGCTCCAAACCCTGTTGATGACTTGATATTCATTCAAGTCAGTAAATCCCATGTTTCACTGGGAGATTACTCCAGTCAACAAATTATGTGGGTACACTTATTTTTCTCCATAATAAATAAATAAACAAACAAATAAATAAATATTTATATAATGAAATACATAAATAAATACTTAAATAAATCATCTAATTCAGCCTTGAGTGATAAAGGACTGAAGTAAATAAACAGGTGTTGAGTCAGGACCATTGTCAGTGTTGCGGATTCCTTCAGATTAGCCTTCCTGGAGTGCAGTTCATCACCCAAATGCTTGGTTGGGGTGACTTTAAAACAGAAATAATTAAACTGACTAAACCATAGGGATCCCAAACCAAGCCTGTGGAGCTTCATGTGCAGCTTCAGAACCACAGTGTGAGTGGTGTGAACTAGAGCTCATTTTATATTTGATTTGTGAGACTTTTAGGTCTCCCAGTTCATGATAAATTGGGTAAAACTTCTTACCAAGGCATTGGGGAAATTCTCCAAGTCAGAAAAAGTCAACACTATTTACAGCACCAAGTGGATTTAAGTGCAGAACTTGTTCCTTGGGAAGACTCCTTTCCTATCTTTCCAACAACCTCTGTTCCCTTCAGGGGGATCTCTCATGTCCCTTGATTATTAAAGGATTTCTTAGGCTAAGAAGAATTGAAAATTTGACATGAAAAAATATAAAACCTGTATTTTATATATCAATAATTATATGTAATAAAATATTTATAACATAATAATTTTAGAATATATTATAATGGGACCATTTTATATATATTATAATAATATATTAAATAAACATAGAAAATTTTCATAGAAACAAAAAAGAAGCAAAAATTTGAGACTGAGACTGCAACCCTTCTGATCCATGAGGAAAACGCCCCATTGATCTGCCCATCTCTACATTTTGATATTAATACCATCAGAATTCTGATTCCCTGGAATGGGAAGTGGCACAAACATCCTTCAAAAGCTCCAAGGGGGTTGTTTATGTGAATTAATAAATTCCATAAGTTTATGTAAGTTTATTCCCCCCCCCTGCAGCCGCCCCAGGAATGCTCATTGTTCAAAGGGAACGATTTGCACTTTATAAAGGAATATTTTTCTAACCAATGTGTATTATTTAGGGTTTTATTACTAAGCTGAACCATCCCAAAAGCAGATTCTTAAATGTTGTGTAGCTCTTCCTGTGAAACACGTGATTTACGGGGCATATGGAAGAGTTCTTGTGGAATTTCTGTCGGAAATAGTAAATTTAATGGATTCACGTGGATGTTTTCCAGTCTGGTTATAGCAAACCTATGTGGCTCTAGTCAGTCACAGGATTTACTTCCATATGTATTTATCTGTAAAGCTAATAATCTGCTAATGATTTAGCATTTTGGGCACTTTAAAATGTTGCTTCTTCAAGCTTCTAAAATAATTTCCACATCTAGATTGTGACGCCTTTGAATTTCTTTGGGTTGTCTGGGCATTTTCCTCCCTGTTAATGGAAATTTAGAAGTGCATATAAGGACAGAGACTGCAGTGGAATTTGACAAGGCATAATAAAAGCTGCTAAGGATGGGGAAAAATAAAATATACACAGTATAACCAGCTTTCTGGGAACAAAAGCATTAACTTTTCCTCTAAAGCTCTAATGATTTATCACGTAAGTCTACTTGTGACTCTATTATCCCACTGATATATGAGGGAGGTGCACGTTAAAATCCCATTAATACCCCGTGCCATTGATAAAATAGACTCTCTGAGCTTACAAATCACTGCAAGGAAAAACAACTGTGCTTCCAAGAAAACCTTATTTGGTTGTGTTGCACCAAAAGTGCTGTGCAAACAAGGAATGAATCACAGGTTGTTGCACTGAAACACCTCGAGGTGTAAGAGTGGGCAGAAAAGCCTCATCACTGTTACAATTGGCTCTGGCATCAGGTTTTTCCTCTTGTAATCTCATCCTACAACACCAAATTAATTAAAAAATAAGATGATTTAACAATTCTCTTCATTAACAATGAGTTCATCCTGAGTTTTGGTTCAATCGTGTCAAGGATGAAAGAGCAGCAGGAGTGTTTCTGGGGATGTTGGGTGGACAGTTCTGGTTCAGCAATTATTTGGGTGTCTGTGAAGAAAAGTCCTGTGAAAGGGCTTTTTGCAAATCACTGAGGCAGAGAAAATTTTCTGAATAAATGAGCCAACAAGAATCAGAATGATTCCTTCAGCTCACAAGGATGGATGAGGAGTGATTTCCCCATAAGGAAATAATTATGGGAAGTCAAAGTTTTAATTTTCCTGACGCTTCCAAAAGCCACATCACGGCTTCCATTACAATGCCCTTGGCTTCAAACCAAAGGAGGGCAGGGTTAGATGGGATATTAGGAAAAAATCCTTCCCTGGGAGGGTGGGCAGGCCCTGGCACAGGGTGCCCAGAGAAGCTGTGGCTGCCCCTGGATCCCTGGAAGTGTCCCAGGCCAGGCTGGACGGGGCTTGGAGCACCCTGGGCTGGTGGAAGGTGTTGTTTGGTTTTTTTTAAATGATTGCCACCAATTTATGATTAATCATCAATCAATCAGCAAAAGGCAGTTGTCTCTATTTTCTCCTTAGCATCCCACAGGTACAGCTTCATTCCCCCTCTTGCCCACAAAGCTTTCCCTGTCCCAGCTGGACAAGCCTCAGGTTCTTCTCCCAAGGCACAGAGCCCAGGCAGGATGGCTGTGGTGGGTTGATCTTTTTTGGACAACAGCTGCCCATCAAACCTCCTCTGAGCTCAGCAGGACAGGGTGGGGGGAAATGAGATGAGGTAAACACCTTTCTTACAAGGAAAGGCGGTTTAATAAAGGAAAGCCTGTACGAAATGACAAAGAGTGGTGACACTTGCAAGGACAGCAACCAACTTTCTCTTGGGGTTTGAATTCAGCCCACCTTGAGCTTCTGGAGAGATCCCTGCTTGTGTACATCCTCTCCCACTGCTGGAAGCTTCTCTCCTCCTGAACCCTCAGCACAGAGTTGGGGGAGAGCTTTGCAGTGAGTTCCAAAGCTCAGAAGGCATTTATTTATTAGCTTTGTCTTTTCTCTGTCTTGTGGCCCTAAATCACCCTCCCTGTTCACCAGCAAGTCCATATTCACCTTCTTCATCTTTCAACTGATGCTGGAGCAGTAACAGCTCTTCTTCTTGCCCTTGAAACTCTGACAAATCTCTAGCTTATCTAACATTATCCCTTTATATCCATGTATTTCTCTCTCTCCTCTGCCATCTGTCCTCACATCCACCTCTCGTGTGTCCACCTCCCATCAAAGCTCCCCCTGAATTCCTTAGATATATTCCTTGGGATCCACGCACTTGACAGACTGAACACTGGGATGCAGCAAAGATGCAGGTTTTAAGCCCACTGGGATTGTCTGTGTCTAAAATTGCAAAATATTTTTCATTAGAGGAATATATCCTTCAACCTCTTCTGTGCTGGGCAAAGACAATTAATTTTCAAAGTTCATTAAAGACCCTACAAGCTGTTTTTCAGCCCACAGTGGAACTTTTCTGGGCTAATGAATATTTTTGAATCCCATTAATTTTGCAGGAGAGATTTCCAAAGGTCACTGCCATTGACAGCTGGAATGCTGGCAGTCTGTGAGGTGGAAAGAGCAGCTTTAACAAGGAGGGGCAGAGAAGAGGCTGAAGTCTTGCAATGCCCTCCTTCCCTTCATGTCATTAAAATTAACCGAAACAGGAAGGTACCTTGCTTTGGTTTTCAAGTAGAGGGTTGATGTTTATAATTTTATTGCACTTTTCACCAAATTTGGAACGTTGGCTCCATTTGGAGCCCCTTGAAGCCTTTCCCTCAGTGATCCATCAAGCTGGACTACACTGAGCTGTCAGACAAAGCATGGAATGACTGAACTTCTCAAAAAAACCCCAAACCAGATGTTAATGGCTCTTGACAAGGAAATATTTTCTTATCACAAAATTATGAGATGCCTTTAGGGCTGTGAGTGAGACATAAACAACATTCATCAAACTTAATTCCTTTCTCATCTGAAGCAGGAGCTGTGCAGGTCACTCTCCTTTCTGTCCTCCGAAGAGCTGTGTGTCAATTCAGGATTAACTTTATAGTAATAGTATCATATGGAAACCAACATTAAAATCAAAAAATAATAATTAAAATTGAGAAGAAACAGTATTTTGGTGACGGAGAGGGTGTATTGTTTTGCTTTTTTTTGTGGTGTTTTTTACCACTGGAATAGCCCATCTAATCAAATTTAGATGTAGCTGGAGCTTTTAAATTAAGACTGGATTTTTTCCTAAAAGATCCAGTCTTGCTTTACCAGTTTATCATTCTTAATTTGCTCTCTTGCACAGCTAGAAAAAATACAAATCCCATCACTATAAAAATCACTGGGTAGGGTTCTTACAGCTACTTATTATGCAGGAATCAGAAGAGAAAGTCATAGGTTGAGTCAGTTTAAAATTGAGATAATAGAATTTTGTACTTACACAAGAATTTCCCCCTAGAAACAGTGATTCTCTTCTTGAATAAAAAAAAGAAAAAAGTGCTTTTACAAAGGAAGAACAAAAGCTTATTTATATTCTACCTGTAGGATCAAGACTGCAGCATTTCTGGGAGCAACTCAGTGAAATTTCATAGTTTGGATTTAGAGGAAACCAAAGTAGATTTTTTTTTCTATTTTTTTTTTTTAAATAATTGCTCCCAATTCCTGATTGACTATGACTGAGCAAATTTAGTGTCTCAGTTTTGCCAGCTGAGCAGACTAAAGGGAATAATTCATCCAAGCACATTCCTACAGGAACACTGAAGCTTCCAGGGCTGGTTTTGTGATTATTTTTGTTTAATTATGTGTCAGGCAGGAGTTACACATAAATTTATCTAAGATTTAAGCCACTGGTTGAAGTGTTGAGTGACCTGATCTGGTGGAAGGTGTCCCTCCCATGGGACTGGATGAGCTTTAAGGTCCCTTCCCACCCAAACCATTCCGTGGTGCCTCCATGAACCTGAAAGTTGCTGAATTTAAACATCACAGCCTTCCTTTTCTGATGGAACATAGTTTCAGTTCTGAGCAGATTCAATGTATTACAACAAAAGCTCTAATTTCTCCAATCCAGGCCCATTAAGGCAATTAATTGCCATAATGAGCAGAGGCGAAGCAGAGTCACAGTCATCCCCGAGGAAAACTGGAGAAATCTTTATGCAAGGTAAATGAATGACAGATTTTTGAGCTCGTCATTGTAATCCTAATAATGACTTAGTGTATTTTGTCTTCTCCCTGATACCTATAGGCATTTCTGAACAGACATGCCCTATCAAAGGGAAATACAATGCTCTTTTGCAGATTCTGATCCTCTCACAAGAAGCGCCCTTTGTTCCGAGCCTGGTTTCGGAATTGCAGTCCTGCCTGTAAAGAATTTCAATAGATTCCACCTCTGCTCCTTTTTTTTACAGGCACAATTCCCTTTCAAGCAGTTTCTGAAGGAAGGGGTTTTCAAGATCTGAGCTGCCAGAAAAAGTGGACCCTTCTTCACTGCCACTTCAGAGCCTTTGAAGTGCCTCTGGTAATGTGAGGAAAACATTTAATTACAGAAAGGTTTCCCCTCCTGATGGTGGGAAAAGGAGCTGAAACCTCGTGTCCTCAATCCCAGAGCACCAGGATCCAGATGGAATTTAGTGCAAGATGTATTCCAACATTAATATCTGCACTCTTTGCCCACCTTCTCTTCAGGGATGTTTTACAGTCTGGGTGAGTATTTCACCAAGTTTCTATCAGGTTTTTTCCTCTCAACAGGTCTTGGGTTTAGGTCTCAGCTCAGCATTTCTTGGTGGTACACATGGTAGACCTCTGTCTGATTTAACTGAGGCAAAGCTGGCAGCACAAACCCTGGGGCTCAGGTGCTTGATTTTATTTAGGCATCCATCCCTCATTATTCCAGAATTTAAAAAAAAAAAAATCAAGCAAAAATCACATTTAATACAATAACCCATCACCATTCTAATTTTCCTTGAAATCATTTTTACTATTGGCCATACAAGTAGAAGCTGATAACAAACTCTCATAAAGAGACTCAGGTTTATAAGAGCTTGATATGGCACCTTATTCCATAATTTCCTAGTGAGTAATAAATTCAGTGTGTTCCCAGAAGACTTAAAAAATGGTCACACAGAACTGAGTATGTGGCAGTGTGTGAAAAATGACAGGCCCACATCAGCAGGAGTAAGCAACTATAATCTGGAACAGCATATGCAGAATTAATTGAAATTCAATTATCTGCATTTAAATGCCTCCTAGGAACAATGGAGAAAGATATAATATTTAAAAGGAAGAAAATTATCCATATGTGGCTTTTAGGGAACAAGAAGCCTTTATAAATAATGAGAAATTAGCATCTAGATCATTACACAACCATGCTTCGTGGAGAGAGTTTGCCTGGTAGGGTTTTGCCTTTGCTAACCTACCTTTCTTTTAGAGGAAACATTTTTGTCTCTTCCTATTGGATACAAAAAATAAAAGAGCAGAGCTCTGTTGTTGCCCAGTGTAAAGCACCTCCTGCTTTCTCCTATAAATTCACATTCTGGAGTTTGTTCCATGCACAGATCACGTTCTGGGCTAAAGGGAACACGCCCTGTGTGTGAAGCTGGGAATTTGCTGCTGGTCTAATTAAGTTATGAACAACTTCATGAGCACACAGGCAGTTGTTCCAGCTGCAGAAAAACCTGGGTTTGCCCAGAAAGCCTTCCTAGAAGCCGTGGCTTTAAGGTGTTGCGTGCACAGCATTGCAGGCACACAGAACGGACGGGGTTGGAAGGGGTTGCTTGGGGCAACCTGGGCTAGTGGAAGGTGTCCCTGCCCGTGGCAGGAGGTGGCACTGGATGCTACATTCATTTCTAGCTATTTTGGAACACTTTCTGTTTGATAAACAGCGTGGAGGGATTTCTAAAACACCAGTGAGACCCGAAGGCTAAAGGCAAAGCGTACAAAGAGCAGCCAACATTGTATTTTGAGGTGATTTTGGCAGCATATTCGTAAGTGTTTGAGATATTTAGGAACATTTGGGAGTTTCATGCACTTGGGTTGAAAACTCCATCCAAACTGGATGAGCACATAAATATTTTGTACACATACTGTGGAGTCTGGGGGACTTTCACTGTGCTAAAGGATACATAGCTTAGCTGTGGATAAATGGAATATGGATTAAGATGAATCAGTTTGGTGCACAGAGAAAAGGATTATTGGCAGAAATGTGGATATCTGGTATCTCTTGCAAATGAATTCACAATGCCAACTTCCTACATGACGTTGAGGTGACTCAGCTGTAACCTGGAGGGATTGTTCATACACAGGCTAAGAAAGGAAGAAACAAAATGCTGTTCATTAAAATAATCCCGAATGTTCGAAATTAATATATTAAGTTTGCATGGGTTGAACTCCTGCTCTTGTTCAGGTGGATGATAGATTATATGTGTATATGTATTTAAGTGTCTCTGTGTGCACACACACTTGTGTCTGTACATAGCAGAGATTTTCCACTGTTCAAACCAGATGTACAAGTCAATTTTTGCATGTTTACAAGAATTCTAGAAAATAAAATCCTCCTGCACAGCAGGAGCTCTTTTAAACACCCATTCTGAAAGGCATGCACGGGTAATTTTAGGCAGAAACATTAAACCTTCTTATGGAAACAGAATTAGTAATTAGTAGGAAACAGGGAAGACTGAGATTCTTTATATCTTTCTATTCAAAGTCCATTAACAGCTTAAGCTTATTTTCTAAATTCAAAGTAATGCAAATATTTCAATAAGCAGTGAAGTCTGAATGCATTAAAGTAGAATCACATCTGTTTTCTGCAAATCCTAATAAAGAGAGTTAACCCAAAGGAAAAAAAAAAGAAAGAAATTAAGAAAAAAGGGAAGAAAACTTGCTGCATTCTGTCTTTTCCAATTAATGTAAGTGCAGAAGATAATGATTTGTGTTTTTATACAGGAACTTAGGTGAGCAATTATTATGAACAACTCCCTGGCTGCAAATACTGGGCAACAAGCTGTACTGAACAAAACTGGCTTGAAGCAAGTCCTCAATTTTTATGCCACTGATTCCTATAACACATGTACTGATTTGAAAAATAAATCTCAGTCTCCACTCCATCAGTCCTGAAAAACACTGACAAGAAAACAGGGATAGTTTGGGCAATAACATCAACCAGGTTGCCCCTTAAATATTCCAGAAGTTCTCTGTCCAAACCCATGGAAATGCTTTCCCACATATCCCTTGCCTATTTTCAATCAGTAGATCAGAAACATAGTGATACCTTTGTTAATTTTTTGATCTCTTTACTGACGAAAGGCTAAGTCTGAAAGGCACAGGAGTGGAGGGAACCAGCCATTTCTGAGCCTCCATTGCTTTAAACTCTCCTTCAAAATGAAAAGATTGTTCCCCAGCAGGTTTTTTTGTGTCCTGGTTCGAAGAATGTTTGTAGAGCACGGCTTGCTTCTCTGGCCCTTGGCTCTCACTAACCCTTTTCATAAGGATGCCCAAGAAGGTTGACAGCAAATCAGTTATTTACTTGGGCCTTAACTTGCTGTGCTCTGAGGACTTTGGCACGTCCGTCAGTGAGGGATGATGCACTCACACCTTCCACTTGTCTCCAGCCCCACAGCCTCCAAACCTGCAGTCCATGCAGTGCCCTGATCACACATCTGAGGGCTTTCTAAGGGGATTAAAAAGGGTTGACGAGGCCGAATACATTTAAAGGGTGAAAAAGTGACAGTTTTTAAACTTGTAATATATTTTTTTTTCATTTTACTTTATCTCGTGTCTCTCCTTCACAGTGGCAAAAATGGATTAAATCAATTAACACAGTCCTGCTATCTCTAAGCAGTAAATTTGTATCATAGATGTCCAGGCTGACCCCCTCTGCCTTTAAGGGCTTCTTTTCTTCATGGAATTCAGACTGAAGTCATGCTCTAAATAATATAGTTAACATTAAAACACACTTAACATCTGTATTTGCTCTAAATAAAAACACCTGTGTTTACTGCAAGCTTAAAACAACTTCAGTTTTCAGTTATTTAAGGTATTAAATAACCCAACTGAAGAACAAATCAGATGGGGGACAGATTGGCTTAACATGGGGAATGTCATGAACCCACTGTGACAATACAGTCACTACAGTGCATTATGTACAGCTACAGAATGTATTTTTGGAAATGTATTTTTGGAATGTATGTTTTGGAAAGTATTCTTAAGAAAGTTAATTGAATATATATATATTTTTTTTTTATTTTACTAAAGGTCCGGCACTAAGAGATTTACAAAGTTTAATAAGGTACAGCTCTCTCGGTGCAATTTAAGAACTTCCTGGAGGGTTTTGTACAAGTCTCTAAAGCTTTTTAGGTTCCTTCTTGGTTAAAATGACTGTGTGGTTATTTCAGATGTGCTCAGAGAAGGTGTTGCACCCCAGTAAACAACTCTGGGAAGCTGGGAACGATGGGTGAGGAGAAGCCTGAGGTGCTCAGCAACTCTTTTGCCTCGGTCTTCGATGAAAACCTCTCTTCCCACCCCTCTGGAGGGGATGGACAGCAGGAGCAGGATGGGAATGGGGCATAAAGTCCCTCTCACTGCAAGTAAAGTTCAAGTTCCTGACCACGTGAACATACACCAGTGTATGAGACCTGACAAGATGCATCCCAGAGTCCTGAGGGAATTTTCTTTCTATCCCTTTTTCTCCCTCCACACCCAAACCAACTGACCAAGAGGAGCCGACTCTGACCAGTTCATAGGCTTAATTTCCCTGAAAGACTTTTGTGCTGTGAAAGAATAAAACAACAATATTTTACACTCCAAACCCCTCAGATTTGAGTAACAGCTTTGGATAACATTTATGTCTTTATGCCTGCCAAGTTATGAAAAGCCTTTTTTCTGCAGTGCACTGAGGTACAATCACTCATGAATTAAATTTCCTCGCCTCACTGACTATCTGAGGTGTGTTTTGTTTGCACATATCACTGCAAAATAAACAACCAAACAAATAAATAAATGTCAACACAATCTGGGAGAGGGACAGAACTGAAAGGAAAAATTCAGTTAAACCTTCAAATAAATGTGATTTTTTTTTTTTCCTCTACTCAATAATATTACTGGCATTTCTGCTTGGGATTTTCAGTGAAATGATTGTTATTATTTTTAGGAAAAAGCAGACAGGACAGCTTGACACCAGCCACAGTCATATCACTGTCAGCGCTGCTACACTAATGACGCTGATGTTGATAATTAAGAGGAAGATATAATAATCAGTATAAACTTGAAGCTTTACAAAAGAATCACAGTCACATCAACATCCATGGGAAGTGGTGAGGGAAGAAATGGCAAAATGTGACGAACTGGGTCTCCACTTTACTCACATAATTCCTGAGCAACCCGGCCTAATGGAAGAAGAAGAACCCTCATCTGACACATTCCAGGGCACAGCCATTCTTTTTATGGTGATCCCAGGAATGCTGGCGATTCTGCTGTTTGGGGCTACTTTCTACATACTTTAAACCTGGCTGGAGTGGAACACCTGGAATTGGGATAAAGCAACACCCCCAAGGTGAAATCCTGGTCCTGCCTGATGTACATGGAATCACCGC
>JAYRBT010000005.1:25310965-25321115 GCA_036023395.1 Myiotriccus ornatus | reverse complement strand
GGAACACCTGGAATTGGGATAAAGCAACACCCCCAAGGTGAAATCCTGGTCCTGCCTGATGTACATGGAATCACCGCAGGTTTTTTTACAGATTTGAGGGCTCTGCAATAAGAATTACCTGACCAGACATCAGAAATGCCCATTGCCTGGTGGTTCAGCAGCAGACTGTGATCCAGGCAAGAGGCAACGACAAGGAGTGTCATTTTTTTCATCATGACAAACAACTTCCACACGAGGACATTTTCTGTGTCTGTCCAGGTGTGGATGTGTCTGTGTGCTCAGACATGTAGATACATCTCACATCAAATGACATCCAGAATCATTCTAGACTTTGGTAATTGTGTAAAGCTCAGCTCTTCTCAGTTTCCATGGCAACAGGACACTGAGCTGAGCTAGGAGTTGTCTTCCCCAATGCGATTTTGATCAGCTCTTTCTGTTGCAAATTAATATTAAATTGGAAGTCAATAATAAATGAAAGTACCCTTCTAAGCAGCAAGGTAACAGGATGAGGGGCAGGAAGTATTAAGCCATCTACCCATCAGCTGCTTCTGCTAGAAAACAGCATAATAGAGAGGGAAAACTACTGATTTGTATGAAAAAAAAAGAAGCTCCTGATTTCTGTGAAAACGCCATGGAAAAGAGCTTCCAGGAGCATTTTAGTGCAGAACCAGCCATTTAAACTGCATGCAGAGTGATAAGCTACATTCCTCTTCTGCATCTCAAGAACTTCATTCCTAGCTTTTAATTAAACATTTCTTAACTCATCTTTTGTATAAAGGAACCTGAGGATTAGGGGGGAAATACGGATATAAATCCCCTACACACACTGTCACCTCCTGTGGGCAAAGCCAGACTCTCTGCTGGAAAAAAAGCCAACGACCTCCAAGAGAAAGGGCAATTACAGTGGAAACAAGGGGGATTCCTATAAAAAATATGCTGTGCTTGATCACAGGATCATAAAATCATGGAATGGTGTGGTTTGGGAGGGAACTTAAAGCCTGCCCAGTTCCACCTCCTGCCTGGGCAGGGACACCTTCGCTAGCCCAGGTTGCTCAGAGCCCCCAGGGTGATGCATCACCTGCCTGTTTCCTTACAGCTGTTTAGGAAACGACAGTTTGAAAATGTCAAAACTGCCAAAACAGCTGGAGAAATCTAAATGTTCCATTTAATCTTGTCGAGAACTTCCCCTGTGCCTTTGGATCCCGAGGGCCCAAGCATTGGAACTGAAATCAGGGAAATCGGTGCCGCTCACTTGCAAAGTCATTTACATCTGAACAGGCAAGAACCAAACGACCCCACAAACCCCAGAATTTCCCATCATTACAGGGCTTTCCTAAACAACCATTCCTTTCCTTCTGGCAGTTCTGACTACCTGACATACAAAGATTTTGCACACATGGTGCTGTTCTGATTCCAAAACTCCTGCCAGGTGCCCCGTGAGCATACACACACATTAAACACAACACACACCCACCCACAGCTGCTTAGAATGAATTCCTGGTGGCTTAAACAGAGAAGCACCAAAGGGAAATGAAAGCAGCGATCTCAGTTTAGCCCTAAATCTCAAGGATATGGGTGGTTGTTTCTGTTACTTATCTAAATATGAATGATTTCTTTGTAAAACCAGGAGTCATAGAATTACAGCTTGGGCTAAAAGTCTTTCCTTTTGCACACATAATCGTTTGTGTTCCCACCAAATCTAGAGGTTTTCTCTAACCTGTAATTTTTAAAGCTCAGGGTTTTTTTGTCCATGAACAGATCTGTTAAAACACATTCTCCAAAAAGGCAGAGACTCAGCCCTCCACCCTGATACTGTGAAAACACAGCACATACTGTACAGATCTGTGTGCTGACCCTCCTTGAGTCCACTAAAATAATAAGAAAGCCCAGAAAAGTCTGAGTAAACAGCTCTGAGTTAATTGTTACATTGGAGACAATCTACTCCTGAAGCACTCCACTGCCTGGCCCTCCCTCCAGGCACATGTTTTGAAGTTGTCTCACATCACATGAAGGTTGTGAACCAGCTTTATTGTCTTCTTACAGTGTGCTTTGCCAAGAAATATGAGACTCAAGTAGCTCTGAAAATTCATTAATCTCATAAAGCAATTAGTGTAAAATCTAGTGACTGTTAAATGATTGCAAATGAATTAGTTGCAACATAACATTTAATTTTCAGTAGTGTGTTCATTTATTTATGTTACATGGCAAACTTTACAAGACAAATGCAAATGTTTAGACCTTAATCCTGGAACTGCCAAAAAAAGAAAAGAGTTTTCCCTCACTTGTGTATCAAAACTGAAAGTCTGATTCCAGATTGATCAGTCAAGAGCTACATTGAAGAAGAAGGGGTTAGAAAGCTTCAGGGGCTGAATTTGATGATCAGAGGGCTGGAGCAGCTCTGCTGGGAGGAGAGGTGAGGGAATTGGGATTGTTCAGCCTGGAGAGGAGAAGCTTTGGGGTGACCTGGTTGTCTTGTAGTGCCTGAAGGAGCTACAGGAAGGATGGAGAGAGACTGTTGACAAGGGATGGAGGGACAGGGCAAGGGGGAATGACTTCAGATTTAAAGAGAGCAGGACACCTTCCCCCAGCCCAGGCTGCTCCAAGCCCCATCCAACCTGGCCTGGGACCCTTTCACAGGCTAAATGTCCCCTATCATTACAACCCATATTTTCCTTCTTTTCCTTTCTTAGGCCTGGATCCAGTGAGAAATTACTGACCTTATCAAGAGCCTTGCCTTGGATTCTAAACAGGAGAAGATCCCCCATGAACACCCATCAGTGGGTGTGCTGTTATTGTCCCTCATATTTTCTCCTCATTTCCATTCAGAAGAATGAAAATCCACTTCTTTTGTTCTTAACACAGAAGGCCTTTGGTATTCTTGAAAAAAAGCTCATGTCGTGCACTGGAGAAGATTCTCATCCAGTGAACTCCATTTATTACAAATAAAGTTGAAGGAGATGAGTACATCCTTACTAATATGATTTTCCTCATTTTCTGGAGAAAACAAGCAGAGGAACTGTTCAGTGATGCCCCTTTTAGTTTAGAAAGTGCATTTTACTGTTGCTTGAATGTGTTAGTTTTCCCTAATAATTCACTCATCAAGGACACTGTGCCAAATTAATTGCAAAGTAGGAAAGAAGCATTAATATTTGAACACCTATTAAGCTGTTTTAAAAATAGCTGGACTGGCTATATTAAAATAACAAAGCAATGATTAAATCAACAGTACCTGTCTTTAAGGTCAGCTGGTTTCATCCATAGCACCAGCCAGGTAATTAAATACATCTGCCCTCTGGCTACTGAGAGATTAGGATGAACAGCAAATACAAGCAGAGGAATAGCTCAAGATATTCTTTTAATCGGTCATATTTAGAAACTGAATAGAAAACTACAGGGAAACACTTGAAAAAACTCTTAAAAAAAAAAAAAGTCTTCTAAAAATTCTAGCTTAAACCCTGCAGGTTTTGTTCCTGTGCTTTATTTACTTATTTATTTATTTTCCTCCTTTTACTCTTACAAATCTTCCCCTGGGGTTGTTTCAAGTACATCTCATGTCTATTAATTCCCCCTGAAAGTAACACTGAAATTCACTGTGATTTTTACCCCCCCCTTTTCCGTTCTTTTGAAGAACCCACTTCTTGTCTTGCACTTACTGAATTCAAGTGGAAAGAGAACATTATGCACCAATCATGTTTTAACATCTCAAAGTACAGTTTACATTTACTGGTGTGCCCAGGAAGGTAAAGAACAAAACTCTACGTGCTCAGGTTTTAAGGTCTGTGCAGTTCTGACTTATTGGCTGAGAAATCGTTCCTGGCACCGTTTAAATGAACACTTGGTATTACCTGGCAACATTGATGTGCTTCCCATTAAAACAGTAACAAATAAATAAATAAAAAGAAGCAAGAAGAGAAGCCATAAAGGTTACCCGAGTTCATAAACAGACTTTAAATATTACAGATCTCCTGTAAGAGGACACGAGCAGAAACCTTGGAAGGAAAGACCTTTGTGTGTTTATCGAGGTGATGAACGCAAAGTACCAGCAATAAACTGAAGAATCAAAAATTGGGACCGAGTTTTGCTGTCTCCAGTTTCTCCAGCTGGGCCTTTTCTTCAGGTCAGTGAACCTGTGCAGTTTTAGCTGTGCTGCCAGACAGCCCCCAGCCACCCTCTCCCTCCATCTCCTCACCAGGCTGGGGGAGAAAATGAGATTAAAACCCCCTTGGGTCAAGATAAAGGTGTGGAGCTCACTTACCAGTTACCTTCCTTAGCAAGACAGATTTAACTAGGGGGAAAGTAATGCAATTAATTGCCAATTAAAGTAGGGCTGGGTAGTGAGAAATAAAGTAAATTAAAACCCCACCTCTTCCCACTCCTTCATTCCCAGCTCCTCTGCATCCTTCCCGAACAGCCCAGAGGTGAAGGAGGATGGGGAGTTATTATCCCATAGTTCTTCACCTCTGTCCCTCCTTCCCCCTCACCCTTTTCCCCTGTTCCCCCTGAAAACTACATTCTCACAGCTGGGCAGCCCTGCACCCCCTGCTCCCAAAACCACTGACACGAAATACATCCCTGACCTGGAACTTTGTATCCCAACACAGTCGCTGAGAGGAGCCTCTTGTCTTCTTCAAAAAGGAATTATCCAAAGAATTAGCAATTTAGATGGTGAGAGTTGGAGGTTACAGCCATAATGAAGTTCTGGGGCCCGAGAGAGCAGCTAGAGGAATAAATTTAGAGTATTTGTGCCTGGCAGAGCCAGCCAGACCTGGCAGCAAGGAATGAAGGGAAGAAAAAGGTTCTTATAGATCAGGTTAAATGGTTCTGGAGAGGTTTCTCCACCTGCTTTTCCGTTAGTAGAAAAGTTATTTTTTTAGAAAGAATAAACAGTGAAAATGACTGAACTTCTGGGACTTACAAATGCTGTAAATGGTCAATTAAAGTGTTGGTTTGTTGGGTTTTTTTTGATTGATGGGAAGGCCAAAACAGGCTGAGGCTGTGCTGACAATTCCAAAGGTAAATCACTATGTGTGTATAAATGTGCATGGACTCATAAAAAGAGATCTTGGAATCACAGAATCCATCACTGAATCCCAGGATGGTTTGGGTTGGAAAGGATCTCAAAGCTCCTCATGTTCCACTATCCAGGCTGCTCATCCAAATAATAAACCTTCCAAATAAGAGTAAAAAAGCACTCTTTTATTTAGATTCCAAAAGAAATCTCGAATATTTTAAGAACTCAGTGCAGCTCCACTCTCAGGTAACATTTTACTCTTTATTATGTCCATACACCCTTTGGAAAACCCTTAGAAATCCTGTCCTATATGGAATATGTGCAGAGCCAGATCTTCAGTTTTGGAACATCCCCTTTTACTAACCTTCCAGCAAAGTGGGTTTTTTTTGTTTGTTTAGAGAATCTTTCTAGAACTGTTAATGAGTTTGTTACACAATCCAACACAGAAATGTCAACTGCTGTTAGAAACTAAGGGGAGAAAATTGCGTGTAGGCCTGATAAACTCGTGGAAGTCCCATATGCTTTAAATGAGAAAAGACGAGGAAATAAAGGTCATTGGGTTCACAGTCCAGGATAAAATCTGCTGGAGTCTGCAAAGGAATCCTGGAGAACAGAACTGGTGGCAGAGTTGGGTTTTTAGTGGCAAAACTGGGAGGTGGTGAAATACAAAGGAACCGTAAGTCCGAATTCCCAGGTTCCTCGTTCTGGAAGTTGTAAGACTATTTGAACTTCACGCATTAGGCAAACATTTTAATTTTGCAGAGGAAAATTGGGAAATAACAATCTTTTAATGTGTGAGAAAGACTTCTCCCTGCAATTAATGCACCAGACTGTTCCCCCGTATGCTTTTCCCAAATTCTCCCAAGTGTTCCAGGAGTCAACTCAACTCCAGCAGATTTGGGCTTGTTTATCTTTAGCAGCAAAACTGCTCTAGACAGTTGTTAAATTAACCTGATACTGTGCACTTTTGGCATGAAATGTGCTGTGATACTTTCTAGAGGGGTGGTAGGGTGTCTTTTAATTGTGAAGGGTTATTTCTTGGAATATGTTGTTTCTAGAAGTCCTTCAGGGCATTGCTGTCCATGATTCTTCCCCCACAGAATTCCCTGACACTCTGTCAACCTGAGCTCTGTAAATTGTCCGTTTTGAATTGAGGCAGGCACTGGAAAACCCTTTAATGAGTTTAAATGTGACACTGAGAGAGAAATCCATGAAGAGGAATAGGCAGAGAATTAATTTCAGCAGCCTCTTAAACAGCCAGCCCTGCAAACACCCGATCTGCAAATGCCGATACCACCTCACCCAGCGCTTCTAATTCAGCTTCACAGCAATTATCCTCTTCTAACTCCCAGCACTTGGAGGACAGAGAGTTGCAGTAACAATCCCTGACAGTTGCTTTGCCTTGATAAAGAGGCAGAATTTTGTGATCTGCGGCAACAGGCCATGGTTTTGGAGTTCAAGGGGCTGAAGAGTGTTTTGGGACTGGGTTGTACTTTAGCAATGTCTGATTGCAGTCAAAATTAATTAAAAAATGGGTAGAAATGTATGGTGGAAATATTTAATGCCTGATTTCAGTGATCTGCTGTATTTTGGATACAGGCAGCAGAGAGAAAGGAGGGAAATTACCAATTTCTAGGGATTTTAAAAAGTATCTGACACCTGCAAAATCCTGCTCTGTATTACCTTGCAATAATTATTAATTTGCCTGCAACTCCTCACTCAAAACAGCAGCTCTAAATCATGTCAGCTCTTACAATTTCACCAATATTGCTTGAAATAAATAGATAAAGTGGAAAACAAGCAAAATCTGACTTATTTGACAGCCCAGCTGACTAGACTGAATAGTAAGATCATGCAAACTGCTACTTCTTTGCTCCAATTAAAGTGATTGATAGAGATTGAACAACTGAAAATGCACAAGACCTGGCAAAATCTAATTAGCTAAAACCAGAAATAGTATTACACTGTGAGCAGGTCTGGGCAAATAATTGATTTAGTGGAAAAACTGCATGTTGGGTGGAAAAACGAGGACAGGCTTTGATCAATCATTAAAATTTCAAATCATCTATTCTGATGATTTCTGGTGAAAGGAAAGATAAGAAGTTGATTCCCAGAAAGCTGAAAATTATCTGACATTCTTCAAAGCTTTTTTTTTTTTAAAAAAATTTATTTTTACTTGCTTCAGTTGAAACCTAAAGGTGTGATTATGAATCTGGTGACATGTTGGGAGAGCCCTTTCAAAGAGGTCCAGCCACACAAGGTATACCCTTAATTTAGAAAGTTGTTTTATTTTTTTTTTACTAGTAACTTGTAAGGTTTTCAGACTCCAACAATTAATTTTGGTAATTTCATTCCTAATACCCCAAGAGAGATTCCAGTTTGAGCAGGACATGGGGTTGGGAAAGCTAAATAGCTGGAGTTGAATTTGACAGGGGTGTGAGGGGCAAAAAAGAGGGACTTTTAAAGGTACATTGGCAGCAAAAGCAAGATTAGGGAAAAATGTGTGTCCACTGGTCCATGGTGAAGGAATTCAGAGATTCTCAAAGGTGGTTTATTTTAATAACACTGAGCATGTAGGAAATCACACCTAGAAAATCATCTGAACTACTTTGAAGCAACTTGTATTTATGGGGGAAAAAAGGTCTACATGTATTTATTTTAATCCTAAAACTCCATCCATGAATAAAATCCAGAAAATTCTTCCACTGGGATTGTTTTCCAAACACTCAGTTTTTGTTTAAGCTGCTGCAAATTAAATAAGCAGAAACTATGAAATGTAAAACCTTTTTGTTTGTTTGGTTGGTTTTTTTTCCTTTCCTACAGATAGAAGAGTGGCAGGAGGGACAAATGACTGCCACAGTTTAGAGGAATAATGAGGAATAGCATCATTTTTGCCGTTACACTATTTTTTTTCTATCCTGTTTTTTCTCCTTCTATGTAGATTGGTCTTTCATAAGCCTTTAACAGATTCAGAAATGCACCTTAAATAGCAACCCATAAGTTCCAGGTTTAAGATTTCAGGCCCTTCGAATGTGAAAAATTGAAGTGGGAGTGTTGTAGGGATGGTGTCTCCCCCAGGATGTGTCTCATTAGACAGTGAGCTGGAGAAAATCTTTGTAGTGCATTGCTGTGACTCTTTCTGTCTGTCTTGATGAAGAGGCATCAGAAATGTGTAAAAGTTTCTCACTGAAGTTATTTTTTCCCCACAGGACTTGTTTGTGAAAGCTCTGAGTGTGTTTATTCCTCTCTCCACGGGAAGTATCTGTGTCATGTCTTGTGAACAAACCTCCCCCACCCCTCCCCTCATTTTTTCTGGGTTCTCTACACCCCAGTGCCTCTTTCCTCCACGTTTGGCCCTTGCCCATAAGAGTTTTCCCACTTCCCACTGTGCTTCAAGCTTGTCTTTTCCTGTGAGACTTCCAGTGATCTTGTTCCCCTTCCTTCAGTCCAAGTTCTGAGTGAAGCCCCGCAAGACTCTGCACAAGCAGCTCCTTCCCTGCCCCATCCATCAGTGTCTGGAGTCTGGATTGTCACAGAAGTGCAGGATCACAGAATGGTTTGGGTTGGAAGGGACCTTGAAGATCATCCATTCCCACCCCCTGCCCTGGGCAGGGACACCTTCCACCAGCCCAGGGTGCTCCAAGCCCCGTCCAACCTGGCCTGGGACACTCCCAGGGATCCAGGGGCAGCCCCAGCTTCTCTGGGCACCCTGTGCCAGGGCATCCCACCCTCCCAGCCAGCAATTCCTTCTCAACACGGCCTAGGTGAGGGGGTTTGGTGCTTTGAGTGAGGAGAAACCTCCCCAGCTCTCCCTAAACATCCGCGGTGGAACAGCCACCCCGCGGCTGTCGATGGCAACGCTGCTCCCCGCCCGGATTTCGGCAGGGAAACCTTCCCAGTGGGAGTTTGTGGACATGTACTCAGACCTGATACAGCTTTCCAGTTCTTTCCACTCTGTGGCTCACTCTGAATATCTAATGAATAACGCAGTGGAAATTAAACTGAGGACTGGGTGCTGCAGTGGGACTTGACAAGTGTTTCTTGGAGTTTACAGGCATGGAGGTGTCTTGCAGCTTTGGCTGCAGCAGTTCTGAGTGCTGTAGAGGAAGACCAGGAGAAAAAATTAGCTGGGTGGTAAAAAATTGAAACAAACTTCTCAAATATATTTAAAAAAGCAATTTTGACACCCCACTGGCACAGTAATAATTTCTTAACTTCTCTCTCCATTCTGTGCAGTTTGCTCTGCTCCCTTCTGTGCAAGGGGATCTGGATTCTCTTTCAGTTGATGCTGATTTATGTTAAAAATATTTTATTAATTTGCTAATCTTCGTGCCAGGCTTTGAAAATGCAAACAGAGCTGTCCTGTGGGAAATACACTCAGCTGGCTTGGGGCTAAAATGAACTGCTTTATGATGTCAAATGGTAGCACAAGGGTGAATTTCTCACTGATCTGAGATGCTCTGCTGGAGAGGATCATACCTACAGCCATCATTTTAACGGTAATTTATTGCTCCTGAGAAGGGGAAAAGGAGGTCAGATCTGTATATTGGTTCAGCAGGCACGTGCTGTTCCTCATTCTCTTGCTCAGCTGTTGCAGGGATGGTGGAGAGGAAAAAAAAAAAGAAACATAATGCATTCTCAAGGTTGCCAGGAGCAACTAATGCTTCCAAATTGGTATTCATGTTTTATTACATCTTAAATTTCAGCACCTTAAAAACAATAAAGGAAATTGCATTTTCACAAAGAGTCTTCCTTCAGGGAATGTACTTCAAGTTTACTGTCTTCCTTCTGATGTCTCTGTCCATGTATTATGAACTGCTTGTTTCAGAGAGAATATATATATATAAAATATGCTCAGGTTATATATATGTGCAAAGACAAGTGTATAAAATTTCATGTTCCTGAAAGCTTCCAAATTTGATTCCTTTAAAGCACAAACATAGAGTCTAATAAGTCTTTCAGAGGAACCGTCTTTGGAAGCTTTCAGGAACATGGAATTACCTTAGAATCAAGGTAGACACATGGAATGGTTTGGGCTGGAAGGGACCTTGAAGATCATCTTGTTCCACCCCCTGCCCTGGGCAGGGACACCTTCCACCAGCCCAGGGTGCTCCAAGCCCCGTCCAACCTGGCCTGGGA
>JAYRBT010000005.1:25280111-25292091 GCA_036023395.1 Myiotriccus ornatus | reverse complement strand
CCACTTTAGCAGGTTGTGGAGATCAGGGGAGGTCTTTTACCAGTGAGGAGAAGGAAGAGTTACAGTAACCCTAAAATGGATTCAGAGGATATTCAGGGAGCTGTGAGATGGTCAGTCTCACGTGGTTCCCAGGGAGTGAGTCCTCATGGAACTGGTTCTGGACACAGGACAGAGGAGAGGGTGACTGGGAGCAACCAGCACGGATTCACCGAATTTACCAACAACAACTCTTGCCTGATCAACCTGATTGTTTTATGGGATAAAAGGGTTTGGTGTGAGGAGGAAGGGAGATCACTTATGGATTAGAGTACTCTGGTGTGCTGAGAAAACCAAGAGCTCAGGCCAGCTTTGGACTTTAAAACTAAACAATTTAAACCGAATTTATTTACAACACATTTGGTTCGGCTCGTTAGCTCTTATTAATCACAGTATTTGCAGTTAATTTTCATCATCGTTGGCACTCTTTACCCCCTCCAAGCTGAACACCCTGATGTGATGGGACAGCACAGAGGGCTGACAGTCCTTGCTGGGTTTAGTGGTGGAGGCCAAGCTGATGAGGCTGGAGAGCCCTTTGATGAGAGGAGTCAGAATTGCAACAGCCTGTTGGATTTCTTGTCCCTTGCTCCCTGAGGTGTTTCTGTTTCGTGCTTTTATCCCCCCAAAAGAGGGATTTCAGCTACTCCTGGTGCTCCTTATCTTGTATTTGCTTTTGGCAGTTCAGCCTCTGGAGCACTGGGGAGGATGTCCTGCATCTCTGCTTATCTTGTTCTTTATCTTGTAGCTGTTGTTTGCTGGCGGCCCCTGACATGCACCTACACACACCTTTGCTCCTGTGCTCATCCCACGACTCACAGAACTGTCTGAAATGTTCACACATCGTGTCTGCCTGTGCCATAACATTTACAAACCACTTGTACGCTGGAATATATTAATATGCTAATATTTGGCTCCGAGGCAAAGTAGTATTAATTATATCCTGATTGATGAACTTCTAATTTATACATGGCCTCTGCTTTGGCTCTGTGCAACACAGGGTTTGGAAATTATTGTGTAGAAGCCCAGCGGTGCAGAACAATTCCATCTTGTTCTAAAACTAGGGATGAATATTCCAGAACAATTCTGAGACAAACAGCACATAGTGCTTGATATCAAAGCTCCCCCATCATGTTTTGGCTGCTACCATCAGCTACAAGATAGGAATCTGCAAACTTTGGTTACTGGAATGCAGCAGATACCCCTCCTCTGGAGCACAGTAGCAGATAGGTTTAGCTATAATTCAGTTATAATTTTAGTTATGATTTGGATCATTTTGGTACAATACCTGCCCATGGTATGGTGTTATGGGGATTGGAACTAGAAGGTCTTTAAGTTCCCCTCCAGCCAAACCAATCCTTCGATGATTCTGTTGCATCAATATAGATAACAGGATAATATGGCATAATATTATAGATACTGAATGATATTAGATTTTGGATAATGCAGTGCTCCCGTTCCACTGCCTTTATTGAATAAAGTCTTGTCGAGTCTCATTATCTTTATCATCAGATTTCAGATCTGGTGTTTTATGCTTAAGTGACCAAATACTAAGTTACATAATCATGTGGAAAGCTCATTTATTTCAAAAATAAAAATAAGAACATCCAACATTCATTGCTATGAAAACCAACCTGGAAGGGGAAAAAAAAAAGATCTCCAGACCTCTCCTAAATCCTATTTTGGTTCCTTAGGCTGCTGGAAATGGCCATGGAATTATGCTGGATGCCCATCTGATATTATTCATCCTGTGAGATCTGCAGCAACCTTTCATTTTCTTGTTATAGTGCAGGTAAAGGAGTGAGATAAAGCCTTTCCCACTTTCAGAGGAATAGAAAATGTCTCTCTTTCCTTCCGTGGATTTGTGTTAGTCGTTTCAAAAACATTTAGGGGAAATAAGCAAAGATTACTAAATGTATACCCAATTTATTGTAGCTTGTGAAATCCATTATTGCCTCCTGAATTGCTGAATAACAGGCAATCAGGAGAAGGAAAAAAAAGAAAAAAAAGGAGAGGGGAAAAAACCCGCCACAGTCTGTTTTAAGGTTTTAGGATGGGATAGATGGAAGAGCCCCCTGGTTATAAGGAGAATGCATTTTTGCAGAGCTGTCAGATTTGTAGGAAAAGTCCTGTCTGTCCCTGCCCAGGCCCCTGGGGAAGGCACAGGCACCCAGTTTGTTCCAATTTGGCAATTCCTCGTGTGGCCAAGCACTGGGATTTCAGGGATGTGGGAAAGGGCTTTTTACAAGGGCAGGACACACACGAACACACCCAGCACTGGAACAGCACTGACTTCCTCTGCTCCTCCTAAAACCAGGACAAGCTTCATTGGGAGAGACTTTGGAGCCCGCTGGGATTAGCAAGGAGGTTGGAAGGAGGTGAGTTGTGAATGGAAGTTGCAGAAGTCACCAACCACAGGACGTTCAACCGGGGGAAGTGCCGGGAACTGCCCCTGGGCTGGGGCAACCCTGGATGGATGGACAGACTGGGGATGAGACGATGGAAAGCAGTGCTGGGAAAGGGCCCTGGGGGTGCTGGTGGGTGGCCAGTTGTCCCTGAGTCAGCAGTGCCCTGGCAGCCAGGAGGGACATCCCTGTCCTGGGGGCAGCAGGGAGGGGATTGTCCCGCTCTGCTCTGCCCTGGGGCGGCCTCACCCCAACACTGGGGCAGTTTGGGGGGACACGATGGAAGGGAGAGATTGAGCCACTGGAGAGTGTCCAAAGGAGGCCACGAGGATGGGGAAGGGCCTTGATCTGAAGGCGTGTGAGGACACTGAGGGCACTTGGTGTGTTCAGCTGGAGGAGACTTGGGGGAGACCCCCTGTCCAGGGGAGCCGTGTTGTCACCCCGGGCAGTGCAGCACAGAGGGCAGAGATCTCACTGCTCGGCTGGGGAAGGGGTTGTTTCAGCCACAGCATCCAGGGAAAACACACCCTGTGCGTGTTAGGAGGAGGAGAATTAGCTATGCAGGAGCGGTGCTGGCAGTGATACTCCGGGAGAACTGGGAGCACGGACTTTGCCGCCGCGACAGACGATTGCCTTGCTCTTTCAGGAGAAATAACCAAATATTTTGTCAGCTCAGGTTCACAGAAACATATTGCTGACTGCACCCAGAGACACGGGGGCTGCTTTAATGAACACTGGCGCTCTAACTGGCAGTTTTCAAAGTACAGACAACAACAGTGGCCACTGGGGGGCTCAAGCACATCTTGGGAATTATTATCCCAGCCCACGGGCTGTGCTCAGCCACCGAGGATGAGCCATAAGTGTCGTCACACAGCTGGGAGTGAATATTTGGGAATCTGACCTCAAGCACTGTGGTCAGCCAAGTCTAATGGTGAGGTGGATATTGAACTGTCCTAAGATGGAACTTACACATTCCTCTTTCTACCTGCCTTTTGTTAAAGAATGTAAATTTAGGGAGAACCTTCTTCCCTAACCCCCATCCTTGGAGGTGTTCCGGGGGTGGACGGGGCTTGGAGCAACCTGGGCTGGTGGAAGGTGTCCCTGCCCATGGCAGGGGGTGGCACCAGGTGAGTTTTAAGGTCCCTCCCAACCCAAACCGTTCTGGGATTCCATAATTCCGTGATAATGGCACCCATTATTATGCTCAGTGCTTTGGACATAAAATATCATTTCTTGGAAGGCTTGCAAGAAAAATCTCTTCCTTTATACCGAGCCTGAACTTGCACAAGTGAAAATGAAGGCAAGCAGTGATAGATAGTCATTTGACCATGTTCCCATTGCAGCAGGTTAAGGTGTTGGAATCAGGGAAGTGTAATTCCTGTTAAACTGGATTATTACAAATTAGTATTTTATTCTTTTATTTCTTAAGAACTGTCAGAAAGTCTGGACCAGCTCTGGATAAGGAGGAAGAGGTTAATTAAGTGGATATTTAATAGTCTGGGGTCGTGAAGGAGATATGTCTTACCTAAGTGTTAAAATAATATCTCATGCATTTTTACATGAAAAGAAGTGAAAGGTCTTCACAGATTTTTCTGGGAACTGCTGTCACCTGCAGATTATTAATCATCTTTAAAAAGCAGCTCTCGGATAACTGTTTAGATGGAGTTAAACAAGTCCATTTAGAAAGCACATTGACAGTATCAGTTAATAATATCATCAACCACCGAGGCTGGTAATATCTGGAGTGCAAAACTGAGTTATATTTAACACTGGGAGCTGAAAGGTTCTTCCTCAGATGGGAATTCATTATGCCAAAAAAACACATGGACTTGTAGTGTGAGAGGGATGGAATTCTCCCTGCTGAGCTGAAATTTTAAACATAAAATTTAAAAACTCCAACACTCCAATATGAGCCAAAGGAGAGGAGATGGAGTGCAATCAGCACTAACTGATAGATCTCCCAGCACTCTGATCCAGGAGAAAACTCCCCCAAAACCCCTGGCCACGCAGCTGCTTTGAGGAGCACATTCCCAGCAAACTCCAGCTCACCCCAGCCCAGCCAGGCCAGGATTTGTTCGGGACACTGGTGAAGTGCCAACTCCAAGCCCAAGAGTATTAAAGTCAAACACATTTCATAATAAAACCTATGGAAAAAAAAGGTATTATTTTCAAAACAGGCTTCAGTGTGTAACCAAAAGGTGATCAATGATACACTGAGAGGGTCTGGTTCTAGACAGAAAGATATTTGGAATTATTATTTCATAGAAAATGACAAGAAGATGAGTAGAAATGGTTAAGCTCTTGTATTTTGCTTCTATCTTAAATGAAAAACAGGGCTTAAATCAATGAAACCTACGATATTGAAGTAAAATAAATTTAATAATTGAACCTATGAAAAAAATATATTTTCAAAACATGCAACAGTGTGTAGCCAAAAGGTGATCAATAGTATCCGGTTCTAGATAGAAGGATACTTGAAATTATTATTTGATAAAAAATAAGATCTGTAGAAATGATTGAGCTCTTTAGCCTTTATTTTGCCTCTATCTTCAATTAAAACCATTTAATCATTTATCTTAAATGAAATACAGAGGTTAAATCAATGAAATCTATACAAATTAAAGTAAAATAAATTTAATAATTAAACTTATAAAAAAATGTTTTCAAAGCATACTTCATTGTGATCAATAATATACTGAGATTATCTGGTTCTAGATAGAAGTATATTTGAAATTATTATTTCTATTGTATTTCCAGTAGAAATGTATAATATAATGTAGAGATATATAATATAAACATCTTGAGGCATTTTTCCCAGTCCTGTTTGGTGGTGCAGTTACTGTTGGAGTTTAAATTAATGGGCCAGATTTTGCCCAGTTTAGAATCAACTTAAAGAGGATCATAAAGTTCCAAGATTCCATAAAAAAATGGGATTGGCTTAAGCAACTACCCTTCCTTGTAGTCTCAGAGCTACAATAGACATAAAATAATAAGAAAAAAATTCTCATTAGAAAAAATAAGTTTTATTTGTTTCTTTATCCTCTCATAAAATCCAAATTAAAACCGGGAAAAAAAATAATCAGAGCAGCAATTTCTCCAAGTCATAAAATCTCTGCCTGGAGGTTCCTAAAAAAGTCATATATTGATGCTTGAAACCAAGGAAAAATATGTGCAGAAAGGGCTGGATTTTCAGTGGGCTGGATGGAAGACACACCAGGTCTCTCGAATCCATGGGAATGCAAAGAGCCAGACAAATCCGGGTTAAAAAAGAAGCAGCAGGAAAAATCCCTGTGCCAGCCTGTGGGGATTGCAGGAGGAGTGGGAGGATGTAGAGGTCTGAGAAAACAGGAATTATGTCTCTTCCAGATATTTGTTCAGAGCGATTTCGGAGGCTGTAGGTTTGTATTTTAATAGCTTCGTAGAAGCTCCATGGAGCAAATGGAGAAGGGAGAGGAAAAGCACTGGTTAAACAGCTCCAAAAAAAAAAAAATTACATTTGTGTGCAAAGACTTTGGGGGAAGACTTTTTGTCACTGTTCCTTGGCCTTCCTTCACCATCTGGATGACACCATCTGAGTCCTTCCCAGGCAATTACACATCAGCAAACGAGTCACCTCACTTAGCAAGTCCCTGAAACTGGAAGGTGCCAGATTCCTTCTTTTCTCAGTTCCATATTCCAGCTCCCTTTCTGCCTTTCCCACTCTGACCCAGCGGCTCTGACATTGATTTCTGTGTAATGAACAGTCCAAGGATTGTTCTGTGAACTGTCAAGGCTGACAAAATGTGCTGCTCTCCGAGAATAATTTACAGCCTGTGCTTTGGCCATTCCTCTGGAGGGATGTGGGTTGATCTCCTCAGGCAAGGGAAGATATGAACAGTTTCCAGGAAAACTGCAAAAATGAGGGAGGTGGCTTCCCTCCCCAAATTTCCTTCAGTCATTTAAACAAGAACAAGCTTTTTCTAGTCATTGAAAAAAAAAACAACTTCAGGCTGGGCATCCCCAGCAGGCCAAACAACCTTCTTGTAACAGCTGATGGGCTGCAGGATGTTTGACAGTGAGGCTGTAGCTGTGATGTGAGGCTGGATTCCAGGGCTCTGGGATGGTCATACCTGCTGTGTGCACACAGAACATTCAATCACAAGTTCTCTGGGTGGTCCAGGGGCTTCCCTTGAGCGTCTCTGCATAAAGGAGACCCTGGGCTTGATGTGAGACAACCAACGGGCTGCAGACCGTGGACAGCCCTGAGACAGTGACCTGTTCTGGGACAAAGGGCTTGGCTGAACTCCTGCCACCTCCACAGCAAATCATGGCCCAGCATCACTCCAGCTGGAATTGTCAGACAGTCCCGGAATCAGATTCCCAGGATGGTTTGGGTGGGAAGGGACCTTAAAGCCCATCCAGTCTCACCCCTGCCCTGGGCAGGGACACCTTCCACTGTCCCAGGTTGCTCCAACCTGGCCTTGGACACTTCCAGGGATCCAGGGGCAGCCACAGCTTCTCTGGGAAACAAGAGATGGTCTCCTTCCAGATCCTGTCCGACAGGTACCACTGACACTCAGTGTTTGTGTGCTTGAATATGTTGATTTACACCAGGATGAAGAATCACATAGACCCAGTGACTCCCCCCAGGCAGTTCCAGAGGGAGGTTTGACCACTCCAAACCAAAATAGGGAATGTTTTTGTCCATCAGTAAAGACCTTTATCTGAACCCCCTCACTCTTTTCTGTCATTGCAGCCTGAGCAGTCTTTTGTTTTGAGAACTGAACTAAAACAGTCCCCACATTTTATGCTGTTGAAAAACTAAGAGTCAGCATCTCTTCAGCTCAGCCATTCAATTGATTGAAAGGACTCAAGGCAAAAACATTACACCTGCTAAACCTTCTGAAAGCTTCCCATTGCAAGAAATTTGATATTTTCCCATTATTTCTCCCCATCTAATATTATTAACTGAAGGCTTTCCCAGAGAATCAGTTGTACACAGGCAACATGTATTAAAGGTGGCTTCATGGAAAATTTCTGGTGAAATATTAGCATCAGTAACTAAAACGTGCAGAGTAAAAATTAATCTTAATTAATTCTTAAGAGCAAAATGATGACCAAAAAAAAGCCTGAAATGGTTCCCATTTTACAAAGATTTCTCAGTCAAAGACATCAAACCAAATTTAATTAAAGGCTTGTGAATTAAGAGCTCAAATGCTTAGGTCAGGCAGTTCACCTCTTCTGTCTTTATCACCAGCAGCTTCCAGAGGAACATGGAATTCATAATCATGGATGCAAAGGGAACAGAAAGAGAGGAAGGAAAAGAATCAGGAAGAAATTGTTGGCTGGGACTTGTGCTTTGTTCACACACGAGCAGAGACACCCAGAGCCACCTCACCTCAGAGCAGGTCAGGCTGCACAATCAGTTTGCCATCCTCCAGTAAATTACAATTCTAAATAATTTTGGTGGCCTCCTTTCTTCCTGGGAGCAGAGCTGTCCTCTCCAAAGGCAGCCAGTTGTCCTTTCATCCTGCCCTGCGTTTGGTACCGGGCAGTTTGCAGGGCAAGAAAAGCAGAGTCTGCAGAAGATGATAAGTCTGGCCTTATTTGTTCCTGAATTTCTCTCTTGTTGCTTCTGCAGGGACCTTTCTCTGATGGGAAACAAGCACTGGGAGTGATCTGGGGAAACTGGAGTTTGGGGAGATGAAGAAGAAGCACATGAAAAGTGGCAGATGCAGAACTAAAGAGTAGGAGAGGATAAATTAAATGTCTCTGAAGCAGCAGGGACTGGAGAGCTCAGAAATGAGACACATGAGGGATCATCTATTTCACACTTAAATCCTAAAATATTAAAAAAACCCCTGACTTAAAGTTTGTATTTATCATCTTAGAATCAGACACCTCCAATTCTTACATGTTTTACTGAATTATCCCTCCATTAATATGGCAGAGAATGTTGAATAAGGCAGACAAATGTTCATTTCTAAGTTTCTAGAAGGGCCATTGGTTACAGCCACGTCCCACAGGGCTATAATTCACATTTTCTTCTCTTAAATGAGTTTTCTGATAACAAGAAAGCACCAACAGAATCAATCTCACACAGCTAATTGAAATAAAGACAGTGGAAAAATAAAAAAAAGGAGATATTCCAAGCAGGAATAAACGTGCTGAGCTCCTTGTTTGGGGCAGATTTTATAGACTCTGATTGAGTTCCCATTCAGCACATTCAGGCTTCTTGAAAGATTTTATCTAAATAACTATGGATCACTTTGCTATATGACAGATGCATTTGCAAAATTTATTGAACCACTAAAAAAAACCTTTATTTTATTTTTTTTTAACTGAAGGGAAAAGGAAAGGAGCAAAATGTAGCTTTGTTTTTTTTTTTCCTGTGCTAGTACAGGATTATATTTTAATGAGAAAATATTATTCTAATAAGCATTTGTGAGAAGAGGTAATATACGGTCAGGCTTAAGTTTCATTAAGGTTTGGATGTTTGAATGAAATACAGCAATTAATATAAATGCAACACATTTATACTGATTATCTTAAACCTGCGCAACATCAGCAGCAGTGAGGTGGTTTTAAGGCAGAGAAAAAAATAGTAAATGAATCTTTTCTAAATAAGAAAAGCTAAACCAAAAATTTTAGTTAACTTGCAATCCCCTGTAGAGTTTAATTACTGAGCATCTCATGCTTTGAGGACAGTTTTGATTCGTTAGAAGGGGGTTCAGCTTGAGGTATTTTATCTCCTCTTTTGAAGAGCAGGTCCCTCCCAACCCAAACCATCCTGTGATTCTGAGGTTCTAGGATTCTAAAATAGTTTTGCTCCAGTTAAAGTAATAAACTGTCTTCTTAGATATTTTTTTTTTATTGTTAAATATTGCACATTAAAAGTGCTGCATGAACCTGCCTACAAAACCTGGAATAAACCCTCTCTAGACATAAAGGAGTGTTCATTTTCCTGAGGCATTTTGAAGGCTGGAGCTTTGCAGTCTATTGTAATACGGGATTTTAAAACAGGCAGGACAAATCTGGGGACCTGTCTCTGAAACAAAATATTTCAGCATTTGGCACTGCTGTGAATGTTTTTAAGCTGCAACTTTGAGCTACAAATTGAGGCTGCAAGTCCGCAGCTGGTGACACTGGAAGTCCTTCCATGTCAAAAAGTATAATATAAATATATATTATTTTAAAAATTATGAAATATTAATATAAATTGTGTCACTCTGTGAGGCCTCCCAGAAGAGGCACTTTTATTTGATATCCCCATAAACCTGTGGGAGGAGTTCCCAGAGAGTACAACCATCTCCAGAATAAGTCAGACACATGAATTCCCTGTTCCTCTTGGGTGCAACTGGGTGTTGGTGACTCAAATAATGTTAAAATGAGTCCTTTAAACAGGTCTTGCCCAATTCTGCTCTTCCAGTTCCTCTGAGGAGCAGAGAAGCAGCTGCTGATCCACGACACTGGAGAGATTTAATAAAGTAAATCCACACCCAGCAAATCCAGCCACAGAGAGGGAAGTCATTAAAGCCACATCATAATTTTAGTTGCATATCTTTCTAAAAGATGTGGTTAGATATTACTGGATAAAATCAGAAAGGGCTGGGGTTTGTTGTGCTTTACTCGCCACACTTTGCCAGTAAAAAGTCCTGTTTACTCACTAATTTTTTAATTTCACCTTGGTTACCAGTTCAGAGGCAGCAGCTATTTCTTGGGAAGAAAATCCACAGAGTTTTCCAGTCTGTTGTTTTGCCACAGGTCGTCAAATGCCTAAACCTCCTTTCATGGGAAGCAACCCCGGAGCACTTCACAAAAGCCAAATCTCAGGTAAAAAAATCCTCTTTCACAGAAAGTGAACTGAAGACTCAACCCTAAAAATTCATTTGAGTGGCAAATGGTGTCATTCTGGAGTTAATTTACAATGCAGGAAACAGCAGGATAGCTTTGTCAAATATTTTGGAGTTGGAATATTAAAGAAACTCAGAGAGTATTTCAGGGTGCAGCCCATAAGAAAGTTAGGAAAATGCTTCCTCTCAGGTCTGTAATTGCTGAGGAAGACAATGTCCTTTAATACTTTTGCCACAGAATCCCCTGTTGGATTATGTTTGTAAATCGAGATTATCCCTATGAAATGGCTGAGCAGCCATGAAGAGATTCCACATCTTTAAATCTGTGTCAGAAGCTGCTCTTTGAAGGATTTCTGGACTGATACTTTTCCCAGCTCTTCTGGGGAATCTTCCTGACAGCACCTGCTCTGGATTAAAACTCCGTCCCTCCTTCCCTCCTATAAACACGAGGATACTTCGGTTTTAAGGAACAGCAACTGCTGGAGATCAGAAATATCAAACAGAACAAAAAGAAACTATGACAACAGCTCTAAAAGAGAATCTTTGCTCCAGATTACAGGATTGTATCCCAGGATAAGGAGGGCACAAGGGTCAAGCCCTTAAATTTGCTCAAACTGGTCAATTTAGGGATTATTTTCAAACACTTGTTCTGTGTCTGGCGAGTAACCTCTTCTACATCTCAGTTACCCAGCAACAAGGCTGGGCATAAAACCTCATTTTGCAAGAATTAACTAAGCTAATATGTAGGAAGATCTTTTTTTTGAATCTCTGTTGTTCTGCAAAGCTTTTCTCAACCTTCTCGTGCAGCCTTTTGTCCTCGTGCCTTGGGACAGGAGCAGCTTGCCACAGTTCTCCAGGATGTGCTGAATAAGCCAAAATCAAACGATCACACAGTTTTCATCTAATGATGTGCAGGAGGGTGGGGATGTATCCCAGGGGATAACAGCCTTTCAATCCAGTACAAAGCCCCTCTCAGTCCAAAGCAAGAGATTTCATTCTGCAGTTAATTAAACCAGTTCAACTAACGACTTAAACCTGCTGGAACCCATGTGATCTCAATTAAAAATGTTGGCTATTCTGGTTTGTTACCACATAAGCAAGAGATGTAGAGAGGAGAAATCCATGGAGATGCTTAACCAAATCTACTCATGGCACCTACACAGCCTTGGGAAAGACTCAGGGAAAGCATCAACATGTGCTTTGGTTAGAAAGTAAAAATATTTATATAGGGAATTACACTTGTAATGAGAACATAGGATTAATCTGTCCTGCAACTGAAGTAGCGGCAATGAAATGATTTTAATATTTTAAAACTTTCATATTAGGAAAAAAATGAAACTGACCACTAAAAATTTGTTTGTTTTTTTTTTTTTAATCTTTTATGCTTCAAATCTAATTTGTTACTGCCACAAGAAGAAAATACAAGTGTTTTATTGCATTCATTACAGAATTAAGATGGGTAAGACTGATAACGAGCCAAAAATAATTCTGTGAGCAATCCTGAGAACTGAGTGTGGCAATAGCTCACAGCTGGTATGCAAGAGCATGATTGTCATGATTTAGGGCTGTAATAAATAAAATCCTGCTCTTACAGCTGTGCCAGGATTAACAGAGACTCAAAGGCTGGTTTGGGTGGAAGGGACCTTAAAGCCCACCCAGTGCCACCCCCTGCCCTGGGCAGGGACACCTTCCACCAGCCCAGGGTGCTCC
>JAYRBT010000005.1:25263324-25275478 GCA_036023395.1 Myiotriccus ornatus | reverse complement strand
CAATCTGAAACTTAGTGCCCTGCATGCTTGATTTTAATCACAATTTTCTTCAAGAGAAGAAAAACCTTCAGCAAGATTTTTTTTTCCTGAACTTTTATTCAGGAATAAAAGTGGCTTATGCTGGAAACACCTTCTCCCTAATCGGAAATGATCAGTAATCATGAAAATTAATTGATTAACATAATGAAAAAGGGAATGAGGAGGTGAAAGAAATAACGTGAAGAATGGGATGAAGCCAATGAGGGTGAAGTAGGTAAGAGAAATAAATTGTGGGACTGGATATTTGATAGAATTCCAGACTGGTTTGGGTGGGAAAGGACTTTAAAGCTCATCCAGTCCCATCAGCCCTGCCATGGGCAGGGACACCTTCCACTGGTCAGGTTGGTCAGAGCTCAACCCCATCAATATTCTTCCTAAAATCACGGACTTTTTAAAACTATTTATTAATAGATGGCTTCCAAATAAGGTCTTACCATGGGCAAAGAATTCATGGCATTTTTTTCCTCTACCTTTTTCTCATGAACTTCGAACACAAAACACAGTCATGACCTCTTAGGCCTGGTATTAACCTGCAGGAACAGGTATGACACTGCAGATGATTTATTTTTAGGCTTTGTTAATAGAAAACATATAAAGTTAAATACAAACAGTGAAAAGAATATATATTAATAGAGTGATGCTGATATGAAGCAGAGGACAAGGCCAATCATCTAACAAATATAGATTAAAGCCAAAGTGAGAACAGAGTGCTTCCTTTTCAGTTTTCATGGTCTTCTGACACTTTATAACACTCAGGCAGAATAGTTTCTCACCCTTTTTCATAGTTTAGCAACATTAGAATTAGTAGACACATGGTCTGGTTAACCAGTGTTAGGAGCATTGGAAAGGTCACTAAGGCAGATGGTATCTGCTCTTTATAGCACACAATGAGTGTTAATATTCCCTACATTCTCTATGACCATTTTTAAAAGATAAGATGAACTGAAAATGAATTCCCCTTCATCATAAAATATGGTAATAAGCCTGGGAAAATAACACAGAATGACACCACTTGTTACCAACCTGAAAATCCATCCGTTTTTCTTCCCTTTCATCTTCTCTGGTTCAGTTTTATTTACCATTCTTTCAAGATGGGCCTGGAAACTTGGATCTGGACTCTGTTTTCCTTGCTTCAACTTGTCTGTGCTACACAAGGTCAAAAGGACAAGTTGTGCCCTAGGACAGACGTTTCTTTGCTTTGCTCTTGGAAGAGGTCGTGGCCCTCAGCCCCCAGCTTTGAACTGCAGTGACCACGACACAAAAAGTGGCTGCAATAAGTGTTTATTAGAAATATTGGCGTGACAAGTCACCTCAGCAATCATATTAGAAAGAAATTTGGGGTCAGGTGAGTAGATTGCTGCTGAAATATTCACTAAAGCATTGCCTCTTAAGGGTAGTAATAGAAAAAAAAAATACATCTCTCAGATTTTGCTTTCAGCTTCTTCGTGATCTTTTAGAATGACAGTGTGGAATAAACAGCTCATTTTACTCAAGCCCTGAACTTACCTGTATCTGTGCACTGTAAATATTCATTTTGAAACATTCATCCCACTTTTAGTGTATGCATTTCATCCCCAGAGGGAATTTTCTGCTCAGCATTCACTTTTTCCTGCCTTGCAATAACCTTTTACAGCATCTCATATACAGGGTATGTACACAACCTACATGCTCTTCTAATTCAGGCTTTAAATTTTATTAAAAGTGATCTTAGCATCAGAAAATGTAGACAACACAGCTAAAACTTCTGAACTTGCTCAAAATTTTAAGAATAGGTTCTGTATTTCAAGGAAACTTGATATGGGAATATGTATTGACCATATATATGTATACACACACACATATCCATATGGGAATATGGGTTTGAAATATGTGTAAGATTTTTTCAGTAGACTGGGGTTGGCAGTTATTTATGGAGGTTTTTCTTTATATAAAACCAGCTCTGTTTTCATCAGTGCCAAAAGAAGCTCATTGCATCATGTGTCACACACACAGATTAACTAATGTGGATCTTCTTTAGAGTTTCCAAACAGCTTCACAAAGCAATCAGACTTTTATTGTCCTTAATCAACATTCATGCTTTCATTTTTTTTAAGGTGGTTGAAATGATCGAGGCATGACAAGAGAATTTTTTGATGTAAAATGACCCAATAGCAGTGTATTCAAATTTCTTTATAATTCCATCATGTTTTTACCCCACAGTCAGTGGCCAGGATTGGGTCAGGAACACAAGCACTGGATGATTTTTCTATTTAAATATTATTACATAAGAAAACAAAATGCAGTCAGCTCCAGCTTCAGATGCCTTGTGCTGTGGTGAAGTGCTGGAGATGTGAGTGACAAGCACCTGCAGTCTTCCCACTGAGCATTAAAAGATATCACAGCAGTAAAGGAAGATTTCTGTGCTCACAGAAACTGGGGAAAAAAAAACAAACCCTAGAAGTTAATTTTTAGTGCCATTAGATGTACACTCACTTATGCCAGTTGCAGGCAGAAAGCTCACCCAATTTACAGCCTTCCCAGAAACTTTAAAAATGTTTTCCATTAATCCACTTCCTTACTGATACTGATAATGCTGACACTTTTTTCACCTGCTTTTACAATTGTATTTCCAAAGAAGCAAATGATGACCTTCACCTGAGACAGGTAATTCAAGTATTTTGGGTGATGAAGGTGTTGTGCACGAGTTAATGGCTTTGTCACTCCGTGAGGACGAGAGATTTGTGTTGGTCCCTTCCGTATCTGCCGAGCCTGGGAAGGTCTCAGGCACTGAAACACAAAAGCTCTCACAGGTCCTTGCTGAAGCTGCTGCCTTTTCTGAAAGATCTTCATATTCCCAAGTGCCACATTCCCGAGTTTTTTTGAACACTTCCAGGGATGGCGATTCCTGCACCGCCCTGGGCAGCCCCTTCCAGTGCTGGGCCAGACCTTCTGCGAATAACCTTTTCCTGATATCTGATCTGAACCTCCCCTCCAGGTCATTTCCTTTCATTCTCTCATAAAAATGTGCAACAAATCAGCCCCACAATCCTGTATGACCTGAAGGCCTCTTAAAATAATCGCATTTATCAGCAACGTGAGGTGGTTCCTCCTGCAGTCACGATGTTCTGGGCAGCCCTATGCCATGCCAAGGCAGGATTTTTTCCTCTCCAAGTCCTCCCCAGCATTCCAGTTGTGGAAGAGGATCCTTCACCATCTTGACTGAAAAAAATGGGGGGCAATTTGCCTTTTACGGAAAATGTGAGAATAAAATTTTAGGAGGTGGATTGAGGACAGTCTCTACTTGGAATTCCAAAGTTACAGGATCCCCGAGGTTGGAAAAGACCTCTGAGATCACCCTGTGACCCAAGCCCACCAGTCCCCCAGCCCGTGGCACTGATGCCACGTCCAGCCTCTGCTTCAACACCTCCAGGGAAAATTCACCTGAGCCACTGGCCAGTCACCTCAGGAGGATGACAAACGTCCTCCTGGAGATGATTTCGTGTTCCTGTGCTGCAATTACAGAGAAAAAAAAAATAACCCCCCCAAAAAAATCTTCAGCACATAAAAATTCCTGTAAAAATCAGCATTTAACTTGCAGTGTGCTGTCCTCCAGCACAGAGGTTACCAGCTCAGTCAAGTGGGAATTCAAAAGGATTCTCAGCAATGGCTTTTCTGCAGAAAGAACTTTTGTCATTACACGTTTTATTTGTTTAGCAGTTTTTAATTTTAGCAGTTTTAATTCTCTTTAGACACAAAAAGCTCGGGTTCATTCTGAAATAGCTGAAGGACAGAACAATGCTGTAGAAGCAATAAGGCTACACTGTTTTGCTCTAACTTTTAACAAGACTTGCATAATAGTTAAGTTTATGAATTTTTATGTGTGGAGGGAGATTAATACTTTTGCAACATACTTTTAATTTTTACCCTTCACTTTCATTTAATTTCAAAAAGCCCAAGGTTATAATTTCTGCAGTTTGCTACAGCTTGTCTTACAAATTCCCTCCCCAAAACGGCCCTCAGCCAATCCTGGCAAAGCCCTAATTAAATTCAGCAACAGGAACAATGAGCAAATAGAAATGGTAATTTTCAGTGAAATCCGGATTAGAGTGGCAGCAGAAGGAATGCAGTTCCCATCACAAAAATGTCGAAACAGCGGAAGGATTAGAACTTGTTCTGCAGGAAATAAGACACAAGTTTAAAGTTTCCACTTGCCAAGGGTCAGAGGGTTCATCAGGAATTGCAGTGACATGTGTGTGGATGTAGAACCACTTCTATGTACTGTAAATGTAATTATTCTGATCTTACCCCATCCCACCAAACCATCAGATGAGCAGCAGCAAAGAGCAGAATCTGAATGTCCAACTTCTCACCTAAGGATTTGTGCAGAAGACCCATAACTGGTTTTCAGAGGGATTTATGAGAGTCTGGAGGTGCAGCTCGAGAAGGAAATCCAGCCCTTATAGGTGGGGGGTTTAATTCATCCTTAAAGGTTCATTGCAGTGTCCTGTAAAAGGAACTGCTGTGTTAGAAGTGCTGCTGGATCCTCGTCTTTCAAAGAGATTTCTAAGGGAAAGCAACAAGCAGAGTTGCAAGGGATCATATTTTAAGAATTAAAAGGGTGGTTTTGTTTTGGAGGGTTTTTTTAGGTCTCAATTAAAAAGTCTTTGGATATACAATGCAGTTGCTTTTTAAATTTTCATCCAGATGTTCTCTGTAAGAGAATAAACATCCTAAAGTTGCCTGACTGTATAAAGGCAATGACTCACTAAGTTACTTCAGGTCTGGTTTAGTTTCTAGAATGCACAACAGCAACAAAAAATACCCCAACAACCAAAAACAAATAAGCCCCAAACCAAAACCCACCCGAAATATTTCTTCCAGTTCAGCACAACAGAAAGAATCTATCTTTTAGACAGTTACATTATATTTTAGAGAGGGGGAAAAACACGACTGGAAAATAAAATTATTCCTTTCTGTGTGTTTCGGTAAAAAATGGCATTGCTCTCCCCCGACGTTTATTCCCAGTTTCAATCTCTCTGTAGGTTTCCTGGGACAGGAATTACTTCCATTTCGGAATATATGAAAGACTTTCAACTTCTCGCATGGGATGAAGTGCTTGTTGTTCTCCGTGTGCATCTGTGAGGTGGGAGAAATAATTTTCTACCAATACCACAGACCATTAACTTGGACTTAATATTTCTTGGAGTCCAATATTCTGTGTTCAGCTGAGCCGTGTGTTGCTGCAACACTTAGTCTGAAGACACTGTGAAATGAAAAACCATCTACTTTTCCACTGTTTTTCCTGATAGATTGTTTGCTTTATAAATCACTCGAGCTCGTGTGAATCTCTGAACCCCTCCAAACCCTCAACACAGTGAGTACAAGGCATGTTTGGTTTTTATCTTTACCCTGTATAAAAATGACTAAAAAGTCTCCTCAGTCAAAACAAGATATTAGTTTGGTGCTAGAAGAAATTCAAAAGTCAACATCAATTATGTTATATATATAATATATAATGTGTATTGTATTATATATTAAATTATATAGTATATAGTATATTATAATCATCTTATTATACAAGATAATTATATTTTATATTTGTACCAAACATATTAAATTAATATAAACAATGAAATTAATAATTAAAATAAATACAAATGGGGAATTAAACTAATTTAAATAAATAAATAAAATTAAAAAATTAACGGAGTGAAAATAAATTTAAATAATTAGTAAATTAAATTAATGAAATTATATGAAATAACTTTTAAAATGCAGTGTTCTCCCTGGCCCTTACAGCATCTGGGATTGTGCCTGCTCAGACATGGAATTTGGAACAGAGTGGGCTCATTTCCTCTGCCCTTTCCAGTCACAGCACCACGGGATGATAAAGGTTGGAAAGAGCCCCTGGAGTCACCCTCTCCTAGTCCTGCTCTATCAGGCTGCTTTGCCCACTGAAATTTGGACTGTCTCCAAGTCAGGGAATTCAACAGCCCCTCTGGCAATTCCTGCTGCTGTCTGAAGCCTTTTCCAGGCCTTTCCCTCCGTGAATTCCTGCAGAGGTTGGAACCACAGGGCACATTTTCTGTTGGCTGCAGAGACACCCAAGTGACTCCCCCCAGCAGTAATTTCTGTGCCACTTGACCCTGGGCCAAGCCCAGATCTCCCAGGCCAGGTAGTGCTGCTCTGTTTTGTTTTCCAAGGCCATCCCAAAGAATTATAATCCCAGCAAACAAAGCTTTTATCCCAGCTCCGATTTCCTCTTGCAGGTCGTCATCAGCTGGACACAAGTTATCTGTAGCAGCCATTTCCCCAACAGGCTTTTGGAACTCTTCATAATGAAGTGTTTCCCACTAAAATAAATGACCTGGGATCTGTCTAACTATGGAAACATCTCTCCCAATTCCTCAGTAAGTTTATAACTGTCTCTCTAAATCACCATGTGCTCAGAAGAACAGGTTGGTTTCCTCTTCTTCACAAGGATTCACGATCTAAATAGTTAAGGAAGGGAGGAAGAAAAGAGTGATTTGGAAATACCAAATCCATATTTGACTGTGAGCCTAAAAATGGGCATGAGCTGAAAGGACAATGAGCCATCCACGTATTTTAATTCAAAACATCTAGTTTTATAAGTTTGAACTTATAAACCCTTGTTATATGGTTTCCTTGTTACTGTTTCCTCCCTTTCCTCATCCCCCAGCTCCAAATCCCCCACAGCTGTATTTACATCCCTCAGCACCAGGACAAATGATAATATTTATGAGTTGGCAGAATTTACATATTTACAAGAAGGCAAAGTCTAATGACACAGAAAGACTCTTTGCTCTGAAAAATCATCGGTAGGTTGTTAAAGCAAAAAAAAAACCACCACCAACTTACATTTCCAGTCGAGCACAAGAAGGGAGAAAATCATCAATTTATATTCATATTTAGGCTACATGAATCATAAAATGTGCTGTAATATTCTGTGTGTTATAAACATCTTGTTCAAGCACTTTTCTTATTTGCAGTAGGATTTGTCATTACACCAGGAGCACACTGACTGGAACAGACCATCAGCTAATGCGAAAAACAAGGGTACAGTTTTCAAATTCTTTGCTTAATATTTGGAAGAGCAGAGTTTAGTTCCCTTTATTGGTAAACCATTAGGAAATACTCATCACCTGAGCTTCAGGACCAAACACCGACAACCGGGACTCACTGGGTGCACACTTTTGGTGACTGATCTATATGTTTTTTATATACATATATATATCTATTTATATTAGTGTTTTAAGAATGTTCTTTCTTAAATATTTAATTTAGTACTGAGCTTATTTCTTTTAGTAGTCCGAACTGAGCTGATGATTTGACTCCTTTTAGGGACAAGCACTGACACAGATTTCTCACCAGGAACACACTGACTGGGATTACAATTTTCAGATTCTTTGTTTGAATGTTTAGGAGGGCAAACTTTCATTTCCTTTGCTGGTAAACCATTTGGAAATATTCATTATCTGAGCTGCAAAACTAAGCACCCCAGGTCACACACTTTTGGTGACTATCTGACCTATAGATGGATTTTTCCTTTGTATCTTTTTTTATGTGTTAAGAATATTCTTTCTTGAGTATTTTATTTAATACTGAGCTTCTTTCTTTTAATAATCAGTCAAATCTGACACAATTCAACTCCTTATAGGGATAAACACTGATCCAGATTTCTCACCAGTAACAAAACTGAGTTATTACCTTCAGAGTCCCACCACCCCAATTAATCCAGGCTGCAGATGGAAGTTCTCCCAGGTGACCAGGCAACCACAAAGGCTCAGTGGCCATTCCAAATTCATTTTGGCCATTGCTAAGATAGATACCACTCCCAGAGAAACCACAGGATCCTGCTTGTTCAAGCCAGAAATAAATATATTACTTCAAGGGATCACAGAATGGTTTGGGTTGGAAGGGACCTTAAAGCTCATCCTGTTCCAGTCTCCTCACGGGCAGGGACACCTTGCCCTGGTCCAGGTTTTCTCTGGGCAACCTGTGCCAGTGTCTCAGCTCAGTAAATGATCTCCTTCATAATCACTGAAATTTAAATTCCAAATTTAATAGCTACCATAAAGATTAATAGCATCTTGGTTTGGGTTTCTTCTTCTTCTTCTTCTTCTTCTTCTTCTTCTTCTTCTCCTTCTTCTTCTTCTTGTTATTATTATTATTATTTAGAATGAGTGTTAGACATTCAGATAACATTTTATTTATCTCATGTAATAAATATTAAAACAAGAACATTAAAACCACATCTAGTCACAGCAATGAATCATCTGGAGCTGCAGCTTTGCTGAGATGCACAAAATGTTCTCATCACAACTGGAGTCCTGATGTCAGAACTATTCCAAATACCATAGGTAGGACAACATCCCAAATTAGCTCTGTTGAAGCTTTGAAATTAGTAACTGGCATGGAGATAAATATTTCTGGATAGGAAGCTACTTTTTTTCCTCTCTGTGCTCCCCACATGCTGTTCTGAGGGAAAGATAGGATTGGTCACTGTCCAACCATTTTTATGTTCCTAAAAGGTGGAAGTGTTGCAAAGAATGGCACAGTGATAAATCCTGTTTACATCACTCTCACACTCCTCGAATTCCTCCCACCTTCAGCTGTACTGACAATGCCATAAAACCTGTGACACCTGATTTCAAAGCAGTACTTTGCCCCCTACCAATATTGGTATATTATATAAATATATTCATATATAGATACGTGTTGACCTCATCTGGCTGCCAGCTGCCCTCTCAGCTGCTCCCTTGCTCTCCCTCAGCAGGGCAGGGGAGAAAAATAAGATGAAAAAGCTCATGGATTAAGGTAAAAATTGAAGACAAGGAGATTAGTTCCCAGTTACAGTCACAGGCCAAACAGCCTCGACTTGGGGAAATTAATTGAATTTAGTACCAACTAAAATGTGTTTAGGGAATGAGGAACAAAACCAAGCTAAAATACTTTCCACCACACACACTTCCCTCCTTCTCTCCCAGCTCCTCCCCCAGTAGAGCAGATGGGCAATGGAGTGTCTTGGTCAGTCCATAAAAGCCCCTCTCTGCTTTTCCTGCCTCTCACCCCAGTAATTTTAGAGAGAATCACCAATAAGTACATTTAGAAGTTGCCTGGGAAGCAGTCCCTACCACAAGTCCAGGGGCAAAGAGCTGATGGAGCACCCCTGTGCTCCAGAACAACACTGACTCGCATTTTACAGCAGAGCTGGAAAATAAAACAAAATAAAAATGCATTTCTAACAACAGCCCCCAAACAAACAGTGCAGATACCTTCCACTTGCAGAAACCAGCAATCAATAGCACGTGTGGGAAGAAAACGATCCTGGTGCTTCTCAGGAACAGGCCAAGAACAGACACTGAACTGGCAAACGTGATTAGGAGAACAAAGCAGGCTCTGCTTGAGTTCCTGGAAGCACTGCTGGAAGAGGGGCTGCTTTGCTTCCTGTTTTTCTGTTACATCAGCTGTTGTAGAACAACAGGCTGCTGTCCTGAAATACCTGGGGGGATTACTAAAGGGCTCTGCATCCATCTCTTCTCACCGAAAGAACTTGGGTTTTCACTCCACCTGTGAAAGCTGAGCTGCCTTTTGCTCTTCATGCAGACATTTTGGTAAATATTATATGCTTAACCACCAGTCCCACTCCAAAACTGCCCACTGATCTCACTGTCCAGCTCCTTCAAGGCATTTCAGAACTTTTACAATGAGTAAATCAGCTCCAGCTTGGAGGGAGGAAAGCTTTAAAAGCTTCCCTTCTCAGCGTCACTGCTGCGACAGCCCATCCCAAAATGTACCAGTATTCCCAAAACATAGCAGATGAGGCATTCCCAGCCCTGGGAACACCATGTTGCCCTGCATTTGTCTTTCTCTTTGAGTCTTAAAGTTGTTTGGACAAGTTTTATAACCCTGCTTGGGGTTATCAGAATAATCACCCTCAGCATCGAAAATTATTCCAGTAATGATGAAGGAGCCACAACAACACTTGTGTATATATATATATATTCCACCACAAATTTCAGCCAAGGAGCATATTTTAAATACCTAAAAATTAAATATGCTTCAATCTTTGCAGATCAAGTGCCTGAAACGCCTTTAGCTTTGTGCAGTCATTTCTTATAGAATTTCACCTTGGACAAAGGAGACAGAGGAATCTAAAAGGTTCTCTCAGGTGCATTTGGAGAGAAGTCTATGCATTATTTTATTGTAGAAATTAATAAGCTGGGGTCTTAGACAAAATTTACATGGTTTTTTTTTTTTTAACTCCTAATATTTATATGCTCTGAAGATTAAAATGACTATAGTATAGACTATTTTAATGACCACTCAATCAAGAGAGGTCACCGACTTTTAAGTCAACCTTGGGAAGGGAGAACAGAATATCACAGTCCTTGTTTTACATCTGCCTGGAAAATTAATGATGCATTAAAACTTAATGGCAGCAGAGTCCGTCACCCTCAGGAACGGCCCCTCTCGGCGCGTCGCTGTGTCCATCAAAACCCTGTGCCTCGGAGTAAATGAGAGAGGGCTCAGAAATTAACCCAGTCCTGGGTGTAATTACTGGGCTGAGCACTCTCTCTTGTGACAGCGATGGAGGTGCCATCCGCCTTCCCCACCACAGACCTTTACTGGGGAACTTTATCCACGCTGGCATCAGCGAAACAGGGATGCCAGTGTTTTCTATAAAACCCCATTAGGGCTTTATGAAACCTCACTGTGAGGTCAAATAAAAAAGGGAGTGTTGCCGAGTGCCTTTCGTTGTGCTTGGTGTAAAACATCCTGATCTGGGACTCTCCCTTGTGCCCCGTGAGGACAGACAAGGTGGAGCTCACCCTGTTTAGCTTGAAACACAAAAGGGACAAACCTCAAAAGACTCTAAAGAACAGACCTCATTGGTAAGCAAGGATTTCCTCTCAGGTGATGAGGAAGCTGCAGTAACAGAGTGTCCAAAGCACTTGTATGGAGGAATCACAGGATCATAGAATGTGATGGAGTCTGGAAGGGACCCACAGGGACCATCCAGTCCAACCCCTGGCCCTGCACAGACACCCCAACAATCCCACCCTGTCCCTCAGAGCCTTGTCCAAACCCTCCTGGAGCTCTGGCATGCAAAGTGTTGCTGCCCTGCAAATAAATCCCAGCGACAGAAACTGTGACAATAAAGTGACAGATGTGGCTAAAAACTTCTTTCAGGCCCTTTTAAAGCACTTTGAAATGAGGCATTGGCTTATGTGCACTGTCTTTCAGAGGAGTAGGAAATCTCTCCCAGAGGACTTCCAATAACACCTCTTGACCTCTCCAAACGTATTTCAGACAAGTAGTCCCAATCTTTGGCTCTAAAATCCTTTGCTGATAGGGGGAATGGGAAAGTAATAACTGACATCAACCCAGATCCTGCTATTTCCTCGGGGTTATTGCCCATGGGCTGGTGGATATCAGGCACTACTGTCTGGAACAATAAGAAAGTACCACTGCTGTAATTTAATTCATTAGAGAAGCTTTAAGGTCGATCATCCACCTCTTGTTTCTGCTTAAAATCATCCCTTAGTGACTCCACCAGACAAGCCCTGCAAGTGAATCGACTGCAGAGAAACGTGGGGATTTGATTTCCAAGGAGCTCCAGCCCCTCCGAGACGGAGTGAGCTGGGAGTGGTGATTCACTGCCATCCACATCCCTCACCCCGCTCCTCACAGCCCAGGCACAAATCCCATCCCAGCTAAATGGAAATCAATTGCACTTTTCATACGTTAACTGCAAGTCAATGGCTTTAAAGGATGGAAATCCAAAGTTCACTGCAAGTTTCTTATTACTCAAGAAATCATTTAAAAGCAGCCCGAGCCCTGAATATTCTGGGAGTTAATAGTTGGAAAAGGGCTCAATACACTCAGTTCACAGTTCTGGGGAGAGAAGCCTCATTTATTATGGAAGTCAGAAGTTTCAGATATTAAATTCTAGAGATAGGTCTTAAGTCATGACCTCTTTTGCCCCCCTTCTTTTTTTGTATCCCAGAATCCCAGGATATGCTGAGCTGGAAGGGGTCCAACCCTCAGCCCTGCACAGCCCCATCCCCAAGAGTCACCCCCTGTGCCCCAGAGGATCATCCCAACCCTCCTG
>JAYRBT010000005.1:25238031-25251915 GCA_036023395.1 Myiotriccus ornatus | reverse complement strand
CCCCGTCCAACCTGGCCTGGGACACTCCCAGGGATCCAGGGGCAGCCACAGCTTCTCTGGGAATTCCATCCCAGCCCCTCCCCACCCTCACAGCCAAGAATTCCTTCCCAGTATCCCATCTGTCCCTGCCCTCTGGCACTGGGAAGCCATTCCCTGTGTCCTGTCCCTCCAGCCCTTGTCCCAAGTCCCTCTCCAGCTCCCTGGAAGTCCCTTCCCTTCTCTGGGCTGAGCCCACATGAATGGACAATATTTATAATATTTTATAAATCTATTCTGCAATACATATAGTATGCATATATTTATAATAACAGACTCCATAATGTTGAATCTCCAGGCTGAAACCAGATCAAATTATTTTGAATACATAAATATATATACACGATTTTGAAAATTACTGTTGTTTAAAATTTATAAAAACTGGACCTTAAAATGCAAAGCCAGATGAAATCTGGGGCACCTCTGTGACCTCTTCTTCCTGCAGGAAACCTTCTGGGTTCAACAGAGCAGTGCTGGAGCATCAAACATTTCACAGACCACAGTCACAAAAAATTCCAAAATACTGAACACAGAACCTGCTCCCTGCAGTCCACAAGGTAAATGAATCTCATTAAATACTGATAATTTATCTATCCTCATGGCCCCCAGATTTTAATGATGTATTTAAATGCCTGGTCAGTCAACTGGACACACAACTCCGGTGTCCTTTACAGCAGAGCAGGACACAAAATCCCAGGGAAAGAAAAATGACAGCAAGGATATAAATGTTCACTTTATGAACAGCCAAAGCAACACCTTAGAACTAACCTGCCAGGAATAATTAGGATATTGGTTTTAATAATAAGGAATAAGGACAACAGTAAATTTATCTTATCTGTTAAAACGGGGTCCGCTGGAAATCCATCAGTGGATTTAATCAGACAATGAGATGCTCGGGGAAGTCTCCTGTGTTCTGCTCTCCCTGTATAAGCACATTTCAGTAATTGTTTCCACTGCCCTTTGTACTCACTAAATGAGTGATGAATAGTTATTAAAAGGAGGGCTCAGAAGGGTTATTTATGAGACATATTTCACAAAATGCATGTTTAATTAAAAATCAGCAATGCAATTATGAGCATCATAAAGGAAATAACAAAAGCAATATTAAACTGTTAGTTAGGAGGGGTTTTTTTTCCCTCTCAGAAATGAAGTCAAGGCACTCCATGTGCATACAGAAAACCCTTCATTGTAGGTATTTTACTCCCTTCTGTTGGTATTTGCAAAAATATTTATCAAGAGGTGGAAGCAAACCAGCTTTCACTGAGCAGCCCTGTTGGGGTTTATGAATATTCAACTCCAATGCACAGAGCCAGTCTTCTGGTGCCTTAACTTCCCCCAGTTTCACAGAGAAACTTCCCATTCCCAGGAAAGCAAACTGGCCTTCCCTGTTTGCATTTCAGCCTCCTTCGGGAAGAGCTGCCCAAACACCAGAGTGGCAGCACCAGACAAAGGGGGGATGGTTTTAATCTGAGAAAGGCCAGATTTAGACTTGATATCAGGAAGAAAAATATTCTGAGGAGCGAGAACACCTGCTCAGGGTGCCCAGAGAAACTGTGGCTCCCCTGGATCCCTGGGAGTGTCCCAGGCCAGGTTGGACGGGGCTTGGAGCACCCTGGGCTGGTGGAAGGTGTCCCTGCCCAGGGCAGGGGTGACACTGGGTAACTTTTGAAGGTCCTTTTCCATCCAATTTATTCTATGAGTCCATGCCAGCTTCCATTTTTTTTGAGAGAGTTGTGTGGTTTTGTATAGGTGAATGTTTTATCAATAAAGTATAAAGGATCCCAACAGGGAATTCTCCCCATCTTTCTCCAGCCCTCAACCCACGTCAGCACTGGAGCAACTTTGAGTCAAAGGATCATCTAATTTTTCTCTAATTTGGATTTCCTCTCTTATATCTACTCTCTCCACATAGCATGGAATCACAGAATCCCAGGATGGTTTGGGTTGGAAGGACCTTAAAGCTCATCCAGTGCCACCCCCTGCCCTGGGCAGGGACACCTTCCACCAGCCCAGGGTGCTCCAAGCCCCGTCCAGCCTGGCCTGGGACACTCCCAGGGATCCAGGGGCAGCCCCAGCTTCTCTGGGCACCCTGTGCCAGGGCCTGCCCACCCTCCCAGGGAAGGATTTTTTCCTAATATCCCACCTAACCCTGCCCTCTTTCGGTTTGAAGACAATGGAATTGTAATGGAAGCTGTGATGTGGCTTTTGGAAGTGTCAGGAAAATTAAAACTTTGACTTCCCACGTTTATTTCCTTATGGTGAAATCACTCCTCATCCATCCTTGTGAGCTAAAGGAATCATTCTGAGATAGCTTTTCATGTAATCAATAGTTCTCAGATTAATTGGCCTCTAAGGAGCAAATCAAAAAGTAGTAAAAATGGATTTCGAAATTAGAAGATTCCGATAAATGCAACAGAATTGAGGAAGGAACAATTTTGATTTATGGTTGTGCTTTCTGGCCACAAAACAACACAACTCATTAGGTGGTTTGAGCTCTCCTGACTCTCCTTTTCCAGTTACCACGAGCATTGGGAATTTTTAGTTCCACTTCCATTGCACTCTGAGTTTCTTCACCCATCCCAACAACACCACAACCTAAATATTAAAAAGAAAAACAAGGAAAAAAAAAAAAGAAGCCTATTTTTATAATCAAGTGAAACATTCATCATGAAGACACAGCCGCTCATGCATTTCTGCAGAGCTGAAAAGCTGCATCAATTTTTGAAGAGCCATTTTCTGCACCACTTACCAGCAGTGTCACACTGACAGTGCAACAGGGATGTCCCTCCCACAGAAATTCACATTAATCACTGAGCACAGAGGCCTGATGGGTGGGTTTCTGTAGTTAAATATTCAAACAGGGATCTAGGAGAGTCTCCCCCCGTGCTACAGGTGCAGAAACACGAGTCACAAGGAGGCTCATTAGGAGGGAAATATTAAACGTGCTGAGAGATTGTTGTTGGTGGAGATTGGCTGGGTCAGGTACTGACACCAGGTTTTGTTTCCCACTAATAAGGCTGTGGATTAAAGCCACTGTAAATACCTGGCAGTGCTTTAGTAGGAAGTTGTAAGTAAATATGCACATTCATATCATCTCCAGGTCACTGTGATGGGAGGCTTTAGACTCACCACACCAGTTTTCATCTTTATGAAACCTGACCAAGCCTTTATTAAGTTCATCCATTAGCAACACAGTTTGTGCTGATGTCAAAGTTCTTAATGATCAGCCCTACAAACAGCAAAATTAGCTCAGCTGGGTAAACCTTGGTGCTGTAAATGCCAAGGTCAGGGGGTCAACCCCCTGCAGGGCCATTCACTGAAGAGTGGGACTCCAGCACCCCTGTGGGTGTCCAGAGAGGCTGGAAGAGAAGTGGGTTGTCTTTCACTCCATCTCTCCTTGTTTGTGGTGATTTTCCCTCTCCAAAGCAGATCTTGCCTGCTGTGGATGTTCTTTATCTCGGGGTTGGTTGTTTCAGCCACTGATACTCATCCCGTTCCTCGTTCTTCATCTTTCAGCTTGCTGTCATCAGGTGAAGCCACACCTTTCTTTTGCTCCCCTCTTTGGAGCCAAAGTGCTCCCAGAACCGTTGAAAATATTGCAGTGTTTGGTCTGGCTGTGCCATCACAGTGTTAGGAAGTATTTTCCTGCTGACAAACTGCCTAATCCTTCCTGGTGCACTCAGAGCTTGCAGGTGAAGAGGCTTCAGCTTTAACTGCAGAAGGTGCTGGGGAAACAACAACAGGACCTGGGATGTTCCTGTAGGTCTGAACTGTGGGGTTTGCTGGACTTGGAGCAGTAAAAAATGATTTTTCAGAGGTTTTTTGGGGCATTGGAAGAACTCGAGTAGAAGTTCTCCCCCCTTGTGCACAGAGAGTGTTCAAGGTGGCTCCTGTTGTTAGAATTTTAATTAACAACAGAAAAACCTGAGGAGTTTTGCATTTCTTTGCTTCTAGTTGGTGGGAAGTCGTTGGGGTCCAGAAAAATAGTGGAATAGCTCAGCTTTTATTTCTCTGGCACTTGCAGTGTTGAAGGGCAATAGTGTGTGCCATCAAAAGCCTATAGATGTAGTTCTTTCACTGTGGTTATGAGATATTTGATACTGGATGGTGCCTGGAAATTGGGAAGAGAGATTTTATCCATTGTTAAAATCAGATGAAATGAATCTATTTGGTAACACTTGCAGAACAATATTCAGTTAAAAAGCAAAGAATGCATAAAAAGTCCTGTTTTCAGTATGCCAGCTCAAATATACTGGCATTTTTAAATCTTGTGTAGTGCAAAAGACAAAAATACTCTCTTTGTATTGCAGCTTTGGGGGGATTTTCCTGATACACTTCTTTTTTAAGCAGCTAGACTCAGTGAAAGGCAAACTCCTTGGTTAAAATGTGGAAGAGAACTCCCAGAGAGGGATTTTTAATTTGTGTTCATTACTGGCTGTTTCCAACCGTACTTGAAGAGTTCATAGAGGAAAATCCACAAAGTCTTCTCTGTTTGGTTTGGACCAGAGTCTGTTCTCTGACCCCGGTGTTCAATAGACCCAAATCCCCCACAGGGGCCTGAGGGACTAAGGGTTCAAAAAACTGTTTGACCACCAGAGTACAAACAGAGGGATTTTACAGACCCAGGGTACAGGTTGTTCTGCAAAAGGGCCAAGAGGATTCCTTTCCCATGTAAAAAAATCTTTCCTGTAGGGCAGATTCTCAAAGTCCTTTCCAGGATCCTCCTTTTGAATGAACCTTCGACTCGAACGAACACGGAAAATGTCTTTGTGAAGTCGCTGCAAATATTTACAGGTGGATAAAATGAGGAGTAAGACTTCAAACTGTCTCAGGCTCAGACGAAGGGGGAAACATTTGGAAGGTGAAAGGTAAACCACAGAGCAAGCAAGGAGCTCGGGAATTCTCCTGAGGGCATTTTCATCCAGGCAGTGCCTGAGGAATCACTGGTGGTGTAAGAGCTGGGTTTAAAGCTCAGTTTAGGGTTAGTTTTGAGAGCAAGAAAGCTCTGCAGCTCGAGTCACATCAGAGAGTTGCAGAGCTGCCAGAGGAGCCATAAACCACGACAGAACCTCCCCTGAGAAGTCTTTCCTCCAGGCTCTGGCTGGGTTTTGTGGCAGAGGCAAGCCCTGGTGTGAGGCTCAAGGACAGGCTGATGGATCAGCTTGAGGGGGAAAACCCCTTAAGCTTCAGATGAAGGAGGGTTGGAAGAGGACAACCAGGGAGCTCCAGAAGGGATAGTCCCCTCGAAAGTTACTCCTCTGGCCAGCTAGCTGAGTGCCTGGACTAGAGCTCAGCTCAGTTTGCAGGGAGGGTTTAGAGAAGGAAAAGTGCTGGACTCCACCAACAGTGTCTCTGCTGGAGTGAAGTGGGAAGATTCCTGCTGTGTCTTCCTCCAAAGTGGGGAATTATAACACAACTGAGTATGCCAAGCGAATTCTTGTCAAATGGGTGGATTTCCTTCTCTGATTCAAGTTGCCACTCCTGGATGAACCAAGGCAGTAAGACTCTCTCTGAAATAAGCTGTGTCCCTTTGCCATATTTAGAGCTGGCACACATATAAATAATGTACATATTATAATATATATTATAACAACATGTAATTTACAGATTATATCTAAAATCTGAGGCACAAGGAGGATTCCATGCTCCTGACAGCTCAACCAAGTGCATTTCTCACCCAGGAGATAAAAGTGCACGCTGTGGGATAAAAGAATAATGCAGCAGCTCTGCACTCCATGAATTCCTGCTCTGCTCCACAGCGAGACTTGGAAATAACATATTCAACTAATCTTTTTTAAAGAATGGACAGAAAGCTTCAGCAGGACTTCAGGCTGTGAAATATATATATATATATGTATAGTACACACAAAAATTAGGTGTCTAAGTGCCTCTATTTTGGACCCAACTGGTCCACCCACCTGTGCTACCTGACAGAAATGAGGGAAAACTTATTCCCTCTGGAAAGAAAGAAGCTTGGCAGGGACTGCTGGTTGAATTAGTCACAGTCTGTCTATGTTTACGACTCCACCTTGTACCTTTGTGAGAAAGCAGCACAATTAGTTGGGAGCTGAAGGGAATTTGCTTTGTAATGTCTTTATTTTCCCCTGGGATTCCAAGTGTGTGCTGGTTCCTACAATGAGTCAGATTCAGACATCCTGGAAAAATAGATATATAATGAGTCTCACTCTTAACGTGTGAATAAGAGAGGAAGAAAAACAGAGAACTGAGTGGCTTTAGCACAAGAAAGTAATAAAGGTTGTGGTGTGACAGTAACTGGACTGGATGATGCTTGTGGGTCCTTTCCAGCCCAGCATGTTCTGGGATTCTGGGGATTCTGTGATTGGGCTCCAGTGCTATTTTCCATAAAGATTTTTTTTTTTCCTCCCACCAAAGAAAGATCAATGACAAGAGTTCAGTGATGGACATCAAAATTATTAAGAGTTGGAAAGCCCAGAGCAGTTTTTACTCCTCTGTGTTTAATTCAGGAGTAAGAGAACTGTTGTTGGACAGTTTAGGAGAAATCATCTTTTAATCCAGCAATCCTAAATCAAGATATTCCATAGATATCCGAGCAATCCTTGCCAGTCTTTCCATATCTTTTCCCTACTCTGAACCTGAGACATGAGAGACATTTCACCTCAGACTGGGGGGTGTTATAGAACAGTGTGCCCCCCTTTTCCATTTTATCACCCCCAGCATATTCAAAAATGAGCTCCTCAAGGACAAATATGATGAACTTGAGTAACAATTGTTGTTTCTTTGTTGCATCAACCATTATCATTTTAATTAAAATGGAATTTAAATTGAAGTTCATGTTTCAACACCAACTCTAATCCACCAGCTAACATTTTTTGTTCCATAGCGTTAAAGTTGCAAAATATATTTCACAAACCCAAAACAAAAAAAGAAGTGAAACAGTATAACAAAGGTAATCCTTAGTTGTTCATGGAAAATCATGTTTGATATGCCAATGTTATCTTATGTTGTTACTACCTAGTATCACTGATTTGAATTTAGAAAGAATTCTTTGGCAAACCAAGCCCTCTCCCTGCTTTTTTCGTGTGCTGCTCACTCAGCTGGGAGTAAAACTCCTGATGTACTTCTGGCAGGGTTAATAATGACATCCAAAAACTAAATGGGAAGGAGATAAAAGACTTCTTGTAGTACTTGTGGTTTCAGAATTGATCTGGTTCCTCCTGCTAAAAGAGAAGTCAAGCAAAACCAAAGCCCAACCACGCTCTTCTGAAATGCTTTTTAATTTTATTTCTCCTGTAAAGAGCGAGTGCAGGACTGGGTTGATGCTGCTCAGGGCTTTTCTAAGGAACAATTAGCAGCTGATCCCTCTCCTCCAAGAGGGCAAAGCAGGAGGTTTCCTGGGGCAGCAAAGTGTGGAGTGAATGTTATTTCTGTGAATTTAACAAAGTCTTGCAGCAGAACCATCGCCTGAAAATTTGTAGTAAGTTTGGTTCTAAGCCTGAGTAATGTGCAGTCCTGAGGACAACTGTTCCTCAGCACAATATTAGATTACAAAGAAGGAAAAAAGTAAAAAGAAAGCCTATAAATATGGAAGGAATAATATTTTATTGGTTTAAAATATTAATTTACCCTGTGTAGTGAATATTCACAAACATATGGAATCACAGAATCCTTTGGGCTGGAGGGAACCTTAAAGGCCATTTAGTTCCACCCCTAGAAGGGTGAGACCCTAAAAAGCCTTCTGGACCCTAGAAGGTGTCTAGGGGACACCTTTCCCTGGACCAGATTGCTCCAGGGCCCATCCAAGTGGAATTTGGATATGTAAATTAAAATGCACAGGTCCATACCTCACATGTGTTCTTTCAGATGCAAATACATGTTTTTCTCCGTTTTCTTCCCATTACAACACAAATTATTCACCTGCAGAATTGCTGTGAGAATGAAGATGTTGATGCATCATGAAATTCATTTTCTATTCTGTAGAAGGCTGCTTATCACATTTTTTTCTTAATAATGTACTAATCATATCCCCAACCTGTTACATCAGGAAGAACCTCAGGGCCCATTAGAGAAGATAATTCAGCATCAGACAGAAATAATCAATAGGATGTTCAAGCCCTCTTTTTTTTTTTTTATTCTTTGCCAGACAGTATTATTATGGAAATTATTCAGAAAACACCAGCCAGGCTGAGCAGAACTCTGATACAATCACAGCAATTTGTCACATCAAAAAATGTTATGGGGCTTCTGAAGGGCCAGGGAGGAATGTTTGGGGAGTGTGTAAAACTCACTGTGGGGCTGTGGAGGTGAGTGGGGCTTAATATGGGATATATGGATGCCCCTGGATCCCTGGAAGTGTCCCAGGCCAGGCTGGACGGGGCTTGGAGCACCCTGGGCTGGTGGAAGGTGTCCCTGCCCAGGGCAGGGGGTGGCACTGGGTGGGCTTTAAGGTCCCTCCCAACCCGTTCTGTGACTCAGAAGATCACAGAAGGTGGTTTGGCAGGAGCAAAGCAGCTCCCTTTGAACCCCTTATCCCTCTCTTTTCCCACCTTGATCCCTCCCTTTCCACACCTTTTGGTCCATTTTCTGAATCCCAGGATCAGAGAACACCTTCCACCAAGCCATGTCAGCCTTGCTTTGGTGAAGGGGCCACTTGTCAGGGTGAGGAACTGGGGAACACAAGAGGCAGAGGAACAAAAATTACAGGATTTGATTTCAAAACCCACAATGGTGAAAAATACAAAAAAAAACCCTTCACAAAAATAACTTCCAAAAAATGATGTGCGACATACAATGATTTTATTTAATAGTCAGGTTTCTAACATGCTAATCTAATGTTTGTGAATAATAGAAATAGTTAACTTAGACAAGAGCATTTGTAAAACTCCAAAGAACTATTTTGGTCTCAAGTTAGAACTCTATTAGCTTTCCCTGATAAATTAGCACAGGAGATTATTTTTTAAATGAATCTCTAATTAGACTTCATTAATGGCAATGTTATCTCTTGCAAATTCCTTTCCTTCATTAAGGAGATGTTTCCTACTTTTCATATGAAATATTCAAACTAATTATTTCAAAATGAACACAGGTTTAAAATAATCCAGCCTGAAGATGGATGGGATGTTCAAAGGCAGAGGGAGACCTGGGACTGTGCTTTCATTGACAAAAATGACCTGGCTGATGGTTTTGTCTGTAGCAACAGCCTCTTTATGTCATTTGATACCATGAAAACAGTGTTTAATTCACTTAGATAAGTTTCTAGGTCTGCCTTGATTCTGTGGTGTCTAATAAGGACAAAGGCTATGAGGTGGTGGAAGGTTTGGTGGAGCTTCTGTCTTTGAAATCTCCAGAAACTCATTGCAAGACCAAACTTTAGCAGTAATTTTTATGTATTTACATATTTATATATTTATTTAGTAGAAGGAATGGAGTGATAAGAAGAAAAAGAAGCATTAATGCTCTTTGTTTCCTGGTAAAAATTCCCCTGGAGATTTGAGCAAAATATAATATATACTTTCCTTTAAAATAAAAGCCTGTTTCCTCAATTTATTTTTCAGTGTGCAAAATGCAAGGAGATTTTGGATAATCTACCAAAATAAGCTGTGCAAAGTGCTGTTATTATGGGAAAGAATAAAGGTAGGGAGACAAAGGAGTCAGTGCTGAATACACAGTGCCAGGAATGCAAAACTACTGAATGTTCTCTTTTTTGCTAACTCTAAATATTCTTGTTTGTACAGAAGTACGTGACATAAAAAATAATGCCAATCAACTGTCAGTTTTGGCAGAGATTATTCTTTGAAGTTGTTATAGGTGATGGATTAAAAATCTCTTTTGATTTTAGCTTCAGCCATTCTTATGTTTGTCCATGTTATTATTTTCCTTTTGTCCTGTTGAATTTGTTGTCTTTTGATGAGCTAAATTCTATCTTATATTTGTGTTTCTATGGCCTCTTTTTATTGTTGTTTATTCACCACTGAACCTGAATATGCTGGTGGTCAGGGCCAAGACTTTAGGAAAAAAAATAATACAACAGGATAACTAAAATCCAGGGATAACTAGGATTCCAACCATTATTAGGCAGGACTAGGTCATTATTCTCTCAACAACATGCTGGTTTCTCTCACTTAACTGACTGAAGAATCTGAATTATTTTATTCTCTCCAGCCCCAGTTCATGCAGAGTCTTGGGAAATGAGGATGAGAGCAAAGCAAGTAAAGAAGACTGAAAATGCTTGGAAAAAATGTTACTTTTAAACAGACTCCCCACCTAGAAATCAGCTGCCTGCTCCACAGGCCTCAGGAATCCTTTCCAGAACATCAGTTCTCCATTATTCCTCCCATCACCAGTTTATAATTCTGGTTTTTATCAAAGAACTGACCAAAGAATTGGACCAATGTATTTGAAGTTAATTCTGGTGCCTCTCAGTAATCACCCTCCAGTAACAACACCGTTGGTTTTTGAAATGAGAACTTGGTGAGCTTCGCTCCTTGTTTGCTTGCTCAGGGATTTGTACACACAGTGGTTAATTCTCTAACGCAGGATTTATTCAGATGACTTAAAAAAAATTAGCATCCTATGATTTGTTTACAGAATAGAAAAAATAGCAAACTGGAGGAGGGCATGGAAGAAAAATGCTCTCTTGAGAATAAACATCACCCTGCTGGCAGCAGAGAGAGGGCTGGGCACCAGCTCTCTGAGCAGATTCTAAAGAGGAGCCGAGAAACAACATTTCACTTTTTTTGGCTGAGCAAGGGGAACAAACTGAACACATCAGCACAAAATTAAGTCTTAGACCACGGGGCATAGAATTCTCAGTGGTGGTTCAGGAACCTGTTTCAGATCAGACATGGAAGGAACTGAACTGGGCGAGGGAGGGGATTGTCCCCTCTGCTCTGAGCTGGGGCAGTGAGTGCTGGGGGCAGTTTTGGGGGGCACAACGAAAGAAAGATCTAAAGCTGTTGGAGAGTGTCCAAAGGAGGGACATGGATGTGATGAAGGGTCTGGAGGGGCCATTGAGGAGCAGCTGAGGGCACTTGGTGTGTTCAGCTGGAGAAGAGGAGACTGAGGGGACACCTCTCTGCAGTTCCAGTGCTCAGTACAGAAGCCAAAACTTCTGATATGGTATGAGACAAGGTAGGATAGAGCACTGTATCAAAGGAACTGTATTAAAACAAAGCTATTAAAGCAAGCAAAATAAGAAATAATTATTATTAAGGAGAGATTGATGTAACTGACCCAGACTAAAGGTCTCCACACACCCTCCAAGGAGGATTATGTTGGAAGAACCACATGAAAGTGGTTCATATGGACTTTCATAGTCATCTGTCCCCCGGTGCCTCACCTTCAGGGTGTTAATTCGGGGTTTGGAGCCAGATGGGTGTTCAGTGCAACCAAAATCATCCCACGATGTCCCTCTCAGCTCATCCCTGATGGCTTTGCAGACAGGGCATCGTCCAAGCTGCTTGCCCCCATTCCCAGGGCAGTGTCCTGCCCCAGGGATGCTGCATGGCCTTGGTGGCTGCTGTGTCACCCAGGGGTGGCTGTTCTGGAAGGAGCCAGGAACACACAGGAGAAAAAATGTGTTCTAATCAGTGTGGAGGCTTCTGGCACTGAGTGAGGGAGTTTCATGGACAGGCAACACTCTTTTTGTTAAAAATACTATTTTATGATATCGAGTGAGGGTGAACTGTATGAAGTGGTGGGAGAGAATTGTGTGTGTTGAAACTGCTCCCTGGGAAAGAAGGAACTTTGGAAAACGTTGCCTAAAACTTGAATTATCCAAATTGAAGAATGCAGCTTTTGTTCTTTTTGCACTGCTAATCTCCTATTAAAGATGAAAAGGAGATCCTTCTTTTATTTCTTCTGCATAAGAAAAAAGAAATGGAAGACAAGCTTATAAATATTGCCATTCTATAATTCTGGGGTAGCTTTTAGAAATGATGAGGCATAAAAAGTGTTAGCACACTGTAAAATATCAAAGGCAGTCATTCCTTCGTGCCCTGCTTTATTATTCTAATAAACAGAAACAATTCCAAAGAGTAACTTTATGTAGATGAACCAATCATAATAATTACCCTTTTATTCCTAATGGGGAGCCCTCATGAAATCTCCTGTTAGTAAGTCCTCCATCTCTGAGTAATCACACAGTTAATGTGACTGATGTTCATGAGGATAACACAGAGCCTGGTTTATGGGAGGTGTTTGTTAATTGAGCAGCTGCTGGACTGAGAAGTGCTGTGTTACAAAACCCATCCACTCTCCGGGGCATTTGGGGAAATTTCATATTTGCTGAATGAAAAAGAAGAAGAAAAAAAAAAAAAAGACAAGGAATTCTCCTTCTCCCCCCAAAAAAACCCCAACAACCCCCCCAGTCTGGTCATTTGCTGCAGTGCTTTTAGAGTTCAGCACAGTCTGAGCCTTCTCAAGGCTAATCAGAAGAGGATATTAATTCCAATGACACACAGACTCAGTTGTGTGATCATTCCTCACTGGATAAACTCCTCACTCTCAAATTTCCCCCCCCTGCAGACTAACCTATTTAAGATTTGTCTGGGATTTGCTTACCAAGGAAGGAAAATACGTACGAGCAGTCCCATGATGCAGAATGCTTTGATTTCTTCTGGTTTAATTCTTCCTCCTACAAATACGTGTTGAGCCAGCAAGTTAATTCATGAATATTTAACTAAATTTTGTTTAGGGTGGCTGTAAATAAGAATAAATTGTGGTTGCTGGGAAAATAACTACGAGGAGAGGGAGATTTCTAAATGCATGTAAATGGCAGGCAATGCCCAGGTTTCAGCTGCTCACCTTCCCTGAGGAAAAATGTGGGGAATGTGAAGTTGTCTTTTCAGTAGCTGTAGAAGTAGCTGAAATAAAACCCTGAAAATGTGTTTGTTCAAAGCAATGAATGATTGCAGGGTTAGGGTGGCACAAAATGAACCTGAGTGCTCCCAGACTGATATCACGGATAAAACATCATAGTCACATCACCTGCAAGAACAACAAGAAATACACTTATAACATCAAAACATACTTTCAGGTGATTTCTAAAGCAGGGTATTTCAGTGATCAGGGAAAGAGAGGGGAAAGGATAACTGGGAGAGGATTTATTTCAGCGTAGGTGATGTGTCCTCATCACAATGAGACTGCGCAGGGAGATGTTGAGGATCATCCCAGTGAGGGACAGAAAGATTTCAGGCTGATCAGTAAATGAATTGGAAAAATAATTTGGGAAATGCCCATTTTAAATTCTAAGGGTACATACAAAGTAAGGATAATATTTATGCATATAAAGGGTTACATTTTATTCCTCAGAATGTAAGGGGAAAAAAAAGCCCCCACATCTATTTATGCATTAAAAGAGAACATAAGGTGCAGAAATTCAAATTACACTTGTTAACATGGAACCATGCTAGTTTTCCATCAGATATTCTTGATCCATGTCAGATGCCTCAGACAACTCAATGTCTGCACTAAGCCCGTGCAGAATAAAAGGCTCAAGCAAAGCAGGACAGGTACACAAATGAGCCCTGCTGTCATCTCAAGGCCCAGAATTACTGTCATCCCCTCAGCACATCCCATGGCTCCGGGGGATTTGCAGAAATCTCACTTCCCTGAGCAGCAAGAGTGCCTGGTTATCTCCTTTCCTTGCCATCCATGCGGTTTGTGGACATGAAACCTCAGCAGAAGGGCAGATCTCTGGAGCTCAGCCCACACTTGGGTTGTTCCTGCAGAAAACCAGCCCTTTTGTTTTCATCCCTGTGCTGAATTGCCTTGGATTGTAATTCCCACCTGGATCCCTGGAAGTGTCCCAGGCCAGGTTGGAGCAACCTGGGCTGGTGGAAGGTGTCCCTGCCCAGGGCAGGGGTGGCA
>JAYRBT010000005.1:25209243-25231553 GCA_036023395.1 Myiotriccus ornatus | reverse complement strand
CCAAAAAATATATTTGCAAGAGAAATATTTAAAAATTGGAAGCAACTCTCGCCCTGGATCACAGCCCTGTGAAGACCAACCAAGACAACATTTTGCTCTTGAATCTCTTGTAAATCACCAGACTTCCAGTGCCCTTTAATTTCTGAACTTTCCAAACTCTTTGAAGGAACTTCTGGGTTGAACTTAAGACACCATCAGGGGTAGCTGCAGTTTGTAACTTTGAGGATTGTCCTCAAGAGTAAGGGGCCAAAAGAATTCAGTTTAATCTCCTGTCTGAGCAGGGATGAGTCCCAGCAGACCAGTTCCCACAAAGCCACGATCAGATCAGGGCAGGTAGAACCTGCTATAAACCATTTATTTTCTTTTACCTGGAACCCCCGTGTATGTGAAAAATGAGGCTGGGGGAGAGAATGACCACTGCTCATAGACTGAAAGTTATTTTGCTGCATCTGCAACACACTCTGGAACACAAAATGATGTGATCTGTGTGTTCTGTGAGGAAAAATAGAGCTGGTTAGAAGTGTAAATGCTGAATTTTCTCAGTCTCACACAGAAAACCAACCAGGTGAGAGGGACCTGAAAGAACAGGAGTTCATAAAAGTGTCATCACAGGCTTCCATTTTTATATTCCAATTTAGAAAGTTTCTACTTTTTTGTAGGAAACCAGGGCTATCAAACATTCTACTTCACATCTGCATTGAAATAGAAGCCCTGAACTTATCAAACTTCATGTTTTTCTACAGTTTTGAATAAGAATATTTTATTTCCCACCTGCCTTGAAACAGAATTTCTATTAAATTTTTACAGAAAAATATTCCTATTTGATGGAAAAGTTGGCAAACTGTGTGTGGAACATGAAGGGAGGGTTTGCTGTCCCCTTACACCACGTTCCTGTCTACAGCAAAAGCTGATGGCAGGAGAGGGGTGTCATTCCCCCAAAATACCCTCCCAGCTGCACTAATTCCATCTCAGGAGCTTCCTAAATCTGCACTGTCTTAAAATGTAGATCACCTCTCTCTTTTTCTTTCTAAATCTCTTCTAAATTAAGGTTTTCTCAGCATCCTGCCGCACATATTATGTATATATTTAATGAATGACAAACCACTCCCTTGCATTAATTTTTTATTTTTTTTTTGAATACTCTTTTTTTTTTTCTTTTGAATCCTCATTTTTTCAAGTCAAAAATTGCTGTGAGCAACTGTTGGCTGCCCATGATCCTCAACTCTCCTTCTCCTTGCCTACTGAGAAGCTCAATCAGTTTATCACCACACACAAAACACTTCATAACTCTGATTTCCCTTGCTAATAAAAACCTTACTTAAAATTATTTAGAATTTTCAGATGGTTATAAAACCTTCTGCCCATTTGTACCAGAAAACCCACCATGTGTACTTTATTTTAATAATTTCGTTCTATATATGTGTCATTCCCAGAACGTGCCACCTCAGTCCTTGTTTTTTGCTGCACTTGGAGTGCTCTGGGTTTTCTTAACTTACACTGAATGCCTGATGAACATATTGAACACTGCAAAAATCCCGTTGGGCTGATGAAATTCTAAACTGGAAATCACCAAAAGAGCAATTTGGGGGTAGAAATAACAGCTGACAAGGCCGAGGCCTTGAGCAGGTTTTCATTTTCAACCTTCTGTCCCTGTTAACTCATCTTTTTAAAAATAACTGGAGGGAGAGTAAATTAGCAGCAGATCGCCCAGTTATTCCAGTAATGGGAGCTCCCTGTTCACAGCCCTTTATTTTAATTTGATCCCTTTCCTAAAGTGCCTCAAAACCCACGGAGCCTGAAGGTTTGGCTTGTGAGAATGGCTTTAATCTTGCAATGGTTTTACACCTGACAGGCCACACGGCACTGGTGGATGTTTGATGCAAACTTAATCTTAATTTATTTCTTCTGCCAAACATTTGTTTCGAATTTGACAGCCTAAATATCCCCAGGAAAACACCCCACCTACAGATTTAAAATGGGAACTGGGCTGGAATAATGTGGTTTACCTACAAGACACAGTTCTTTGAGTGTTGTTATAAAATCTATTATCAAAATGCTTTTTGCTTTCTTTGGGTAATTAATGATATAATACAGAGACTACAAAATCATCTGATGATTTGCAATATGAAGATCACATAACCACGTGTATATAATAGTCATTAAATTGAGTGTTGTATACTCATATGCAACATGGACAGACTCAGAGCTGTATATTCAGTTTAACAACCTAAATGTTTTATTCCATTCGTATCTATATAATGTTTTATTCCATTTTTATATGCACAGACACATTTTGTTCTGCAACCCACTACGAGACCATTCCTTCTGTCCTCTTTAAAGTTTGTTGCCTGTGGATTTGTGGCCCCATCAGGTCCAAAGCCCGTGGAAAACACTGTGGACATAAAGGGTGGCAACAAGTGGATTAGGAAAAAAAATGGGACTGAAAAGGTGTGATTTAAAGGGGCAGAGAACTGGGATTAGCTGGGGGATAAATGTTGCACAGTGGCATTTGTCAAATGAACGGAGCCAAAGAAGGCAGGCTGGGAACGTCCAGAGCCCTGGCAAGAACTGGGATGGTGGAAAGGAGATTAATGGAGATGAAGACTTTGAATGGCTGAGCCAGAATGAGCAGTTCAGGATGATGAGGGGCAACCCAAGTTTGGAGGTGGTGGGAAGAGCAGTGGGATCTCTGCTCACAACACAACACAACTGGAAGTCCAAGTTACCGTCCTGGCTGGAGCCAGCCATGGGGTGGGCAAAAGGTGGGAGCACCTCCAGCCCTGTTTTCATGAAATGTATGTGTAAATCTGGGTATTTTCAACCTGATTTCATCTTTACTGGTCAAGAAAATCTCACAATGGACCCACTGAATTAAACACGTACTTAGAAAAGCTAAACTGTGTTTAGTTTTCAACTCCTGGAAGTGGAGAAAGTGCCAATTCAGCTGCACTTCAGCAGCATTTCTTCAATTCAGGAGCCACTTGGATATTTCTTGGTAAAATTATTGCCAGTAAGTGCATCATTTTGTCACCCCACTTTTCCCTTTGAGGTGAACAGAGGGCAATTCTAAGGACTTCTGCTGATTTCCCACAATAAATGACTTTTGGGAGTATCTGAGGATAAAAAAAAACTCTCTTCAGTAAATAAGAGAAACTTTTGCAGTGAATTCAGCCTTTTTGTCATTGTTGTACCTGCAGAATTAGGGAGCTCACTTGCATTGGGAAGAAACTTAAAGCCCCCTTGAAAGTGAATTTATTGAGTGCTAAAACTACTGGATTTCTTTAAAACAGCAGCTTTGTAAAGCTGAGACCTCTTCTATCCTTGGATAAGTGACACGAATAGAATAGTCCTGACAGCACCAGAACTTGGTAGAAAAAGGAAATAAGTTCTGCTTCCATGAGTGAATTAAAATCAAAAAATGAATGGAGTTCATGAGAATTCACTTGGGTTTGAAGCATCCGGGTGGAAAAAAAAAGCCATTCAGAGGAAACTAAAGCCAGGGCTCAGTCCTAAAAACTACCAAAGTTTTGAATTATTGAAATGCTGTTTCATATTGAAATATTTTAGGCCACGTGCCCCTGCAGGAGATTCAAAGCAATGTGCTGTTCAATATTTACTGTTCCTTTAAAACATAGTTTGGTGTTTCTTTTTTTTAAATTTAGGCAGCAGCTCCTGGCCCTGTGTGCACACACAGAAAACTATTAATTAAAAATGCTCACACAGAGAATCCCTTTAAACTCAGGCAATAATAACTGTAAAAGGAGCTGAAAGCAAACATCTGCACTTCCTGGATTCCAGGTTATTGGTAATTATTCCCCTTGGAATTTATTAGCCTTGTGTAGGCAAAACAAGCCCGCCAGTTTAGAGCAGGTAATGGAAATCCTTCCCCTGGTACCTGTAAAGGCTCCACATTCCTGTCTGAGCACTTTAGGAGAGGTTTTGACTCCCCAAAGCCAAATCACAGCAAGATGCAGGGGGAATTGTTCTCGTTTTCCAGCCTTTAAGGCTCTTTTCCAGCTTTCCCAATATAAATCTGCCTGCAGGAAGGGTCTTTCCAATTCCAGAGCTCCCCAGGCGCTCAAATCATTCCAAATCTCGGAATAAAAGCGAACGCAGGGTGATATAAAATACAGGACCGATGTACACAGAATTACAGCCACATTTTTGGGGTTCTGTTTATTCTGTGCACTCTGCTGGCCCGTGTAGCTGCTCTGAAAGGTTTTTTGTTGTATCACTGATCCTTTTGAAGCACTGAAAGAAGTTCTCATGCCATCATTTTAATAAAGGCAAATGCTTTTAAACAGAAGAGGCAATAAAACAGTTCCATTATGGAGTAAAAAAGCAGCTTAATTTCAAGATATTTGCTTCCTTTTTTCCCAAATTACTTGATTCACTGCAATTTTTTTTTTCCCAATTTCTTCCACAATAGTTTCCCAATTTGGGGTATCAATTTAGTCTTCTGTAAGATCTAAGATTAAAAAAATAGCAGTAAATAAGCTGCAAGTTAGGCAGAGCTTACAGCCATCCCCAGTGTCCTGCTGAAGCTCTCCCAGGCAGGTCTTCAGATTTGTGTCAGTTTTTTTCAATTTTCAAGACCTTGAAAAACTTGCTGTGTGCCTATGTATGAGAAAAGGAAACACTCAAACCCTCAGAAAGCATTTACCCTCATTTTCCATCATTTCTGTTGCAATGTCCTCTGTGATCTATATTTGACATTAAAACAACTGGTAGGAAATATCTTTTTAATCTTTTAAGATGCATCATAAAATATCAAACAGTAAATATAGCTTATCCAGGGTCATCTGCATGTCATTAATTAATTGAATAATTTAAGTTGAAAAATTCTGAACTCGTACAACCCAGATTCTCTTTCAAAGTGGCTCAAAATTAGATCAGGTTGCTCTGAGACCTGATCAGTCAAACCTGGAAAATCTCAAGGGTGGAGATTCCACAAGATTTCTCTGCAAACTGTTCCAATTTGGCCCTCTTCAAAATCTAAAAAATTAAAAAAAAAAAAAAGGAAATTATTAGATTGAATCAATTAATTGTATCATTCAAATAAGTCAAATTTCATCATGTCTCCCATCAGTGTTCACCACTGAGAAGTGTCTGAACTCATCTTCTCCCTACCCTTCTGAGATACTTGTTCCCAAAGAAAACCTTGATGGAAACCATTTAATAATTAATTCCCTTTTGGTGCCATCTGGATACAGGCCAGATTAATAATTGAAGCACTATTATAAATAAGTAAATGGATAAATAAGTAAATAAAGAAATGCAATATCTATCAGTGTTTCAGTCACTGGATCATCTATACCAAAAGCCTGGGGGATGAATAAGGAGTAGAATCCCAGAATCCCAAAATGTGTTGAGCTGGAAGGGACCCACGAGGATCACCGACTCCAGCTGCTGGCAGTGCCAGGTTTTTGAAGCACGGCAGGTTTTGGGGGGATTTGTGTGGGGAAGGTGCCAGTTCCTCTGCCCTGCTCTCCAGATTGATCCTGGGACATTCCTGAGGCTGTGGCTGTGCCAGGCCCAGGGACACAAAGCCAACAGAACCATCTCTTTGGCCAAGAGAACCATCTAATTCCACGTGTCTTTGGCTCAAGGCTTACAAGGGGGTCACTGCTCACCTGCTATTTATGAAAATGGAGTTTAGGGTGGATTTGAAGCAGTTTCTGCTCCACACTGCCAATTTTTCCCGCCGTCTCTTCCTTCTCTTCTTTTTCCATGCAGACAGAAAGGGTTCCAGCCTTCAGCAGGACAGATCCCTCCGTGCCACACAAAGCCCCTGATTCCTGAGTGTGTCAGAATTCCAAGCACACAGGAACAAACCCCAGACAGGTAGTTGTCACTCAACCTTCAGGAGATGCTGTGGGCTTGTACCCTGGAACAGAAACATGGAATCAGAGAATCCCAGAGTGGTTTGGGTTGGAAGGGACCTTAAATCCCATCCAATCCCACCCAGTGCCATGGGCAGGGACACCTTCCACCAGCCCAGGGTGCTCCAAGCCCCGTCCAGCCTGGCCTGGGACACTTCCAGGGATCCAGGGGCAGCCACAGCTTCTCTGGGCACCCTGTGCCAGGGCCTGCCCACCCTCCCAGCCAGGAATTCCTTCCCAATATCAAATTTTATTTCCTCATATCATTTTGATTAATAAGAGAGTAATCGACTGTTATTAATGAAGACTATTGAATAAAAGTGAAACAAGACCATCTCACATGGAATCCAACTGGCAGCCAAGGAACTGAACTTGGAAGAGATTTTCACCCTTCTGGTAAGTTTTATTTTGCCTTTCTGGGAAGCTCCCGAAGTTTACCTTGGGAGTAAATCTTGGAGCACTAAGAACTGTCTGAAAACTATTTAATACAGGTAATTGTGATCCCTTCATTCATCTCGGGGCACAGCTTGAGCTCATGGAGTGTTTAAGGTATTGGATACAAAGCTATCAATCCAGAAGGTTCCAGGTGCTGCAGTGTTGTCACAATTATTTTTGTGAGGTTAATATAAAAATAAATATCTCTGCCATCAAAATATGATTGGTTGAATATGAAGCAGAATTCTCAGGTAAAGGAAGAAAATTCATGGGTTGCTGTAGAATATGCAATTATGGTATCATCTCCCTTCCAACTGGCAACATATTCTGGGATTAGAAACTGAAAATCGTGTTTGTTCCTTCTCAGGACCTGGAATAATTCTCCAGCCAACACAAATGAGTTTACCTGGGGATACATTTGACTGATTGCCACAACACTAACACTAAGTTTAATCCCAAGAGGAAGATCATAATGTCATCTTATAATATATCCTCATTTCCAACCCATTGATAACAAAAATCTTTCACATGTCCATCCCAAAATTTGTGTTGCAGAGGAGCCAGAAAAAAAAACCCAAACCCTCAATATCTTTTGTGTCAAAGATGAGGATGATTTGCATCTACACATTTGTTCTCTTCGTGCCACCCTCCTTTACTTTGCCAAGGATTTAAATGCCTGCTGGAAAGCTCCTCTGGTTGATTACTGTGTCCTGATGACAAAATTCTGGGTCCATTCTGATTATTAATGATAATGAGAAATAAAGAAATCAGGGGAGAGGGCCCATAAATCCTTGGGAGAGAAGGCCCTGACTAAATGTTTGTGTTGTTGTGGTGATTACCAGAGCTAATCTATCCTCCCATCTCTAACAGCAACACTGGGCCAAGTTCTCGGGGGGATAAATCATTCTGGGGCTTGTACTGTAGAGGGTTTGGCTTGGATGGCAGGTTGGGGTTGTTTTCTCCCACTATTTTTGTTCTCTGCAATGAAATAAGGTCTCCCTCCTCCTCCAGAACACCTCCCCGGTTACGGGAGGTTTGATCACTGTAATTGAATATTTCTTTTGCTCCAAACCGTTGTAAAATATCCCTTTTTTCTTTTTAAATATTGGCATAAAATGAGTAGGTTAATCTGTGGCACAGCCTGAAAACAGCCTAATTTTTTAAAAAGGCAAACAAAACACAAAGTCTGACCTGCAGCTCTTTTACCTGTCAAACCAAAGGCCAGCAACAGTAAATCCCAGATGCTGGAGACAGTAATATTTCTTTTGTTAAAGCAGCACTTGTGTGTTGTTGAGAGCACAGGCCAAGGTGTCTTTTAACTTGCCCGGTCGAGCATTGAAGAAAAATGGCTCAATCCATTTCCCAAATCTTTGTGCTTTGTCCCCAGTTATTTTTGAATGTGCTCTTTTGACAGATTGTCAAGAAGGGGAGTTAACAGGCTTGGCTTTTGTGGTCAGACATGCCAAGCACCGAGGAGCAGAGCTCTGGAAACACCAGTGTGGACAGCAAATGCAGGGGATGGCAACAGTCCTCTAGTAGATGTCCTCCTGCAGATCACTGACATCTTGAACCCTGCCAGAAAAGAGCTTCACAACTGACCAAAAAAGCAATTATTAGCAGAGTTTTGACAAAGAAAATATATAATCTCTCCATGGAGAGTTTTTCTAGTTTTGTGATGAGACACTGAGTCCCTAATGAGGGGCTGTGTATCCACTCTTCAGTGTACATTGGGATAATTCCAATAAAACTATTATCTAAGCTAAGGCATTAGAAGGTCCACGGAATTTGGACTGATTTCAGGTATTGAAGGAATAAATAGTTGCTTAAATGGATGTGCTGTGTCCCACACACTCACTGGAAAGTCAGAAGCGAACGCATTCTGGGGTTTTGTGAAAGATATGCTCCTCAAATCACCTCCAAATCCCCATTTTGTTGTCTTTATTTCCCATTTTCTTGGCAGTGACACAAATTAGAATGGAAGACAAAGATGTACTAAAGAACTACCAGGGATACTGATGACTAAAGCAGTGCAGAAATTCCAAGAGTTTTTGTGTGTTTCTTTGGGATTGTGGGGCTCTTTTCCCCTTCTCAATAGCCACTTGATTAACGTATCCATTTAAGTAGGAAACAGTTGTTAAGAGCATTTATTGAGTTATTAGGAAAAAAATCAGCAATAGGAGGTTGTTAAAGCGGAAGGAAAAAGGGATCAAACTGACACTTGCACTAATTACACCATCCTAAATCACTCACTGAAGGGACTAAATTGCAACATTTGTAACATCCCGACATGGATAAGATTCCACATCGTCACTAATTGTACCATTTTGACCGGCTTAATTACAACGATAACTTTCCAACGTGGAAGAGCAACAAAGTTGCATTTTTGCAAAAGGGTCTTTAGGATTTTCAACCTCTAATTAAGGAACATAAAGAGGGGTCAGAGCACACAGAATCCACCCCTGCAGCCTCGCTCCTTTGGAAGGGGATCGAAATATCAGCGGGATTTGCCACAAAGGTGAGTAAAATCTTTCCACAATTCCCGGGGCATCCCGACTTTTCACTGATCAACAGAATTAACGAATGGAAGTTGAAATGGTGAAGAGAAAGTTATAATTCTCAGTCACTGGCTGGTGCTGCCAGATGGTGGCAAAGCCCTGGCCACAAGCCTAAGCCAAGCCTCGCCCTCAAGAATTGGAAGTTTAAACATGAACCAACTGTCTGCAGTTCCCAAAGAAATCAATGGAAATGTGTGCTCGGACAGTTAATTCCCACGGTTTGATTTTGCAAGGGGTTCAGTTCTAAAAAGAACTGAAAAAAGCTCTAAAAAAGGCAAAAATCTCTGCTCAGAGGAGGAGGAGTGAGGGAGGAAGGGAAATGTGTCTCACACTCATTATTCCTAGAAGGGTCTGGAGCTGGTAAAAAGGGGGGATGTGTTGTTTATGTCCCAAAAAAACGAGCTTTATAAAAGTTCTCTTTAGCCCCTTCCACTCTTGCAATGATATTTTTCTTCCAGTTTCTTTCTACTACAAAGTAAAACATTATTTTAAAGAAAGACCTTCCATCTCTGCATGAATTAATTTGCTATAGACATTCTGGTGTGTTCTAGAGAATGACTGAAAAGCTGAAACTCCCTAATATTCTCACATTTAGTGGCTAAATTGATGTTTTTCTCTAAAGGGTTAGATACCAGGCAGATGAATGTTCCAGTTAACAGAGCAAGATGATGTTTCAAATTGCCAAGGAAACAGTTTTATTTTACTGGAGCAAATGACTTCTGACATTTTATGTTTGTTTTCTTCAGCCTGGGGTTGATGTGCCAGGCGATGATGGCAGTTTTACCAACACCAAACAGCTGGGAGCTTCATTTCCAAACCTGCGAGCTGAGACTGAAGGGAAAGCTGATTACAGCAAGCAGTGAATATTCCATTAACTGCAAAAGCAAAGGAACAAGCAGCAAGCAAACAGACAAATCCTGAGGCAACCCATTCCAAGTGGTTTGGGGTATTTAATTTGAGCTGCTCCAACCGAGATGCCAAAGGTTTTGATTGCAAGGAAATCCCGGGCTCGGCCTGTGAGGAAGAGGCTCCTCTGCAGCAAAGCTTTCTGAGAAAACACAGTTTAGGTGCCTACAATCATCTGCTGTTCTGCTGTGTTTGTAGGAAACAGAGACTTTCCTTAAAGCTGAAGTAGAAAGTAAACAGGTTTCTGGAGAGGTGAGCTCGGCTGAGTGGGTTTTCACTCCAGCAGGTCAGGGCAGCACACTCCATAATCCAAAGAAAACAAACATTTCATGCTTTTTACTCCTGGATACTGTTCTGTTTATCTCACAGATGTTGGCTTTCAGGGTGGTTGTTTTTCCTTGCAGCATAAAGGTTGAAGACACGCATTTTTGTGGCTTAATGCAAATCACCTCAAACAGAAACACTGTTTGAAATTATAGCACACTGGTGTTACAATTTCCATTCCACAACCCAGCATTGCTATTTGACCTTTCCAAATAAACAACCTTTCCAAATAAATAACCTTTCCAAATAAATCTCAAATTGTTTCAGTAACAAATAGTGATAATCTTTGGCTCTTTTACAGGAGGGGAAAGTGACAACTTGTGCCACTTCTTGCCAGTCCTGGTTAGGGATGTTTTCAGGCAGTGATTTATATTTATTCCCTATGAATTCCAGATTCACTGTTGATATTGAGCTTTCCATGGAGAAGTTGAGATCCATGGATGGTGACAATGCATCTCTGCCGTCTGGCTGTAACAAATCACCCTCATTATGCCTTCATGTTTAAGTAATAAATGCACTTTGTCCTCCAGAGAGGGGAACCAACCCCCGTGATCGATGGCTCTGCTGTGACTCAAAGGATCAACATCACTTGTGATTGTTTGAGTTTAAAAGGAAACTGTTGTTCATATCAGAGCTGGACTTTGATGACCCTTGTGGGTCCCTTCCAAGCCAGGAACTCTACTAATCCTCTTCACAAGAAACAATTGTGATCGTTACTTTTATTGCCTGTTCAGTATAATGTGAATACACTTTGGTTACTCGGTGAGTAAAAAGCCACCAGCAGATCTTTAAAAAGATGTTTTGTGTTTTGCTTTCACTCTCTGCTGCTCATTTGGGCCTGGATTCAGCAGAGCACTGCAGCCTGCTTTTGTAGCCTCGAGGACAGGGCAAAATGAAGCAGAGCCTTCGTGGAGAAAGAAAAGAATATTATCTATTTTTCCTTTTCAACAGTAATTGCTTTCACGAACAGAATCAGGTAATCACAGCCCTCCGGAAAACAAAGGCCAAAAGAAACTTCATCACCAAGAACAGCGACGGCAGAACGTTCCAGGCAGTTTTTAAATCCATGTATCTCTGCCAGAGATACGTAAATCATTCCACTAACTCGGGCAGGGGGGGGAAAAAAAATCCAAAATCATTAGCAGGACAAAAAATGTTTGATCTTTGCATTGCTGGCACACGTTTGCTGTACAGCCTGAAACAGAGAGAGGAGAGCTGGTGTTCAAATGGAATTCTGCCAGCGGGATTAAAGTCTGGTTCTCTGTTACTCTGTAATCCTCTGGATTGTGGGAGCAGCCCAGAAGGGAAGGATTTAGAAGCAACATCATCCTACAAACACACACAGCTTTATTCTTTAACCAGGGTCTCAGGGGTGCTCACACTTCAGGCCCAAAGGAGGCATTTCCTGTGACGAAATTCTTCTGTTGGTTCCTCCTTATGGAAAATATCAGGAATACACTGGCAACTCTGGGATGTTTTTACCCTTCTTCTGACCTGCAGCGACATCCAGCACCCCTTGGTTGGGTCAGTCAGGTTTCCTTGGTGCTGCTTTTCCCTTTTCCAGAAGAAAAGGATGAGCTGAAACCAGAATACAGCTGGATTTGAACAGAGAAATAATTTCAAAGGCTCATAAGAGGAACTGAGGATGTTCCAGCTGAAATTACTTCCACAGATACTCCAGAAGGCAATTTAATAAGGGGAATCCTGTTATTACCAGTGGGCTTCTTCAGAAAAACAATATTCCTTAATATGGAGAGTTGCAGGGCTGGGGGTTGTGGTTTTGTAACCTGAGGAGGAGAAGAGAACGTGAATTAAAGAGATTAAACTAATTCAATGACAAAAACCATTGTAGAGAAATCAATTTCAAATAACTAAACCAAGTTATTTGCAATTAATCAGCAAGGTCTTTTATTATGTAAATAAAGATTCTTGTGCAGATATGAAATTTAGAGGGATAAAGAGAGGAGGGTTTACAAACACATCTAGCTTAAAAATTCAGTGTTATATCTGGGAATAAATCAGGGATTATATCTGATTACAAAGCTGCTGTCTAATGCTGTGCAACTAAAACTGTCAAGGAACAACAACTCCAGAAGGAAGACACCAAACTAAGACCCACTAATTTTTACATGATGTCTTGAAAAATGACTTTCCAGCAGGAACAGCTGTTTTCTGTTTTATGCATTTTGTCTTTCCTTCCCTTGGAAAAGGAGATGTTTGGGAAGGGGTGCCTTTGAGAATATAATTTGTGATATTTTTGGCTGCCTTTCGGGGTCTTCATTTGTTCAGCCACCTGCTTGGGAAGGTGCCCTGTGGGAGTGGGTTTGGGGAAAGCCAAATCTCCGACCCTACACGCAATTTTGAATGCCTTGATCAATGATGAAATTGTGAAACGAAGGGAAATGCACCGACCAAAAGGTGAGGGAGCGATAAATGGTGGGACAGGAGGGTCCAGCAGGGCACAGGAGACACGGGCAGGGAAGATGGGCTGGCCACAACCTCAGGAGGCTGCCCTGCAGAGCAGGGTCTGGACTGCTGGAAGGAGCTGGAGAGACAGGAACAGCTGGAGAGACAGGAACAGGTGGAGAGGAGGAACAGCTGGAGGTAGAGGAACTGCTGGAGAGGAGGAACAGCTGGAGAGACAGGAACAGCTGGAGAGACAGGAACAGCTGGAGAGGAGGAACAGCTGGAGAGGAGGAACAGCTGGAGAGACAGGAACAGCTGGAGAGGAGGAACAGCTGGAGAGGGAGGAACAGCTGGAGAGGAGGAACAGCTGGAGAGGAGGAACAGCTGGAGATGGAGGAACAGCTGGAGAGGGAGGAGCAGCTGAAGAAGCAGAACCTGGGGATGCTGTTGGAGCACGTGTGGAGCCACATCCCAACCATCCCCCTTCTGGATTTGCAGGTCTGAGCCAGCAGGGAGGAGGAGAGACCTCCCCCCTCTGTTCATCCCTTGGGAGGCCAGTCTGGAGTCCTGTGTCTGGTTTGGGGCTCCCCAGGGCAAGAGAAGCAGGGAAATACTGGGGAGAGGCCACTGGGGGGCCAAGATGCCCAGGAGGCTGCAGAACAGGAGAGCCAAAGAAAGGCCCAGGAACTTGGTCTGTTGGATCTTACAAGGATGTTGGTGAGGGGAGATCAGGGCTGTCCTCAGCCATGAACTTCCCAGTACAGTTGGCTGATAGTGCAGCAGCAGAGTGGATATGAAAATCCCTGCCTGATTCAGTTAATGCTGTAAAACCAACGGTGTTAATACCAAAGTTATGCTTGAAATCATAAATTTACCCAGCCAGTTTAGGAATTCAGCTGCACCGTCTGTCTCCTTGACCTCCAGCTACAAGAGGATTCCACGGGTCGACTAAAAGACGTTGGAAGAATGACTTCATTTTAATTATCCCCCTTTCTTCATCACTGGCTTTTAAGATTGTAATTCCAGAGGTGGAACACCTACTCTTGCCTCCTGGATGGTAAATGCCACACCTCTGTTCTGCTGCAGTGTGTAACCAGGTGAGGGTCTGTCACTGGAATCAGGGGATGGGACTATCCCTAATCCAAGGGGGAAAAATGTCATTGTCCCCTGGCACTGCATGTTTGTCCCCTTTCCCTTATTTTCAAGCTACATAAATTGATTTATTAAACCAAACCAAGTAACCACAGACAACCTTCTCTCTTGGAAATTTGGAAATACAACCATTCACACGCTGTGATTTTTCATACCTGGCATTTCAAGCCAGGCAATATCTGTATTCATAGAAATTCTTGTTTATAGGTTATGTTTATAGAAATTCTTATGTTAGGGAAGAGAATTAAACAGAGATATACATGAAATGATATTATGAAGAAAGCCTGCAATGGACAATCAGGGAAATAATAATAATACAGCTTGAATGAAAGAGGTTTGGGCTAAATTAAGGCATTTTGATATTAATTCATTAACCACAAATGATTAGTTTCTGCTGCTTAAGGAATCACCATCAAAGGTATTGGCAAAAAGCAGATTTTAATGGAGTTCAATGGCAAGGTTCACTCTATTACTTACTCCATCAGTGGAGTATATCCCGGAAAATGGGATTTGGATCAATCTGGAATGATTTACATGGAGGCTGGAGGTGGAAAAGGGTCAGGGTGTAAAGGATTTGGACACAGAAGTTAAGGGAGCAAAAGGATTTAGCAGCACTTTATCATTAACCAATTTAACGTTTAAAAAAAGTGATGAACCATCACATTCATCTGAAATTGTTAAAAAGGATTAAATAAAGAATAAAGAGTCAATAAACAACCGATACTGCTCTTAATGGCGAAAATATTTACATTGTCCAACTTGTTTCTGTAAAATTAAGGCATTAATTTAAATATTGGTAGCATGAAGAATATTTTTCTGCATTTCTGCTGCACTAATTACTAATAAATATTTTAGGCATTTTTGAGTTTAAAAATGTTCAGCTAAAATTTATATATTTACTATTTTTGCTGCACTAATTACTACACTAATTACTAATAAGAAGCATCTGAGGCACTTTGAGTGTCAAAAAATAAGTTAAACTCTAAATATTTATGATTTTTGAGCTTCTTACTCAGAAAAATCTACTTTCAGACTAGTTTCCTCAGAAAGAGAACTCTAAAATAGTTGAGAAATTGATAATATGAAATATATGTCACTCCTGGTTCATTCTCTTCTCTTTACTGTAATTAGGAATAAATTACAGTTTAATCCTTTCTCTTCCATACAGCCAAAAACCAATAATGGAGTCCTCGGAGGAAAACTCTTTGGAAAACAATTTGCAATTAAAAGGAAGTGGAAAGAGTGGTTAGAACAAGAAATAACAATAATAAAGTGTAATGACTCTACAGAGATGAGACTGAAGAATCTTTGTGCAAGAATAAACACATTTTCGTGATGATATTTAATTTTAGGAACTTGCTCTGGGTTATTCATTAATATTTTAGTAAAGAGATCCGACCTTCAGTCACTATAAAGCTTTGTTGACTTCATATGGAAAAACTGGTCCAAAAAGTAGGTGCCATTAATCCAGTCAAAAAAAAAAAACCCTCAGATAAAGTACATTTTCTTGCTATGTGGGAGGAATGTTACAAGGAGCTTCATCATTCTGACATCCAAGTTCATTTACAGGCAGCATTTTTTTTCAGCGCCTGACAAGTTTCATCCAGGAGGAAAAGTCCTCTTGTGTTACAAAAGACCCGGTTGGGATCAGGGTGAGTTTTTGCTTTAATTTGAAGTTGTGTCCCTGTTAGAGCAGGACTTGCCAAGCCATGTTTCCCGGAATTGAGATGGAAAGCCAAGAACCATCTCTCCTCAAGCCGTGGTTGGACAAGCCTGGTGAAGATGGGGAATATTGAAAGGAACTCAGAAAGCTCCACACATTTGCAGAAATATTACAGTGGGAGTTCTGAGAAACTGCAAATAGCATGAAAGGAAGTGGTTTTTTGCAGCAAATGTCCATTTCTATCTGGATCTCAGTGGTCCTTCCTTGACTCTTGTTAGTATAATAATAACAACTAAAAGTTTGACAACTTTTTAAAGGTTTGGAGTTCTGAGTGTGATGAGAAAACATAGACTGTGGGTTGAAATGTGGCTTTGGGATCACTCAGAAAAGCAGAATTTTACTTAAAAGTAAATTCAGAAAACACAGGGAGAGCAGGGATGTTGGAGCAGATGACCCGCTGTGGTCTCTTCCAACCTTCCCCGTCCTGTGATCCTGGGAAATGTGGCAGATTTTGGAGCCACAGCCAAGGGCTCTGCACCACCATGGACCCAAATATTCCAGGCACAGGGAGAAGCAGGACAGCCTGGAACAGAAATACCTTGGTTTGGCTGTAGGTGGAGGTTTCTGAGCACTCTTTATCTCCAGCAGAAGTTCACTTTTTTTTAAGAAAGTGTTTCACTCATAGTTCACCCTCTGTTCTTATTTTAAAAGAGCTTTAAGGTCAGCAGACATTGCATTTATGTTTATATTAATTCAAGATGTTCAAGTTCAAGTAAAGATGCTGCTAGCTTTAAAAATAAATAAGTTTAAAAATACATAGGTTTATAGCCCCTCTTTATAAAGTTCTAAGATATTCTGATATTCTTGCATAAACTTGTTCTGTTTGCTTTATTTATCCAAATAACGAGGCAACAGAAGGACTGAACAGATAATTTGGGGAAAAAATAATGAAGACAAAATGGAGAGAAAAGAGATCATACCCATCGATAGATTGTTGCTCTTTTCCTTTCATCCTCCCCAAAGTTATTCAGCCCTGCTGAATTATTCAGTCACACATTCATGGGAAATAAAACATAAATGATGTCAACCACGTGCCTTGCTTTCCTAAGAACAGAAATGAGTCGTGAGGCTGGAACAAAATACTCTGTTGCCAGTGAAGAAGAAGCCAGAAATCAAAGTATTTCCTGCAGAAGGGAAGACAAGTCAGAGCTTCTGTGATCCAGGGACACCTGAGTAGTTCCACTCTTGCTTTTGATGTTACGTGGGGTCATTTTTCACCTGGAGCATCTTCCCATCTTTTAAAGGAAAGCCGAACACTTCCATGTCCAGTGATTATTTTAATGGATCATTATCATTCACTTGAAGAAAAAAATCAGATGAAGTCTTTATCTCCTGAAAAAGAAGGAGAGAAACCCCCCAGTAAAGAGATTGCTGGTGGCACTGGAGCACTGATTGCTCAGGGCACGCTCTGCAGCCTTCAACAACTGGGAAAAGTGAAATTAGGGCTGAGAGGCTCCTGGAAGTTGGGAAATCCAAAGCACAATCTGCACTGTTTGAAGTGGGAAGAGGGCTGGGAAGAAGCCAAGCTCCTGCTGACCAGACAAAGCCCTGGTTTGGCAGATGCACACAGGGGAACCCCAGGCCTGGCTGGGGCATCGACCCACCTTCTGCCCTGCACCTCAACTTAAAGAAGCTCTTTTTACTGAGACAGAGCTGCCCACAGCTATAAACTCTCTGTTTCAGACACAACAGATACTGCAATGTCTTTAATCTTGGAAGAATGGATGGACTTTTATTCCTTTTTATGTTGCCACTCTGATGTTGGACAGAAATTATTTCTTTGAGAGCGGAGATACTAACCCAGGGATGGTTATTACTCACAGATAATTTAATAAATAAAAGATGGTGGCATAAATTCTAATAACTGTTTTCTTCATTGTCTCAGTTTACCATTATTATTTGAAGTTTTAAACCTTTCCCTGACTAAGTAACATCTTTTAAGGCATCCTAATTTTCTCCAGCTTTATGAGAAGTGTCAGATCCTGTGACACCACTGACATCACCACGTCTCTGCTCGCAATTTGCTTTGCCTTTGAAAACAGATATTACAACACAGATATTTTTAGGGACTAATTTCACAATTCTCCGCGAAAACTGCTAAGGAAATTGTGTTTCAGCAGTGACATCTAATAAAAACTTGTAGTTTTACTTTCCTGCCAGCAGAAAGCACGAGCAGAGCTGTGTTTTCAGCTGTCCAGAGCAGTGGAGGTGGTTTGACAGGTGAGTAAAACCATCTCTCCACGTGCTCAGAGAAGAACACGCCTCACAGACACGCACCAAAAAATGGAATAATTAATCCTTAAATGAGAATGAAGTGAAACTTAAAGGTCAGCTGAGCTGGTGGGCATGTTTTGCAGCATAACAATTTCTGAAATCGTGTTGAACTTCTGCAGGTTCCCCGTTGCTGGAAATGCCAAACATCTGCTTGTGCTGAGAGTCGGCTTTGGTTGTGATTAAGATCACTCAGGCATGGAAAGGAACAGCAAAGTGTAACTTTGTTGGGGGGGAAAAACCTGAATTTTTAAGTTCTCCCTGTTGTAGAGGACTTAATCATTCATGCTGCTGCTAATGGGAAATTAAGTCTTTAAATGTCAGGCCATTGTTCTGCGTTTTTTCCCACAGCAGAACCAAGGAAAATCTCTTGTTCCTTGTAGTCTGAAGCTGATTCACTAGGAAAGGAGTAACAAGCAGACTTCTCCCTGCTGCTGGTCCTGCAGACCTCATTCCTCAGGGATGAATGCTCCACTCTGCCCTACTTGGATAGAATAAAAAAATAATATATAATGCTATAGAACAAGCATCCAAAACTGATTCGACCTCAAAGGTTTAAAACACTGCTACTGGGAGTGTAATTTTTCCAGGTTGTAAAAGGAGTACAAAACAGAAAAATCGGAAAATAAACATTTTTATTGTTTGCACTGATGTCAACTCAGTGGCCTTCAGGTGAAGGTGGGAAGGGTTAGGTGGGATACTGGGAGGGAATCCTTCCCTGGGAGGGTGGGATGCCCTGGCACAGGGTGCCCAGAGAAGCTGTGGCTGCCCCTGGATCCCTGGGAGTGTCCCAGGCCAGGTTGGACGGGGCTTGGAGCACCCTGGGCTGGTGGAAGGTGTCCCTGCCCAGGGCAGGGGTGGAACTGGATGATCTTCAAGTTCCCTTCCAACCCAAACCATTCCATGATTCTTTGATTTTATCAACACATAAATTCCCCAGCAACAAAAAACCCCCAGAGAATCATCGTTCTTGTAATGACCCCAACTGGCACTTAAAAATCCTTCCCCTATAAAATATTTGCACCTCAAAATCATGAGATGAGAGACTAAACACAAAAAGTGGACAGAAGGAAACATTAATTTCCCACCTGCATCGTATATGAGTGGATTAAAACATTGCAGCAAGTCATTTTTCCTTGGTGAGGGATGGTATTTGAACAGCAAAGCCTCACGAGGAGATGGGGCAGCTTTGGCAGAACCCATTTTGCAAACACAGGCAGCAATCTTGGTAAACAGGCACAGCATTAGAGTTTTGTTCTCATCAAACCGATCCGCGTGAGATTTTAATTTCCAAATTACAACTCGGGGTCGTTCCGTTCCAGCTAAATCAGCGACACCGTTTCTGAAATTAAATATTTTGACTTCATCGAAATAGACTGGCATTTCTTTAAAACTTATTTTAGCTGTTCCAAATGCATCGTTCCTTTTGTTTCACTCACATGTTTTTGTGCATGGATTGTTAAACACTAATGGTTTTTATTGTTACAATTGGGACATTTTTACACGTAACGCTGGAATTTTTTATTATAATTTTAAAATATTTATATTATTGCATGTTTAAATATAAAAATATATTACATCCCATGTAATATATAATATATAATATATAAAAACAAGATAATTATCTATTACAGTTATGTATTTTTATATTATATATTTATATTTATTTTATTTATGTTTATATTTATATATTTGTATTATATTTATTATTTTATTATAAATTTCTAAATTTAACGCTAACACTTCATTGTTAAAATTGTTAAATCGTTGCAATTGCTAATTTTTAACACTAATATTCTTATTATTTTTATTTTTTATATAATTCTACACTTCTATATAGAAATGTATATTATGCATTAATATGAATTTTGGCTGAGGTAAAGGATGCTCCAGGAACTGCTAACACCGAACTGATTATAAACTGTAAATCAGTAAAATCATTACTTTGCCTTCACAGAACTGATTAATATTAATGTTGCAGTGCTGTGACTCATCTGACCATGTTTCAGTTACAGCGCCCATGTCTAGAGGGGAGTTTTGTTAATTTATGTACTTGCTTTGTTGGTTTTTAATAGAGAAATGGGCGTGAAAACTGTTCAAGGTCTAGAAAATACAACCTGCTTTGTACCTGTTGTGCCTCTTTCTCGGGCAGAACAAAATTGCTCTCTGGGACAAGAAGATAAAAATGTTTTTGTGCTACAGATATGATGGAGATGGCTCTGTGTGTACTGGAAAATTTTAGAATTTCATTTGAAAAATAGGTTTATGTGCCCACACACGTGGTGGTGTCAGCAGTCCCTGGCTTTTTATCCAGGGTAATTTTCAACCCTGATGTGCAGGGTGGGTACAGAGGGAGATGGAGTGACTGTCAAGCACTGCACGTGCACCAGCCCTTGTCTGAAATAAAGATGTTTTCCTGGCAATTTTGATGAAAACATGATGTATAATAACAGCAGCAACAATAACAGAGGTGCCTTACAATAATAATATCATTAAAGGAGCTGATACTTTACAAGAAAAATGAAGGGAAGGAAAATTAATAGCAGAGCCACCAATAGACTGAATCTAAACAACCCATTGTTGTGCAGACACCTGATTTTTACATGACTATTCCAGGAAAATTGTGAGCTTTATTTCTAAGCTGGTTTGTGCATCATCTTCATTTTCTAAGCAGCAAGGAGAATTTACAAAGAGATGCTGTTCTACTTATGAGAGCTTAATAATTTAATATTATTTACAGCAAACCACTCTGTTTGCCGTGGGTTTATAGAGGGCTGCAGAGCAGGAAAGGGAAAAAAGAAGGTAAAAAGGCAAAGTAAATCGTAATTATGTCTTGCCATATGGCCCTTGATTAAGGAAGATGAGGTTTTTTACTACATTTTTAATTCAAAATGAGCTGCCCTTTGCTAATACAGCAACAACAGCATCTTGGAGGAAATATCCTCCCAAAATTCCGATGGGTCACTGCTGCCTTGGACGTTCATTAATAATTACCTTGATAAGACAGTTGTGATTAATGGACTTCAGGTGTTCCAACAGGACAAAGGGGAAATATTTGAGGCCCGGCTGAACTTCTCAGAGGGAGGGGAGGGGTTGCTCTAAAACTGACTTATAGAAGGTTAAAGTTACAGGGAAGAATATCCCAGCAGCCTCCCCACCACAGAGAGCTGCCTGATTTGGGCTCTTTGAGCCTGTTCTAGTTCTGAAAGAAAGAGATTTTGGGAGAAGAAATAAGAGTAAGTCACATTTTCCCCATCTCTGCAAGTCTGGCACAACAAAGGGTGGGTTTGTGGGACTGGGGGGGCTTTGGGTGACTGGTTTAAACTCCAAGCACCTGTCACATGCAGGCAATCTCCAGGGCCAAGGGTGGATGGGGCTTTGAAAAGTGATGGTTGTGGCAACACAACACATTATTGAATATTGTTGTCCTTTACATCTGCTTGGGGTCAGCCTGGTGTTCCCCAGCTGGAAAAGAATTCCCTCCCAGGAACAAAGACACCTTGAGTTCTCTTCTGGCATAAATCCACCCTATGGATTGCATGTAGGAACACATTCTACCCTTCTGCAGGTTAAGAGCTGCTTTCCACGAGACTTTTTTTCCTTTTTAAAAGTTTCAAGGGGAGATTTCCCTTCTGTGTCCTTCAAAGTTCTGCCCTTGCCCCCCTCCTGGCTTGGCTTGTTGCTCCGGCCTCCTCTGCCCGTGCAAAGCTCTGCTGAGGTACCTGTGCTGCTCACTGGCAATTCTGCACTGCCTTTCCCCCCACAAAATCTCTATTTTTGCTGAAATTGGAAGCAAACATCAAAGCCCAGCTCTGCCTTCCCTTGGCAGCTCAATGCCAGGCACCTCAGCAGGGTTAATTCCAGTCCTGGGGTGATGAATACTCGGTATCCTGCTTGAAGACAATATTTATATGTATTTATCTGTGCTGCTTCCAAGGAAATGTCTGGAGCACCAGAAATGGCTGCAACTGTGGCTTCTATACAAATGCAAGGTAATTATTGCAATTTCCTGGGATGGATTTCCGTTAAAACCAGCTGGAAAAGAGAAACATTTCAACGGACAGAGCGTTCTGTTCGTGTCATTTGTGTGCAAATAAGTCCTCTGAAAGGGAGAGTAAGGTGATTTTTTTTTTCTTACATATGTAAGATTTGTTTTCCACACACACAAGTTTATCCTGTCTTCTGTTATTCCAACAAAATGCATGATTTCTGTTGCTTGAGTTCCTTATGTCTAGAAGTGAACATCACGAGGTTCATCAAGGTCAAGTTCAAGGTCCTGCCACTGGATTGGGAGCTTTAATATGGAACAATAAAAAATGGGTATTGCTCTTTTTTCCTTATAAAATGTTTGCTTTTGCTTGTAATTTCAGGCATGTTTAGGGAAACACTCCGTGTTTCAAAAAGATCAGCTTGCTTTTTTGTTTCCAGTGCTCACAAAAGCATCTCCCCAAGTAACATCATCTTGACATTCACTGCGGGAGGAACGTTGGACTGAAATAAAAAAATAATAAAAAAAAATCAATAACAATATTATTCCTTGAAATCAATGATATTTCTGGGAAGAAAAGGATAAAGTTCAAATGTATTTATTTCTTTATTTAGGGAATATTAAGGTAAGGGTTTCCTTCACCCCGCTGTAAACCTGACACTCGTAGC
>JAYRBT010000005.1:25190687-25200948 GCA_036023395.1 Myiotriccus ornatus | reverse complement strand
GCACTCCCTGCCAGGCGGGGGGAGCGGGGGTGGGGTGGGCTCTGCTCCCAGGGAACAGGGACAGGAGGAGAGGGAACGGCTCCAGCTGGGCCAGGGGTTGGATACTGGGAAAATTCCTTCCCTGAAAGAGGAGTTTAGCCCTGGGACCGGCAGATGGTTGGACTTGATGATGATCTTGGAGGTCTTTTCCAGCCTTGCTGGTTCTGTGATCTCAGTATCCCATGTGGATTCCCTCCTAAAGAAATGCCTCTGGAGTCCAGGTTGTTGGGGCAAGGAAGAATTTCCCTTTGCGTCCCTTCCTGGGAAAAACACCCCCCAAATTTCGAAGGCAGAACCCAACCCTCGATGGCCAAAGCACCACTATAACAACATTAGAAAGGTGGATTTCACAGGTTTCAGAGGGAGTAGGGCCCTAAATTATTTATCCCCTGAGGTGATTTTCCTTCCAGCAAGCAAAGTGATACTGTGGTAAAAAAAAAAAAAAAATCACGTTTCCACATTAATTTTCTTCGTTACCTTAGATTTATATGAACTCATTTACATATGCTCCTGTCTCACCCTGGCTGTTTGCAGTCTTCAATTACCTTAATTTAACCAGAAATCTCTAGATAGGTCACAGCTCTCATGTTTAATGAAAAATGAGTGAAACAGGCTTAATAGAAATTCATAAGTTACTGATGTTCTTCCGAGTAACACATACATTATTTAGTTCTGAGTGATGCTCTACACATTTAACCATATTTAGGCAACTAATTGTAGTAGATTTAATGTCCCTGGGTGAGTATCTTTCACGACATCAGACAGCTCCCCAACTCACTGGATTGCTCAGCAAAGCAAAAAGCAGCTCCTGGATATTGATTGCTCTTAATATTAAGAGTTTTAATGACACCAGAATGCTTGGTAGGATAAACTAGAAAATCCCTAATTACTTCTAATATTCCCTGAACTGCTCTAAGGGAAGGTAAAGAGATAAAGAGACAATTTCTACAAGGTGTGTTTTAAAGCCTGTTGAAATAACTCATTTTTTGGTTCAGTCCTTGTGGATGTTCTGCCCCCAGCACTCGTGGCCACTAATTCCAGAAGTTAAAGGTCCCTCCTTTAAGGAGGAAAATCAGGAAAATAAGATCCTGACTCCTTTCTCCTCCTCTTTTATTACTTATTTTACATTGAGAATGCTCTAATAACAGGATGCAAACTCGCTAGTGAACTGATTTAGGCAAGGAAATGTGATTTACTCCAAATTACCTTCAAAGGGATGCTCTTCCTTTAGAAGTTACTTCTCTTCTCCCCAATATGTGATTGCATTTGACCTTGTTCTGGGCAAAGAAGTCGAGCTGGAGAGGGGAGTAAGCACTGAAATAAACCACTTTATGTGTTTTCTGGTTAGGAAAACAGAGTTTCAAACACAGAAATTCAGTGGCAGTACCAGCAGGAAACTGGGATGCATTTTGACCCACGTGGAGGCACTTCAAACCCCAAACAGGTACCTAAGGACCTCCCTAAATATTCTCCCTGAGGCTTTTTGGTGACATCAAAATGGCTACTGAGATTTTCACCCCTAATTTCATACTCTTTCCAAAATCTTTCTGCCCTAAGAGGAGCGGCACCAAAAGAACAAGTTACTAAGGTCTGGTTTTAGATGTCAAAGCTGAAAGTGAAGCTCCAACCTGAAGCTTCACCTGCACAGATCCCTCCTTTTCATTGGGAATGAGGTATTTCATCCCAGGGATTGGGGTGTTTCTGTTAATATGATGTACCCTGAAATCCACGGGATTCACGGATCTGCATCCTGCAGATCCTCAGCCCAACAGCAGCTGAGGAGATTTGACAGCATCTCATAAATCTTTCAGTCAACCCCAGGCAGGATTAGGCTTTTTATTGCAAACTTTTTGACACGTTTCTTTGTGGGTTCAGGATCCTGGGCTGGCTCATCCCTGCGTATTTACACCATGGCAGAGCCCGGGAAAAAATGATGCCTCGTCCTGATAGTGTCACCTCAGTCCTGGCAAAGAAACCTCGACAGGTTGATGGAGAAATACAAGATTTCTCTTGTAGTTATGAGTTTAATACTTATTTAGCTGCAAAACTGGTGCCATAAAAAAGCCAATAGTTCATGTGACAGCTGAAATTGTGAAGGGGGTGCCTGGATGTGCATGGAAACACTGACAAGTGAAACTGCAAGGAAACAACAAAATTCCTGACAGAAATTGCAATTTTTTTTTTTTCCTACTGAGAATAAGACGTGTCTCAGTTGAAGAATTTTCACGAGAATGTTCAGTACAAAGTCACTATCAAATAAACCAAAAAAACCAAAATAAACTATTTGAAAATATAGTTACTCTGCTGTTAAATGTCTGTAGAGTGATTCAGTGTTTCCAAAAAGAGCAGGGAACCTCTTTGATCACGTGTCTGCAGGAGAGACAGTGATTTATGAATCAGGCTGCATGTCAAAGCTAATTTAAACATTTCACTTCCATGTGCTGCAAACTAGCAAATTCTTTAATGGAGTTGAAAGTGTGTTGCAAAGCAATCAAAAGTCAAATGCTGGGTTACTAAACGTAGTTTTGTATATATTAATGTATATTATTTCTATATACGTCTATAAACATATTCCAAATAATATAAATAAAATAATAATATAATATAATGCTCAAAATTTGACTATTTGGCCAAACTGGCCACAAAACTTGGCCATCAGGAAAAACCTTCTTTTGGAGGTTATGGTAGAGGACAAACCCAGGTTTGTATTGACCTGCACAAGCTGTTTCTATTTTTTATTTATTTATATTTATTTATATTTTCCTTTATTTACATTTCTTTACATTTTTTTAGTCTTTCTGAAGAGTTACGTGTCTTTTAGCAGTGGAAAAATCCCAAATACTTTGTATTTGTGGCATTAAAAATGACCGCTGGGGCTGCATCAAACCCTTCCAATCCCCTTTTCTGCCTGGTCTTTTATCCAGTGCTTTAACAACGACTCATGGAATTTAAATCCTTCCATTAAAAACAAGAGGCTTGTGTTGTTCTCCCAACTTTCCAGGTACAAGAGGTGATTTGTTACATGCAAGAAAAGAACTGATGAAACCCCCAGAGTTCCACAGAGCCGTCAGTCACGACACCTGAGTGGCAAAAAAAACCCAAAACCATAAACCCACAAATTCTAAGTTATGTCTCGGTGTGGGATGAACAAGGTGCTGCTAAAAACAACTGCAAACAAAACTTGTCTTCAAAAAAAGGAAAAGTAAATAAAATAAAACAGATTGGAAGTAAACAAAAGTAAAAAAAAAAAGAGAACAAACCCATATAAAATATTAATAATAAGCCACGTCAAATATTAATAATAAATATTAATGCCAACACATATAAAAATAAAAGAGAAATCAAAAATACTATTTTTTTAACTCATAACAAATAACTCCTGGAGGGTGCAGAGAAGACAATTAACAGAAGGGATGCAGTTGAAGTCGGGCATATCTGGACGAATTACGCAGAACCATCACTTATCAACTGAAAATTAAATTAAACAGAAATTCCTGACCATCAGCAGAAAACACACCCCAGCAATTCGGTGTCCTAACAACAGCTGCAGTTTTCAGTGGTTGCTGGCACAGAGTCCTAAATTCCTCAACTGCAGCGATGGCTCCATCATTCCCCACGGATTTGGGAGACCCGTTAGGAACCATGAGGCTGCCCTGGATCCCTGGCAGTGTCCCAGGCCAGGTCGGACGGGGCTTGGAGCACCCTGGGCTGGTGGAAGGTGTCCCTGCCCAGGGCAGGGGTGGGATGGGATGGATTGTAAAGTCCCTGCTGATGAACAGCCCCTCTCAAGTTCCCTGGAGCCCCTTCAGCCCCTGGAATGTGCTGTGAGGTGTCCACACAACCTTCCCCTCCGCGCTCTGAACATTCCCAGCTCTCCCCTCCTGTCTCCACAGGGGAGGTTCTCCAGTCCTTTTATCAACTTTCTGGTCTCCTCTGGCCCTGCTGTGCCAATCCACGTCCCTATTAGATGGCTTTGTCCTTCCCTTTCCCTGGGAGAAGCTCCCTGGTGTGCAGAAGCCACCAGGAGGTGGAACACGGCAAGGTTGAGGCCTGAATTTACGTCTGTTTAAAACACATTTCCGTGAGTCTTCAGAACTCCTTCCAGCCTTGACTGGCGAACAGCAAGGCCTCCCTAACTCAGCAGCAACCTTGTCAAAGGCCTCTTTCCCTTTCCAAGGGGCTCCCTATCCTTCATTTTCACCACTGGTGGTGCAGGGGAGACAATGCCATGTCAGGACACTGATTTGGGTGTGCTGCCCTCATCTGCATCCCTTTCATTCGGGCTGGGCACTTCCAGGGATACTGGACCAGAAGTGCAACCAAAAGCTGAATCTCAGGAAGAAATTTGACCTCAGGAAAAGCAGGAACAATTCTGAAGGATTTCTATTAAGACATAATATTCAGTCACAGAAAGCAGAGAAAATATGTACATATATATATCTGTATCTATATATGTCTATCTCCATATATATCTATATGTCTCCTAGTTTTCCCCAAGGAAATGGAGTAGATACAACTTGTTTTTAACATGCAATTCTAACACTGTGCAACAAGTGCTCAATGTTCAGTGGAAGAGAAAGGGCTCTCCTGAATAGGAACCCTATTTAGGATCGAAAAATTGCTTTTTGCTTTTGCCATGACCTGGGAAAACCCGAAGTCCGTGTCCTGTCCCAAGTGATGACAAGTCGGTGATGGGTCAAAGGCTGGACTTGGTGATCTTGGAGATCTTTTCCAGCCTAAATGATTCTGTGATTCCTCTGGTTTTGCCAGAACTGAGCTCTTTTTTCCCTTGTTCTGCTGGGTTCTCCTGGTTCCCCCAGACACTGTACCTGCCCCTGGCCTTGCTCTGATCTCCCGATGTGCTTGTTCTTATTTTCCTGGATCCTGTTTGTGCAACACCACCACAAATCCCTGGTTTTCCCTATTCCCAGGTGAGTATCCTCATGCCTGGAGGATCAAAGCAAATAAATATTAATCTTTGTCCTTGATGGTCGCAACAGGCTCTGCTTTGGCTACAAGGTTTTACCACCAGATTTTGTTGATTTTGGTGCTCTCTCTTTTATCATTTCCTCTTTTATTTTGAAAATTCAGTTCAGATTTTTTTAAAATATATATTTTTAAATAGATTTTAAATAATATATATTATATATATTATATAAATATAAAATATATAATATATAAATATAAATATATATATTATATAAATATAAATATATATAATATATAACTACAAATATATATTTATAAATAATATATAATTTTTAAGACAGCAAAATGCTCCAGAACGCTCTATTAAGCAATTATTTATGGGATGCACTCCCTCTTCCTTTCTGAAATATATATGTATTTTTTAAAATAATAACAGTAAAACAGATCTGGTTGGGCAATACCTTTTTTCACCGGCGATTATGCAGAAAACAGAGGCCAAAAAAAAAAACAACGGATGAACCTGTGAATAATTTATAAGTGGGATAGGAAAAAGGCAGATTGATCTGTTAATGTATTAAATATTAATAATCCTACAAGTTTGACATGATAATTCAGGGTAGTGGTAAACTTTTTTGTGTAGGGAAAACTAATCATGAACCAAATCCTCATAATGAAGCAATCAAATAAATAAAATAAATGACAAGAAACTAGACACTGAAAGTTTTAAAAATTATAAATATAACTTTATACCTGACAAGCTGGAAGCACGGGGGATGAACATGGAATGGTTTTGGTAGGAGATGGTTTCCTAGGGCACCATTATTCTGGAATTCCTCACTGTAGGAAGAACATTCTAGTGATTTGGCCAGGATAAAATGAATTTACTCACGTTTTTACAGTTATTCCCAGGAGCATTTCTGATATTTCACTTTTATTCCGGTTGCTTCGCACCTCTGGATCTGACCCCTCCCAAATCCAGCCCCACCAAAGCAGGGGCACGACAGGCTGAGCTTCCTCCAGGGCCTGGTTCTCCTTGTCTGTGCCCCCACAGTTCCAGAGAATCTGCAGGAAAAGAAGGTTTAACAGGCAAGAAGGAACTTCAAAGGTGAGGCAAGAGCAAGAGAGGTAAATTATTTCTAAAATCCAGTGAAACCAAGCCCTCTGTGCTGGGTGTTCACGGCACGAGGGTGGAATGGAGACCACCATGTCCTCCTCCCTGAAGATTTAACATCATCATATCTTTGTGTGCTAAAATTGTGGAATATCCTTGGGCCCATGGCCACTTTTATGCCTGTTAAAGAAACCTAAAGGAGTTCCTAATATCCATCTGATGGTCTTGTAGCAGCTTTTATAAAGGCTCATTATTTGGTGCCTTAAAGGTAGGAACACTTAGATCCACTAGAACAGAAAGGGTTTGGAGGGGGATCATCTCCTCAGATATCAAAAATCCCAGATTGGTCAGCGAAATCTCAAAGCTGAGACCAGGATTTGCAATTTAACAATACCCAAAGAGAGATAAAAAAGAAAGGGAGGGGGGAAAGAGAAAGAAAAAGAAAAAAAAAAGCCTTTGTTAACTCAGAAGTTCCTGCAAACACATTAATAGGATGAAATTCCATCCTCCTCCTCTCCAGCCCCCAGAGCTCATTTCCAGGGCCTGAAATGTGTGACAGATAAGCACTAATTTCTGAGGAGTGCTCAGATGGCAACTGCTAAAATGGCAGAGCCCTTGCAGTGTGTCCCTGCTAATAACGTTTAGTGGGGTGAGCAATCACATTGATTTCCCATATGTAATAAGCAGAGTGCATTGCTGCCTTCCTGCTTAAAGTTTATTAAGCAGGCAGGATATTAGAAGTCAGAACTGATTAATTCAGGGCATAAACAATCAGTTTGGAGTTTTCATTCTGCTTTCTTTCTTTTTTTTTCCCCACACACCCCTGTTAGTGCTCTCGTTTCTGAAGGCACTTGGTTTTGATACTTTCTTTTGTGAGCTTTTCACCTTTACATTAAAGAGGACATTAAATATTGATGGCTTTTTTCTTCATACCTGTTGTCAGAGTCAGATGGAGCTCAGGGGGTTGGTGGCTCTGGTTGCTCTGGCTGCAGCAGATAGACCTTGTCACACCATTTCCACTTCACAACAATACTGAAAGCCTTCAAATTACAATATAATAATAATAAAAAAAAGGTGCGTGTTCTATAGACTCAAATTAGGTTTTTTTTTTACAGTAGACATAAAGGGAACATTTATTCTCTTTTTCTTTGCATGTATTTTAAGGTGAGGAGCGGCAAGGGAGTTGCCTATAATTTAGGTAAGCCCATTCCAGGGTCCTGGGGGGAATATTTGCATCTAAGTGGAAAGAGCCTTTTTAACTCTGCTCATTTAAGTAGAAGTATCTTCTAATGTCCTCCTCGCTCAATAAACTTCCATGGAAATGCAGCGCTCCCTTCCTCTTATTACTTGTGGGAAATCAAGGGAATTGCCAAGGCCTGGCTGTGGCACCGCCATGGCCACAGGGGGAAGGGCTGTGCCAGTGGAGCTGCTCCTTCTGAGCACTATTTAGGGCCACTAATTTGTCACGGAATTGGAGTGGGGATGAACATCTGGAGTGTGACTTGATGATGACAGAGCTCCATTGCAATAATGAGGCTGCTGCCTTAATGGAACTCATTTTCATAACTTCAGGAGGAACCACTCACTGTCAATGCTGAACCATAAATAGAGATATTTATGCTTTTTTCAAGTTTTTTTTTATAGGTACCCACACATGCATATAGAAAAGAAGATGTTTTTGCTACTTCAAGACAGCAGAAAGAGCACACGAAGGGTAAATAAGGGCAAATCTGCCCCACGGCAATTTTTTGGGGGATGTTCTTAAAAAAAAAAATAAATAAAGACCAAATCAAGTTAAAGATGTAAAAAAAATTAAATTTAAAAAATAATTTAAATAATTTTTTTTAAAAGTAAGTTTAAAAATAAAAGACATTATTATTCAAATTTAACAGAATGATGAAAAAAAGTACAAAACACCTTGACATCAGACTGCAGAGCAGGGTTGGGGTGCTGCTCAATATCCCGTGGGATTTTATGTAATCTCATGGTCGAGATGCCTCCCTGTCCTCCTGCATGAACAGCTTCTTCCTTTAAGACTGTGGAGATCCATCTTTCCCTGCATGTTGTCTCACAGTGTCTCTGTCTCACATTTTGTGTTCTGCTTTCACTGGGAGAATCCTTTTGTTGAGGAATATTATGGTAATCCCATTCCCGTCCTCTTCCCGTGGGATCCCTCCCACTCCTCACAGACAACTGGATTTGTCCATGGCACTCAGTAAATGGATTATGTCAGGTTACTCCTCCAGGAAGACGGGTTTTATTCTCCTCTGACTTGAGAGATCAAGGAAAATTATAATTCCCATGGAATATAAATAGTCAAGGTGATGTGGCAAAGGAATGAAGTTTATTAAAACAGGTGGAAAGAAATAGGATTAAAGCAACAAAACCAGCAAAAGGTTGAAGCATCTTTTTACACACTGCAAAAGATCTCACCACGTGGGGCTTGTGGGGTGTTAGAATGAAGAAACACAACACTGACTTGCTTATTTTATGGCTTACTGACCTAGGAACACCCTGAGTGGCTTTTTCTGCAGCACTGAACCAAGGATTTAGCTTTGCAGTTAAACTTCTAGATGGTATTTGTGACACTCCCTTTTCTCTTCCCGTGCTCCCAGTTACAGCTTGTGATCCTCTGTGTTCAGTGCCCAGGTCTATCATTTGTGGCACAGAAATCCCCAAAGGTTTTGTTCTGCTGTTGTGCTCACAGATAGTTTTTCAAACCAGATCCTTCCCCAAAGCACCCCAAAATCACAGGATCACTTTTTTTTTCCTTCCTGTTTCCTCTTCCCAGGTTGAATCTGGCAGATGTTACAAAGCAGGTCACACCTGGATCTTGATGTTCTTCACCCCAGGTTTCAGAAGTTCAGCACGTGGCGTGCTGAGTTTGGATTTGGTTTTTTTTAGGTGGGGGGAAAGACCTGTCTCCTCCTCCACTGGTGTTTCCAGCTCTTTTTGTGATGTTTAACTTTATTAAGGGAGCTGAGTCTGTAGCTCTGAGACCAAAGAGCTCTTTGGTGCCAAAAGAACAACAGAAATCACTGTGGCCTTTAGAAGAAGGAGCTACAAGGACTTGTGGCTTCCTCATCTGGACACTCCCAGTTCCTCAGCTCTTTGTGAACATCCTCAACAACTCAGTAGACATCCCTGTGTATTTCTGATATAAGTTTTCCTGAATTTATAACCCTCAAACACTCTTCCATCCCTAGAGCAAACCTGTACTTAAAAGGATGGGTGATAGTGGTCCATTCTCTTGTAAAAAAAATTAAACCTGCCCATTTAAAGTCAGAAAGGAACTGTAAAATCATATTTTTCGGCACTCCTAATAAATCAAAATCACTTAATTGTAGCAGATGTCAACATCAATCATACTAATTAGGGCTGCTATAGCAATGAGTGAATCAATAAAGGCATCAGAAATGTTGGATGAGTACAGTTAATGAGCTCTTTACCTTTCTCTGGTAAGAGAAAGGCTAGAAAAGTCAGAAGATGCTTTCTGAGGCATTTCCATGTTAAACTTTATGCATTCCAATAACAAAGCCCCAGTGAGAGGCCTTTTAAGCTTTTCCTCTGAAATTCCCCTGCATTGATCAGACTCTGATATAAATGAGTTATTATGAGATCCAGAGTCATTTAAGTGCCTGAAGTGAAAGTCTTCTTGAATCTGCTTCTTTCACTTGGAAATAATGGGATAGCTCTTGCTGATGACAGTGTGGTGGGTTGACCTCGGATGGTCACCAGGTGCCCACCAAGCCACTCCTCTGTCAGCAGAACAGGGGAGAAAATATGCTGGAAAGCTCTATTGGGTCGAGATGGGGACAGGGAGAGCTCTTGCCTCTTAACTGGCATGGGCAAAGCAGCCTTGGTTGGGGAAAGTAATTTAGTTTATTGCCAATTAGAAATACGAGACTAAAATTCCCCTCCCTCCCTCCCATCAGCCCTTCTTTCCAGGCTCAGCTTCACTCCTGACTCTTCCATCTCCTCTGCCCAAGTGGGGCAGGAAAACAGGGAATGGGGGTTTCAGTCAGTTCATAACACATCCCAGAATCACAGAATGTGCTGAGTTGGAAGGGACCCACAAGGACCATCCAGGCAACCCTCAGCCAGTCCCAGGAGTCCCACCCTGTGCCCCAGAGGATCATCCCAACCCTCCTGCAGCTCTGGCAGCCTTGGGGCTGTGCCCAC
>JAYRBT010000005.1:25154801-25175627 GCA_036023395.1 Myiotriccus ornatus | reverse complement strand
CTGTCCCTGTTCCCTGGGAGCAGAGCCCGACCCCCCCGGCTCCCCCTCCTGTCAGGGATTGCAGAGCCAGAAGGTCCAGATGTTCTGTTTTCAGGAAGAAATGTCAACACCAAAGGTAAGCCAGAATTTTTCTTTTTTTTTTTTTTTTTTTTTAAATGAAGTAGAGTTCCTTTTCTCTTTCCTCGACAATTCTGGGCTTTATTAAATGTTGCAAATTGGAGTTCTCCTTGTTTTAAGATGGTTTGCAAAAGTCCTCCTTGTCTCCCCGACTCGCTCAGGCAGGGTCGATTTTTCTCCTGTGTTCCAATTCCCACACTCCCACAGGGAACAAAGAAGGGTTTGTCAGAAGCCTGCAAAAGGAGACAAATGGTCTGTGCTCCAGCCTAATAACCTTCCTGAAGAAGACAAATGTGTGAATTGCAGAAGTTTCACCTGCAAAATCCCTACTGATATACTAATTAAGAACAGATCTCTTCAAGCACTACAAAAAAAAATAAAAAAAAAAAAGGAAGAGGGGGAAAAGGTCCACTGAGAAAAACTGGGGGAAAAATAAATTAATGGCTGAGAAGCGGCTCAACCTTGTCCCAGAATCCTTTGCTGAGGTAGGAATTTAAACCAGTGCATTTTAAACCAGGCTCTGGAAGATTTATGGATATTTGGAGGAGCTGCAAACTGGAGATAGTTTCCCATATGTAATCTCTCTGTCTCTGCCCTGTCTTACTTTCTTACAGCTCTAATTTGCTAAACAAGGCTCTCCATGTATTGTTTTTTCTTTCTTTTTTTTTTTTCCCCCCCAACTCCCTCAGTGAAATCTGTCCCAAAGGTGTTTTTTCGCAGGTAAAGCAGGGTTATGTGGAGAAGGTTATTCATACCTGCTACATTTTAAACTGCTCAGGTTAAACCACAGCAACTGCCACCTTTTATCCTGTGCTCCTCACCCCAAACCATCCAATTAACATCCTGGGATTTATGGGGCTGATCAGAAAAAATGTATTTCCAAAATATGAAAAGATAACGGGTGAAGCTGCTAAACCAGTCACCACACCCCACTACAGTTTTCAACAACAATCTTCATGTTATCCTCAGGTTTGGTTTAAAAAAAAACCACAAAAATCTTTAAAACAAACTGCTGTGTGGCAGGAGTTTCCATGATATTTTGCCCAGTAGCTGCGTTTTATTCTAACTCAGATAGTTCTGAAACACTTCAAAGTAACTCATTAATATCCCTAATGCTTTGGAAATTGCTTCTTTATCAGCAGTAAACTCTCCAGGAAAATGCTGGATGTGACATGTGAGTATCCCCGTCTTGGTAAATGAGACTCATTAATTTTTATCTTGAGCAACACAACTTCCTGATTTTCAAAGACTTAATGGTATTTAGTTTTATTTTGGTTTCTAATTCTAAGTAGTTCATCCTGCCTTTTCCCTGTCTGTAAAATATGTGGGATATCAACACACTTCAAAGGTTTGTGGTGAGAATAAATAATTTCCAGATTATGAGATCTTCAAATCCTGCAGCAATGCAGACCTTGCCACGACCTGCTGCAAATGGAGCATGTGAGTGTTTTCCCTTAATAATTCCATATTAATTTTAATAACTGAGCTGTTCCTTGTGGGTCTTCTTACAGAGAGAAAAAAACGGACACAAAATTTCATCTACAAGTGCAAACAATTTATCACAATCCCAGAATCACAGAATGTGTTGGAAGGGACCTTAAAGCTCATCCCATCCCACCCCCTGCCCTGGGCAGGGACACCTTCCACCAGCCCAGGGTGCTCCAAGCCCCGTCCAGCCTGGCCTGGGACACTTCCAGGGATCCAGGGGCAGCCACAGCTTCTCTGGGCAACCTGTGCCAGGGCCTGCCCACCCTCCCAGGGAAGGATTTATTCCCAACATCCAGTACAATCTAAATCTCTCCTCTTTTAGTTCAAAACCATCCCCTGTGTCCCGTCACCAAGACCTTTACACAGACACCCTCCCGTGCCCACCCCGACAACCCCAAAATATTATAAGTTGTTCATGAGATTTGGCTTCTTCTTCTATCTGACAACGGCAAGAAGATGCCTGTGGAGAGAAAGAAAATCCCAACATGAGAAAAACCACGAGGATATCCATGAGAATGGTGGATAGGACAGAGAATGAATGTTGATTCTGGCTTTTGGGGGGAAGTCAGACTCCCCATTGGATATGAATCAGGTTTTTAGCCAGTTAAGGCTGATTTGGAAAAAGCTGTACTAATGTGACCAAAAAAAAACCCAAACCTGAGGAATCTGCTTAAGCTTTGCTAAAACCCTGATTCAGTTTATGGAAGCAGAGAGTTGTCTATTTTAGAGCAGATAAATTCAGGTAGTTCTATATGTTACCAAGATACAAAATTGCCTTCAAAACCTCTAAAAAATACATGCCTTGACTTCTTGTTGTATCAGTGAAAAAACAGCCAAAGAGATTTGCCTGTCATCCTCTGGCTTTGAAGTGCAATGTCATCCTAAATGGGACATGTTTCTGTTCATTAGTTAATTAAAATAAAAATCAAAGAAGAGACTGAGAAATTAATAAAAGAAAAATGGGGGGGGGAATGTAATAATGATTAGACAGGGAAAAGTTCAGAAGGATGAATTTCTAGTCATCTAATTGGATTAGTTTGATCTGACCTATTTCTCAGCAAATACCCCCCTCTTGAACAGTTTTGCTGGAGGAAGTTCCTAAACTGCAGGAGCTGCTCCTTCAATAAACCCCTTAAATACACTTTAACAGGAGCCAAAAACCAGGATCTGAAACAGGAGGTTCATTTCTCTTCGTGTTGTGAGGTGTCAGACACATCTCAGGGATTTGGAGGCATCAGCTGGGGCCAGGGAATCACATCTGGGGCCAGGGAATCACATCTGGGGCCAGGGAATCACATCTGGGACAGAAAATCACATCTGGACCAGGGAATCACATCTGGGGCCAGGGAATCACATCTGGGCCAGGGAATCACAGCTGGGCCAGGGAATCACAGCTGGGCCAGGGAATCACAGCTGGGCCAGGGAATCACATCTGGGCCAGGGAATCACATCTGGGGCCAGCTGTCCTAAAGCTGCAGGAATTTAAACTCCCCCTGAGAGCCTCTTAGACCTGAACCAGGAGGTTTGTTCTGGCTGCCAGTGAGGAGAAATCCACTCCCAAAAACACCCCTGGGACAGGGAAGAAGCAAAGGAGAGGCTGAGCCATTCCCTTGACCTTCCCAACCCAAAGGCTAAGCCAAATCACAGAGTGGAATTAAGGTTGGAAAAGGCCTTTAAGATCATCAGCTCCAACCATCAACCCACCCTCCTGTTCACCACTAATCCACGTGGCTCAAGGGCCACATCCACGTGGTTTTTGAGCACTTCCAGAGATGTGCCATGCCTGACAATCCTTTCTGTGAAGAAATGTTTCCTGATATCTAATCTTAACCAATTAATTCCAAATGGGAATTTTTTAAATTATTATGGACAAGTAAATACTTCTGTTTTTTTCTAGACATATGAATTTTGAGCAACCTGGTCAGTGGAAGGTGTCCCTGCCCATGGAAAGAGGTTGGAACAACATGGTCTTTAAGGTTCTTTCCCAGCCAAAGCATCCCACGATTCTGTTGGGTTAGAGGATTTAATTTGTATTTCCATAAACAAATAAATGAAAGGAACCTCCCATTCAGAAAAGTAAAGTTTTCCTATTAATACTTATCTTTACAGTAATAACATTAACAACAAGGTGTGAAATGCACTTGTAAGAGCTGATTTGTGCAGCTCAGCACAGCCAACCACTAAAAATGGCAACTGTTAATAAAGGGGAAAAAAAATTAAGTAGAAGTGTGGAGAAGTAGCAGCTGAAAGCAATGAATAGGTGGTTTAGAGAGCTGTTTGGCAGGTGCATTGTCATCTAAATATACAGTTGTGAGCCCCAGTTGTTTGTGGCTTGTGTTGTGTTGTACTTGACTCCCATCCCACGTAGGATTGGAAACAGGAAGAAATACGAAATAAGCAGGAGCTGCACATCAAGCAGGATGTGCAAGGAGGGGATTAGTCCTGCTGCAGAACAAAGCCTTTCTCCAGCTGACAGCTGAAAACATGTTTCCCAGCTCTAGAAATGTCCAAGTGTTTCCAGGCACGAGCTGTTTTGTAAATTAAATTAAGTGCTGCCATTTCCACTTAGCAGCGTAGGGCCCTGAGTGTAAATTGTTAGGGGAAAGATGCAAATGACAAGGAACGTTGAAGATTTGAATGTACAAGGTGAAATTGTAGACCCAGGGAAGGAAATGCAAGGTTCCCTTCCCTTCCCAAACCTTCCCTTCCCTTCCCTGAATTCCAGTACCTGACAGAAATAACTTTGGGTACCGGACCTTGACCACGAGATTTCTTGCAAACCCAAGCATTCCCTTTATTCCTTTAATCACCAGGTAAATCCAACAAAGCCAATCTGAAACGTCTGGAATGCAGCCTCCCTCAGGATGCACAGGATGCTTGAGAACAGGAATCCAAACCTGATCTTTTTGCAGCCCTGTTCTATCTTTTCCCTGTGATCTTTGCCCATTTTCTGCTCTGCAGCATCTGATGGTCTCCCTGACAATCCTTGTGTGTGGTTTGTGTTTTTATTTTTTGCCTCTGGCCCTGCAAAATCAAAGAGGAACAAATTTATTCCTGTTTATTTTAGGAACAACAGAACTTTCCACTCGCAGCTCTCCATTTTTTACTCTCTTGAAGGTGATGAATGAAGCAGGAAAACCAGTTTGACTTTCAGGTGCTCACCAGAGGTTACACTGGCAGTAAACAAACCCTCTGTGAGACCTCTGCTTGAGGCAGAATTCCCTGGGGAAAAGGAACCTGGAATACAGGTTGGCATCAAGAAAACTGTAGTTCCCAGACACCTCACAGGGATGATATCTGGGAATATCTGGAGCTGCAAATTGTCATTTCTCTGCTCTCCTCCTGTCTGTTTGCAGTGTAAATCTAACAGAGCTGCAAGCATGGACTCACCTGGCAAAAATGCACGAATTAGGATGTTTCCCAGAGGATATGGCAGCTGGATTTTTGTATCTTGTAGTTGTGTATGTTATTTATCTGTATTGGGGTTTTTTGAGACATGGAAGCTCTGTCTGGAATGTCATTCAGCAGGCCTTTAGTTCGGAATTAAGAGGAAGAATATACAACCTTTAAAGAAGAAAAGGACAGTGTTTGGCTGCTAAAATTAGCTATAAAAAGGTTCTATATAAAAAAAAAAAAAAAAAAGAGAGAGAGAGAAACAGGCAGAGCTCAAGGGGTGTTTGGAGAACACTCCCAGGGACAGGGTGCGATTTTGGGGTGTCTGTGCAGGGCCAGGAGTTGCACTGGATGGTCCTTGCGGGTCCCTCCCAGCTCAGGACATTCTGTGATTCAATTCCATGATTTTTGCTGTGTGAATTGACAGAATAATTCTCAGATAAATGCTCAGTATAATGGAAATTGCATTCGGATCTGCAGAAACATTTGCTGCTGGAAAGATTTCCAAGAGGAACAAACAATGTGCCTGAAACTCTGGTGACACAGAACAGGGTGAGCCAGGTGTGTAATTTGGGTTTAAGGGACACATTTGCACTATGGGGCAGCACAAATTGTGAGCCCTTTCTCATTTACCAGGGTTTTAAACCTTCTGAAAGGTTTTTAGCCTGTTTTTTTTCAGGCAGGCTCCAGGTTTTGAGCACTCCTGTCAAATGATGCCTCTTTTTTCAGGTCGAGGTTTCCCATACAAAGCATGTGGTTAACGGATACAGAGCTATTCATTTAGAAACTAGATAATAGAAAAAAGCCCCTTTTCCCCCTGATTCCTCAGCCTGATTTCACAGACATCCTATGTCATGTTATATCCAAAAACACTGGACTGTTTTTGAACTTCTGTGCCTCACTCCATGGAAAACGTTTGATATTTGCTATTTGAATTTCCATGAGTTCACAAGCGAACTGGCCTTTTCCAAAATGAAACTTGGCAACAGGCTGCTTTATCCAAGATCTCCGAGTAGACAGAAAATTGAGGTCCTTCTGAGACAAAATCCCAAATCCAGACTTTAGAGAAAAGGCAAAATCAGCACAGGGGTACAAAAATCTTGGTGTGGGCATACGAAGTACTGTGGAAGGTGATGTGAAATGAAGAAAAAGTTAAAGGTAAGACTGTTTTAAATCTTGGGAAAAAAAAAAACCAAAGAACATTGAATAATGAGAATGGAAATTACACAGTGGTTTTAAGGCCTGAGCATCCTCTGAGTAGCTCAGGAGCAAATCAGTGTTTTCCCCCCCAGTGTTAGTTTGAAGTTTCCTAAGGGTGGTCTAAGTTCTTGAGTAGGAAAAAAAAAATTGCTTTTAAAACCTTTAAAAAAAAATAAAATAAATGGAAGACCCCTAAATTCATAAAGACTCCTCCAAGAGCTCAGCAATTGGGTGGGACAGGGGAGGTCAGTCCAGTTCTTCATTTATGTCACAACTACAGACTTCAGTGTCTCCACTGCATCCAGGGAGGGTTTTACACTGACAGATCCATCGCACCTTTTTAAAATTGTATTTAAGCACATTTTCAAGGCTCTTTGTTGAAGTCTCAATCAGCTCCAGTTTGGAGCTGAAGCAGCTCCACTCTGTTCTGCAGCACTGACTGCACGAAATGAACGAGCTTCTTTTCCCCGTTCTTCAGGCTAAGCGAGTCTTCAAAGTGTCCTCGTGGCCAGGCACAAGAAATGTTTCATCTAATAAGCTCTCCTTTGACATCCCTGATGCTCTTTGTTGCCTTTCCCCAAATTAGGGCTGCTCTGGAGCACAGGCTGCTGTGATTCCGGCTGGCCTTTCCCGCTGCATTCCCTGTGCCCGGCTGAGCAGAGCAAAGAGCTCTTGAACTCACTCCATCATCCTAAAATCCCGCTCTTAGCAGCTTAAGGCTGCAAAAAGCGTCCCCTTCTTGCTGTCTGGGCCACGCTGGGGCTCTGCCTGCAGGACAATCCCCTGATTTTTCATTCCATTTGGCTGGAAATGTCACAGTACAGTATGAGTTATCTGCACTTTACAGAGTCTATCACTCAGAGGCAAGTTCAGTATCTGAACCTTGCAGCCTCCAGCCCGTTATCAGCTGCCATCCAGGGAGGTCAATCATTTATAACCCCTCCAACTCCAATCCTTTATTTCCCTTCATAAGTTGCAAGGTCACCTTAAACCCTGGAAAAGGCCCGTGGAGTGGTGGGAGATGAACGAGCGAGGATGAGGAGTGTTTGCTGTCCCTACAGGCTGGTTGTTCCCAAGCACAGTGCTCCTAAAATACTAATCAACATAACAAAAAAGGCAAAGAAATGCACTGCCCTGGTCACTCAGCTCCTTCTGTGCCAGGAGTGTGGGCCAAGAAAATGCCACAGCAGCTGAGCCCCGCTTTGCCCTGGGCTCACAGCTCAGAGAGCAGCTCTCCACGGCTCCTCTGGCTCCTCCCAGGGCTCAGGGCAAAGCCAACAGCTTATTACGTTAATCTAATGAGAAAGCCAAACGTTAACCTGTTGTCACTGCGCTGAGAAAGCCATCAGAAACGCACTGCTCTTGGGATTTCAGGGACCTGCTATTAAATAAAGCTGCATTGACAGTGAAGCAGGAATATTGGTGACATTTTCTGTGCTGCAGATTGCAGGGTTTGGGGGCTCTTTTGAACATTTGTACCTGTTCTGGAAAGATGAGAGTTGTGAACTGGCCAATTTTCCACGAAACTATTTTCTCCCAGCTGTTGAGAGCAGGTTAATCTACAAAGGAGAGGAGATCTTAACAAAGCCTGGTGTCTCAGCAGCACAATAGGGGATGAAAGTCACAGTGACAGCTGCGAGGTAAGGCACACTGGAAGGAACAATTGATACATTGATGGGATCTAAATTAACTGGAAGTACTCAGGGAAAAAAATCCCAGCTGTCATTGTGAACAGCTCGCTGAAAATCCCTGCCTGGTGTTCAGTGATGATTAAAACCCAAACAAGATGTTCCTGTGTGCTAAGCAGAGAACAGAAAGTGCTGGAAGGCCATTCTGTAAAGCAGTGTGGGAGCTCACCTTGAACCACAGCTTAGTTTCATCACTGCATCTTGAAAAGGAGGCATCAGAAATAAAGAACAGGAGCTGACAAAGTCTGGCTTTTCAGGGAATGCTTGGGTCAAAGGCAGGCTTTGATTTGTACCCTTTGGAACCCCGTGGTTCTCCAGTGCAATGTGACCTATTTAATTTAGTGAAGGGGTGTGTGAAAATGCCTGAATGAAGATACACAAACCAGTGATTGCAAACCGCGGGCAACAAAGCTTTTATTTGCCTGGCTGAGCAAACCTTTGCTCTGAAATGATCAGCAATGCAGAAAAGCAAACACAAGCACATCACTTTTACACATAGAGGGGCAACTCATACTTCCTCCGTAGGAATCCAGCACCTTTCCCTGGCTTTTACCACTAAAAAAAACTACTTTGGAGCACGTGGGTAAAGGAGGAAGGGGATTTCAACTTCCTAAGCAGAGTTAAGGATTGAAAAACTATGATTTTGGAAAAAATTTGGAGTCCTAGAACATCCTGAGCTGGGAAAGATCCACAGGGGCCATGGAGTCCAGCTCCTGGCTCTGCACAGGACACGCCAGCAATCCCACCACGTGCCTCCAAATGGAGCTCAAGCAGAGGCACCTGCAGGGACCTGGAGAACGAGGGTGTCAATGACATGGGTGCAGAATGCAAAGGCAAGCTCAGGTGGTCCAGGGTAACCTGGATTGGAGCACCGTTCTGAGCTACTCGATAGAGCCCTTGGCAACATCGTGTGCTGAAACGGGGAAAAGCCACGAACTGCACCCCCCACCTCGTGTTGTGGCAGCAAAGAAACACTGAACAGATCAGTCAGTGCCCTTGGATCTGAGAGCCTCTGCAGCCTGTGTTTGCACTGAGCTGCAGCCAGTGCGAGGCACAACTTTAGGCACTAATTAGAAGGCCTTGTGTGCTCCCCTGTCTGAAACGTCTGAGCAGAGGCAGAAGCTCTCTCTAGCAAAGCAGAGGGAGCTGGTTATTAGCAATGAAAGCTGATCACAGGAGGAGATACTCAGCCTGGGACTGGAATTCCTAACGGGCAGGAGAGCAGGACTGCAGCGGGCAAGAAAGGGAACATTTCATTTCATTCTATTGTTATGTTTCCTGGCAGGGGAAGAAAACCCAAATGGAGCCTGTCACTGAGCCTCTGGATGAAGTGATTTACCACAGACAAGAGGTACATGGAGGGAGGAAAAAAGGATAAAACCCCCCCAGACTGATCTCTGCTGGTTTGGGTGGTTAATAGATGCTCTGACCCATTTGTAACGATGGTCCACATTCCAGGCAGAATAGAATAAGCCATGGCACAAACTTTGTCATCCCACACAAGCTCTTTTCTTTCCTTTGCCCCACCTCCTTGATCTGATTGCTTTGGCAAGGGGAAGGGAATGTTTCCCCTCTGTGCTGAAGGGTAAACCTCACTGGGCACCATTTTCACTTTCAGTTTAGAATCAGGGAGCTTAAAGCAGACTTTAATAAGGTTGCATGTTTTATTTTCCTCTTTGGTTTACTGCTTGGCCAAACTGTTGGATTCAAAGAGCAAATAATTCTGGGGTAGGACTGGAATAAAGACCATGTATTTCCTGCTTTCCCATTAGGTCTTGGCTCAGCTTTTTCTTCCAGTGACAGGTTTATTCATCAGCTCTGCGTGTGAACAGCTCTCCTCCTGTGGGCTGTGCATGGCAGTGGGTTGTGGTCACTGGAGTCACCTGGCCTGTGGCTCCCTGCTGGAATGACAGACCCTCTGGGACTGCAAACAGAGCCTCAGCAACTCCCAGAGCCCTGGGTCGCTCAGGAGTCTTCAGGGAGCAAAAGGCAGGAGAAGACAAGCAGGCTTGCAGGATTTCGTCAGGGAGGGAGGAAATAAGGGGTGGGTTGTTTTCTGTTGCAAGACCATGATATTTTGTGTGTGAGAATGGCCTTGGCTGTCAAGTGAGGACTTGCATGGGCTTTATAAACATTAATGATGCCTTCCCTGGAGGATTGCACTTGTGTGAGCTCCGAGGTGAAACAGCCCTGGAACAGTGTCCCCTGGCCAGAAACAATTACACAAAGTGCATCTACTGTGTATGCAGAAAACTCGAGTTAGATATTGCTTGATAACTCTTGGAAAATAGACAATTATGAACATTTCTCATGGTAATTGGTATCTCCCCCAGTAAGGTCACGGAAGGTTTTGCAAGCTGTCTATTAACTGTGCCTCTCAGCTCTTCTTGCTCGGTGGGAAGCACATTTTACAGGCACTTTTTCAGTGTTCAGGAAATATTTTAACTTTCCAGCAGGAGTTTTACAAAGCCAAGCAGAGAAGTTTGCATGACAATAGTAATTGCTCCAGTTCTTAAAACCAGAAGCAAGCCTGCCAAAATATTAATAACATCCACACCTTGAAATGACTCCTGTTTTGTCTGTTCCCTTCTCTTTTCTTTGGAACATTTAGAAAGAAAGTGTGACACCTTAGCATAGAGAAATGATTTCCTTAAGCACTATTCTACTGTGTTCAACACAAAAGTAATTAGGAGAAGAACAAAAAGCATTTATCAGTGTTATTACAGTGAACACAGCACTCAGACTGTGACAACTGAGCTCTTGTAGTGAAGTGTCAAGACAAGGAGCTGTAGCAGGTGCAGACAATAAACCTGGCTGGGTTCACCTCCCACTATTTAAAATTCTTCATAGAACTTCTTTGTGAGTAAGATTTCAGCAGAAACAAGCAAAAGGTGAAAAATCTCCATTATAAAAGTTTCAACGCAGTTCCTAGAAGAGGGCAAGCATAAAAGTTTACAGTTCCCATTATGGCTTTGTCTGAAGCAGACAAACCCTTGAGATTCCTGGCAAGGCAGGCGTGTCAGGGTTATAAATATATTTATAGGAAGCGCTGGTGCAGGGAGGAAAGGGGCTGTTGCTCCCAGCAGGCTCCCAGGGGTGAGCAGGCACAGGCTCCTCAGGTTTTCCAAGGGCAGGGATCCTGCCTGAGTGTCCCACCCCCAGCAGGGAGCCCTGAACTTTTGGCAGTCTCCGAGAGCGCCCTGGAGCAGATGTGTCGTGCAGCCTCTTTCTTGTTGCTGTAAACAACTTCTCTGCCCAGCCAGATCCTCTCTCTGTGAGAATATTTAACCTGCATGAGGTCCTTGGGTGCATCCAAGAAGCAACAAAGCAAGTGGGGAAGACATGAAGAACTTTTATCTGGTTTTGTGGCTGTTGCATGGGGATATCACAGAGAAAACTTAGTTAAGTAGAAGAATAATGACTGAGCACTATTTTTTTTTTTTTCCCCAAGAAATATTCAAAGTAGTGTCTTTCCTGCATAGAAGTGTCCATATTTAGTTCAGACTAACCATTCTAGTGTAAAACTGGACTGTTTGCCTGGCAATGCTCCCTCTCCTTGCATTTAAGCTCCCTCTGAACTGCATTCAGGGCAAGTGGATCTGAGACAGTGAGAAGAGGTTGGGTACTGTGCACATTGCACTCTGTGGCTGTGCCCTGCAGCATGTCAGCTTTGGTTAGAAACAAGAGAAAACTCACACTGCCACAGCCCCAAGAGAAATATATAGAGATATATAGATATATACTGCAAGTCTGGACAGACACTGTCCATCAGTGTTGGTTCCTCCACAGTTAAAGGAGCATTTTGCTGCTTGTTCACTTCCATGTGCACTTTATCACTACACAAACACGCCCCTTTCAGGACTTGCTGTTGCCCTGCTGGTTCAGCCATCCCCCCAGACCTGTGCCAGGCAATTCTTGCCTCCAGCACACACTGATGTGATGCCCCTGATGCCCTCCTGTGCTACCACTCCTTGTACTTGTTGTCCTAACTGAGGCTGGGAGTCTCTGAGGTGAGGTGTGCCAGCTCCAGGCTCCAGCACGGGGGATAAGTGCCCAAATCTTGGGCAGGCTGTCAGTGGAGAGGGAAAAGCACCCTGGGAATTAACTGTTCCAACACAAACACTGTGTTTGCTTTTCCTCCTTGCTCAGCCTTTTCTGCTGCTGCTGAGGGGAGAGAGGAGCAAGCCCGGAGGAGATCTCAGAGCACCTTCCAGGGAAGCCAGAGGGGAACTGTTCATCAGCAACTGGGGTGGCAGGACAAGGGGGAGTGGCTTCAAACCGACAGAGGGGAAATTTAGGCAAGAGAGCCAGAAGGAATCCTTCCCTGGGAGGGTGGGATGCCCTGGCACAGGGTGCCCAGAGAAGCTGTGGCTGCCCCTGGATCCCTGGAAGTGTCCCAGGCCAGGTTGGACGGGGCTTGGAGCACCCTGGGCTGGTGGAAGGTGTCCCTGCCCAGGGCAGGGGGTGGCACTGGATGGTTTTTAAAGTCCCTTCCAACCCAGACCAGTCCGGGATTCTCTGATTTTGGAGTACAGAAGCCGAGCAGAATGGAGAGCCCTTTCCCTGCAGGATTTCTGGTGACATCTGCTAATTAAATTCCACCCAGGTGAGACAAGATGTGTCTGTAGGACTGTTATTGCACCACCAACACCACCAGGATGCAGATCATGAAAAGGCTTTAGAAGAAGACCTCAGGACCATCCTCTTCTGTCCTGCCTAGAAAATGCTGTCTCACTTGGAGCTCTTTGTCCAGTTTTGTATTTTATATCTTCAAGGAAAGGGATGGTGGGTAACAAACACCCTCACATGTGGGAAGAGGGCACTGGGAGTTCAAAAAGTGGGTGACAACTCCTGCAATCACTTGTTCAGGATCAAAACTGGAAGGGTTTTCTGCAGTGGAAGTTCACCAGTTGGTGTTTCTGCTATTCTTAGAAGTCTTCTCTAGTTTGTAGTTTCATAAGTATTTTAACACTAATTTAAAAACGAATTTAGCTCATTTAAGCTAATTTATTCACTCGTCACTTCTTTCAGCTATAAGCAATTTCTCCTTTTTTCCCCCTTCCTTTTATAAGAACATCCAAATTTTATATAATACCCAAATGGTGGTTAATTGATAACTATTGCCTCAGAGTTTAATTTGTTTATTATTGCTTGCCAGGCTCTGTGAGCTGTATCAAATAGCACAAGTTCATTTGTTTTCCAGTTGTTATTTAAATTTGTTTCAAGAGATTTTTACCACCAAACTGAAAAGGGAAAAGCTCCAGGACATTGCTGTTATTGTATCCAGTTCCATGGGTACATAATGATACTGAATAAAGCAAAAAGCCTAATTTATATTAAATATATACTACACAGAACCAACCTGGCTTGGTGTTCTTCTTTTCTAACACATTTATATTTGGACCAGAATTTTTCTGAAGGTGCCCAGATAAAATCTGGTGATTTGCCTACTTTTCTGTGTCAGGACAAACCAGCTTTCAAAATACATCATAAACAGCAGATACAGTGATTTATGCAGGCAAGAACATATGCTCCTGGGCCAATTTTAAACAAAACCAAACTGAATCTTCCAAATGTTAGGGCAGATTTTTCAGTCCCAGCGTTTAGTGCATTGCTGGATGGTAAAAGAAGGGATTGAAGCGCAACAGGACTTATTTTTTCGAGAGCAAACCATCTTTCTCCCGGCATTTTATAGCCCAATTTTTGCTTTAAAGTTTCCTGCTGGAATACTAAAAGTTGTCCCAACAGAGATATTAATGTTCCCCATTTCCCATTAAGCAATGCCATTAATATCCCACCACATTTGTCCCTTGGAAGCAGCTGCCTGGCCTGATACTGGACCTGTAAGACCTTCACTTCATTGCTCTGCTGCTGCTTCATCTGACAGATGTTTGCAGCTGTAGCTGGGAGATATTTATTATCTGAAGGTATTTTCTTGCTGCACAAGCAACACAGAACTGAACACTGGGCAATTTTAGGCTTCAGTTCTCAGTAATGGCTTTGTCTGTTTGAGAACATGACATGAAAAATTAATTTTCTTTTCTTTTCTTTCTTTCTTTCCTTCTTTCCTTCCTTCCTTTTTTAGTAGTATTTTTAATTATGTTGCATAGTTAAAGACCATCTAGAAAATTGTTTCCTGTACATCAGCCATTGGGCAAATCTAATATTCAAATTAGCATTAAACTCACTTTTGTTGATTCCAGGCACTTCAAATGTTTTTATAACCAGGACACTTGGATTCAGAGGAATTGGGAGACACCGATTTTAAAGGTCTCCTTTAATACATATTTGCCTTTAAGAACACAATTAGTTTATTCTCAGAGTTGAAGTTTTTGGGTGGTAGAGAGAAGTATGTAAATTAAACAGTCTGATATCTGTTGCAGTGCCCCCAAACAAGCCAAGCTCTGGGAGGATGTGCCTTGTTCCCACCCAAGAAATGCAGAACAAAAGTCTTGTTGGGTTCTTGAGCATGAACAGGACACAGGAATGACACAAACAAACAGGAGGACAAAGGATGGGAGGGGAGAGCAGAGAATCCAGAATGGGTTGGGCTGGAAGGGACCTCAAAGCCCACCCAGTGCCACCCCCTGCCCTGGGCAGGGACACCTCCCACCAGCCCAGGATGCTCCAAACCCTCTCCAACCTGGCCTTGGACACTCCCAGGAAGGAGAACAGTATAAATTGTGTGACTCAGCTGCTGTTTTTACCTCCTGCTGAAGCAAAACAAACATTTGGATACAGCCTAGCAGACCTTGTAAGCCCATCATATTTCCATTGAAACATGATTTACGGTATTGATTTTTTTCTAACCTTGCAGCAGATCAGCTACAGAAAGAGACATAATTTTTTTGAATAAACTACACCAATTATCTGGTTGTCCACAGCTGAGGAATTATTTATTTTTCCTTGGTGCAGGATGATGGCCAGAATAATATCAAACTGACTGGGACTATAATCAAAGGGTATTTCTGCAAATCACTCAATGACAATCTGGGGCAATTTTCAATTACTCTCAGGACAGATTTTTCCAATTGACTAGACAGAAAGTGGCAAGAAAGATTTAAGGAACGCCTTGTAAGTGCTGAGCTGAGAACCTAGTACCAAACATCATCAATCTGGATCCTTCTGAGACCAGGTTTACAAAATAGGCTGTTGAACTTACATGAGCATCCTGTTATAGAATCCTCCACCTGATGGGTCAGTGTCCTGGGATTTTTGGTATTAAAGGGAATGGATACAGACTCACACTCTGACTGTTTGCAATTATGAAGTGCTCCATTAGATTAATGACTGTCTGAACACTGACCCACTTTCCTTCTGAAGGTGCTCACTGAGGTGTGTCAGTGGGTTACCAGCAATAACTCCTGCATTTACACAGGTTACGTGTGAGCAGAACTAACCTGATGGCCTTGGAACAGCGAAAACTGCCAGCCCAAGAAAGATTTTATGAGTTAAAACCTTCCTGAAACTGGTTATAGATAAGCTGGAACTGCACACGTATTTTTTTCAGGTTTTTAATGGTCCTCATAGTATCTTGAGGCTGCAAGACCCAAACCATTCTGGTTTCTGTCAACATGGAGTTTGTGCTCTCTGAGATGTAACAAGTCCTTCCTCCGACCTCCAGGGTGATTCTTTAGAGGAAGAGCTCTCCTCTACCCAATTAGGAGTTCTTCTGTTTATGTATTTCTTCTTCTAGGTCTAAAAACACATAAACAGGCAAAATTCAGCATGGGAGATCCTGTAATACCTCAGCTCATCCCAGTGATCCTCTGTTTGGTTGTGAGAGGGAAAAAAACACGTCTGAAATTTAAATAACAATGTATTAAATAGTGCAGTAAATTGCTCCTTTTTTAATTTCTTTTGGGAGCAGCCCTACTCCAGTCAGACCACTGTGACTATTTCCTTTAGAGGAAGCATTTTAATAAGAAAGCTGCAGTTTGCTCCTAAGGCTGAATCCAAAAATAATTAATAAGTGTGTATTAAGATTCTGCACATGTGGGCATTTAGCTCAGAAGAAAATGAGTGAGCAGCTCACAACACTCTGAGATGGAGAGCAGCCAAACTCACCAGAACCATCCCTCTCTTATATCCCAAATATCCCCAGTGCCTCAGCCCCTGACCAAAAGTCCAAACAGGAGCATTTTCTTTGTGTAATATCTTACATCTCCATTCCTTTCTGTGCTGAAAGGCTAATTAAACTGGTAATTGTCATTCCTATCTCTTGCTATTATATTTGTATTCAAAATTGCAATAGATGCAATCTGTGTGTGTGTGTGTGTTTTAATTCAAGTAGTTTAAAATTAATTTGAAGCCGTACAACAGCAATCAGCCTCTAATTAGGGAGATAATCAATTAATAAGCTCGTAACTAAGGGTTCTCATGTTGTAGATGGAGATGATTTTAACTGGGATGAAGTGCTATCTTTGTATTCAAAAAAAAAAAATCATGAAAAAGTGAATCTATCCCACAGCCAGGAGATAAAAGACCCATCTGGTCGTTCAGGAGGTATCATTTTAACCCCTGCCCAGTGACAGTGATTCATGGGGCTGGAACCACAAGAATTCCATTGAAACAACAGCTTGCTGTGCCCAAACCAGCAGGCCATTCCCAAAGTGTTCCCACTTCCTCTCTCCGGTTAATACATGCAAAGTGCTTCCATAAAGCCATTAAAAGCCACAATATAATGAATGAGCTCAAGACAACTGGTTGTTTGTACAGGGCATTAATTGAGGGATGCAGGGAAGAAGAAGGGAGGAGGCTGAGATTAATAAACCCTAAAGTGCAGCCTTGTTGTGCCAAATGGCCTTTTCCCCTGTAAGTGTAAACAAATCTGGGGTTGGAACAATTTTAGACCTCGAGGTCCTGCATTAGCAGTAGAACCTCAGGGAATAGCTCACAGTGCTCTCCAGAAAATCCAGGAGGGAAAGCTGGGAGTGTGTGATCCACGGAATGGGGAAAGCTGGGAGTGTGTGATCCACGGAATGGGGAAAGCTGGGAATGTGTGATCCACAGAATAAACTCGGGAAGATGGTTTTCTCTCTTGGCCAACTTTTCCCCCTGTGCTGGGCACGGCTGGGGCCCCTCCAGGGCCGTGTCCAGGGCTGGGCCGTGGGCATGTTAATGATCATGGAATTAATATTTCTATTTCCATGACTCTAGTAACACTTCTGCAATGGAAAAACAAACAAACCAAACCAAAACAAAACAAAAAAACCCCACAACAAATAGAAATAAAGTCATTACAAATTCTACCGCAGCATATTCAGTGGATTAAACCCAAAATGACCACACCAAAATTCGGGTTACAACACAAGTTTGAAAGCAAGGAAGAGTCCTTGCTGACAGTCCAAAAGGTTGGGTTTAAGCCTGAGATAAAACCGTCCAGTGACTCAACTTACCACCTGCTCTTTGCAGTGGTAACAAAAACCAAAGTTACACTTTTCCTTTTGCCTTTTTTATTTTCGTAATTAATTGTTTCAATACTGTGAAGATTATCCTGTGAAATATTCTAAGGGTTTTGCTCTACCACCATATAAATGAATAGTTTTTAATATTTCATTTAGTGTATTACTTCATGGGTTGACAGATAAAGGAATAAAATCCTTTATTGGAGCTCCTCTCTCTCCCATTATGACCTTCTCACCAAAATATTCCACATTTATTTCTCAGGATATTTCATGCTGTGAACAAACAGGAGATTGCAGTGATGGCTAAACTATGATTATTCACCCAGTGCTTATGAATACTCATTTTTCTAAATAAATTTACTATTCAAAAGACTCACCTTGGCATTTTCTGATTCCTGCTCCTTTCAGAAAATTCCAATCCCAAACGTTATATTTACACGTAATTTCCTTTAAAATTTAAATTACATATTTTAATCAGTGTTTACTGTGCTGAATATAGAACTTTGCCTTGGAATCTGCTGAATAAAAAGAAAGCACTTGGAAAAAAAAAAAAGAAAACACCACTTAAGAATTCTTCCCCTCTCTCACGTGGTTATGCTTTTCAGTGCAGTCTCTGCGGTTCCTGAAGTGGGATAACCGAGCCCTGACCTTCTAAGTTCAGCCCATAATGTAAGAAAATATAAACCTTTTATGTGAAAACAAATATTGGAATGGAGTGTCTTCCTCTGGTAACTTTTCCTGGATGTGAGAGAAGAGGATTAATTATGTGGCTACAGCAGTTTACAGGAGGAAAACAAAATGCCAAGGGGCACGAGGTAATTCTATGGACACTTCACATTAATATCCTCTAAAGACAATTTCCTGCGAATCCAGTGGATGAATGAAAGAATTTTGGGGAATCCAAATCCCCTGACACAGCTCCAGCCTGTAGTTTGACTGTGGAGGAAACCTGGGCAGTGGGTTATACAACTGAAAAATCCAAATGTAAGTGTGGGTGCATTAGCAGAACTAAATTACTAACAAATCGAGTTATAGCATTGAAAAGCCCAAATGTAAGTGTCAATGCAATAGAAGAATTAACTTACCAAGAAACAGGAATGGAAAGATTTTTGCCAGGAAGGTGCTAATAGAGCTGAGGTGCTAAATACTGTAAAAAACACACCCACAAGCAGAGAGTAAATTAATGACAGAGCTGGGGCAGGAGGAGCCCCTCAACTGAAGTTTATTAGTATTTATTCTCAGCAAAACCCAAAGAGGCATTCTGTGATTCTGTGATTTTAAGTCAACAATTAAAACCAGAGCAGTAAATTAGGACTTTGGGGTGTTGTTAATTTTCTTACCCTTCCCATACAACCACTTGATTCCGTCACTACAGGACTGTGACAGCACCCTCGTGTCTCCCAGACCTTCAAGGTTTATCCACCCATCTTTAGCTTTCTTTGAGCTTAATATTTCATCCAAGACAGAGAAGAGCCTGGAATCTAAAAAAAAAATAAATATTTCCGATTGTAGCAGGATAAAGAGTCATCATCAGAGGTGCTGATGAAAACAGAATAAAAAAAACAAACAGGTTTACCGTTATCTCCCATTTTCCTGATACATCTCTGTAGGTGGGCTCTGATTCCCAAGCACAGTGATTTCCACTTGATCCCAAGCAGCTCATGGAAGACCAAAAAGGGGATCTTTCCCTTTCCCAGGTCAGTCAATTTTCAAAGGAATGTCCCACGGGGCACACAACAATGATTCAAACACATCCTTTGCTCCACAAGTTGCGATGAGCCCAAATATACTTTCTAATTCGAGGATGTAATTCATGCAAATTCAGTGCTGTAATAAAAGCTTTTGGGAGCCAGATCGCATATCAGAACGTGGCAACAGATAAAGATACATGCAAATATAGAGATATATACAAAACAAATGGAAGTTTGGCCGAATAACCCACTCCAGGAAGCTGGAGGATGTCGGGACGTTCAGAGCTGAACGTCGCGTCTCAAACGCAGCCAGGGAGAAAAGCAAAGGGAAAAACACCCAAATCAATTTAATTGTTGTATGGCAACGTTTTTCCTTCAAATAGCCACAGTTCATAAATGTTCTTAAAAACTGGCCCTGGCTCTTACCCCAAAACAAAATACCCCGAGAAAGGCATGAAAGAAAAATTTCATGTAGGTCATTCTTCGACCAAGTTTAGTAGAAACTGAAATAAAAGACATTTCTGAATATACTGAAAACTGTTGAAGTGCTTTCAAGTACATAAAATCAGAGATATACCTAAGTGAAAAAATAAATAAAAATTAGGATTTCTCTGGCTTTATCAGTTTGAGCTTCGGAAGACTGTAAATTATCCTTTCTCTTTGCAAGAGAATAACCAAAGTGGAAGACTTTTAATTGTGCAGGAGAGGAGAGAATGTGTTATAATAATGTTGTTGTTATTACATTATTATTGTTATATATTATATTCCAAACCCAGAAGGGATGTATTGTATTAATATTAAATAATTATATTAAATTAAATATTTATATTATTTTTATTTGTTTTATAATAAAAATTATAAACAATATCTATATCATTATATACTATAAATAATCAATAAAAATTTATTAATAATTTATATTAAATAATTAAATATTAAATGATTAATATGAATATTGGATTAATAGTGGTCCTGCTGCAACTACTTTTCTTGGTTGTGTACTCAAGCTCTGGATGTGTATTGGTTGCAATATTTCATTAATATCATTAAATTAAATTAAACCCCTTACAGAGCAAAAGGAATTAATTCTTACAGGTTACGATAAATCTTATCTTTCATATGTCAAATACATCTCTACCTCTCCTCTACAGTATTTTTCAAGACATTACCCACTTGTAGTTTATAGGCACAAAAATCTATTTTGCCATTGTAAGTGTGTAAGGAAATAACTCAATTTAAACACAAATGCATATTTCTTTTCCAGAATATCCCTGGATTCTTTTCTTTCCATCAGTTGTATTTTTCTTAAGAGAGAAATCTCTTTAATTACAAAACATTAATCAGAAGTATAAGAATATCAACAGGCTCTTTATTTTCCAGCACAACGTGCTGCCAGTGACAAACAATGAAAATTGTCATTATCACTGACAATGGATCGTTTCTGTATTAATAATAATACAGTTATATCTCATTAAAACACTAAGTAGTAATAAACAAGAATAAAAATTAAGTGACTTCTTTGATTTATCGTTCTGTGCCATCATTAGCAGTGGAAGGCTGGATTCGCCCTTTTGAAGGGCAAACTCCATTAGGATTTTACTGCAGTGTTGAATAAATAAAGCAAACAAAATATGCAAATTCAAACCGTATTAGTACTGATTCATCCAGTTTAATCTCAGTGTAGCCTGAATTTATTTAGTGTTATTAGTTTAAGGATATTTGAGTGAACACCAACCAGAGGAGTCATGAGACAACATTCGGGGTCCTGGAGCGTGTGCAGGGAAGGGAACGGAGCTGGGAAGGGGCTGGAGCAGCAGGAGCGGCTGAGGGAGCTGGGGGGGC
>JAYRBT010000005.1:25125355-25136323 GCA_036023395.1 Myiotriccus ornatus | reverse complement strand
TTTGTGCCTTCCTTTCGCCAATAATGTGAAGAACGTTGATGAATTTCTGGTTTGGAAGATGTGGTTGTCCAGAAATTGCTTGGAAACCTGCCTTAAAATGTTTAATAAGGCTGCAAAAGGGGAAAATCTGAATGTATGTTAAAGAATATGTATTAAGAGGAAAACAACTGAAAAACCACCTAAATTTGAGGCCAGGAATTGGTTTGTTCTTTGTTCTCGGGATTTGTCTGAGAAAGCCCACAGAGCCTATGAATAACAGTTAAGAAAACAAGTATTGCCAAGCTAAACCCAAGAAATTCTTTATTTGATAATAAATTTTACGACTATTTCACAAACCCCCAGTATTTAATGATCATCATTTATAATTATAACCTTACTCCCATCTTTTAAACTCAGCTCCCGGGAAACTTCCTGGTTTTACACCAGTAAAATTCAGCCCATTTCGTACCTATTAAAAAAACAATTCACTGGGGGTGTCCCAGAGCGTCTTGACCACCGCAAGCTTTTCCAGAGGGCTCTTTCCCTCGTGACCCCAAAGGCTGGTCTGGTGATCCGAGCAAATCAAAGCTGCTGGAGCATCCTGAGCCCATTTTGATTTCTTTTTTTTTTTATTATTTTTTTTTTCTGCAGAAATTCCCTCCAGTTCTGACAAACAGCGTTTCTTCTCCCGGGGGAGTTTGTTTGTGGCAGTGAAATTCCTGTGATAACATCACTTGCCACGTTTTTCCCCTGCCCTGTTTATCTTGGGGGCAATGGATGTCTCTCGTCATGGGGTTATAAACTTAAACAGATCCTCAGCAGCAGCTCCAGCATAAATCAGGAGGGAAGAGGCACCGCCAGAAGGACAGAGATAAGAATAATAAAGAATAATAAAAACCAATAAAAATGGCCTTTGTGAGGAAGCAGCACTGTTTGCAAGCCTCTTAGATCACATCAGAAGGGCTTTTATTCGGATTTTTCCGTGTTGGACACGATCCATCTCATCTTACCCAGCCCCTTCAACGCACTGCACTCGTGCTCTCTGTCACAGACATCAAACAGTGATTTAAGCACAGCTCGAAATGCACTTGGAAATGGATTGCTCTGAGCTTCCACTTGGAAATTCAGCTGGAGAGAAACTGTTTCCTCACTCAATCTTTGCCTCATAAATACAATGGCACTGAATAAAGCAGTGAAATATTCCTTAAGGGTCTTAAAAACACGGTTATAAAAATGTCCCTTTATTAAATGGCAGGTGTCCATTAATTAAAAATTTAAAATAATGAAATAATAAATAATGCATTACAAATTTAAAAAAAAGAAACATTATTTTTACTATGAATCCCAAACTTATTTTAAAATCCAAATGCTCCAAAATGACCTTTACTTTTCAAATCAATATATATGTATTGTTTAATTGATATATCAAACTGAACACTTATTCAAATATTTTCCATTCATTTTTATAATATTGGGGGTTTTTTACAGAATGAGCTTTAGGAGAAATTCTGTATTGGTGTGATTGCCTGGAGTAGGGTAAAGTTTATAATACTATATACAACATTATTATATTACATAATATTGTATCTATTATTATATATTAATATTATTATAATATTATACACAATATGCAATATTGTTGTTACACGAAGTGCTGCTCAATTCATCACAAATAAAAAAATGAAAATCGATTTTTACCATAAATCCCGGAGTTATTTGAATATCCAAATGCTTCAAACTAACCAAATGCTTAAAACTAATTAATCATTATTATTAATATATTAATTATTAATATATTTTGGCAAATCATGTTTTTTTGTGGAGCAACCACCTAATAAGCACCTTCAGGGCCATCTGGGGTCTCCTGTCAGCACTTTGGTGGTGTCTGTGTCGGGCCAGGCACTTCATTCCTGCTTTATGGCAAAGGGCTGGAGGGAAAATGGCTCATCTTTTGTGTTCAGAGCAGCTTTTATTAAAGGCACCTAAAGCTGTTCCTTCCCCCTTATCACCTTAGAGCTCTAATGCAATTTTATTTTTAAAAACTGTCGATTTTCTCATATATGTGAGTTCAAATACGAATATTCACGACTGTGGAGTCGTACATCACACAGCTCTGATGTTTCCAGAGGCTCTGGAGCCAGGTGTGGGCTCTGCAAGGGGAATATCCCTGGAAAATCTCCAGCTGATAAAAGAAAATGCATCTCCTTCCTTGGAAATTCAGGAATGGCTGCAACAAGTGTTTGCAGAAGGGAGAAAAGGGGTAGAAGATCTCAGGCCATGATCAATGTCCTAATTTCCAGCCCGAATGAACTCTCCAGAGCTCTTCCCGTGGCTGCATATTTATCTTCTGCCTAAATCAATATTTGTCCTGCAGAAAACTCTTGATAGGCTCGAGATTTTATTTTATTTTTATCCTATAATTGTCCAGCTCTCTGTTTTGTGTTGACTTCCTGCTGAAAACAGAATTCTTTTGCGTTACTGTCGATTTTAGCCACGAAACTCCGAGAATTAAAGGCATAACAGAAAGGTCCCAGGATATTTTGCAGAGCTCAGTGGCTGGGCCTTCCGTGCTAATGCATTTCCCACCCCAACCCCCTGTTTACAAACCACTTCTCATTATCCCTTGGGTGCCTCTCTCTGTGCCGGGGAGGCTGGGAATTGAAGCCTGGTGTTTGGTGTGACAGTGGTACGTTCGGACAGTTAATTCACGGGTGGCCGCCTGCCCTGCTGCTGTTTGGGCACTACACGAGCGCTCATCAAATCCCTCTCTCGTCTTCTCGGCCTGACAAAGAGGAAGGAACCAAAACTTTGCAGTTTGATGGACTCTCCCTCCCCGGGCTCTGACTACAAACCGTGTCACACCGCCTCGTGCTGCTGAAAATCAGAAACCAAAGGAAGCCCTCCTGCAGCAGCTTGGATCTCAGTTCAAGATGAGAACGAATGGAAATGCTGGAGGCAGGTTGGTCCTTGATTTCTCGGTGTGCACACGGGAACAGGGCCCTGCCCAGGCTGTTCGTGTTCCATGGATGGGGGAACTCTGGGCTCAAACACACGGGGGTTGTGCTCCTGTTGGGGCACAAGCTGGAAAGGGCCAAGGATTGGGAAGGGAAGGGAAGGGTTAGTTTAACTTGGTTGGAAGGGACCTACAGTGACCATCTTATCCAACCTCCCCAGCACCTCAGGGTGACCCAAATTCTAAACCTGTTCTTGAGGGCATTGCCCAAGTGTCTGCAAACACTGCCCACCTCTCTGGGAGCCTGTTCCAGGCTTTGCCCACCCTCTCAGCAAAGAAAGGCTTCCTCATGGCCATGTCTGGGTCTCCATTGCCTCCAGAATTTCTAACAGGTACAAAGGAGGGGTGTCAAAACTTCCACTCCCTGCTCTGACTTTAACCACACACCTGGACAGGAACAACCAACCCACCCAAAAACTCTTCTCTGAGGTGATGGCAGAGGTCAAGCCAGAAAGCAAGGAATGACAAAACCCAGCCTGGTTGTGGAGTCTGGGCTTCTACACCGAGTTTTTGGGGTCAGGGAGACTTCAGTGTTTGATACCTGTCCGTGTGTGCCCCCCCAGCTGAGCAGGCAGGCAGGGTGGGTGAGCAGGGCTGGGGTGCCCAGCAGTGCTGACCTGCTCACAGCACTCTTCAATCAGCACCCTGGAATAAAAATTCCTGATATTCCCTTTGCTTCTGTTGCTGCTTGGTCACCTCCACGACATTGTTTATCCAAGAAGATGCTGCTTTGGCATTTTATTTCAGATTGCTTTTGCCCCTTGGCTCTGGAGGTTCTCAGAGTCCACAGGCACAATATAAAATACAATACACAATATAAAATAGTGCTTCTTTATTTGCTGGTTCTGTGTCCTCTGGCTGCAATGGCACAGCTCTGCCATCTCCAAATTAACTCTCATATATATATATATATATATATGCATATATGCTATATACATACACATACATGTTAGAACAGTTCAATTTGAATGAAAGATGACAATATAGGTTTTCTCATAGAAAGCCTAGAAAGGTTGTATTGGATCTTGATTTTATATATATATATGTGTGTGTGTGTGTGTGTGTATGGGGTTTATTTCCATATAGATATATTAATATATATTTATTTCTATATTTATTAATAGATTTTTATTTCTTTATTTATTAATATAGATGCATATTGAGATAGTTATATTTATTCATAGAATAACAGAAGGGTTTGGGTGGAAAGGGACCTTAAAGCCCATCCAGTGCCACCCCTGCCCTGGGCAGGGACACCTTCCACCAGCCCAGGGTGCTCCAAGCCCCGTCCAACCTGGCCTGGGACACTCCCAGGGATCCAGGGGCAGCCCCAGCTTCTCTGGGCACCCTGTGCCAGGGCCTTCCCTTAATAGGGAAGAATCACGTCCATAAAATGAAAATATTTAATGCTTAAAATCCTGAATTAGGTAATTTAATACCAACAGACACCTTTTCCCTTTCCTTGTATAAAGAACCCCGATGGACTGATAGAACAATTCAGATATCTTCTGTTAGGCAGCATAAAAACCTGTCAGACTGGTTCCTTCTTTGCTGCTGAGCACCATCAAATGATGTCCTGTGTTTCCTGTTGTTTTGGGATGTGAATGGCCAGTGGAGCTGCCCTTGAAGAGATATTTGTGACAAACATCAAGGTTCAGGGGGATGAGGAATGAATGGGAGAGTCTGGAAGTGTCAGACTTGAGAGATATTAAACCTCAGATTAAAACCTAGGGCAGATCAGAGTCACTGTGAAGTCCTGAGTCATACAAAAAGGTACATCCAACCCTCCCACACTTTTTCACAAGGAGGAGGGAAGAGAGGGAGTGATAACTCTCCATCCAACATCACCCGTCCGTTGTGCTCCTGCACTGATCCCAAATCGCTCCCCCACAGCTCTCTGGTGCTTGTGGGTCTTGTACCATGAGGCTGTTTTGGTGAGTGAAACCAGTTCTGTTTAAAATCAAAATGCCTTTCCCTTCTGAGTTCCCCCCTGAGCTCCTGACCTGGCTGCAAACACGAACTGCTGGGCTATAAAAACCCCTCAGAACTGTTGTCCTCAGCCAGGCACACAATTATAACAGGCTGGTTTTGATCTCTTAGTCAGTGTAATTTAAGTTTTCAGGCCTTTTCAGCTTGTGGGCAGTTTATTCTCCCAGAGAATAAGGCTACAGATCCCTGTAGACACCAGAGAGTCCCATTAAATTGGTGTGGTTTTAATAGTCTGTTCTAGGTGAGAAATAAATTGAGTTCAAAATGTTTCCTTGTCAGGACACTGCTTCAGAAATAACCTAATCTTGCAATCTCAGCTCTGTTCCAGCTTCTAAAACTTGCTGTAGCAATGGAGTTCACCCAGTTCTGTCATTTAAATGTTGTCATTAGGCTGTGATAGATGAGGAAACATTCTCAATATGCATTGCTCTTTTTTTTTTCCCCCCTGTTTATTTAAACTCCATCCAGATCAAAATATTTCTCACTTCAGCTCATTTCTCATTCCACTTGAAAGGGTTTTGTGTATAATTATTGGCTAGCGCAGATAAGTCGGGTTTTATATTTATTTATTTTGTTCTGCAATTTGTTACCCTGTTTATCTCTCAGTCAAAAGAAAGCAAGGCTAAAAAAAAATGTAGTGGAGTGTGAATATATCATATTGGTTCCTGATAAAGGAGGCTTCGTCTGGGGGTTATTTAGCCAACACGCACTTCTTTGACAAAGCCAAAGGATCAAGAAAAATAAAGAGAAGCCTCAAATGAGGTTTTCTCAGAGATAATTAACTGAAGGGCTTGCAAGATATGAGCAAGGGTTGTTGTTAGGAACAGGAGAGAAAACTCACATTTCCTTCAGCTCAGGATCATTCCACACCACCTGCTCCTGGAGGAAAAGAATTAGGAAAACTGCAGTTTTATGAATTAACCTTTCTTTTTCATTTTTCATGTGAATTTCCTAAGTTTATTGCTGTGGTCTGCTCACTAAAAGAGTATTGTGCTGCATTCAAGGTTTGATGTAAAGTGATACAAAGAAGATTTGCTTGTAGTGAAATCTGGTAGTTAGTATTTCATCAACACTTACTTTAACCACTTCCTTGACTTTTAACCACTTTCTTTAAATGACAAACACCACCAGCTCCAAACAAGGATTTCTTTGGACAGATCAGTCTTTCTTGGGGTATGTGGAGATAAGTGGCAGTGCTCCTCTAGCAATAAAAATGGATTGGGTTGGGGAACAATTCATTGCCACAACATCTCCCCATCCAGGAAATCCATCCCCCAGGGAAGACAAGACCACATTGCTTCATTCCAATTGCAATCCTTCAGCCAGCCCTCATTCCTCCCAAAAAAGCACCAGTGTTCCCTTGTACCAGGGCCAAGTCTCTCACTTCTCCAGCTCTCCCTTCATATGAGTTTTTCATTTCAGCCTTTGCTTCAGTTCATTCCAAAGTCTGGAGGTTTGGAGGAGAGAGAAGGAAGAAGATTTTTTTTGTGTCGTTTTTCCACTTAGACTCATGTTGATTGAAAGAAATCAACCTGTCCCATCCCACTCTGGGAAAAGGAGATGCTGATGCTTCCAGCACCTCAAAGAGAGCACAAAGTACAAGGATTTAAGTCTGGAGGCAAAGGGGGTGGAAATGACTCTGCTAAGGGTGCTGTCCTAAAGGAAAGGACCATAGCTGGGAAAGAAAAAAAAAAAAGGATAAGTTAGATAAGAATTTCTCCTAATGTCTGTAGAGTCTTTTGGTTTTTTTACTCCTGTTACCAACTTTCATCTGACTGAGGAGTTTTTCAAGCCTTTGCAGAGCTCCCCAAATAAATCTCTTTGAAATGTCTGTATTCCTGAAAAGGCTGCATATCCCTGCTATTTCCCACAAGTGATCTGTCAGTGTCTTGGCTGAGACTTCACTTAACGGAGCCTCAAATAAACTCGCTGTGTACTCAGAGCCTTTCAAGTTGCAGGGCTCAGAACACCCTGCAATGCTTCCCTCCTCATTAGTGCTGCTGGATCCTGCATTTCACAGCTCACATCCCCTCCTTCCAGAAAACTCTCCAGCTGGGCCTTCCCTTTCCTTCATCCTCACATTTTTTAAGCAGGCAAATTTATTCTATTGATGGATTTATCCTCGAGGCAAATCTGATTCTAATGACATCATTGGTTAGTTATAAACAGGGAATATTTTTATATCTGGTACCCAGAGCTTATCACTTGGAAAACTTTGATTTAGTCCCATTTTCCAGACATTCTCCTCACTTTCATTCTGACAAAAGTACCTCATAATGAAGAACAAATCTCAGTGAAGAAGGAAATGAATATTTTTCTGGGAAGGGGCTGGAGCAGCAGGAGCGGCTGAGGGAGCTGGGGGGGCTCAGCCTGGAGAAAAGGAGGCTCAGGGGGGACCTTCTGGCTCTGCAATCCCTGACAGGGAGGTTTTAGAGCACCACAGTGTTCATTTGGGCTAAAAAAATTCTCTCTCTCTCTCTTTCTCTCTGTATATATATATGGAATATAGAGACACTGATACATTTGGAGAGTTGCTTCTCTTTTCCCAGCTCCAAACAATCCCCCACCCTGCTTGGATGGGAAGGCATCTCTTCCACCTTCCAGGCTCAACAACATCAAACCCAACCCACCACAGAAAGTTACGCTCCCAGCTCACTGGGGTGGGGAGAAAAGACTGTGTTGAAAGAGTTTTTTCTGGAAGGTTTTCAGCTTCAGGATGAGAAAGGTCTTCAAGCATCCAAATGTTGCTGAGAAGAAAATGTTTTCTCTCTCCTTTCTCATCTCGCTTTTTCGGTCGACACATGAATTTTCTTTGCCTTCCATTCAATTTTCTCCACGCCTTACCCTCCGTTTGGTACCTGGAATACAATTAAAGAGCAATGTCCTGAGTGTGCAAAGGAATAAAATGATATAACTGAGATAAAATATACACCTTCAGGACTTTCACTCCTCTGACAGGCTCCTCCTTTCCATCCCCAGTGACGGCAGAGGCATTTTCAAATTTAAATTCCAAGTTGTGAAAGCTGTTGTATATCAGGCTCACCAAAATGCTTACTCAGACTTCTTTAATAGAAAAGGAAAGTTTAAAAGATACAGAGATGGCAGGGAAAGAAAGCAGAGCTTAGAAAAAGGATCCAGAGCAGTTAGAATAAATCTAAGATAATGAAACAAGAAAGGGAAGGGAATAGAGCAGGAGAAGAATTACTCCATCTCTTCTTCCTGAAGAAAGCTGACAGCATGATGGTATTCCTAGATATGATTATTATTAACAATGGGATATTTCTCTAGTGCTAGATTTAGCTTTTGTATAATATTATTATGTGCAGTATAAAAGAAACTCACTGCCCAAATAAATAATATTATGGCTGTATCAGAATAAGCAGAAGTTCCTTAATCACTGTGCAACAACCCATTTAATCCTTGACAGGATATACTGACAGTAGGACATGGAAATAGATGTACATCTGTAAGGAGATTTACCAATTTATGAATTTTCCATGGATTATTTTACTTCCCTTATTATCAGTATCAGAGAGGGAACTGCATTAGCAGGAAACACCAAAGGATTTTTTTCCTCCCACCAATCAATATTCCCAATTTCTTGCTGTTGGATATAATTCTCAGCCTTCATTAAAACAAAGTATAAAAGAAAGCATTTTAATTTACAGAAGTGTTTCAGAGATCTACTGGCTCTCTATTTACTGCATTGTCACCTTCCCAGGTTTGCTGGTTGACCCCTGGAGCTCAATTAACTTTATTTTCTGTGGTTTTACCTTTCGTTTCTTTCACATTTGACTTGTCCAAAGGGCAGCATCTCCCACAGGTGTTCTGAGGCATCTGCAATGTCTTCCTGGTGATATTTAATCCTTACATTGCCATTTTTTCCAGAGCTGGAGCCCACAGAGAACTGGAGCTGTGGAGTGGTCTGGGCTCCATTTTCACCCCCAGAAGGGAGCAGCTTCACTTCAATATTAATTTCATAGTTAACTGGATGATCCTTTCCTTCCATTGGAAAAGGCACATTCCCCCTGCCATCCCAGTCCACTGGTGTTGTTAACCCAGAGTGAGCAAGAGGGTGTTTCACTGACACCCCACAGCTGAATTCGGACTTGCACATGAAATATGTCCTCTGGAATTAAACAATTGCCCCGGGATCAGCTGTGTCCCTGTTAAATCTGTGTCTAACTCTCCAAAACCAGGTGGCCACCGCTAAAAATCCAGAGAAAAGTGCTCCCAGTGCTGATTGTTCCACGCCTGGCAAGGGGATCCTTGGGGATCTCAGCCAGACCCATTCCAGGAGGTGGGAACTGAACACACCAGACAATCCAGTGATGATCAGCAATTCCTGCCTCTTTTGGGGGATTAAATACCAATTAATGCCCTCTAAAGCACTTATTGATGCTTTACATTTTCCTTTAATCGACTCTCCTTCACTTCCATTGCTAAATTCATTTGTTCCCGAGCATCCTCCATGGAACAGGACCAGCAGCAGCAGGAGCCTGGCTTTTTCTCACCATTGGGATCAGCTCTCAGCGAAGTGCTGGAGGTGACAGATATTTTGGACTCACACTCATTATACCTGATGAAATCCTAAAAAAAAACAAGAAAAAAAAAAAGAAAAGAAAAGAAAAAACAAGTCCTAGAAGGTACATGGCACTATCCCAACTTCCTCAATATTTACATCATTTAAAAAAAAAACCACAAACAAACAACAAAATAAAGGCCAATAATATTTTGAAACACTTTTAATAACAAATAAAACACTATCTTCTTTCTTCAGATGATGGCTTCTTTTTATTTTTAAGATTCATGTTGTGTGCAGCTACAATTCCTGACAGAAACAGAGCAATTCAAATAAAACCATTTCATTTGTTGCATTCGGTGCAAACACAGGCTTCTGTGCTGCTAATCAGTATTTACATCAGTGCAAATCAAACTGCATTCTAAGGTCATATCAGCCAACGAAGATTTATTTGGCTCGATATCAGAATGCATTAATCATTCATTATTCCTCGTGGGTTGCAATCTGTGTCCTCAACCTGCTGCACTGCAGTGTGGGCAACCCCAACTAGATCACACTCCGAATAAATTCATATGGGGGGATTTATTTAGCAAATTTGTTCTGCTTTCTGAGCCCTTTTCACAGTAGACCAACACAGTTTTCTCTGCTGAGTGGAGAGTTAAGTGGTACCTTCAAGGCTTAAACAGCGACACTGGATGTATTTCACAGCTTTCAGTGCCATCTGAGAATCAGAATATTTTCTAGATGGCACAAAGAGGAGTTTGGTGGAATTTGTTCCCAGTCAGAATGTTCTTTTCCTCTTCTCCTCCGTGTTTTGTTGTGGGGTTTTTTTGGACAATAATTTCATGGCAAGTGTTGCTCAGTTACATGGAATTACCCAACACCTGCACCAAGGCGGGACAAGGACGGGTGCTGGTGAGGAAATGGGAACTCATTTGATGTGGAATGTTTAGAGCAGGGGGAAAACAATGCAGAGAGAGAACATGAAGGAAGTGAAGGCAAAGCAACAGCTGAGCAATGGCTCCTCTGGGTGTTTGTCCATTTTACATTCATATGAAAGTTATATTTTTCCTTTCTCTCCTGCTGCCTTTTAAGAGTTTTCTGATGCTAATCCTAAAATCTTTCTCATCTTTTATTGATCATCTGACAGCCATAGCTTTGCTCATTAGACTTCCAAAATCCTGCTATAAACCCAGCACATCCCAGTAAAAATGCACATATATTTCAGAGCCCTCCCTGGCTCCACTCAGCCGATTCATCCATGCACAGGGAAAGGGCTTTTCTTTCACTGCTGCCCTTTTGACCCCTTAAAGAGCTGCAACAACCCCAGTAATTTCAAAATCAATCAAGATTTCACTGTACCATGGAATGAATCATAGAGTTAATCGTGGAATGGTTGGGGTTGGAAGGGACCTTGAAGATCATCCAGTGCCACCCCCTGCCCTGGGCAGGGACACCTTCCACC
>JAYRBT010000005.1:25098623-25112815 GCA_036023395.1 Myiotriccus ornatus | reverse complement strand
TATGTGAGTACCAGTGATGAATAATTGAAGCCAATCCATTGGAACTGATTCCCAAGGAGCGAATCACCTCCAATATGCGCTCAAAAGTGCTGAAAGGAGGAACTAATTAGCAAATAAGTTGCTTGCACTGAGTTGAATGGGCATCAATCATGTTCTGCAATGGGGGCAGATCAACATGGGGCAGCTTCTGTTTGGGAATGGGGTCCAGAGTGCCCGTGGAGCTGCAGCTGCAGTGCAGGTGAAGCCAGTGTGTCATTCCTCTTGCAGGACTCGAGAGTGTTTCACTTAGTCCTTTGGTCAGGGTTTTTGTGGGTTTTTTGGCTGCAGGAAGACGGGCTGCAGTTGTGTGATCAGCTTCCAAACCACCCAGCCGTGCAAATATGGACGGGGACCAAAGTGTCTGTCTGTGAAATGAGCCATCTCACCCACCAGAGACTTTAGGGTGTGTTCATGCTCTTAAGATGGCTCTGTGCCAGTGCTGCAGGGCTGGGGAGAGCCAATCTGTCAGGGAACCTGGAGGCAAACCTTCATCCATCAACTCCTCTGAATCACAGACTCACAGAATCGCTAAGGCTGCAAAAGACCTTCAAGATCATCAAGTTCAACCAGAATGAATCCCACACATGCCCCCATCTATCTCAATCCCCATCAAATATTAATCCTCAAAGGTAACTGGTTCAGTAGCTGGAGAATGGTTCAGTGGGTTAGTGGGAATGGTGGTATTTGATCAAGGGGGGGGACTTGACCTTGGAGGTCTTTCCCAGCCTTCCTGATTCTGTGGTTCACTCCTGTACAGGTTTTTTCCATACAACTTAATATACATTTCCAAAGATTTCTTCCCCTCCAACTAAAAATTCAAGCACTCCCCAGGAACAGAAGCAGACCCTACATATGGACCTGTGGCTGCCCCACCCCTGGAGGTGCCCCAGGCAAGGCTGGAAAGGGCTTGGAGCAACCTGGGCTACTGGAAGGTGTCCCTGCCCATGGCAGGGGGTGGAATGAGATGAGCTTTGAGATCCCTTCCAACCCAGGCCATTTTATGACTGTGACTGTGTGATATTCAAGTTGTCCTGCTTTGTTTTCCGGTCTAAAGGAATATCTGAGCAGATCCAGGGAGCCACAAAGAGCCATGAAGTGGGATCAGAGTAGAGAATTTATCTCATCAGGTACAGCAAAGGCTGTGTGTGGGCAGAGGGGGGCACTTATTTCTTCTCTGAAGGGTTTCTTGCTCTACATTGTCATGTAAATTCCAGCTCGGGGTTGAAATGTTGGAATTGGCAGTGGAATTATTCTGTGCCCAGAATCTCCTTTATTTCCAGGAGCGCTGTCAGTGCCTGCTCGCTCCATCACTGCTTTGTAGTCACAGAAGAACGAGACGCTGTCAGGGTCTCCTCTGAACAGCAGTGCCAGCATTTGCAACTGAATAAAACATCTGCATTCCTTTCCAATCAGCCTTTTTGGCTGTATTTCCTCCAGTCCTTCTCGTGCATACACAGCTGAAGGACAAACACCCTTCTTTGCCAACCCCACGTGAAAATATCCACGCCTGGCCTTGCACAGCCCGCTGGTTTCACACGGAGAGTGGACCATCAGCAGCCCCTGGGGATTTGCTCCCAATTAAGAGACTAATCCTGCACTCCTTTGTTTCACACTGAAGTGCTTCCATAGGGTTTCAGGGCTGGTTTATTCCCTTTTAGGCTTTTAAATAAATAGTTTATCTTCAGCTGACACAGAAGTGTTTCCTCCTTTACAGCCTGTTAGAGACATTCAGTGGCTTTGTTTTATTCAACCCAGGCAAAAACCATAAAGCTTTAAAAGCCTTTTTTAGCAGTTCCATTACAAATGGAACTTTGTAGCAAAAGGGAAAAAAAAAAGCACAAACTTAGGGATTTCTAAAGATTTATAAGGTCTTTTGTTTTTTTTTTTTCTGGTTTTCCTCTTTCTTTCAACCTGCTAAACAAACATCAAAGCATTAAATGGGGAGGCAACATAAAAGTGCATTTTTCTCATGCTGGGTATAACATGCTTGAAATGCCTCAGACTCACAGACTGGAAAAAATGCACTTTCCAGCTATCCAACAGCAAAGTTATGGATCAGACATTGGTGACACGTGGATAACATCTCCTTCAGCAGAGAACCATGACATCAGTGCGCTTAATTTTCCCCCTGCTGGAGCCTCCTGGAACATTTTAGGGAAAGGTTGAAAAACTGCTGTCCAGTGTCCGTGAAAGATAATAGTCTGTACTTAAGGTGACTCATAACTATTTTTTTCCCCTTCTAAAATAAGAAACCTTTCATAAAACATAAGCAATTTCCTTTCTCACCTGTCTCCCACACTTGACAGATGAATTGCTGTAAAAAGTCTTTAGAAGAAACACCTGATCAAGTTTCCATTAGCAACGTGTGCAAAAACTCCCAGGAAAAGAAACAAACAAAAAAATTCAGGATTGATGGTGAAAGTTAAAAATCAACACCCAGGATTTCCTTATTTTCCCTTATGGAAAGGTGCATTTTTAGTCAATAAATCAACATTTGCTGTGAGTTTTATGACACCAAACTCTGAGTTTTTAGGAAAGACTTTAAAATCTCCAGTGTGATCTCATTTGCAGGGATACAATTTGGGAAGGGCTTAGGAAAGGGAAAGAGGATGTTTCCTTTATCTTCTTATTTGAGACTTTCAGCCCGTGCTGCTGAGATTGGGTTTCCTTTACACTTAAAAACATCTGTGGAGAAATCATTTTCCCGTTGTGGCCCCTGCTGGAAAGAGGTGCCTTCCCAGCACTGAAATGACTGGAAATCTTGGATGTCTGGTGCCCTCCAAGGCCTTGTGTTTTGCTGGCACAGAGAAGTGTCCCTGGCAGTGCTGGGGGAATGGTTGGACTCGATGACATTTTCTTAAGGAGACCCCTAGAAAAAGGTAACGAAAGGACAAAACAATTCTATGCAGTATATTCTGTTCTCTCTTCCTGCTACTTTGGGGCTGTGAAGTGAAAATACCTGAGCTTTTGGGAGGGTTATGGTGACTTGTGCACATGGGACAGATTTTCTAAGCTTTTTTAGCCTGTGGATTTGAAACTGCAATTATCTCTTTTTATTTTTTTAGGTGGATTTATCCTGCAGGTACCATTTTGGTTGTGTTTATTTGCAGCTGTCCTGCAGCTGCCCCTTTTAATGTCATTTTTGGATCAGAATTTTCATTTCTCCTCCACCTCCTGCTCCTCCCACAAACTCACATCGAAGACTGGATGGGCTTTAAAGTCCCTCCAAACCAAACCATTCTGGGATTCCACGAATGGAAGGCTGAGGGAATTTTTATCAGGGGGAGGAGAAGGCAAACTAATATGTTTTAACATGAAACAGAAGTACTTAGGAGAGTATTTGTGCTTAAATGCTATTTTATATTCACTGGGAATCTGGTGGTCCAGGATGGAGCTGGTTTAACTTCCTGCTGGCACATAATTTGGAATAGTTATTCCAAATAGTTATTCCAAATTGCAGTTGTTTCCAATTGTGTGTTTGCAGGTGAGCACAAGTGTTTCCAAAAATTCACTCTCTCTCTTCGTGTCCGTGGACAGGCATCAGCGTGACATGGAAACATGGGGAAAAGAGTTTCTAATTCACACATTGCATGGGATGTTCAGTAATTTTAAATATCCTGCAGGGCCCAGGCTCCAGATCTGGTCAGTGCAGAGCCCAGCTCAGAAAAAACCTAAGTTACAGCAATCAGGAAAGTGATGAGGCTGATTAATCCTCTCCATTACTGAGAGGGAAGAAAGGAAGATAAGCCTCATCAGACAAGGGTTGGCCTTCAGGAACTCTCCCTTTGCATATTTGCATACAGAAATTAAATTAACTCAGGCAGTTGCATGAACCCTAAAGTTTCACTTGTTAAAATGATGACTGGGGAAAAAAAAAGATGCAGGGAATTACAAGGAATTGCTGCACAAAATATTTGAGGTTTTTTTAGGTTAGATGCAGGCTGTTGAGCTCCTTCCTGCTTTTGCCACATGGTTGGCCATAGAAGAACTCCCAGTAATCATTATAAACTCATGTAATTATTATTATTATTATTATCAAATTGGAAATAACACAGTTGGAAGGCAGAGGGTGAGCACTGACATGGTTCTGTGCAGATGAAGTGACTGAATCTGATCCTGTTTCTTTATTCTTCACTATTCTGATGCTTTAATTCTATGCATTTCTGCAGAGCTGAACACAGATGATAAACACATAATAAATATACATATAATAAACAAACACATAATCCAGCTTGATCTGGGAAGCAGAACACAAATGTGCAGCAAATCAAACCCAAAGAACGTTCTGTAAACTCTGGAGACACAAGAGCACATCTCACTTTGCAAACTGGCCACCCCTGAGCTGGTTCATTTAGAAACCCCAGTTCCAGCACAATGAAATCCCTCACAGGGCATTTCTGCAGTTAAATACTATCTGACACGTGAAAATGAGACAGAATTAGAAGTTCAAGGTGGTTTTCCTGAGTATTCCTTAGGCAAGATCCAACTTTAATATATATCCTTAATATTTATTCTACATTTGCACTTATTTATTTGTCTATTAAAATAACATCAGTATTGAAAACCCTTCGTTTTTCAGCTCAGATTTCTTCCTTTAGAGAGTTGTCTCACAGGAAACAGTTTAGATGTCATTGAAATCCCAGCACTAAAAACTGATCCCGGGAGAGAAGAAAACACCAGAGTTCTTTCAAAACAAGAAATAAATTGTTCTGTTCTACAGCTTAATTTTTGCTGACAGGGTGTATCTTCTTAATGTCATTTCTATGTAAATGAAACAAATGCACCTCTGTGGAGAGCAAAAAAGCTTCATGGGGCTACACACAGTATTTTAAAGTTTAGCTATCATTAAGTTTGTTGCATATAACAGAATTGGTGGATTTAAACTCAGAATTTAAAATTCATCAACCAGTGTGGGAAAATAATGTCGGGATATTTTCTACTACATTGGGAAAAGAACCATATATATAAAGTGAACATCTCACACCTGGCAAATGAAGGATAGGAGAGGAGGAGGAGATTAAGTCACAGGATTTTCGTGGAGAAAAGTGGAAAAGGAGAAAGGAAAATGATTAGAACCCCGTGGTACATTAGCTGAACCCAGGATTAATGCACAGCTTCTTAAATCTGGTGTGACTGCTTGAACATGACAACATGAAGTACCAGCTTCACCAGGAGATGGCCAAGGAGATAAATTTGGCAGCAGCAGGTGTTCATTTCCCCCAGGAACCAGCAAAAAGTGCTGCAAACCAGTGGGTTATCTACTTAACCTTCTTCTCAAGGACAGAGCAGAGAGGGAAACAGGCCCTGTCTGAGGAATCATTAGGACATGTTATATAAAAAACCCATCAAGACACACGCTGCTCATTGTAACTCAGCGCTCCCTTCAGACCTGCAGGACATGAGCAAAGCCAAGAGCTCTGTGGAGTTTCAGAATCAGTTGGATAATTATGGTGATCCGGGAGTCGCCACAGCGAAGACTCAACAAAGACTCAACGAAGGGAGGCTCAGGGGGCACCTTCTGGCTCTGCAATCCCTGCCAGGACGGGGGAGCCGGGGGGGGTTGGGTTCTGCTCCCAGGGAACAGGGTCAGGTTTGTGAAAATGTGATGTAAGAAAGGAAAAAAAAAAAAAGAGAAGCACCTAATTCACGACATTTCAAATGATCATTTATAAATTTCCTCTCACCCCAAATCAACACTAACTTTGGACTGCCCTGAGAACTTTGGTGCTCCAGGGCGTGGCAGTGCCCAGGTTTCACACCCTTTCCCGTGCCAGGCTGGCAGCATCTCCACTCACCTAAAAATGATCTATTTAGATGTTTTGTCATCAGCAACCCAGCCTTCTCATCTCATAAGAAACTGCTTCAGTTGATATTTTCCATGAAAGGAACAACTTCAGTTTCCAGGATGAGAAACAACTATAGAATCACCGAACCCCAGAACGTCCCGAGCGGGCAGGGACCCACAGGGACCATCCAGTCCAGCTCCAGGGCACCCCAAAATCCCACCATGAGCTCTGGCAGCCTTGGGGCTGTGCCCACTGCCCTGGGGAGCCTGGGCAGTGCCAACCACCCTCTGGGGGAAGAACCTTTCCCTGAGATCCAGCCTGACCCTGCCCTGGCACAGCTCCAGCCACTCCCTGGGGGCTGTCCCAGCTCCAGCCATTCCCTGGGGGCTGTCCCAGCTCCAGCCATTCCCTGGGGGCTGTCCCAGCTCCAGCCATTCCCTGGGGGCTGTCCCTGGTCCCCCCAGAGCAGGGATTGGAACTGCCCCTCGGGAGGAGCTGCAGACCCTGATTTACCCCTACTTACTGAGCTAATTATTAGTCCTATTAGCTTTACTATTTAAAGCTTAAAATGCTTGCTGTGCCTCCTCTGACACACCAGGTGACACACAGCATTTGTCCAGTGCTTTATGAAAAACAAAACCAGTGAAATGGATCCATTTAGGCTCAGATTCGTCAGATTTCTAAAAAAATATGTAAAAAAAGTAATGGGATTAAGAAAAAGAGGGAAAATGCTGCCTAGAAGCAACATTCCATGAAGATAGATATGATACTCTGACTCCACAGTCTCCATGTGTATCACAATAGCAGCAGAACTTGGTCAGACTCTTTAGTTTAACATATTCCAAAGAGCAGATGGAACCAAGCCTCTTCTGCCTATTTAATGTCAGAGATAAGAAATACTCGTAATGTTCAAAGGCTGGGTGGTTTAGGGGTGGTCTCGAGGCCCACCCACATCTGCATCTTTCCTAGTACAAAACAGTGAGCAGGAATTATCCCTGGGGGATGTTTGTGGATCTCCAGAGTCACGAGGAAAGAGGTCAGTGATTACAGTGCTCAGTGCTGCTATTTATAGTTACACTTAAAAAATGATTCTTTAAATGCCTGCTCTCAGAAATTAATGTTTAGACTTAAAAGATGTTTTTCTGATTATGCCTCAACGTGATTTTTGATCTTCCACCCGGATAGGTGAAGGAAGAGGGAGAAAGACAGCTGGAGAGGGGAAAAAAGAAGGGAAAAATAAAGGTGTGCATCTGCTGAGCCTCACGTGGAGAAATCCTGGCCCTAAATCTTCACCTTTGCCTTCAGCACCGTGTGGCATTACCACTGAAACGCAGTTTCGGGGCAGGTCTGGAAGGAGCAGCCAGAGATGCTGGAAGGTCATGTGGGATGCAAAGTTCCCACAGGAGGTAAAACAATCAGGATAAAGCTGAACCTGAGGGCTGTGGGTTCATGAGAGAAAAAGCCCTCGAGAAGGAAGGCATTTAACAGAAACCAGGGTGAGAGATTCCCATGGGACAGCCTTGGGCCTGCAGACATTTGGACAGGTCACACTTACTGGTCCAAATAATGGTGTTCAGCCAGTGACAGAATTACAGTGTGAAAATAAACCCAGGTTAAAATCTCCTCACTTTTACTTGGTACTTCTGTGCTAAAACAAGGAGGTTTTGCCCTCCATCTAACGTGTTTTTAAGAAAATCACACCAGGCACATGTGGGATTCTTGAGGTTGTCCTGTGCAGAGCCAGGACTTTGATGATCCTGTGGGTCCCCTCCAACTCTGGATACTCCAGGATCCTCTGAAAACTCTAATGAACAGATTAAAAGGAAAAATACCTTTGCTGCTGATACATTTTCCACTTCTTTTTTTAAACAGGAGATACTCACCATACTTCAAGAGACAATTCCAGAGTCATTTCTGTGACCTAAACAAAAAAGATTTAAATACAGTTACACCACTTAGAGTTAAAAAACACAAACACATGTGGAGCATAATCTACTGCCATCAGAATATTCCTTTAAACCACTTTTTTAAAAGGGAGGATATTTCTGACATACATGAATGAGTTTCTTTTCTATGGATTCTTTTTGTTTTAAAGCACCCAAATTCCCAAACACGCCACTAGCACTGAATACAGTGGAAAATGTTGCTCAGGTGCTGACTTCCATTCATCAGATCCCATTGCCTTGGCTTTCTTCCACTGATAATCCCTGACAGAGCTATTCATCTTCGGCCTGAAGGGATCTAATCCTCTTCACCCACTTGTGATCCTTTGTTTTTCCTGCCACTTGTTTCCCAGTCCACTGAGCAAACTCCCTACTCAGCCCTGCAGTGACACACTCGGTGTCTAATTCCACTCTCCTCCAGCTCTGCATGGATCATCCTCCTTGTCTGGGGCATGTGATCACCAGGAACAGAGCTACAACCCCCCAGACTGAGCATCTGCACGACACTCAGAACTGAGGGTCTGGAAGGGCAAAGCTGCCTCTGGCTCCCACATCCCACAGACCTGCCCAGGGCCAGGAACAACCTCAGATGGGAACTGCAAATCAAAGGGAGGTGGGAGAGAGAAGAGGCAAAGGGATAACAAAGGGAGGACATGAAGGAACAGAGTGGAGAATCACTCAGGAATCACTTCAAAGGCAGGGTAACAATTACATTATTCCCCCACATTACTAAGTTAGAAAGCACTTCAGGAACCACACAGTGATCCAATGCTTAAAAAATACGTATGAAACAAATCCTTGGAGGGAAACATTCCAATGGGGAATATCATGCCATTTTCTATACCTTATACAGACTGGCACAGAAATCTCAGGAATACATGTTATGTATTCACTGTCTCCATCAGGCTCAACCTGACTTCACGTTCCCGTATTACTTGCTTATAAATTTCAGAGTGTATTTGGCTTTTTTACACTGATGTTTCCCCCTAAAACTCTCTACCAAGCTTTGCTGAACGCTGATGAGAAGTTAAAGCCTGTGTGTAACGTGGGAAGTCCTTGTATTACTGGAATGAGCTTTGTAAACTGTGTTTTCAAAATGTATTCATCAGCTCTTTCTCACCACCTCACCTCATGCCTGGCGGGACCAGGCCCTGCTCTCAGCCCACACTCTGCAAGCCCAAGAGTTACTGAAGCACTTAGTTACATAAATATGCAGAAACTTCCAAAAATGCAGCAATTTTAAAAAGAGAAAAAGAAGAAATTCCAACCACCCTAAGGCTAAGCCAAACTAAATGCTAAATCTTCTCTATGAAACTCTCTGGTTTCCAATAAATGGGTCCTTAAACCAGTTATTTGCTGCAAGCACACTTTTAAAGTTATGTCACACAGGAAGAAGCAGAGCAGTCACAAATCAAGACCTCTGGTCATGTAATAAACCTCAGCCAAAAAGAGAAATGCAGACAGCATTTGAAAGGTGCCCCTGCCCGTGGCAGTGGGTTGGAACTGGATGAGCTTTTAGGTTCCTTCCATCCCAAACCATTCCATGACTTTAACACAAGCAGAACAAGCTCAATTCCACACAGGTTTAACAACAATTTCCAGGAGTTACTGTGCAGGCAGACAATCCCTGTTGAAGTGATTCCATCTGGTTTGCAGACGTGTTTGAAGAGAATAATCCAGTTACTGCACTGCTGCGTGTTAACCAGGGCTGTGTTACAACAAGCCACTCACAGAAAGTGAAACATGTAATAATAAAAGAATTCCTGACAGCGTTGTGGAAGCCACAGGCATCAGCAGGAGGGGCAATGCACTGACCAGCAAACCCTGAGTAACCTCTTACACCAAGGCCACAAAACTAAACTGCATCAAGTGGGGAAGAAACTGGTTCAGCAAGAGAAAGTTTCAAACCAGGCTTTTAAAGACATACAAAACTGTAGTGGTGTTTTGCTCAATTCTTCTCTCAGCAGGGCTGTAAGAAGATAAATACAGTGCCTTTGGGGTAACTGTGAATGCTTAGAAAACTTCAGACCTTTCAGCTTCAGAGCAGGGTATGCAAAGAACAACCCTCACCTGAGACGCCTCTGTGTGCCCCAAATATTCAGCTATTTCCTGACTGAAAGGCTGCCACCCTTACCCCATGATATATCCTAATCCCTTCTGGAATTCATAAAACAGCTGTGTATTAAGAAAAAACATACATACACAGTACTGAGGGAGACTGATGGGATGAGAAACAGCCCTTGATCTCCCTCCATCCAGGAACGAACACTGAGAGCAGGCCAAGTGTTTTCCTTACACCCCAACAAAAACCTTGTACACCCCGGTCTACACAACAGTTGAGGTGTTCTTTGAAGAACCTCCCACCCTGTTCAGAGCTGCCCCAAACAAAGGCAAAGCCACGAATGTTCTGACTTACATCATTGAAAGTCAGCTGGACCTCCTTCTTTTCTCCCAGTTTCAGAGAAGAGATGGGAAACGTGGATGTGCCGAGAGTCTCGTCCATAACGTAGTTGGCATCCATGAGAGTGACCTAGAAAAGACAGCTGGGTATTCAACTGTACTTCAATCAACCCCTTCTTAATTCTGTAAGAGTTTAAAAAAAAAAAATACGGAAAAGGAATGGGCTTAACCCGACCCAGTCAATGCCCAGTGCCAACAGACACGTTCCTTACAACAGGATAAACTCATGGCCAGTGCAGGGGGCACCTCCAAGGTATTCAACTGCAGGGGCACACCAGGATTACCTACAAAGGGTTTGTTCATCCAAGCCTCTTTCTGTCAATAAATCTAACCATCTTTCCAAGCAGGCATAATAACTTCACATTCTACATATAAAACACACAATTACTTCAAATTTCCAGTTAGTAAAACTTCCCTATAGAGAACCTTCCATAGTTTTCAATGTGATAGGCCAAAAAACAAGCTTTTCACTGAAGACTGAATCCACACATCCCAGCCTTGGATGTACAGACCAAGATTTTCAGATAGAATCCATACGGAATATGCCAAGTTGGAAGGGACCCACAAGGATCATTGAATCCAACTCCTACATCCCAGCCGGATTTGGCAAAGTGTGCAGCATTCCAAAAAACACAAAGCTTTTCTCTGTATCCAGCCAGACCTTCAAGTCTCTTCTCCTACTCTCCATGTCAGAGCACATACCCTCCAAAATGTGATCATCTCCCAAGATGTCTGTGGATACCACAGCGCACCACGCCACGCTTTTGCTCTAATCCATGTGGATCCAGGTCTAGCAGTCTGTTTTTTTCCTCAGGGGCTGCTTTCCAAGTCCTCAAGTAAGACACTCAGCAAGAATTTCAAATTATCATTTCCACAGTCTCTATTAAATGAGTTCTTCAGACTCATCTGACTTATGGTTTTTTCCACTTTGTGGAATTATATCTTCTAAAATATCATCTGTTTGTGGCTTGGACCGTACCTTCTGCATTAAACAAAAGGAATCAAGATACAATCACTTGGTGTTGCTACATCTGGGTTCAGCCTCTTCTCAGCTACAAAGAATCCTCTTCATCCTGTGCCACAAGCAACCCTTTGAAATGATGAACTGTATTTTAGGGCAGAACTTATTGTTTTAATGGCATCTGCTTCCTGCAGAGCTGTGGTGACTCCCCTGTGCGTTCCCTCACATCACCTGTCCCTAGAGCAGGATGCACGGGACAGTTCTCCGTGCCCCACTGAGCCAGTCAGGGCATTGTGGGCCCATCCCTCCCCCCAGAACACAGGGAGCTTGTAGGAAGCACAGTTCCCTTTCAGACCCAAGGGATGACGGTCACAAGGCCAAGGACAACCTTCACGGGCTACAGCTCTGTCCCAGCTGGCCAATTTGGGCTGAACTCCATGAGCCTGGCTCAGGAGACTGCACGTGTCAGGGCCATTGCCTAGGAAGAGCAGAGCTAACAAAGGACCAGAGACAACCTTCAAATGCTTGCCATGCCCACTTATAAAATCCTTAGACGTAACACTCATCTTCTGTACACAACCTGGAGAGGTTTGACACACCAAGATTAAACAGTGGCTTAACCAACAAGCCTGCACATGGAGTGGTCCCCAGAACAGCACTGGGTGGGCTCCCAGCCCACGGCTCCAGGCATGGAGGAGACAGCACAGCCACACTTTTGCTTTCTGCCTCCTCAGGGGGAAGCAAAGAATGGGCAGAGACTTGACTTTAGCCTCACCTACTCCCCGTGTGTAACAGCTGAATCAGTGTAGCAAGCAGGGAGTAAATGATGGCTGAGGTGAGGAATAGCAAGCAGCATCCTCAGGAGCAGTCCAGGAGGTGACTAACAGGCATGTCTTACAACGACTCTCAAGGCTGCTCCTTGAATAATTCAACTTATACAACCACGGCTGAAACAAAAAGGTGGAACCTTGAGACAACAGATGCCACACACGCACAAGCTGCTGCGTTCCACCCTTCCAGGCACTGTCAGCTGGCATTTACCTCAAGGACATTCTCCAGGTTGGGGTCCAGAATGAACTCAAAAGTCTCATTCCACACGGGGTTCACGTCGTTGTTGAAGTGTTTCGTTCTCTTCCTGCAGTCGGGGGCGGTCGGGATGAACAGCTCCACGTAGGGATCCGGGGTGTCAACTGCAGGGCAAAACACAAGCTCAGGGCAGGGGAAACTCCACTGGGGGTTCTAAGAGTTGCTGGTACGATTATGTGAAGCCACAGATCACCTCCTGGTCCAGGACAGAAAAGTGTGCAGCCACATAAATTACATAAATGTAACAGCAGGAATGGCACAGCGATATTAATCTCCCCCCAGAGAAACGGGAATTGGGATTTAACAGAGGAGGAGAAAAGCCTTGCACAAACAGAGTGGCACTAGGGCTGAATCAAGTTTATTGGGAATATACAAACAACTGCCAGGCAAGTTTTTAAAAGTTTTTATCTCTTCCTCTCTTTCCAGCCTTTAATTTCTTTGGCTTGTGCCACGGAAGTAAGTATTCCACAGAAGAATGAAAACAAGCAGTTTGATCCAGAGTTTGGGATCCTCTTTCCCCTTTGCTGGTCTGGGAATGACGGGGGCAATCAGTCAGTCCCCTGTGCTGTAAGGAGAGGTAAGGAGAGCTGTGCAGACGTGAAACCACTGCAATCAGCACAGAACCAAGGCCTTACTTACACAGGATACTGGAATAACAACTGTGCACAACACTGACTGGAAACAGAGATACGGCAACTACAGCTGAGCAGAATTATCAGGGGGAGAAGAGTACACACCGACAGAACCCATCGGATGTGTCTAATAATAGTCATTCCTGGGAGCAAGGAATGCGCTCCTGGCAGCCCTAAAAAGCCACTTCCCAACAAGTTAAAGCTTGTGCTTTTTTTCTCTTCAATGAGGGTTTTTTTCTGACAAATTAGGCCAAGGCTCACGATGTCCTTCACGGAAGATTCTTGTAAAATCCTGCTCAGATTTCAAATCAAATCAACTGTCTTTGAGGGGGGAAAAAACCCACAACCAACTAACCAAAAAAAGGGCTTTTTGAAACCACTCAGGAGGTCTGGAATATGCACCCAGGCAAATTCTATTCAATATTATTCTTATTAAACTTCTCAAGGAGTTTAATTAGCCAGTTGCTGATGGTCACACAGACTTGCTCTGCCAAGAGATTGAACTGGCCTACAAAAACGTGGGTTTTTACCGAAATCACAGTGCTGAACAGAGTTCTGGGCAAAACATCCCTCTCCATTCAGATTTTCGTGTCATTATAGGATCAGCCTTATGTTATAAAAATCTTTTTCTTATAAATACAATCACCAAATGGTTTGCTCTCCATATTCAAAACCCCCAAACACGTGGAAACCTCAGACCTCTGGCACAGAGATGCCATTACCAACTTCCTACCAGGCTAAACCTGAGGCAGAGAACAACTAAACTTAGAAAAGTCAGACTTGGTAGCTCAGCACTGGCAAGCCACCCCCTCACCTCCATGCCTTTATTAGCTTTTAACCCAAGGCAAAGATTTAATCATCTGCCCTTTCATGTTTCAAAGTTTATTTTGAGCTATTTTCAGTTGAGAAAATGAAAATCTATTCTTTTGTAACTTCCTTCTTCAGATGAAGAGAAAATACACTGGAAAGCTGCATGCTGTGATTAAGATATTGCTAAAAGCTATATTAATCAAAGTCTTAATCCTTACTATTGGATGGGGACCAAAAACTAGTTCCCAGCAACCTGCCAAGTAACAGGAAAGTTCACTTAACACATTTCAAAACATTAAAGTTATCAAAGGCAGATTAAACAGTCAGTGTGTGCCCTTGTCCATGGATGCTTTTATTCCTGCTTGTGCATTTGCCAATTGATTTGCCAGGTAAGGTTAAAAAAACCTTATCTGAAAATATAAGTAAAAACAGCTTGATTACTGCTGTTATCACAGAATCCCAGGATGGTTTGGGT
>JAYRBT010000005.1:25064500-25087731 GCA_036023395.1 Myiotriccus ornatus | reverse complement strand
ACGGGGCTTGGAGCACCCTGGGCTGGTGGAAGGTGTCCCTGCCCAGGGCAGGGGTGGCACTGGATGGGCTTTAAGGTGCACTTTTCCTATGGTATTGCACTGCAAATAGAGCTGGGTAACAGGGCAGACTCCAAATGAATTTAAATGTATTTAAAATGTCTCCCCACGCTTTGCTTTGTGCCTCTGCTTTATCCCCTGCAATGCCTGATCTGAAGATTAACATTTTGGAAAAGCAGAATTAGCACAGGATAATGAAACTCTGCATTCCTGATCGCTTAATTATAAATTAAGAATCAAAACCCAAGCAATAGGCCCTGGGGAGAGCGTTTTCAGGAGTCTGTGGGTTTGCCATGGCTGTTTTTACATCAGTCCTTCAGTGCTGTCCAGAAATATCCCAGGAGTGTGGAACTGCCGAAGTTTGTCATCACCATAACTCTGCAGAGCCCTGTGGGGCTTTGTCTTGACTATTGGGTGCTTTAGGGCTGATGGAAAACAGCCATTCATTGTGAGCTTTGCTTTGTGGTGATGTGCTCTGAAAGTAGCAACTTATTCCATTTTAATTTACTTCTGCCGTTTGATCTGCTGAGATTCACATTTTCCAGCTTTCATCTGCTGCCCTGGGGGACAGAAGTGCATTTTAAACCCAAATGACGTCTGGATTCTTTTATGCAGACAACAAGGCCAGGTTTTTACCAGGGATTTTTTACCAGAACATGTGATGGCAGGACAGGGGGAGTGGTTTTAAACTGACTGAGAGTAGGTTTAGATGGAATACTGGGATGGAATTGTTCCCTGGGAGGGTGGGCAGGCCCTGGCACAGGGTGCCCAGAGAAGCTGTGGCTGCCCCTGGATCCCTGGAAGTGTCCAAGGCCAGCTTGGAGCAACCTGGGCTGGTGGAAGGTGTCCCTGCCCACTAAACTGCTCAATTTTGCTATTTAACTGTGGTTTTTTATAAGAAGAACAATATTATTAATGGGTTTTTTTCCCTTGAAATGTTTTTCAAGATCTGCTGACACAATAAATCTTCTCCTGCCATTCACTATTCCCAGCAAGAGAGGCTGAGGAAGTCTTAAACAAATTAGTAAGAAGAACTAATATTTTTAATAAGCATGAGCTCTGGCAAAATCTTCAGTTATATTTCTAACGAGCCAAGAGATCATTTTACCTGCTGAGAGCAGAGAAAGGTGCAGCTCCATCGAGAAAGAAGTGTCATTAAGTTGGAGTTGTGAACCTGGGAATGTCAATTCTGTGAAAATTTTCCTTCTCTTCATGAACTTTATCAGCAGAATGGATTAATGTTGGCTCATATTGTGTGTTGGGGGGGGGATGATAAATTATTGTCCAAAGAGAGCAGAGTAATAATGGTAAATATTAGTTTACCGTTCCAAAATTCACAGTGTTGAGTGGCCACACCTAGTCTGCTCAAACCCTTGCTCTGGGATATTGAATCGGGTTTTTATTCATGGACAAATGTTCAGTAGGGGGTGAATACTCAAATACCGAGCTGTAATGTCCCCAAACCACTGTTCAGATGTCACTCACAGCTTCTGATGATTAAAGTCTGATCTTACACCAGTTTTGGAGCCTGAGCCTGTCAAGGTCTCCCCATTTTGCTCTGGTCCAGCAGGAGTTTTGGGAATGCCCCTAAATCTGCGCTGGTAAATAATTAAAAAATACTTTAAAAAGAGAGGAGACAAATCTGGTCAAGTTTGCTGCCTCCACAGGTCGACGACTCTCAGAGTACAAAGTGCAAAAATGCCCAGCATTAATGAGCTAAGATGTAGGAAATCATGAATCCTGACTGCAAGACTACTGACTTTAAAATTGGAATGTTTTATTGCTCTGAACAGCAGCTTCTAGTTTTCCTGATGCTTAACTCCTATAAACCTCCATGCAGTTTGCAGGGGAAGTCAGTGCAATTGACATTATTACAATGTTGTCAGCATGAATTTATTATTAAAAATGCTATCATGTGTTTAATATACAATATGACATACTTTTATATAGAATATATTCATATAATATGTCATTTATGTGTAATAACATAAATGACTTCTATTTGAATACAATATAATATATAATAATCTCATATAATTGTTATTACATCCACCATCTAATAGCACAAATAGAGAAGGGGGAGGGATGGGAAGTGAAAAGCTTGGAGCAGGGATCTGTCCCCACCTCAGCCCTGCCCCAGGGAGCTGGAATTCCACGCCTTTCACCCTGCACTGCCGAAGCAACTGAGCTTCTGTGGGAGGAGAAATGTCCTTGTGGGTCAAACTTCTAAAATCCTGCACTTTCTAAGGTCAAATCTCCCCTTTCATGGCGGCTCTGATCCCACAGCTCTGAATTTTACCATTTGCCTGCTAATGAGACAATTTGTATCAGTCAAATGAATAACACTGCAGCCTGTCCTACTTCTAAAACTGGAATAAAACCTACTTTGCTGGATATTTGTGTTTCTGTGCTGCCCAAAACACATGCTGTGTCACAAAGGTACCTTGTTTGTGCTTTTGTTCTCTCAGATTGAAGGAAAAACCCATTTTCTTGCAAATGGAGTTACATGGCATGTGTTTTTTTTCGTTTGTTTTCTCCCTTGTTTTTGTCATTCCTCATTTGCACCAGAAATCTTATTTCCCTTCCTCTCCATGCAGCAGGACAGTGTTATTTATTATTTTGTTTCCTGCCCATTATTGATTCCACTCTGCAGAACAGATTACAGTCGCAGCCTGAATTATTTTTTCCTCTGAGAACAGAGAAAATCTTTATAAAAGGAAAGTGGTTACTAAGCTGATGTGCTGGGCCTTTCAGAGCTGAGATTCAAGCAAGACCCAACTGGAAATTCCAGGCTCTTGTTGAGCTTTATTTCCAGGGAATGTACTGACAGCAGAGCCAGGAGTGCATTTCATCCATTACTGGGGAAATGTATATCTTTATGTTGCTCTCTGGAAGAAATTCACAGTATTTTATGCTCCAACACAGAAGGTTTGGACACATTAGCCCTTCCTTAATTTGTTTTGGTTAACAAAGATGTTCTTCTGCACCTTTTTTTTTTTCTTGGAGCAGAGAAGCACAACGAACTCAACTTTTTGATTTGCAGGTTATGTCACAGGAGACAAAACCCGTGGACTGCAGGTAAAAATTGTGAGTGAGGAGCCAGCTGTGCTCTGTGAGTGGTGTTTTGGGGGGAGAACTTGTCAAAAGGGGCTGGAATTTCTGAGGTTAATACAGGGCTTAGTGTGCAGGGACAGGTTAAAGAAAGCTGCTTTATCAAAGGTTTATCTCATCCATCCAGTTTTGTTGTATCAGCCACCCGGGTGTAATTCCAGCCCGGTCATGACCCAGCTTAGGGTTAAGATTCGAGGGAAGAAGATGTGAAGAACACATTTTCCATTGGATTCCCCTGGTCAGACACCACGAGATAAGAGGTTATCACGGGGAGCCGCTGCCTCCAGCTGCATTTTGCTGGAGGTGCTGCCCAGGTAGCTGCAATTACAGCTTTAATTTCACCTCCTGATCGTGGCTGGATGCTCAGAAATCAGGAAAACAGTCCTGGGGTCTAAGCCTTGCCACAAGTTTCACAGTCTCAGGCTGAAACCAAGGCCAGGTTGTGGTGCTGGTCGTTCATTGCTGGCTCTTCAGCTGGAAAATCAGCTTATCTCACTTGATATCCAAACTGTTCCGTCCATTTCTCTTCCAGTTATCACCATTTACCCCACTGCTACGACACTGGGAAGATCAGAGAAGGTAAATAGCAGGAGAATCAATTTATACCCTTGGATGCTGCATGACCAAGGGAATTAGGAAGGGATTGGATAAAACCCAGAGCTTGTTTTCAGGGTGGTGTTAAGGTTTTGGGCTCTACATTTTTTTAATTTTATTTTTTTTTGTGGCAGGGGTTTTGGAACTCAAAGATTGAGAATTCCACGCTCTGTGTGGATTCTGCAAAGCCTTCAGTGTTTGGGGAAAGCCAAGCATGGATTTAGGGAAAAGTTCTAGTAAAGATCTGGGCTCTGATGCCAAATAGGAAATATAAAGGGTCTGTAGCCCAGTTTGCTCCTCTGTGCTTATAAATTCCTGTGGGTAAGAAGAGAATCAGGAGAGAGGGTAATGATGCCTCTAAAATTTGATCAACATTAACAGTAGATTAAGGGAAATCAAAGATTGAAGCTTTATTTCAGCCTTCTGCAAGGGCTTTGGTGACAGGGAATGAGTTTATATATATATATATCTCAGGAGCCAAAATTGGGGTTTTTCTACTGCAGCCAAGTGGCTAAAATTTCAAATTGAGGGTTACAGGGCTGGCTGGTATTGTTTTAAGGTGAAACTTTACCTTACATTTTATTTTCTTGACAATATAAGGTTAGAATTCAGGTTTGGACTCCAAATTGTAGTTATTAATGCCTTATGTTCCTTTCTATTATAGGGTAATATCACCTGAATGCAATTCCAGGTGGATTAGGGTCTGGCAGAGTCCCATTTATCATGGGCATTCTTGCACCCACAGAAAACTGGTTTCCATGAAGAACAGCCAGGTTTGTTGAGGTTTAAAAGGAGTATTACCTTGATTCAACTCAGGATTTACAACTTAGATTTGAACGAGGCTTTTTTTATCCTCCTTCAAAACCCAGTGGATGAAAAGCAGATTTTTGTTTGTGCTTGGCCAGTGCCTAAATGTTGCATTTTAACCTGAGCCTTCCAAATAATTTAATAAGAGACACTGGCATAAAATCAGATCTTCTGACCTCTTTTTCACCTAACAGAGTGCTAATTGATATTATGGAAATAGGCACCGTGGGTGAATCAGGATAATCTCATTATACAATTTTACATCTCCTGGGTTTTTAAGGAAGATTAGAGAATTCATTTAAAGACACAGTGTTTTCCTTTAAGTCTCGTGGCATATGGTGGAACTCCTAGAAATGAACTTTCAGCTTCTATTATAATGTGGATATAAAGTTCTTGGGCAGTGGGATACCGAGAGTTAAATGTAAACCATCAGTCAGTAAAAGCAAATGTTTTCCCACCCTGGTGATCCACGTTAAAATCTTGCTCAGAAAGGCCTTGGCAGTAATCACATTTCCAAACTGCACCACAATTCAGGCAAAAAATATTTGCAGAAGGTCAAACACAAGTCGGATCATCACACCAGGACAATCCAACTGCATCCCAGGCTAAGCCCCTTCCTAAGTCTCATTTCCAGCTGGTTTCAGGGCTCTGGATCCTGCTGTAAGGAAAGAGAATCTGTTTTTTCTCACCAAAACAGTGAAGGGCTTGGGGAATCCAGTACGGGAGTGACTTGGGTGATCTTTAAGCTCCCAGCCCTGATCCTGACCAGGATGGGAACAGCAAACTCCATTATAGTCGACGAAAAGGCCACATAAAGTGCTTGCTCTTATTGTCCTTCTCCTCCAACCTTTTGGGCCTGTAGAACAACCAGTTTTAGGTTCCCAAACCGTAACCTTAATTAAAATCCTCGCGTTGGCTGAACACCGAGAGTCACCCGAGGCCACGAGAAACCACCAGCTCTAATCAGCCTCTTCCTGTCTCTGGCAAGGAGACAAAACTGAATCGAACAAAATGGAACAATTTCACTCCTTTAAGCTTATTTCCCAAAGGTTTCACTCCAACGTTCCCAGCATGAGCTCCCCAGCGCAGTCAGTGGGTGGGAAGTACGAAATCCAGCAATAAGCTGAGCTCTTGGAGCTTTCATTTCCCGAGCCCAGCTGTAACTTAATCCACGCTGGAACTGGAGAACAAGTGGAGAATATAAAGGCTCTGCAGAAACTCACCTTCTTTTAATGCCTCTGTGGCCACTGGAGAATCCAAAAGCAAACTCCTGAGGTTTCACCTTTTCGGTTGCTGCTCCCCATCCGTGACCAAATGGTGGAAGAAAAAGATGCACGGTTAAAACTGTATAAAACTAAACAGCAAGAGCAGTTATCATCAGAAAAAAATCACTGGTAAGGAGTACTTTTCAACACTAAATAATTCAAATGAGGGGCTGATGTCCTTGAAGTGTAATAAATGCAAACAGCATGTTTGACTTCTTTCTATTTAACACTTGGGGAGGGGTTAAGCGCCTGCTTTAGTGGGACTGCACAGTAACGATCAACCCACTAATTTCTGCTTGCTTTTATTTTCTTACAGATCTTATCATGTGCACTAAAAACCCCAAATGCCTCTAAAAATACTTTGGAGTAGCAGTCTAGTTTCCCTGACACAGCTCACACATCCCTGCAGTCATTTTTGGGTTGGCAAAGGCTCCCTGTCCCCCTCTGTGCCTAAACAGCCTGGAAATCCTACAAAGCTCAAGTTAAAAGGGTCAAATGGCTAAACTGTGTGCTGGAAACCCTACAGAGTTCAACTGAAAAGAGTCAAAAATTCCTAAAGTCTGTGCTGCTGCCCTTTGCAATTCCTTGTACCTGAAACTTTTTTGAGGTCCTTGTCCACGTTTATTACCAAGTTTTCTTTCCCCACTCATTTTATTGACCTTCAGGCTTAGGAAGAGCTTGGAGAACTCTATTCCCTCTTTTTTCCCAGTGCTACACTGGAAATACATTTATACTTCAGGCTATCAAAGCAATGCACCTCAGCTTTTTAGAATTGTTTATTGCAGCCCATTGAAAAATATTTGTCTATCCATCCACTGAAATAAAACAAGAAAATAAAAAGGTTTTATGGAGGAGGAACACAAACAAACACAGCACATTCAAATGAGAAGAAGCTGAAATATATTTTATCTCTCCTCAAGCAAACAGGTCTTGTGTAATTTTTTAAAATGTGCCCTTTATCATCTCTTTTTATGTGATTCCAAGTGGGATTGAGAGCCTCGGGGAGCAGTGTCCCAGTGCTCTCGAAACCCATTACAGGATTTTTGCAATAGCACGAAGAGATGAGGGAACTTGGGTTTCATTTCCCATTTTTCAAAATATTTAGTGCAACTTAAGCCAGACTTTAAAGTGCAGCCCCCCTGTGACCACACAGAACATTCACTCTGCAGGAGAGGGAGAAAGGAACCTTCCCTCTCTTCCCTTAAACTTCACGCTTAGTCAGCACCCTCTGTGAGGATTTCTTGCATCCCTATTTACAAACTGCCCCTAAATCCCCCAGAGCCTCAATATCAAACTGCATTAAATGTGTACTTTACTTTTTAATCACATACTTAAGAGTTTGGCTAAAACGAGCTTAAAAAGTCCCCGGAATCACCCGGGCAGGGAAATTTTTACCCCCAAAGTGCCCTGACAGGGAGTTTTCCAGAGGGTGCTTTCCATGGACAGCCACAGGAATGTTTAGGAGCTCTGAAAATACGACATCTGCTGAGGGAAACGTGTAGATAAAAAGGGGAAAAAAAGGAGAAATAACAGCACAAGGCACAGCCAGAGGCCTGGACTTAGAGGGGAAAATTGAATTAGGCAAGGCTGGCTGCCTTTTCGTGGAATTACTGAAGGAATACATCAAGGCAGAGCCGTGGGAGACAAAGGCAGAGGATGAACAGGGAATTTGACTTGAAAATGAAGTTTAAACCGTGTGGCTGGAGCTTATCAGGGGCTGAAAGGCACCTGAAGCCCTTGAAAAAGCTCTAAAACCAGGCTGGGATCTAATTTATCAAGTGATGGGGGGTTTAACCCATCTCTCAGAATCAGCCTCTGCATTTGCTGCCTCTAATGAGTGGAAATGACTCACAAGATTAAAAATATTTCATCTTTTTTTTTTTTGACTTTTATTTGCTTTGTAAGAATCGTAATGAGCAAGCACAGCTGGTACATTACAATAAAAAAAATTCAATATTTTTTTATTACCTTTTTAGCTTTATAATAATTTTAGGAATATATATCTGAATTATGGAAGTTTTATGTAGAATCCAGTATTTTCTCTCAATAACTTTTAGAAAAGGGGTGTTTTTCAGGTGAGCAAGTTACAATTTAGACATGAATTTCCATTTAAATCAACAAACTGAAAGTAGCAAACAAGTATCTCATTTTTCCATGCTGTACATTTAAGTTGGTTATTAACAGCTTTACATTTACTAATTCAAACTAACCCGGGGTAGGTGTATTTTAACAGTTTCTAAATAAATACCTGAAATATCTATGTAGACATTAATAAACAGCTTATGTAGTCACTGAGATTCACAATGCAGAATAAATTCAATATAATTTTTGGTCTCATTTGGGACGTGCATTTACTGAAGTAAATTTTTCCTTTTTTCCCTTTTGATATGTTTTCAAAGATGATGCAGCTTCTTTGGGCCAAATTAGACAGACATTTAATCAGATATTAATTTAATGAGAATATTTTAGTTGTTTGGGCCTGGAAATATTCAGTCTCTCTTTGTTTCTCTGTGCAAGGTGGATAGAATTTATTCCATATCTAAAAATATATATTAATTTCTATATAATTATACAAATACATATTTATTTTGAAACATCATAAATTGGAGTTTTACCAATTATAAATTACAATATAGTTTTAATATAATTTATTTCAATTTTATTTTCCATACCTTCTTTTTATTATTATGTTTTATTTAGCTCTTCATTCAAATTAATGAATTTGCTGTTATATATAATACATTATAATATAGAATAAATACTATGTATATCATATTTATCTAATGTATAATGTATAATATATATATGGAATAATTTAAAGGTGAAGATGACAGAGCAGGAGAAGAAGAAGATGGGTTTGGGATCTCAAAAGTCACTTGCAAAGTTATTTGGCTCATATGACACATTAGGGATGTGAGGTGCTGAGATATTAATAACGTGGCTTGTAACAGTTAATATGGGAAAACTCACACTACTGCAGGCTGGGATATAATGGGAGAGATTTTTTTAATCTAGAAAATTGTCCTTTGTAATGAGCTATCACCTCATGTCCTGACTCTGAGAGAAAAAAAAAGAGGGAAAAAATGGGAATAAATACCTCTCCCACCTTGCAGCGGCACTAAAAGCTCATTTAAAAAATAATTTTGCAAAATTCATTTGGAGAAAAGATTAAAGATCAACTCAAGCTCCGTCACAGAGGCCGAGGCAGCCACTCAGCAAGGAAATAAAGCACACTGGGATCAGCAGAGCCCCAACAAGCCGACAGAACCAGCAAACTACATTGTTAAAGTGGCAGCTAAAATGGGAACTGGTTCATTACGGGTTCCAATCGCTCTCATCTCCCACTCTCACTAGAACTTTGTTATAACCATGAAACACGAGCATTTTAATGCCTATTTAAAGGATAACTTTTCATTCGCTGAAGATCCTTCTGGTCTGCAGCTCATGGCATGTGTGCAGGGAATTTACCACCTCTTGGTTGGGGAGAGGGCAGTTTTTTACTGAGCTGATTTGGAAACTGTTCAGCCTTGCTGTGAACACCTGACCTTCAGAGGTTTATTATCCACTCACATTAAACATCCAAAATTTAAACTGAAATACTGGAAATGGGAGAGCTGATCGAACTTTTAAAGGTAAGGATGACAGATTTTTGAAAACATTTAGATTTTCATAGAATTCTTGAGGTCAGAGAAGATCTCAGAGATCAAATCCAGCCTTTGAGCAAATGCAGAATAATAAGGACTCACAGGAGGCAAAACACCTTCTCTCCTTCCCTTCTCTCCTCCTTCCCAAGCTGTTCTTACACTTAGGGATTGTTTTTCCTCACATCTGATGCACTCTGTGTAAACCAGCGCTCAGAGACAAGAAAGGGTTAGTGAAAACTCAGGGAAGCGTCACATCCACAGCAATAACTCTTCGGGGACACAGAAACAGCCGATTGTTCCTTCAGAGTTGTTGTTGTTTTTTCAAATTCCAGTGACACCCCAGCCACCCCTTCACTGGAGATTTTCCCTCAATTTATCCCCTGAAGTCTGTAATTTGATGGTGTGACACTCCATGAAAAACGTTAACAAGGTTGCAGACACCACAGAAGGCGCCGTGCAGGGTTGGGAAGGTGAAACCCAATTTATCAGGGGGAATTAGAGAAGCCATCACGGAATAAAAGCTCCACGTTGTGCTAAAGAGTTTTCCTCACTGCATAAAAAAGCATCTTGGAAATCAGGGTAAACCAGAGCAAGATTCATCTGCTGCATGTACAAACTTTGACCAAGAGGCTCGGGAAATTCTCCCTGGAGAACTGGGAATGTGCTCTCAGATTCTCACAAAAGGCCTTTGAAAAATGACCTTCGGGGTGTATGAAAGCCAAACAAATATTATGGGTTATTTACTCCTATTAAGCATAAAACTGGGGCTCAAATTCTTCAAATACTTCAGCAAATCCTGAATTTTCAGTGTGAGCTGAGCTGGACTAAAATTATGTTCAAGTGCTTAAAACTCAGGCCTGACTCACCTGAAGTTTTGACTCTTTGACTGGTGCTCCAATAAAACTGAATCTTTTAATGCAGCACATTCAGTGGCACTCCCAGAAATTCAACTTTTATCTCCAGATTATGATTTCTTCTGTTGCTCAGCCGCCTGTTACCTCAAAGACACTCTGAAATCAACAGCACAATCATTTAATTCTTTGGGAAATAAGAGAGCCCTTAAAAAAAAAATCAGAAATAGAAACCATCTTTCAGTGTCTGTATAATTTTCCTTGTTAAAAAGCACAGGTTGCTTAAAAGATTTAATTACTTGACCTCTCTTGTATGCACAGAGATGTAGCCACCCAGATAATAAGGTCATAACAGACAAAAGCCACAAAATAAAATATCTGCTGTTGTTTTCCATCTTCAATCTCAGGCAATACAAAGAGCAGACAAACACAAAATGCTGTTAAAAGTGAGAGATAAAGAAAACATTTGCTTCCTGAGATGTTCCCACCCTATATAAAAGATAAAAAATTGGATTTTCGAAGCGATATTGACTGAAATATTTGCCTGATTTATTCTGCCATCACCCATCCTTAGCAAGTGTGCAGAATTTGGGGGTAAAAGAGGAGCTTTTCGGGTCTTTCAGCTCGTGCTGTGCCAACACTTGAGCTGTGGAAACAGCAAGCCTTGCAGGGTGTAATAAAAATAAATATCTTGGGTTTGCTTTCTCCTCTTTATGATATTGGCATCATAAAAATCTCCCAGTTGGGTGGGGTTTTTTAATATTAGCATTTATTTTGATGCATGCATATTGAATTTGGCAGAATTAGCAGTTAATACATGGGAGAAAATCCTCTCCCACACCCCAAAAAGCAGAATAGGCCATCCCCTGTAATAACTTGAGTCAGGGAGGATAAACAAGGGTGGAATAACTTAACACCCCAGAAATTCAGGGCTGGGAAGGACCTGCTGGACTGAATCACCAAAATGGGTGATAAGGAAATCTCTTTACATCTCCTGTATCCGTATCAGTGCCTCGGTTTTGGGTGGTTGCCAGTGACCTGGGACATTCTCCTGTATGTACCTCCCTTTCTGAGACACTGAGTGCAAAGTCAGGCCAGAATTTTCAAAGGGGCACACTGGGTGAAAACTGAACCTGGCCTGGAACTGTGGTATAAATTCTCCAACAGGTCATGTTATAAAAATGCCTCTCCTCTCCTTTCCTTTCCTTTCCTAACCTTCCCAAACCTTCCCTTGCCTTCCCCTTTTCCTTCCCCTTTTCCTTCCCCTTTTCCTCTCCTTTTCCCCTCCCTTTTCTTTTTCCCTTTTCCTCTTTTCCTTTTCTTTTTTTTTCTTTTCTTTCTTTTTGTTCCTTTCTTTTCTTTTCTTTCAAATATATATATATTTTTTTTTTTTAACTAAACCAGTTTAACTTTGAAACTGTTGCCGCCTCCTCCTCCCAAGGGAAGAAGTCCAAAACAACCTGAGAAGCGCTGAGGACTTTCTGGACCACCCATGGTCGTCCCCGCCCCATGGAAAAAGTGGGAAACAATTGGACAAGTGAGGTGGGAAATTCGGAGAGTGAAACGAAGCACAAACACCCCGTTCACTGAAACATTTCCTTTGCTAAGAGCCAGTTCAAGGCCGTTCATTTACGAAAGCACAGAGCCCATGTGCTCATTCTCACCAACCTATTAAGCTGCACCACAGGCTCCTCCGTGTGCTCAGGCACAAATTGCTGGGAGAAAATGTCTGAGTGCGTTCTGCATTTCATTTCCCTGTGTTCAGCCCCAGCATATCCCCAGTTCCCAGGCAGATGTAAATAAGTTTCTCCCTTGTATATAAATAAGCACTTCTGTGGTAGATTTGCTCGCTGATTGAAAGTAAATGGAGAGCAACATTACAGTGCTGTAAATCACAGTTTGGGCCCGGCTTCTTGGATCATCAATTTCCAAATCTATCCGAGCATATTGTTAGAGAATAAACAGTGCAAGTGGTGGAGGGTTTTCGGGCTCCTTGGGGTGCTGAAAGCTCTGCAAAGTGCTCTGAATTCAGGCAGGTCGTCCCTCCGGAGCAGCTCCCAAACCCAGGCTCGCTCTCCCTCCCTGGCTCTGGGATTAGCCTAAATCCAATTGCATCTTGCAAAACAAATACAGCTGCTGGTTAAACATCCCTTCTGAGCCAGGGGATAAAAAAGGAGGAGAGTCGGATTCCTCATGTCTCATCAAATCCTGTTACAGCACAGGTGCCTTCAAGGTCTCTTCTCCCCTTACACACCCAGGAATCTCCCATCAGAGCCACAGACCGACTCCTGACGTGGCACGTGGGCCCTTCCCCCTCCTCCTTTTAAGGGCAGTTCTTCTCCAGGTCATTTTAATCACTGAACCAAGAGCAATGAAACTCAGAATTCAATTGATCTGCCTTTGTCGCCTCTGAATATTTGCATTACTGACCGTCCCTGGTCAATCTTGTTGACACACACTCCTCTGCTAATCACATCTAATGAAGATTGCAGGGATATCAGAATCATTTCGAAGGAAGAGGGAAACAGAACAGCCCTTCTCACCAAGGACAAAACACGACATATCCAGGAGGCACTGACTGCACTGGCTATAAAAACAGCACATTTTGAAAGCCTGTTTTGTCTCTGCAGGCCACACGATGAATGATGACAATCTGAAGGGTGTCAGATTCAAAGAAAGAGGTGGGCCAGCTCATTTATGCATCATAATGAACACATGATGTGTAGGAAACACTGAGATAATGTTGGCTTATGGCATAATTGGACATTATTTCTCAGAATGTCTCTTTTACAGGGAACAGTCAGCTATTCCTCCCTGTAAACCAAATGGGTTCCCATGAAGACAGTGAAATTAGAGTGTCAGAGGGCAGTGCTCCACCATGCTTTAATTTATCTTTTATCTATCTATCTATCTGACTATTTTTCTATCTAGCTGATGAACTGGTCAATAAGCTTCCACACCAGTTTTCTGCTTCCCTCTGAGCTCTTTCCTGCAGTATCTCATGCTTCTCTGATAGTTCCCTGGTCAATCCAGGACCTTTTTAGGGGGATCAACAAGACAACAGCGGGAGATGCTTCTCTGAAGTTGTTCCAGGTCCCATCCATACAATAGATTCCCAATAAGGCCTGGAAGGGTCCCTGGTCCTCATCTCCTCTGTCCTGCCCCTGGATGGACCTTGGATGAGCTCAGACACCCAGTCACAGCAGCCTGTTGTGTTTTTACTCACTGGACTTACTGGAGCAGTTTCCAGGGTCAGGATTTCCAGTCTCTCTCAAAGACATTGGGATTTCTGCTCCGAAATCTGGGTGTCCATTGTCATTTTTTGTTGTGCAGGGAGGGTGCAAATCTCCCCACCTCTTACACCAGCAGTATTTATTTCAAAGGGTTCTCACAAAGGATCTCACAAACTCTTTTCCCATCTCATTTTTCTATTTATTTTACCACCCTGAGTTTATCAATTTCAGTACACACTAAACAAATAGACACAGAGAGCAAACAGAAGCACAAGGCAAACACAGATTGAGAACTGAGAGTTATATCAGCATTTTGAGAGGAATTCTCAGCATGTTTTTCCACATTTCCACTGCAAATGTTCAGGAGGGATAGGCCAGTTACTAGTGGTGACCCTCAGGGACTGGTACTGAAGATGATGGAATCTTTAAGGTCCCTTACAACCCAAATCTAGTTCACAGGAGGCAACAGGCACAAGCCAAAACATGGGAAATTCTACTAGATATGAGGAAAAATAGTTGCCATGTGGGTGGTCAAATATTGGCACAGATTCCCAGAGACAATGTGGAATTTCCACGCTTGCACAAAGACAGATCATGCCTGCAAAAGGCCCTGAGTGATCTGCACTTGTTCTGACCGGGAGATCGGAGCAGGTGACCTCTGGAGATCCCTTCCAGCCTTTAACATCTCTCTGCTTCCAAGACATGGCAACACACCCAGTGTTCCCATTTTCCCTGGATGGAGTAGAAGAGGAGGGAGAGGAGGGACATTCATTACAAGCCACGCGTGTCTGGGTTCCCATCCTGTGACTTTCCCTTTCAATCATTAGCCAGAGGCCATTATTGCTGCTTGTCTGAGTGCCCTTGATGTGTATGAGGGGAAAAAAAATAGAATAAAGTGTCTAAAATGTTTTTCCAACGAGAAAATTTGATGATAGAACATCTCCTCACTGTCCTTGTCCTGTTTTCTCCCTCCTGTAAAGTCTCTCACTTCTCTTACTTTCTGATTTAGAATATCTATGACTTTGTCCACTCTGCATCCCAATTAGACAGAATAAGCTGCTGTTAAGGTGGATCTTGTCAGACTGTTGCAAGATCATAAAAAGAGAAAGTCCTGCTGCTTTTTCTCCTTTTTTTATACGTTTCAGAGCTCTTACATAACAACCACAGCAAAGTCATGCCTTGATGAGAGAGGTCAGAGCCTTTGGAACAATTTCAGTAACTAGTTCTACATTTGAAACAGAAGGAAAAAACTATCCAAAGGAAAGGCAAGTTCATAAATATTTTGTAAACTTTCTCTGAGCTTGATTAGGAGCCTGAAGTGCCAAACTTTATTTAATATCCTGCCAACTTCAATCTGTCTTTTACTCTTCTAAGCAACTGTCTTGCAGCAGGAGCCTGCTCCCTGTCCTTGGAAAACACGTGTTAACCCTATTAGCAGAACAGAAAGGAAAAGCTGAAGTGAAAAGCTCTTCTCCCTTGATCTGCACTAACACCTTGAAAGCTGCTGACATGTTTGGATTGGAGTCTAAGCCTAAAGCATGTTAAAGCCACACATCTGGCATTTTTAATGAGAGTGTTTCAGGAGACTGGATAAACTCAGTCTCTGCCTAATGGGGGAGCTGGTGGTGAATCAGTGTCTTTAGAACTGACAGGAATGATCAAAACTCTGAGTCAACACATGTTTTTTGCTACTGTATTTTACCATGTGTGGAACAGTCTGGGATGCAACTGGTCTCATTTTCTTTTATGTCAGCTAATTATTAGCCTTTAATTATTTATTCTGCCACCACTGGAAAAAAATCCCAAAATTAAAGCATTTTTCTTTTTTTTTTTTTTTTTTAATTGATGGGAGCAAAACCTGTGGAAATGTGGACACTAAAATCCCCAATACAAATCTCACACTGCTTGGTATTTTGCAACGAACTGATTTTTTTTAAAACACTTTTTTTCACTGAATTTGTGTCAAAAAGCTCCTGTTGCCAAAAATGCCGCGTGTGAATAAAGGCTTTTAAAATCTAAAATCCGTTCCTAAAAATACCAGGTTCGTATAAATACTGTCAATAAAAAACCCCACGGGGCCACACAGAGCGAGAAGTGCATTTTCACCTCGTCCCTCATCCTTTTTCCCCTCAACCAGAGTTTTCCGAGGCGCCAGAAGGAACGCGCGGCAGAATGTTCGGGAACAGGAGGGAGACGCCATCGGCGAGATGGGCCTCGCGTGGCTGCGCCTCGGAAGCGTCTGCAGGGGGAAGGCACAGAACGTGTGGGCACAGCCGAGGGAGCTGGAAGGGATTTCAAACCGTGCAACTCCCCCTCGTGTGGAGACCGAATCTGCCCCCGTGTGCTCGGCACACCTTGTGCCACCCACACCTGCAGCTCCCAGGGCTGCAAACGCGACTCAGGCGCTGCCCAGAAGGTCGAAGGATGGAAAGGGGGAGATTTTTTTATGCACAAACTCACAGAAAAAGTAATTTTTTTTTTTCTTTTGCTTTAGTATAAAACGCTGCTGGAGCACAAAAACTTGTGCTGCTTCACTGGGACAAATTGGCTGCTTTAATTTTTTAATTCCAGTAAGGACAACAGTAAGTCTGGCGTAGCCGGGCTCTTCTTGAATTGATGGAAACGTCAAAATTCGCCACCTTCCTCCTGCACACTGGGATTAAATGGATTTTTAAAAGGATTTATGTATGTCTGAGCGGGAGCAAAGTAACAGAAAAGAATTAAAGAAGTCTTCCCACCCCTTCCTTTCAGTTATTTGCAAAGGAAACTAAGAATGGAGTATTGCCTTTTACCCAGAAATGTTCTCCTGGGCGTGAAAGGAAGTCTGGTTCTTAAGCAGTTTGAGGTTTCTTTTTTAATAGAACCTAAAGTTATTATGCTGTTTTCATTGGAGACATCCTTTGTGCGTTTGCACACATATTTAATGGGGTAGAAGATTGGGAATGTAGTGAAAATGGAAGTTTCAGGTAGGAAGGGACATTAAAAATCTCCTGTTTTCACTTTCTAGCCCTGAACACACATATATACACATATACATATATGAACAGCAGTACTCTGTAATGTCTCATGGAAACTTTCTGACTAACAGTCACCTTCCCTTTCCCTGATTCCCAGACCCTCAAGCACCTAATTAAAGGCAGAGTTGAGTCTCTCTGGAAAATGTTATCCCAGCTTTTATCAGGATTAAGGACATCCTCACTGCAAATATCTCAGAGCCCGAACAGCTTCAGCCTGAATATTTACACTCATAAAAAGAGGGTGCCCTGTTGTTACATTTTTGACACAGCTGAGACCTTATACAAATAGGGCTGGTGTGTTTTTTCCACCATGGATAGGGGCAGAAAGCCCCAGTTTTAGTTCCATGTGGAAGCACAGGCACGTGTTTGGTAAAACTGCCTCACACATTTCCACGACAGTTCCTTGGGTCCCTGCCAAAGCCTGAAAACAGGGAAAAAACCAGGTACTTCTGTAAATATAAATCCCATGAATTCCCTGTAAAAATCCGTATTTAATGACTTACTTCACCTGAACACACTTACAGCTCTCCCTTCTTTTCACCACAGTGATGTGAGCTATCGTTTGGTTACAAAACATGCCATTTCTCACAAGAAGTCACTGGTTTATAGACACCAAAAAAAAAGAAAATATAGAGTCTCACAAAGCCTAACAAAGTCTGACACGAGTTCTGCTAACTCTGGTTTCCTGTGCTCATGGAGGCTTTGCCATTAAAGGGCATTAAAGAACATTTAAGCTGTTCCTGCAATCAGTGACCCGGTGGTAGGTGATGACAACCTTATCCAATTACAAGAGCAGCAAGTATATAATTATTGGATTTTCAAGGAAAGAACCTCCAATAAACTGCCTCAATAAAACCAAGCTAATTCAAGTTTCAAGTCAATTTGAGCTCATAATTTCAGATTTTCTTCAAAGCCACAATGTTCTCCACGTCATCCACTTGTGATTCACTGCAGAGCAGAAAAGTCTGACCACACTTTGAGTGGATAAACACACGGTAAATAAAAAGGAATAACAACAATTCATTCACAGCAGTGACTTCTGGCACATTAAGGCATTATTCCCAAGCTCATTCATGATGTTAATTCACTATTTTGGTTTTATTTTCAAAGGGGTTGATATCTCAACATCTGCATTCGTGGGGTCGAGATGCACGGCATGGACAAAGAAGGTCATCAATACATATTAATATATCATTTTATATCTTTAAATATAGACATTTTATGTATAATTATATAAAAATACAATAATATAACATGTATACATTAATAGTCATGTGTAGAGATCGAAATTGTGCCACTGGGAGGTCCTTTTCTCTGCTGTGAAATATCAGTTTGATATATTTATTGGACAAATGCTATTACAAACCTGGCATATATTCATGAGTGATTAAACACCTGCAGAAATAAACTTTTCAGCAGTGAAAATACTGACCTAACAAGGTCATTAAATTGTGTTGGAGCTTACAATGAATGAGCAAAATTCAGTTCTGGGGTTGTTTCTTTGCTGCCACCTGTTAATTCTACTATAATTTAGCAAACTCTGGTTTTCTCTGCCTGATCCTGCTGCTTTGTCCCCAAACCGGATATTTCTGTGCACAATGATAAAACAAGGGATTATGTTCCTGCCACTGGCTATTTTTTCCATTTTTTTTTAATGAACAGGTAACACAAGGAGAAAATAAATCCCTCCTTTATTTACCAAGTAGCTTATTTTCTTTTCAACAGGAAGTCAGACAATATTTTATCATCAGAGAATGTGTTTTGTGTGGGATTAGTCACCAGAACATGAGAAAAACACCCAAAAATCCCTTCTGCACTGCACAGCCAGTTCCACAGTGCCAGAGTTTGCCCAAAAAGGTGAAATTATAAAACACATCATTGGGTAATTCCACAGACTCTCAGCTAAGCACTGGCCCCAGAGGTCCCCGGGTCAGAGGATGCAATTTGAAGGACAGTTCCATGATATTACTCTTTTTTTTTCCCCTTGTTTTTCTCATGAGGGAGACAAAGAATATTTCCTTGGCTGCTGTGGCACAGGATTTGCAGTCTCAGTTAGAGGGATTGATGCTGGAATCCCACCGAAAAATAAACACACTATAACTGGGCAACCTCATGACCTGCCTCCAGAAGCTGCTTAAAAATGATCAGATAAATCCATCGATATTTCTGTTATTAAATGAGCCTCTTGGCTCCTGACAGTGCCTAAAAATCCACTTTTCTTTGCTAAGGCCCAAACCTTGAGCTTTTGCTTTGGCACTTCTGAAACTGAGCCAAAGAGTAACAACTATTTTTTTTTTTTAATTCTTTTTTCTTTTTCTGGAAAGCAGGGAAAATACAACCCAATGACCTTGCAATTTGCACAGTCCCAGCCAACCTATCCCTTGAAAAACACTCCACTGAAGTGATTCCAACAGCCTGTGAAAAACCCTGACAGTGCCCACTGTTCCAGTTCCACTCCTGTAGCTGAAATGGCCATTGCTCCAGAAGGCTGGGCCAGATGATGGGAAAATAACAGCAAAAAAAAATAAAAAGGATAAACAACCACATTCATTTCACTTTGAACCCTGAGAGCTCTTCCAGCAGCTGAACCTTGTCTCATTCCCAACACTCGATTTCTACATTTAAACAGCCTCATTAAAACAGCAGTTTGCCAGACCTTAAATAAGCACTTTCAGTGAAAATATAAGAATTAATCCTTTTTCCTATTACTTCAGTATTCCTTGTTAAAAAGCCACCCATTTATGACATATATAAATGAGTGTACACTACATATTAATTCCAATTAAGCCCTGCAGTGAATAATGCTCAGGCCCTCCAATTAAGCCATTTAATTCCTTTCCTCATCTCAATTGCTGAGACTATTATTTAATGGCTCTTGTTTTTCTCTCTATTAATCTGTTTGCTTTATTAAATTGCATTCAGCTTTTCCTCTCAGAAGTTGCACCTATCAGAGGGAAAGCAAAGGTCTTACAGCAAGGAGAGATGAATTTACATGGAAGAAGAAGCAGAAGGTGGTGGTGGAAACATGCAGATTATGGGGTACCTGTCACAGGGGGTTATTTACAAATGAGGGAAGAGCTGGAAAGGGTTGGAGAAGTGAAAGGATTATTAATAATGTGAAGGAAGAGAAGGAAAGGCCTGAGTTGAGGACCCCCCTGTCCCAAGGGGCTGCACAGGGCAAGAGCTCTGAGGGTTGCTGGGGCCAGCCCAGCGTGGACTGGAGCTGTCTGATCTTGGGACAGAAAGGCTCTAAAAATCTTCTCCCTCTCAGTGTTATCTGCCCAATTCACTCTGTTTGTGAAATACTGCTTGAATTTTACTTACAGGGAGTTTTTATCATTTTATTTTTTTCCTTTTTTTCCACCCTTCTGAAGGAAAGAAGCAGAAAACAAAAAGGTTATGTGGGATAAAGACATGGTTCCTGTTCGGTTTTATGACTTTCCCAGAACAGGGATAGTTGTTATAAATATAAAATCACAATCCTTTTTTCAAACAGAATTTAGCCAAGGAGGCAATAACTAAATAAATGAAGTCTTATTTTACAATAAAACCAGCAACTGCAGTGCAGTCTGCAAGGACTAATTTCAGTATTCCTTTGAGGAATACACAAGGAACATATGTATCTTAAGGATTCCTGTGACAACTAAAATATTCTGTGCAATCAAGAGGTAAAATAATTGTATCCTTTCTGCAGATGAGTTCTGTGTCCTGGAATGAGCTAGGCAATATTTTCCGTGTTCACAGTCTCCCTTCACACTGATAATTAAATGCAGAGCCATTTCCCCAGCATTTTCCCCCACCAGCTTGGAAAGCACCTCCCGTTTTTCCCACGACATCGGTCAGGATGGACATACAGTGTGAAGGGCAGCAGAACGAGCAGTGATCCCTGCTTTGAACTTCAGCAGGAGGCTGGGCTTTGGTGGCACCTGACTGCCTTGGGAGAAACTTGAGCCAAAATACTGCACAAAAGGGCTTTGTCCTTTGATGTTCTGCCACTCCAGAGTTAAAAAATGTCTCAGAAATACAGGCTTGGTTTCAGATCCTTTCCACAAGTTATAATCAATAAGCATTTGACTGGTTTGCATCAATCTGCTGGTTTTAAACAGGCAGAAGAAGTGGTGTACGTTTTCTGTAGTCCTGAGCTGATCATTGTACCTGCCCAAATTCCCAAAATCAAAGATTCACAGAATGGTTTGGCTCGGGAAGGACCTTAAAGACCATCCAGCTCCAACCCTCTGCCATGGGCAGGGAAACCTTCCACTAGACCAGGTTGCTCAGGGCCTAAATTACCTTCAGGGAGCAGAGAATGAAAGGAATCTTGTAACCACAATCAATCTCTTTACAAGCAGAAGGCTATATTTACATGTAAATATATGTAAATAAATTTATTTTAGAAATAAAACAAAGCAAAAGCTTTCAGTTTAGGATCTCAGAGATTTGCTCGCTGAGGTCTGAAGACTAATTCCTAATTCTAAACCTTTTCCCACCCATTTCCTATTCCTTTCATGAATTTCCCTCTGGATAATTCTCTGTTGTCCCTGATAAGATACAAGATAGTGACTCTGATGGTCCCTAATCTGGAAGAGTAATTATTCCTGAGGTTTTTGGTTTATTTGGTTCTTTTTTTCTCTCTCCCATAAATCAGCTCGAACCAGTGTGACTGCAGAAAACTAAAGTGTGCTGTACTTTTAAGCAAAAAACTTCTGAAATAAAGCTGGGAAGTGGTTGAATGTCTGGGAACTGGAGCTGCCCTCCTTTCTTTAAACTCACTTCATTCATTTCAGCAAAACTCAGGCACTGCCTGAGTTTATCTGAGTGACAGAGAAGGGCTTTATTACTGTTGACTTCAGTTAAGAGAAGGCACAATGAGATGCTTTAAATTACTTGACTGTGTTTGGACAGCTAATATCTCAAAAAGTCTATTATCTGTATTGACTACAACACTACACAATGTTATAAAATTAATTATATTCTTCATAGCTTAACAGTGATTGCCTCATTTAGAAATATAATTACCTATCACTGAGGTTTTCAGCCAGAAGGGTGTTTTTTTTAGCAGTGTATAATAACTTGGTTTGTCAGGCTTCATTTAAATCCTTTGCCTCTTTCTTCTCCTCCTTGTAAAAGTTCACTTTTTTTTTTTTTTTTATTTTGTGTAACACCAAAGTTTTATTCCAGGTCTTTAGTGTCATTATTCACAAAGGACAGATTGTCACTGAAAGAACAATAAAACAAGGAGCCACCAAATGCAAGCAAGTTCTGGGATGCCTTGGGATATCATGGCATGATGAGAGCAGTGGTCTCCTCCTCAGGATTTACAAGAAGAATAAATTATCATCCAGGAGCAAAAAGTGTGATCCCTCCCCTAAAAGGGTCACTCAAAGGGACAGAGACAATGGAATTAAAAACCCAAGCCCATGATTCTCCAGGCAAACTGTTTCAAGGCTTCCTGTTCTGATTTAAAATTGGTTTCGAGAAGCACAACTCTGGTTCCTGCAGACACATCAAAACCAAAACCCACCAGGTTTATCCTGATATAAACCATCACTTATGTACAATTACAAAGCATTGTTAGAGAAAAGGAATGCTAAACATTGATAAATTTATGTTAAATTATTCCAACCAAGGAAATCCTGCTTCCTCTTGCCAGATTCATCCCTCCCCATCCAGTGAAACGAGGAGTGGAGAAATATTGAAGAAAGGCAGATAACACATTTTGTTGCTATTATTTTTCCTGCAGACCCAATTCTTTCTCCCTGATTGTATCAGAGATCATCATTCTCCAGAGCTATTAATCTGGCATGTGTATTGACACCCTGTGATTGTAAAAGATGCTGTTTATTTATTTCCTCCTGCCTTAGAGCTTGAATAGAAAAGAAATACTAAGCTGCCCCAAGCCCTGGGAACAAAATAAGAGAGGAAAATGATGAAGTGTGATAATTTAAGCACAAAGAGATCAGATCCTGATACTCAATATATTGTTTTTTGCTTAAAAACTGCAGGGGTTTATTTTCAGATTTATCTTAAAATTGTAATTTGGATGGAAGTCGATTCGGCAGTCGAGGTGCCGGCTTGTTCCAAAATCTTTCTTTGATAAAAAGCCCCACTAAAATTGGATGAATCAATAAAACACATACAAGCACAACAATTCCGAGGCTTTTCTTCCCCCTGTCACGGGAGTAGGTGATTATGTAAAATACATCTGTAAAACCAGCACAGGCTGCTTGTTATGTAGAGTCACTGTGTCAAAACAAATAGCACAAATCTTTGTCTCAGATAGGGCTTTTTAACAGCAGCCTCTAAATCCAGCACGGAACACGGCCCTGCATGCAGATATAATATTATATAAAGTGATGATCACGCTCCCAACCCCAGTGAATAAATATGTGCCTACACTGAGGGTCTGAATGCGGGAGCTGCAACACCTGTAGGGCACTTTACCTGAGTGCTGGGGAAGATGCATTTCATTTTTACCAGCTCGACACCTCAGCGTGCCAAATTATCAGCAGCACTCTTTAATTACATAGCAAAATCTGTAATGTATGGTTTAGAAATACATGAACAACTCATGTTTTGCTGGGAGGGTGGGATGCCCTGGCACAGGGTGCCCAGAGAAGCTGGGGCTGCCCCTGGATCCCTGGGAGTGTCCCAG
>JAYRBT010000005.1:25022226-25043130 GCA_036023395.1 Myiotriccus ornatus | reverse complement strand
AGGGCTGGGCACTCCAAACCTCCCTGGGCAGCCCCTGCCAGGGCCTGACCACCCTTTCCAGGAGAAATCCCTCCTGAGAACCCTCGTACCCAAGGTGTATTCACACAAATCCCCCTTGGCTGAAATTACTTGTGTTTCAGTGGAAACTACTGGATCTGTGGCACTGTCCTTGCCTGCCTTTAGGTGCCCACCTGGGAAATATGGAGGATGTAAAACCCTGCTAAGATCAACTCTCCTTGGCAGACATATTTTTATTATCCCTGTATTTCCTAATCCCCAGCAGAAATGCTGAGGCAAACCAGTCCCACATAAAGAAACTCATTTACCTCCTCATCATTATATTCATTTCAGCAGTGGAAAGGAGGGAGGGAATATTAAAACCTTTAGATAACTGTCAACAATTACGTGAGGCTGGAAATATCCCTATAAAGGGAGGAGGCCTCTCATGCTGCATCATTTGTGACTGTCCAAACAGCACCAGGCAGGTTTAATTCCTGGGTCTGCGTTCCCTCATCCCTCCACACACCATCACAGCCCAGCAGAAAGCCACTGGAGCATATCAGCCACCACCAGCCTCAATTAAGGGCAATTAGCAGAGCTGCTGTGCACGGGTGTGAGACAGATTATTGTGGCACCAGAGACAGAACAGATCCTGAGCAGGAAGCGGATTATGGCTTTTACTTCCTTACTTGTTGTTTATGGGAGTCGTAAATGTTTTGCGCCGTGTTTATCTGCAATTTACGATGTTCTGAAGCGAAAGCTGGAACTTGCCAAAAAGGAGAAACAAAGTAGAGAGAGAGAGAGAGAGAGAGAAAGGGAGTTATAGCAGCAAATACTGCCAATGAGCCTTCTGCTTAATCAGGTTATTATAAAATCTACCTTTCAGGAAGCAGATGGGAGCGGATTGCAGCTTTCAGAGCTAAAACACACCTGCTCCATCCTGCTCACTCAGCACGCAAGAGGAAGCCATGGAAAAGCACTTGGGTAGAGAATTCAAATATTATCCTATTTAAAAGCATTTTCTTTCAGCAGCAAGAAATTTTACAGGTTGAGATGAGGGTTCAGGTTAAGATCCATTTAGAAAAATTTGAGATTCGAGGGTGGCTCGGTTTAATGAGACTGTTTTGCTAAGGAGGCTGAGTTATGAGCTAGACCTGTGACAGAATTTCTAGTTGTGTATTTTAGGTGTTGCCCGTTGGAAATAGTGTTTTCTCTTGCTCAGGCTCGTTTGAGCTGACATTTGAGCAAGGCTCAAGAAAACTAAAAGTTGAAGGGCTGAGTTCCCTCAGCTGTGCCAATAGTTTGGAGGCTGAGGAAGAGCTCTGGTGTCACCTGGACTTGAGACTGAATACCTGACTTAAGAGAAGGATCTGTCTCCCGTGGCAACTGTTTAGATTTGAGGTTGTACATGTTGCTTGTGATAAGAAAGCAGTGGCTTCAGAAAGGATCTGAGAGCTTCGTGTCAGAAGAGCCTCGATGGCTTGGAAGGGAGCTGATGTTGGGTGAGCACAGAGAACTTCAGAGACAGGAAGGCCTTGATGCACCCAGTCAGACTTGGATGAAAGAAAGGTTCACAGCTCAGAGAGTAAAATTAATATTGCATGTTCCTGGAGCTGGAATTTAAAAAAAAAAAAGCCTTTTGGGCCTGAGGGCAATAATGGTGTCAGTGGGAAATGTGAGTCCCTGCAACACTGAGCTGCAGCTCATGGGCTCAGCCAGGAGTTCTACTTCAAAATACATATATAGGGATCTTTAATACCTCGAGAGAGTGTCAAGACAATAAGCCACAGCCTTATTCCCAAGAGGTTTCTTTATTAATTTAGGGGAGAAAATAAGGGAACTCGACAAAGGTTCAAAAAGGGCAACTACACAAGCTGGACAAAACGTTCCACTACAATACCAGCTCCACAAAATCCAATCCCTCCAGCTCCAAGCCACCTAAAGCATCGAGAAAGCAGCAAAGAAAGAGAAGCAGAGGGAGCAAGAAGAGAGGAGGAGAAAGGGGGAGAGACGTCAGAGCTGCCACCGGGACCTTGTGGCAGAGCAGCTCTCGCCCGTGCAGGTGGCAGGGCCGTGCCACGTGGCAAACACCTCCAGAGCAGCCGTGGGGGGACTCTGGCCCTGGGGGACAGCCCAGCCCCAGGGACTGGCCAAGGCTTGGAGATGGTCCCCACTGCCTCAGGGGGCGAAGGCTGGGGGGGCTGCTCTGCCCAGGGATGTGTGAGTGGCTTTATCCAGTTCCACGTGGGGCTGGAATATCTCAGAACCCACAAGCTCCTCTCTTGAACCAGAGAGGGCCCCTGACACTGCAGGACTAAAATTAGACTTTATGAACACCTCCAGCAGGATTTTATCTGAACATCAGGCAGTGACTAATCTTTTTCTATAAGCCTGCTGTGCTGATGCTCCAGAGGTAGCAAGTATTTTTTAAAAAAAAATCCCCTTTTTTTTTTTTCCTGAGCTGTTTCATGTGACAAGTGGCTGTTCCTGGTGAATGTGTTAAGTGCCCCAGCAAGGCTTCTGCATCACTGTCAGCCATTTGTCTTCCAGCTGTATCTTCATGAATTTGTCTTTCAGTTTGCCAGCAGCCTGTAGTGCCTGACACAGAGGCTTTTATTGAGAGCCTTGTTAGGTATCCTTGAATTGCTGCTGCTGGGCCCCAGCAAACATCACTGACCATCTTCATTTTACACCGTATCTCTCCCTTCTCTGTCTGCTCACCCAGCCCTTCCCTCATTTGTTGTTGTATCCTTTATCTCTGCCTCGTTTTGCCTTCTGAACTGCCTGAACTCCTGTTTTCTCACGGACTGCCAGCACATCTGAGAAGCAAAATCTTCAGCAGACCTGTCTCAGTCTCTCATTAGCCACAGAGTCACTTTTTATTGTGTTCTGCAGCCTCTCCCTGATGTGTTGCTGCTTTTGCAGAAGAGAAGCTGCTGAGGCCAGAGCTTTGGGGTTGAGAGGATCTGTCCTTCCTGGCCCTGGAGTTTCTCCTCCCCTCTCCTGGTGGACATGGCTCTGCTCCCACCCCTCTCAGGTCCTTTCTCTCCATCTTCCCAGGCCCCTTCTCCTGCAGCCTTCCCCCTGCCTTTCCCCACTGGAGTTGCCACCCGAATAAACTTCCTGCTCCCAGTCAGTATTTCTGCGTTAGTTCCAGTCTGGCAGCATCTACACCCAAATTTGGTGTCTCTGATACATCCCCTCAGCGCCCCCAGATTTACCTGGGGGTACTGGCAGGTCACCAAGGCTCTGTCACCCTCTGAGACGTCTCCCTGGCTCCCCTCCCATCATCTGTGAAGGCTGTGTGTTAGTCTATGATTTATAACAGAATTCAGCTCCACAGTCCTGGTTTCTCCCATTTTCCTGCCTCATGGTGTTAGGGCTGAGAAAATTACACTCTGCTCATCCAGCTCCGTTATAGCCCTACTTACAACCTGTTACCATCCTCTGTTGTCTCACAAGTCTCCTCCTGAATTAGAAATAAAGGTTTTTAATTTCCCTTTTTAAGGAAAAAAAAAAAAAAGCAGCCCAAACTTTCCCGTGATTTATTCAGTGAGCAGAAGAACATTCAGTGTATACATTTAAATCCAGCCCAGACAGAAGCAGTTATTGTTAAAATCCTCGGATGGTAGAACGAGCTTCTAATTTTAGGAAAACAAAAAGTCATTATGTGGGCTCCAGAAACTCAGTTCCTACAGAAGCAAGCCTGATAAATTGCTTCAGAATCTCCTTCCTCATTATTTGCAGGCACGCAGTTCGGAAATAAATTATATATCACACTTCAGGAAAAAGGTATTTAAGTAATGCATAGGTACAGGCACACAGATATGTAAGGAGAAATGTCAAAATCAGTAAAAGTATGTCCAAATGTACATATAGATCTAGACAAAAAAATATGTGTCTCTCATCACCTAAATCCACAGTCCAGCAGCTCCTTTCACATCCAGAGAACCCAAATATTCCTGGGTCTGGTCCCGTGGCTTCTGTTGGATCAGTTGATGTTTGTCAGGTAAGGAGTGGTGCTTACAAATGGAATAAAACTAATTAATTGGTGTGTTTTACTGAGCTCACACACACATTACTCCCATCCAGGAAAGAAGCCTTTTCCCACCTCAACAAACACGGGGATATAAAGTGGAAATGCTGAGAGTGATTCGATATTTAAACAAACAGCAAGGTTTGCTGCAGGATCTCGCCCCAGGTCTCATAAATACTCCTAAGTCGAGGTGGATGTCGCTCTGCAGCCCCTGGAATGTGCCCTGCAGAGCCTGGGATCTGCTCTTCTCTGCCCAGGCTTCACCTGCCCTGTTAAATGGGATTTTGTACCACATTGCCATGGACCAAAGTCCTCAATAAAGAAAAGAAGACACCCAGCAGGCAGGTCTGTCTTTGCTTTATTCCTCTGTCCTACATAGCTCAGCTACTCTTATCATCCTTGCTTTTGTCCTCCCTAAAGCTTTTCAGCACAGCACCTTCCTCCAGCAAACTCAGCACTTATTGTTCTGTCTGTGCCTTCATCGCCCTGTCAGGGATGTGTGACAAGTTCTGTGCCCACCAAGCTTTCCCTGGGTAAAATCTGTACAGGTAACAACCTATATATTCCTCCTCCTTCCCCCTGGGAGCTCTGGTTAGCTTTATTTGGCCTCTTAGAGCTGCCCTTCCACAAACTCCACACACATCTTTACATTTATTCCCCTAATAAACCTCACTGAATGCAACACTCATCAAAAAAAAGAGCGATAATGCGCCAGGTGAATATTGATTAAGTCAAGAGGGCATTAAACCTTCTTATGGAAGCCATTAATAATCTGTAATTAACCTAACAGTGTGTTTTTCCCGAAGTGCATCACACATCTCGATGTGTGGGTGCTTGTTGTGTGCTTTGCTGCTCCCAACCTGACACAGAATCTCTGTGACAGGGCTGGTGTTACCTAAAAAATCTGGGTGCCACTGTGGCTGAAAGGCGAGGATTATTGGAACTCTGACCTTTTCAGTAGGTTGGTGGATTCTCTCGATGTGGAAGCTGTGGGAGAAGCAAAGAACTGTTCTTGCTGCAGGAAAGTCACAGCTGGTTTCGATCGTGTTCCATCCACTGCTGCCTGAGCGTGATGGGAAACCTTCCACCACCCAGTCACTGCCTCAAGCCTCCCCCTTTCCTGCTTCTGCAATAGAGACAGCAACAGGTATTTGTGTCAAACACATCTATAAATAAACACCAAAATGGATGACAGTTTTATTTTTAGGAAGTGTGTTCCTGACAGAGCTCTCTCGGTTTCTGTCTGACCTCTCAGGAGCATCAGCCGAATTTTACCTTCTTGTAAACAACTGGAGAATGTTATTTCCTGAGATGAATTATTCCTGACTATCCTTTAGCCCTCTGTGTTCCACCTCATCTGAACAGCTGAAGCCCAAAGGGCTCAAAATGTCCAAATGTTGTGCCATAATGGTCACCCTCAAAACGATATTTTAATATGAAACATCGAAGTCAACCTGCCTATGCTTCACCTGATGCCTGAATCCATGGGCTCACTTTTATTTCTTTTAAGGAAACTGTTCCCAAGGCAAATCAATCCGATTTCATCTCACAGCCTGACAACTATTTACTTTGATGTTTCTTGGTGGTTGCTTCTCTCCTTGTCTCAGTGTATAAGGAATCATGGACCATTATAGGGCAAAACCACCCCAAACTCCTGCAAAGCAACCCTTGAATGATGTAGTGGTGTAATGTGGGAAATTATATCTGCTAGCCAGGCCCTTTCAGCCAGGAAAACATCAAAAAGCCTGCAAACAAGATGAGAGACAATTTTCAGAAAACACCTTTGACACAGGGATGGAAAAGAGAGCCCCTTAAATAACCTTCAGCCCAGCTGGGTTTGATGTGAGATAGGTGGAAAATTGGCCTTCAGACCAACAAAGGAAGTGGGCAAAGAACTGGGGAGAATTATTTCTGTGTCTCTGATCAGTGGCTACAAAGTCTGACTGAGACAGAAATGCCATGATTTGTAGGATCCTCACACCTCGAGGGGGAAGTGGAGGAAGAGGTTTCAAAGTGCTTGTGGAAGGGGGGTCACTGAGGAAAAGTGGTGCTGGAAGTGCTGGGATGTTGTGATGACGAGACTTTCACACATATTTATCAGGCCTTCGAAGAAAGGAGCCAGAAATAGCATCCAGAATAATTTAAACAGCTGCCATAAAGCTCCACATTCCAAGGAAGTTGGTGAAATCGCTGGGATATTCTCCTGCTTCAAGGACAAGTGAAGATTCTCTAAAATGCTCCCATTTTGAGTGCACCTGAGCAAAGAACTGGTGGAATTTCAAGCCAGGAAAAGGGAAAAAAAAAAAAATCCCATGCAAAACCAATGTTCCCTTAAAGCATGCAACAGTCTCTGAGAGATGCAGCAATTAATGGAGATCCAAAGGGGTGGTGGAGATAAAAAAAAAGCTGAAAACAGAAATTCCAAATGTGAGAGAAAGGCTGACTGAGGACATGCACTGACAGGGAACAGAGTTCTGCAAAGCAAGAGCTGAATCTGCACCTGAATACACACACACATATATATATGAAGAACATGGTTGGGACATGAGAATGAATGGGAAAAACCCATTATATATTTGGCTGAAAAATACCCAAAACCTGTTTCTCCTCGGCTTTCACTTTGCTCTTCCCACTCCTCCCCAGTCCCCTGGAACCAGAAGGTGCTCAGACATTGCTCAGACACTCTAAGGGTTTATAGAAAGTCCTCTTTTCTAGAACAGACCACCCAAAACTGGCTGCCAGGAAAGCTGTCCCAGTCCCAGCTCCACAGCAGAGAGCACGGCACAACGGGAGGGAAATCTGGGATGGGGAGGAATTTTACTGCAGTTTAAGTTCAATTCTTCAGGTAGCCTTGAAGGCAGATAAACAGCAGTAAGAAGTCGATATTACATCAAAAATGTATTCAATATCCTGAAAAAAAAAACCCCAAACTTCAGTGGGGATCAAAGCTGAGACAAAGCCCAGAAGAAGTTGAGAAGGTTCCTTTTTCCCTCTCGACGGGGAAATCAGAGGGTGCTGCAGGAGTTATTTATAATGTCCAGATTTGCAACACAGATGCATTTTGAAATACCAGCAGAGATGGCAGAATAAAGCAGGAACTCTTATCAGAGGTTGGCTCTGTAACTACTGACACGTAACAGATGGGAGTCTCCAGTGTCTTGCAGGCTGGGGAAGCTCTGACATCTGTTCAAAGGGATGTGAACAACACCACAAGAAAGCTTTGCAGTTTGTACCTGCTGAAATAGGATGAAATAAGAACCCTCAGTGTCCTGACACAAAGCAGCTTTTAAAACACAGGCTGGGGGTGAAGGGGGAAAAAAAAATAAAAGCTAATTTTACATCTTCTTTTAAATCAATGCCTTGGATTGCAACCAGAAATTCAGTGTGGAGGGATAGATTTATTGAATGAAGTGTGAGGATTTGGTTTGCCATGGAGGAAATACAGAAATGTGTGCATTGCATGATCTGAAATCAGTTTCTGGAGTGGAAATTCCTGAACTGGACTGGCAGTGATAGCAAAATGGCACTTTATTTTGGAGCTGCTCAACACATACAGTCAGAGAAGTGGTTGTTGATGATTTTTTATGAGTTTGGGGCACACTGGCCCTCATCAGTTCATTAGACTCTTTCACATTGGATCATTATCACAGTTAAATCATTTAGGAGAGTAAATTGAAAACATATTAAGTGTAAAACGTCAATCTACTGACATGGTCATTTACAATCATAAAAGATGTGCTCATCACCTTCCATAAATCTGTATTTATGGATGAGGAGTAGATTACAAAGGATTTTGCATTTTATCAATGGAGAAACAGAAACAAAAGGCAAATTATTTAACAGCTTTATTCAGACAAGATTCATTATAGAAGGAAACACATGGAAACAGGAGACAATCCATTTAAAATCAAACTGTGTTTCTCCTCTCAAGTCTTCTCACCACATCCTTTCCTGGCCTGCCCTTGGCATTGTCTGTGCACACCTACTGCATATTTGAGAGGTTTTATTCATTTTCACTCTTAATTTCCCTCTGGAACATCCAAGACACCTCCAGAAAAAGACAGATAATGAAACCCACGGGGTCTAGTGAAAGTATTTGTTGTGGTGTTCTCTAAAATAATTCAGTTCCCACAAATACCTCTTGAAGGGAGTCCAGAGGAGGGCCCAAGACGAGCAGAGGATGGAGCAGCTCTGTGAGGACAGGCTGGGAAAACTGGGATTGGTCAGCCTGGAGAGGAGAAGCTTTGGGGTGACCTAAAAGTGTCCTTGCAGGACCTGAAGGGGCTACAGGAAACATGGAGAGAGACTGTTGACAAGGGATGGAGGGACAGGACAAGGGGTTAACAGCTTTAAGCTGAAAAACGGTAGATTTAGGTTAGATATTGGAAAGAAATTCTTGTCTCTGAGGGTGGGGAGGCCCTGATGGATTCCTGATGGGATGCCTGATCTTCTGGAAGAAAATCTTTAGGAAAGGCATTGACCAAAGGAGGTTAGGCTGGAAGGAGGAATTGGAAGCTGCAGGAGAAGCAGCTCTCACTGCCTGGTTGTTTGAAGGTGATGGTTCAGTCTGAACAAAGAGCTATCCACGAAGATGGATTCTCTGTTAACTAGTGAGGCTGGAAGTATTTCAGAAAGACACCTTTAACCAGCACTTTAAAGAATTTGGGGCGACAGGACAGTCCTGTGCAACACAGGCCCTAAAGTGTTCTGGTGGTTTAGGGTTCCTTTTGCTGGCAGTTGTGTCTCAAACCCATTTTCTCGCTCATTCACCTTTTTCAGCAGCACAGCTGGCACGTCCCAGCAGGGAGCACCTGACACTTCACTTCACCGGGCCTTTTTTGAGAGCACTTGGGTGAAAACACCCCAAACTGAGGAGCATCGAGTGGCTTTTCATGGAAGGGACGTTCATCTCCAGACAAAGTTGATTTGCTTCCTTCACAGCTTTTAAATACCCATCAGTGCAACATCTGTTTGAAGCTTGGCATTATACTGTGTGTGCCATCCTGCAGAAGAGGTGTTGAGTCATGTATGGTTTTCATATATCTAAATCCAAGGTTATCCAGAATTTCTGTTCCTTTTCTTCCAATAAGTGCAATTCTGTATCAAAAACTGCAGGAAAAACTGCCCATAATCCAATTTAAATTTACCCATGAACCACTGAAAGCCATTCCTGTGCAACAAAATGTTAAAAAAACCTAAACCAGAACTGCAAATTAATCCCCAAGTCTTTTCTTATGGTGATGTAGCTTAACTAAACTCTTCCCAAAGAAGGCAGAGAGGGCTTGGAGGGACAAGCCCAGGCTGCAGCTGGTCCTTGGGAAATTACAACAATTAAAGAGAGTGTGGTGGTGTCCAAAACCTGAAAAGATTAAAATGACTGTTCTGAACTATTGTTGTGCCCCAAAACAACTTCACATAAAATGCTCTTAAACGAAGTCAAACTTAATTTTGGCAACAGTAGAAATCAGCTTCCTTTTTGGAGTCCCAAAAATACTTGTTTTGATGCAATTAAAAGGAAACCTGTGCCCACCTCACGAAGTCTGACACCATCACTGCTGAGTGACCACCAGCGAGTTTGAAAAGGTCTGAAGATACGTTAAAATCTATTTTCCTGGGAACTTCTTTTGCTTCGTGTTCTGTTGAATGTTGAGGATACAAATCTGTCTTTTACCAAATCTGGTTCAAATTCTTCATGAGACTGTTCTCTAAACATCAAACCAAAGGAATACACCGAATTCCAGGGCTCAGCACATTCAATTAATGTTTTTCTCTTCCTTCTTCTACTCATTTTCTAAAGAAACTTTGCTGTGGAACAACTGACTTAAATCTCCAAGGGCTGATAACGACAGTGACCCAAAACCTACATCAAAAACCAATCAAAACCAACTCAATGCCCATCTGAGGGGCATTGCAGCTATTCATGGCATTGTCAATCTGCAGGTTTTCAGACCAAAACCACAAAAATGATCAAGTAGAGAGTTCCATTTTATCTCCTTTCCTCTCGTTTTTCTCTACTTCTTCTTCTTTACCTGGGCTGGAGGTAACTATATGAAGCTGGGCAAGAGTTTATCCTCATAATAAGGCACAAAATTCCAAAGCCTGCAGCAGATCCATCACCAGCAGATTTGGAACTGGAATTATAGATACTTAAACGGATAAAGTCTTCAAATAAATATGGCAAAACTCACTTAATTAGCTTGTTGATATGGATTTTATTTTGAAATTCAGTCTTTTTTTAGTAGGACATCTGATTTCCAGATGTCACACGCAGAGAACTTCTTTAACTTGTTCCCCTTCTCATTTTTAATTGCAAATACCACAAATGCAGTTTAGGAAGGGTGGATGAAAATCATGAATTTACTATTGTTAAATAGTGGGATCCAGGCAGTGAACACTCAGACATCACAAGGAACATTCACCTTCTTGTTGTTCATCTGGACTGAAGTGAAATTAAGGAATTTGCAGATTTGAGCTTGTGTTGATGGAGACTTGAAGGAAAATTAATGTTATAAAAGGCAAGGGGTTGGAGCTGTCAGAAATATAACGAAGCTTTGAGAAATTAGATCATAGGAGTCAAAAAGAAAACATCTTTTCCATTGCTTCTCCCACTCCTCACGTTTCCAGTAAATTGTCTATGAAGGCAGTTTTTTAATGACCTTTTAATGCAGCTTTTTTTTCCCTACACTTAACTCCATCAGAGCCTCTCATTTTACTGCAGCAACATCAAACCATAATGATCTTGCTGCCATAAAGCAAAGTAGTGTCATAAAGGCAGCTTTTCCCAATCTGGAGATGTTGAAGCAGGGCAAGAAAGCCAAAGAAAAGTTTCCTTGGCACTCAGAGGAAAGGCACAAACATTAAACCTCCAGGAAATGCCGAGAGTTTGTACAGGCACAGCCAAAAAAAATGGTGAAGAATTAAAAGCACTTCATTTTAATTTTTCTCCTTTCCCTGACCTCCTCCTTCCCCGTTTCCCTAGAGATCTAGGACATCTCTGTTTTCACAATAATATTTCCCAAATTAACATTACAAGTCACTTTTTTATTTCCACGGTGACACGCACCTCGCAGTAAATAGAAATTAAAATGCTGTGATGGAAATCTGAAAGTATTGAATATTTGGAGTGCGAAGCAGAGTTAAAAAAACAAACAAACAAACAAACAAACATCGGTCTTCTCACCACTTTTGTCATCAAAATAACACAGAAAACAAACATGACTCTTTTAAACTCCACTTGCAACTGGGAGGAACTGCTGTTATCTGAGAAAGGAAGAACATTCCTTCCTACTGTGGCACCAAACAAAGAAACATGAGAGACTGGGGTAAATGCAGGGGGGTTTTCTTCTATTTTTTAACGAAAATAAAATTAGGTAGCTGAGTGTCAAGGGAAAACACAAAGGAAAAGAAAGAATCTGGGATACATCCTAATTTTACTCCATCTTGCACTGCTTGAAAGGCTTCTTCAAAGCTTAATATTGGACTAGAATTCAAATTCTCTCCTTTCTGAGCCTGGTAGAGGCCCTGGCACAGCGTGCCCAGAGAAGCTGGGGCTGCCCCTGGATCCCTGGAAGTGTCCCAGGCCAGGTTGGACGGGGCTTGGAGCACCCTGGGCTGGTGGAAGGTGTCCCTGCCCAGGGCAGGGGTGGCACTGGATGGGCTTTGAGGTCCCTTTCAATCCAAACCATCCTGGGATTCTGGGATTAGACGAAGAAGCTCCACATTGCATGTGATTAATGGGAAGATTCCCGCAGAAGGACCTCCCCGAACCACTGTCCCGGTTCCTTCCTGAACAGATCTCTGAACATTTAATGCCTCGAGTTCCTCATCGGAGCATTTCATCGCAGCCGAAGAGCAAACTGAGGTGCTCCGAGGTCTCTTTTCCCTTTCCCAGCACTCCGAGGGAGGTTTGGGTGAAGCCTCCGGACCTCGATAAGGATCTCAGTTACCCAAGGAGTCTGTAACGGGCCGGGAAACCCGAACAGTTTCCTATTGTCTGGCCACAGGTTAATTGCCAGCACGGAATTTCCCTTTTCAGGCTCTAGGGTCACTAATCTGGGCGCTTGAGAGAGGCCACCCGAAATCCCCGGGATAAATGAGTGCTGTACTGATGTTATCTCCAGCGGGAACCTCTGGAAAGGCAGCAGCGTTACCCCCTGGCCTTTCCCAGTAACTCACAGAGCTGCCTTCTATCCCGAGTTTAAAAATGAGGATTTGTTAAAAAAAAAAAAAAAAAATCACTAAATGCAGGAATTGGCAGGTTTTTATTGCTGGGCAAACTCCAGCTGAATTAATTTCCACTACTCAGAAAACGGTGACATTGGAATGACTGAAATTACAATATCGAGCTATTTTAAAACGTTATTATTATTAATAATAATAATTGTTATTAGTAATAATTATTATTATTAATAATAATAAGAGCAATAATAATAGATTTTTTTTTTTTTTTGCTGATAGACGTCCAGGCAGTTCTTTGCCTGAATTCTTTACTTTTTGAACACCTCCAGGGATGGGGACTCCACCTGTTCCCTGGGCAGCTCCTTCCAATGCCTGACCACTCTCTTAGGGAAGAAATTCTTCCTGATATCCAACCCAATATTATGAAAATCTGAGGAACCTGATATCTCCTAGGAAATAATAACAGTCTGCTGATGCTGATCAGGACATCCCAGGATCAGGTTATTACACATTTCCTAAAATTATAGCATGAAATCATAAAATAAGAGTATTTCGCTTCTCAAAATGCAAAGGCAGGTCTGGCCTGAGAAGCAGGAGGAAATGTTGTTGGTGGTTTTTATGGGCTCTGTCAGCAGCACTGTAAAATGTCAGCCTTCCCAACAGCAGCAGAATCAATGGAGTGTTAGATCTAAAATCTTCTGAGTTTCTCTAAATGTGACGAGTGACTCGTGGGAGCCATTCCAGAGGGCAAAGTGCTGCAGAAGGGCCTTCAGAGAAACTTGGAATCGCTGGAGTTGGGAAAGACTTCAAGGCCATCGAGTCCAACCACCAACCCACCACGTTCAGCACTAACCTGTCCTCGAGTGCCACATCCACGTGGCGCTTCCAGGGACGGTGATTCCAGTGCTTCAAAACCCTTTCTGTGGAGATGTTTTTCCCAATATCCAACCAAAACCTCTCCAACACAGTCTGAGGCTGTTTGGCTGTTCCCTTTCATCCACCCCTCGTTACCCGGGAGAAGATGCCAACCCCCACTTTCACTGCAGCACTCACCTCGCTCCACCCCCACCCACCTCACCTCCCGAAAAACCAGCCTTGTTCGGCTCCAGTTCTTAAATGCTTCCATAAGAGAGGTGAAAACACACACACACATAAAAATACATTAAAATAATGGCTGTATGGGGAGTTATTGCCAACCAACCCGTTGTTATTCCCCCACTTCAGCTCACGGGGATACTAAAGAGATTTTCCATGCCCTTGAACGTATTTGAATCACCAATATTATTTGCAATTAAAGGTCCCAGATGAAATACACATAATCACACATTCAGCACCTACCACAAAGCAGCACATTAATACTTATTCTTTGCACTTAATTGTCCAGTCCCACCACGTAATGAATTTAGTTGTAAACTCTTTGAAGTGCGATGAATTCTCTTGGGAGCTTTACTGCAATTCAATTTTAATTTGTTTTTTATGGAGCATCTTTGATGCAACACATCTTGGAATTGGGTGATAGGAAGGTAAAAATAATGAGAACACTTTCCAGAGCCGCTTCTCCTGTTTTAGAGCAGCGAGGCAAAATGATATATGGACACGAGCTGGAGGTAAAAGAAAATGAATGCCTATTTTAAATCAGAAAAAAGAAAGAGTAACATTCAACCGCTACTCCATTAGCTTTCATCTTTCCTTCCTTAAATGCTTTTGGAAAAGCATCTTGTAAAAGAGCAACGCTCAGAAATGCTTGCACGGCTCAGAAAAGGGGAGACACTTCATCTTTCATGCAGCTAATTATTTATTTATTTTTTTCCCCACGGTTTCCTTCTGTGCGGGAGTCAGTCAGCGAAAAAAGGGCTGGAGATGGGGTTTGAATTGCCAACTCCCCCGTGGCTCAGGGAGCGATGGCAGAGCACATTCCTTGAGCCGGGAGCTGCGATGGCGGTGCAATTATCCGCAGCTCCGGCCGCGCTAATGAGCAGCCTTAAATCACCCGGGTCAGTCGGGGAGCCGTGTCAGGGATTCCGAGCTGGAGTGAAGCCCTCTGAGACCCCGGGAGAAAGTCCCAGCCCGCAGCAGACAAGCAGGGAGGGCAGGGCAAGGACGGGATGCATCGTTTGGGATCGCACCGACCATCTGCTCCATCCCGGGCCACCTCCCACAGGGAGCACCGGGAAAGAAGGAGGGAAACGAGCACGACCCTCGAGAGGAACCCAGCGCTGTCTGAACAAATCCAGAGCGTGAAAATCGCCCTCGTGGGCGCAGATTTCGAACTTGCTGCAGCACCACTTGGTTTCAGCGGGATTAGAACTCCAGAGGGTACCGAAAATGCCTAAAAAATTCAGAAAAACCCTTTCCTTTCACCATTCTGCCAAGTGTGGGTGTTTTGATCGGCTTCTACCCTGGTCAATCAGCTGTTTGCTGTCACACCGGGTCACCAAAATTCTGGTAGCCCTTTAAAAAGCAGGAGGAGGAGGAAAAGAGCACAGAGAAGCGGCTGTGTGTTAATGCTCAGTTATGAGAGGTGTTACTCGGCAAACAACCGATTTTAGAGCTGCTTTTTATTTACTCTGGGAGCTCCTGGAGTTCGAGCAATGGGAAAGGAAGAGCTAAAGTGGAATGGAGAGAGTTAAAATTGAAGTTTTTCATTGCAGTTTCTTAATGAGATTGTTAAGTAGCACCAGCCATACCCTGCACGTGGGTTATAGGTGAACAACAACAAATCAATGAACAAATCAAATGAATAACAACAAATCAAATGAATAACAACAGCAAATAATCACCTTTCCACCCTGCTCAAATATCAAATGCATCACCAAGTCCCTGTGATTTCTGTACCATAGATCTTCTGCCTCGTCCCCCCAGGCTTGGTGGACTCACTCAGTGGTCAGTCCCCAAAAACTGCCTGGGGAAAAGCACTTTGTCCCCACTGACAAGTGACACACTTCAGATCCAGGCAGAGAGGTGGGAAATGAGAGGTCCCATCCCTTTTTAGGCTGATGGGACAGCAGCTCTTGGTGTTAAGAATTCCCAAAAAGGAGGTCACTGGTTGCCAGTGAGTCTTTCACACCAAAATACATATTCCAGGAAATATTCTGGCATTAAGTGGTATTTAACTCTCAAATCAAACCACGCTGAATCCTGGGCTATAAAACGTGGATGTGCAGTCCTTGTTTGCCCCAGGGCTGATTCAAGGTGTCCCTGCCCATGGCAGGGGGTTGGAACGAGAAGATCTTCAAGGTCCCTTCCAACCCAAACCACTCTGATTCCCAGATTTTACAAACCCAGAAAAACTCCAGGAAAAACAATAACCCCCCCAACAACAACAACAACAAAAAACACAAACCACCCCTAAAATCCATAATAAGAAGAAAAGGGACGTTTTGTAATCAGAACTTTTTCCTGGACTGAATTTTCCCTGTGTTACTGCAGGGTCTGAAAATTTCCCAGTTTTTTTTTAATGTCAAGTAGTGCAGGAAATTGGACTGATGATCACCCACAAAGGGTGTTAATTCCTTCCCTCTATTTTTAGCTCCACCCAGCCATGAACCATCACCGAGATTAATGAACCCCACTCCAACTTCTTTTCATTTGTCAGACTCTGAACCTGAAGTTTTCCAGGACTTAAACTCAAATCCCTTTTTCTTCTGGGTAAACCACTGGAAGCTGACTCCATCAAAGGTGGGGGTGCACTGGGAATAATCTTAATTACAGAACTTGTGGAAATATGAAGCCAATAAGGCGAAGGTGGTTTTAAAAGCCTCCTGCATTTCCTGGATGTGCCCACGTAGTGCAGCCCCACGCCAGTGGTTGCATTTTGCCTCACAGGCAAGTGCTACAGAAGTGACATAAATATGAAAAAGGGGTTGCTAGTTTGTGGTGCATCGATCCCATTAATTTGACCACAAGGCTCTGGAGAGGGAATTGCTCTGCCTACTCATCAATATGTTACTCTTTTTTTTCTTTTTGCTACAAGTCCCTTAAAGAGCTTGTCATAAATGCAGCTCGGGCCTCCAGAGACTCGTTCCTGCCCAGGAGTTGGAAAAGAACTATCTTCAGCTGATTTAAAAACTTCTCCAGGTCCATCATGGCATTCCCAAATATTGAGCTAGTTCAGGTATGGATTTACGTGGCCCTGAGTAGCTCTTGCTGTCTAAAGGGTTTCCTAGGTTTAGAGTGGGCTAATAATTTCAGCCTCCGAGCTGTTAAAACATCAGTAGGATTTCCTTATATTAAAAAAAGGAAACTCCGAGGTTTGACTGACCATCCCATCGACATCCCTGCTGTTGGAAAGGTATCCCTGGCTCTCAGGGGTACGCTGAGTGTTGTGTTGCCACAGGCCAGCCCAACCATTTCCAGGGGAGACACAGCCTGATGTAACCCTGCCTCAGAAACCGTCATCACTGTCACCCGTCCCTGCGCTTTCCTTTCACTCACGCACTCAGATTGCGTCAGAAATGAGTGAAAAACGGGCGGGCAGTTCCACCTGTCTCCCACAGACCACGGGATTGTGCTTTCCGGGATGCGGTGGAGGAGCATGGGAGCTCCATCATCAGAAAGGGCCACCACTCCCTGCCAAAGGTGATGGACGGAGCAGGGACACTGCTTACCAGTGTGCCAGGAAGCTTTTCTGCTGGGAAAATGACCTCAGGCCGCTCTCACCAAACCTTTTTGAGTGCTGCCCGTGAGGAGGTGGGTGGTGCATTTTCAGTTCTCTGCTCAGATAGAATAATGCTCAGCTCTGGGTTTCTGGTTTAGGTTTTAAGGGAAGATCTTGAGATTGTAAGGGGAAATCTGTCTTGGTTACCCATAATTTTTAGGAAGAACAGGAAATTAGTGTGGTCATAGTAGTACATATGGAGCACTCGCAGAACCTGAAATAATAAAAGCCTCTTCTGGGTCCCAGTGCCAGACACAGCAACTCATTTTGGAGCCCTCATGAGGGCCGTGAAGAACCCGCTCTGCTGGTTCACTAAACCCCTCTCTGGGACTGGCAGCTCACCCTGAGGAGCACGGGCTGGGATGCAGCTGAAGGCGAGGGCTGTGAGGTTCAACAACCATTTGAAACCCGAAACTTAAAATAAATAAAGACCATGAGATCAATAAGGCCAGTTTCAACAGATTCCTTTCCCCCCGTGGCCTTTGATGTTTGGTTGCACAGAAACAACAGTGATTTATGCAGTGAGGGGCAATCAGACTCCTTTTCTGGAATTCTTAATAGGAATTCCTGGTGATAAAGACATTTTACACTATCCCTGTGCTTGCTTTCCTCTTGTTATTAAATCAGCATTCATAAACAATGTTTTAACAAAATATCTTACACTAAATATATATGGCATAAATCCAATAAATGTATATAAAATACATTCATAAAATACATGTGTCCCACCACGACAGATCTACAGACCATGAAGTGAAAACCAGTGCACTGAAACGTAAATATGCAAAGCCAGATATTGCCCAAGAAGCAAAAGATTTAGGGGTTTAACACCATTATTTATTAACAATTGCACAAATCATAATTAGGTCTTTTTTTTTATTATTATTATTTTTTCAAAGCCCACGCTGGAGGTTTCATTGCCATTTATTTACAGCAGCCCTTTCTAAATCATTCACCTGGAGGTTTCTCTCCCATGTGCCATGAAAACATTCCTGTAAAATCCTTTTAATGGAGTCTGTGAATCAATTCTCAGTGAGTGTCACAGGTGGAATTAGATGGCTCCAGAACCAAGAAGACCTTTTTTATAGGCAGGTGTCAAAAACAGTAACTGAATTAGAAACTTTAATCTGTGGCACTCAGGGAAATTATTGCTCCAAAGAGATAGTTTGAAAGGATTGCCTTTTTTTTTTTTTCCCACTGCTCTGGATATGAATTCCTGTCAGGAGCAAAAAGAAGAACTGTAGCAATGAGAATTCTTTAGTCTAGAAATAAGACTGAAAGGATATATAAAATAAAATTATAGTGGCCCTCAAATACCTAAAAGGCAACTGAAAAAAACCAAAATATAAATGAAAGGAATTCACAGTGTTTTGGGGGTTTGAGATGCAGAAAGGGGTAAGAGTTTGGATCATTGGGACACTTCTAACAGTGAAGACTGAAATACTGCAACGATGTGGAAGCTGGGAAATATTCCTCACTGGCTTTTGGGTGCAAAGAAGGATTAACTTGTGGAATTGGACTTGGATTGGTGATTGGTGCTTCGACTGGGTGATCTCACAGGGGTTTTCCAGCCTTAACAATCCTGTGATCCTACAGTTCTGTACCTTGGGGCAGATTCTTCCTGGCCCCTCAAAGAAAAAGAACTTAAATCCCCATACAGATGTGTTGTTGATTTTTGTTGCCGTGGGAAAGGGCAGGATCCATTCCCTGCTGTGACTCACCCAACACTCCACCACCAGCACCTGCTCGGGAGTCCTGAACATACTTTGGGACCCACTTGAAGGATCTTTTTTCACTCTCATGTCACACCTCATGAGGAAACCCCTGAGAAAATGGAAGTTTGGGTCAGTTCAGTCTGTATTTAATACCTGAGGCAAAGCACATTAATCCAGTGAAATGATAAGAACCAGAAAGAAAACACGTGCAGGGATAAGAGCATTTTAATGCTGATGAGGAAGATAAAATCCAAGGCACAGCATCAGTGGTAAAAATCACCCAAAATGCAGTTGTTACACAGAAGTGACCTCACCATGAACAATTTCAGTAACATGAGTTACAGCCCCATTACCTCCTGTGAGGGACAAGGATTCAGTGACACAAAGGGGACATCACCTCGGTGCTCGCTGACCCACAGAGGTGCTGCTCAGGTCACAACCCTAAATGAAGCTGCCTTCAAACCCCTCCCTCGGCCATTTCTTCTTGAAATTCCTCCTGTATTTAATACCTGGGGCAGGTTTGCAAAGCAGATTAATCAGGTGAAATGATAAGATCCAGAAAGAAAACATAGGCAGGGATATGAGGATTTTAGTGTTGGTGAAGAAGGCAAAATCCAAGGCACAGCGTTATTGGTAAAAATCACTCCTGTAACCCAAAATTCAGTTATTAAATAGAAGTGACAGCCCCATTACCTCCTGTGGAGGACAAGGATGCAGTGACACAAGAGGGACATTGCCCTGGTTCTCACTGACCCACAGAGGTGCTGCTCAGGTCACAACCCTAAACGAGAGCTGCCTTCAAACCCCTCCTTTGGCTGCTCCTTAAAATTCCCTGCTCATTTCAGTCAGCATTCCATGTTCCCTCCTTTATGTTCTTCCTACTGTCTTCATTATTTTGATGATTTGGGTCTTTGAATTAATGAAAAAATATTGATCGAGGCAATATTCCATCACTTGTTCTGCCAAGAATTTCTCCTCAGCTGCTTTTCAACACAGTGAAATGAGAGTATTATATATGGGAAAATGATTTCTGATATATAAAGGTACAAAACCTGGAGTTTGTTTTGATTTTTTTTTTTAGAAGAGTCCAGCATAATTGGCTGAATAGTGAATTAAGAGAGCTCAGACAATGGATACGGAAGGGATGCAAAAAAAGAGTTGGAAAAATCCATTGTCACTGAGTGTCACTTAATCATGAGAACATCAAAGCAATTGGTGGCCACTCTGAGTTGAAAAAAAAAATGAATAGAGGTGGAATTCAACACATAGTTTGTTTAAATCCTCGATAAGTTCTACTAATGTTGCCCAGGGTTTTTTTAGGTTGCCCTTGGTTTCTCAGTCCTGAACTTCCCAGGGACTTAAGGGTGGGAAATAAATGATTTAAGACCTTGTTAAGGACAAAACCTGCAAGTTTTACACCCCCATTCTTCCATATCTACCCTTATTTTAGTTATTTCTGTCAAATCAAAAATGCCAAGATAAACAAACATAATTTCATAGGCTTCTCAGGAGTATTTGACATCACACACTCTAAATAAAACCTTACAATTAACCCACAGTGTCAGCTGACTGATTTTTATTTTTCAAGAAACTAGACATTTTCTAGTGATCACCCTTAACAGTCCATTATTTCCACACTCAGGATAATTGATTGGCTCCAAGAAGTCTTGGAAATAAATAAGTTTGGAGGTGAAGGGGGAAAAAAAATCAGTAATAACCAGAAAAGTGATTGTATTCATACTTCAGCTTTTTAGAAAAAACATGGTATTGTCTCGTTACTGGTTTTCACTCATTAATTAAAGCTGACACTTCTAAAAACAGCATTTAATTGAACTGTGATTTAAGAGCTCATCTGTGCTGCTCATCTATTTTAAGCTAAGGTGACCAGACACCAGACCAGCTGCTGCCTCTGACAATTAATGAACTTTAGGACCACATATCACATGCAAAATGTCACCCTTATGCACAGAGGTTCAGGTTTGATGATGGAGAAACCTTTGAAACTCAAAATAGCGCTTTTGAATCACACAACAAGACACCTTTTTAACAGCTTCTTCAGCGTGGTTGAAGAAGGGTGGGGAGAGGAAAGGTTTTGTGGTTTTGGTTTGTTACTGTTGAGTGTTTGGTCACCTGGGGAGCAACCCCAAGGAACTGGAAATGTTTTCCAGGGGGATCCCAGTGTGGAGCTGCACAGAAACCTGAGGGACAGCAACGAAACTGGGGTTTGTGATGGGGCTCGTTTTCAGCTTGAGCACAAGTCAGAGGGAGCTGGGGGGGCTCAGCCTGGAGAAAAGGAGGCTCAGGGGGGACCTTCTGGC
>JAYRBT010000005.1:24998322-25012626 GCA_036023395.1 Myiotriccus ornatus | reverse complement strand
CTGGATCCCTGGGAGTGTCCCAGGCCAGGCTGGACGGGGCTTGGAGCACCCTGGGCTGGTGGGAGGTGTCCCTGCCCAGGGCAGGGGGTGGGATTGGATGGGCTTTGAGGTCCCTCCCAACCCAAACCATTCCAGGATTCCATGATTTTCCTCTGCACACAATATTCTTCGAAATATTCATCTCCTAAATGCACCAAAGCACAGGAGCTGAAGAGCTGAGAAGGGTGTCGGGGGCTGTTTACAATCACCTGGATGCTGGAACAAGTGCAAACATCCCCCTGATCTCTAATAGACAACAGACCAGAGTCAAGGATGTTAATTAATCTCATCTTCTTCTGGTTCTAGTAAACAGGCTCAAAATACTCACTGGAATCCGGAGTATAAGAATCAAATCATCACCCAGCTGGAACAGTCACAGTTTTTGAGGGGAGATTGTTCAGCATAAACAGGTTCTGTGATCAGAAAATAGAAAGCAGAATAACCAAGACCTACATCAAGCCATGGTTAGACACAGTTCAGTGGGTCCTGCATGGTGTGGGCCACAAGACAAAAATGGGGTACAGGACCAAGAGACCCCAAATGTCTCCACTATTTCTTCTACACGATGCTTCAAATGTGCAAAAACTTCTGTTGGCAGCTCATCATTAGTGTTGCACTAAAAAATGTCACTAAAAAAGTGAAAAAGTCAAACAGTAGCTAAAAGTCCACCACAAGAAGGTGAGAAAGGATGACATTCAGACAGAAAAATGACCAAGAAGGACCTTCTGTGGTTTGTAAAAAGGAATTACAGCCAAGTATTTCCTGTGAGGTGCCAACAGTGAATCTGTGGTGGAAAGTTACACAGGGTGTTTCAAACTCAAAATAAGAAGTCAGAATTTTTTTTTGAGAAGTCATTTTGGTAGCACAGAATTAATTTAGACCAAAGAAGAAAAAAGAATCTTACATTAAAAGTAGTTATTAATGAAGGTTTCTGTCTTGAAGAAAGAGCATGAGAAGTGAAGGAAAACTTGACAAAGTGACAATGACACAGCTACTTCTGCCTGGTCTATATTAGTTTTTGCAAACCCCAAAACCCCCACCCTGTTAAGACCTTTGATGGAAGGGAGAGAAGTCGCTGCCAAACTGCAATAAGGCAATTACAGGATAAACTCACCTTCAGGGAAAGCAGGTTTGTAACTTCTAATTGGAGATTTAGTTAAGATCTGAATCAAGAGGGTTTATATTCCTTCTGTATATCCTATTTTAATTGCTTTTTACGGGCTGGCTGAAAGTGCCACGAGGTATAGAGTTATAATTTGGAGATACTGTAAATTTTCCTTTGGGAAGTGGAAAAAGCCAGCAGCAGAGGGGAGCAGGGAGAAGGCAGAGCTCCAAAGGAACTGCCTCCACCCAGGCTGATGCCCCTGGGAATTCAGGCTACTGCTTCCTTTACCAATTTTAAACTCATCCCTAAGTTAAATTAGTCAAAGGTGCATTTTCCCGTCTCTCTTGGTCTTTTCTCTCATTTATGTTTTATGTGATCAGCTGAGAAAGAGCCTTAAGAACTGTTAAGGGCAAAAACGTACCTTGGGCTTGATGCAAATGAGAACTGGGCTCTGCATTTTAATGACTGATGCCTGTAAACTTTCTCCGTGCTCATTAGCTGGGAGATGTGTCAGGTTGGAGAAGCCGAATGGATTCTGACACTAAATGAGTTTCAGGGGCTTTGGGTCTGCATTTCCATCTCCTAACGTTCCAGTTACTCTTCACAGCCTCTGATATGATCCAGCAGTGATGATTCCAGCTGGGTTTTGCAGAAATTACTGTAAAAGCTATAACATTTTATAGGGAATCACAGGTTCTTACTGAAGCTGGTAAGCATGCCCTCAGTACTTCCATAAAAAAACATTCCCCACCAAGTTGTTCTCCATTAAATTGTTAGACAATTTTTATTAAAACAGTCTGAAAGCTTCCTGGAAACATTAAAATAAAATACTGAGATTACTTTTAATACAGGCCTGTCTCTGTAAGGTCAGAGTTTGGGAGGATAACCCATTTTCCAAGCAGGTGCATTGCTGAGAGGGGGAGCCTGTAACTGTGTTAGTGCTGCACAACCCGCAGAGCCTTATGAGAGTTTGGTGTGGCTCAGCAAAAATTCATTCCAGAAGAATTCAATCAGTTCTCGGGAGAACTTTCTGATGTGAAAAAATAATTGAGTGCTTGACATCTAGCTTCATAGGTCACACACTGAAAAGGCAATATCTGGGCAATAAATTGGGATGAAATTGTAGCATTTGAGTCGGGAGGAAAGTTTGCGGTTCTGTGGAACAGATGGTTTGGACGATGTGGGTCTCGGGCAGTGCTTTCCATTAGACAATAGCAAACCAAAAGCAATGCATTTGGGGGGGTTTTCCCAGCTTGATGGATTTTAAATTAACCATTTCATACCAAGCTGAGCCCTCCAGAAGCTGCCTGACCCAGAGCTGGAGCTTAACTCAAAAAACGGACAGAGCTGGCTTTTAATCGACCGTGTTGGTCCCCAGCTTTGCGTGTTTCCTACAGGGAAAAGAGTGGTCCTAATGAAGGATATTATCTCCTTCTCACAGTGGGACTCTCATACACTCATAAGGGATTGTGGCCATAGGATCATGGAATCATTAAGGCTGGAAAGGACCTCCAGGATCACACCCAAGCTTGGAGCAAACACACCCGTTCCCACTAAGCCATTTCACGACATGCCACATCCGCTTGTTCTTTGAACACTTCCAGGGGTGGTGACTCCTCCAGTGCTCTGGGCAGTCTGTTCAAGGCTTAACCACTCTCTCAGCGAGGGAATTTTTCCTGATATCCATCCTGAACCCCTCCTTGGCACAACTTGAGGCCGTTTCCCACTGTCCTGTCGGTTGTCACCTGGGAGAAGAGCCTGACCTCCACCTGGCCACGGCCTCCGGTCAGGAGGCTGCAAAAGCATCTGTGTGAACTTCACCTCAGGTGTCATCTACCTTCTAACTTTGCTGACATCTTGACTGATGAGTTGACAAAAAGAGTCTCAGTAATGAGGTGCTTTATAGGATTATTCCAGTGACTTTTAAGCAAGTCTGATCTGTTGGTATCACACACCTTCCCACACGAAGAGCAGCTTTGGCATCTTCCTTTGATAGGTTTCCCTATTTTTTTAATTTGTTCCTTCTTAGGAAAGGGGAAAAATAAAAGATTTAATAACTTTTATTTCCAATGGCATTTCCACCTATTTATTTGCATCGCCATCAATCCTTACACAAGTTTAAATGTGAATTTTGACTACAAAGCTGCCATAATACCACGTGTGGTTTGGTTTGGGGTTTTTTTTTTTTATTCCACAACTGAAAGCAAATCCTTTGCCCTTTCTGGAAAAGACCACACATTTCATTTTCTAAACCTTAACCAGAAAAGGCTGTTTCTTCCTCTGTGAGATCAGACTAAAAATCAGGGGTTGACTCTTGTGACTTTTGTCTTGCAACTCCCACTGTGAAAACACTCAAGGAGAACAATGTGTAGAGTCTTTTTTTTTGGGGTTTTTTTTGGAACCCTCAATTATTTCCCACGACATTTGCAGAATCCTGCTATTCAGCTTTCAGAGCTGCTCGTGGAACACAAACCCAGAATCTCTCAGTGCAAGTTCTCCATCTAATTTTCCTATCACATTCACCTCAGAGAGGGAAACCAATCCATCCTGAAGGGGAAGGGCTGAAAAGACATGGCAGTGGCAATCCAATGAAAATACAAATAAACAGAGGGGGGAAAACTCTGTATCAAGGGCAGATTTTCAGGTTTACTAAATATATATAAACAGACATGCAGTGGGATTTGGATGGTGCCGTGTTTTGTCACAACTTCAGGGGGTTGACAGCATATAAATATTCAAAACAAAAAAAGATTAAAAAAATGCTAAAAGATGTTGAGACCACCAGTAATAATAATAACAATAATAGTAATAATAATAATAATAATAATAATAATAATAATAATAATAATAATAATAATAATAATAATAATAATAATAAGCTTTGTCTTGTTATCAGGCTGGTAAATTTTAGGAAGCTAATTGATAAAAAAGTAATGGTAACTCCATGTTTTTCCCAAAGGGTTTTTGGATTCCAGAGTTGCTGGGAGCTTCCTGTGTTTGGCTGCTTTTTGTTCAAGGAATCCAGGGTACCCAGAAGGGTCCTCCAAGGATTCAACATTGCAGACAGTTCCTGCTCCAAGTACTTCCAGCAATTGTTGGCATCTTTTAAGACTGCCTGGATAGAATTTATTAACATATATCTATTGAAAGGCAATATAACACATTCCCTGGCAGATTAAAGCAAGCTGCACTATAAATTGTGCAGATTGAGCCCTCTTACATGGCTTATCCTAATCATAGCTCTGCCATTTGCTTCTCATGACAGGATAAAAATAAAAGTCCCATAAAACTAAAATAAAATAGACAGGCTGCCAGTCCTCCCTTAGAAAACATTTGACAGAGTCTCTTCAGAAATAATTGGGAAGCAAATGTGCTGAATTCTACAATCTATTGAGTCATTTTTAAAGCTCGTGCAGGCATGTTAAAAGGCTGCATTCTTTATATCAGCCAGCTTGGGAGAGGAAGTATTTTACATTGTCAAAGGCCTTTCATAGTTTCCTTTTTTTTTCACCCTTAAGAACAAGTTTGCCCTGACTTTAAACTTAAATATTTATCCAGTGAGCAAGAAACAGTGAAACATTTAGGTTCACTTACCGTGCCAGCCTTCAGTGATCTAAACCCTGCTTTTCCACACACTTTTTTTTTTTTCTCTATGCACTCACAATTTACATTTTTTTCCCCATCTCTGCAGTGTCTGCATTTGAACTGTTGCTGCTAATGAAAGATGTGTGGGAGTCTTCTTTTGAGAGAGAGAGAGATGGATAAATGGATGGATGGATGGATGGATAGATAGATAGATAGATAGATAGATAGATAGATAGATAGATAGATAGATAGATAGATAGATAGATAGATAGATAGATAAAACCAGTTTATTTCACATTCTTCAGCCCTTTTCAAATACAACTCTGAATCAAACCTGAGCTCTTCTGGTGATGCAGGTCGAGGTTGGCACCTTCTGCAAGGGCAGTTTCTTCCCTTCTTTGTAAGGGAAGGGCTACTCTGCAAAGGATGAATTTTGGAAGCTCAGCACTCACCTGTAATCACAAAGATGGACACTTGGGAGGGGTTGTGACCTTCCAGTGACACGGGGAGACAGAAATATTTAAAAATAAGGATTTTTTCTTGCAGATGGGGTGGTAGAGAAAGAGGTGAGCACCAAACCTGCCTGTTTTCTGCACCAGCGGAGAAGGGGCAATGCTGTCCCTCAGCTCTGAGCACACATCGGGTGAGGGGAGTAGGTTGACCCATCTGACCTCAGGTCTGAGCAGCAAGGCCAGGGAATGGTGAGAGAACAATTCCTGGGCTGAAAATCCTTCTGTGCGTTTCCCCCTTCAAGATGAAATAAAGGTGTCTTGGCAAAGGACAGAAAACACAAGGTGTGAGTTATTGCCCCTGTGACATCTATTTTGTGACATGGAGAGTTAGATGGGATACTGGGAGGGAATTCTTGGCTGGGAGGGTGGGGTGGCCCTGGCACAGGGTGCCCAGAGAAGCTGGGGCTGCCCCTGGATCCCTGGGAGTGTCCCAGGCCGGGTTGGACGGGGCTTGGAGCACCCTGGGCTGGTGGAAGGTGTCCCTGCCCAGGGCAGGGGTGGCACTGGATGATTTTTAAGGTCCCTTCCCACCCAAACCATTCTGTGCCTCTCTAGAGTAAGAGCTCCTATGGTTTTATACAGAATTAAACGGGTCTGTTTTGCATCCAGAGGGACTTTCCAATGGCCAAGAGTGGCTCAGTGCTCAGAGTTCATGGTCAGTGTCCTATTCAGGCTTGCAGGTTAAATCCACATAATGTTCTGATTTCTGGAAGACTTGAGCTTTCCAGAGTCACAAAATCAGAATGGTTGGAAGGGACTTCAAGCTCCCCCAGTCCCTGGGTCCAAGTCTCTCCACTGGCAACATTCCTTACACAACTCCCACCTCACAAGACACTGAGCAGAGCTGGTGGTGCAAATCAGGACCCAGCACACTTGGAACACTGCAATTACACCAAATCAGCGAAATAATTGAAGCAGAGAGTAATAAACCCGGCCTTAATAGTGCTTGGCTTCACTCCAATTTGTCATACCTAATTGGATTAATGTCTCAGTCAATAGCTGCAGGCAAGGCAGGTAGTTTAAAATGCACAGCAGTTGGGAGGCTGGGAAGGACTCCGTGCCTCATATGCAGAAAATATGCTGACACATGGTGGATTCAGGTTATAAATACGGGAGCTGCTGCTGGGCACTGGAAATTGGGCATTTTGGCCGGGATGGGAAGCGCACAGGGATGAGGGATTGGTGCTGGGGGATGGTCAGCCCCTCCCTCAGCAGATGCATTTCCCCTCTGCCTCAGAACTGAGGATTTTATCCGGTCCTTTTTAACACACGTGAGGACACAGAGCCTTTGAGGACACACCATTCCCCCTTTCTGTGACTTGGGAAGGAGTCACATCCCGATAAAGCTCATCTGCTCCACGTGCTCCGGCCCCTCCGGGCCCCATCAGCTGCTCCGAGCTGAGGGAGCCCGGCCAGCCGTGCCCAGATCACATTTTCATTCCCAGTTCTCTCTTCCCTGAGACTGGGAACATCACCAGAGCATCTGCTTTTCTGCTAAAACAACCCCAGCCAGCGTCCAGGGTGGCTCACTGCTGGATCCCAGGGTTTTTACCTTAGGAATGTGTTGCCAAGCACGTGTGCTCCCAGCCTTGTCGTCTCCGTGGATTTTCGCCACGGCGGCGAGAGGTGGATTTGCCAACGCGTTTTAGCGCTGCAACACATCTTCAGGCACCTGCCACACCAAGTGGGATCCAAACTCCTGGCAGCAAAATCCCCCTGTGCCTCAGATTTCCACAGAACAGGCTGGGAGCTGCCTCTGCTCCCGGGAAGAGCAGGCAGCTCTGGAATACCGAGCTGGCGGGGCTGGGAGCACTCCTGCTTTCAGCTTGCAACACAGAATGATCTCTGCACCCCAGGAGGAAAACTGAACACAACAAATGGGGGGTTGCATCAAAAAGAGGCAACCTGAGCAGCGTAAGAGTGGAAATAGTGCAGAGACAGAGCTGCCAGGCAGCTTCTCAATAAAAAACCAATGCAATCAACTGAAGTCGATGGCTTTGGATGTGCCACACTTTCACAGAAGGGTGTTTTCACACCATGCACAGCTGTTGAGTTGTAGAATGCACCACTCTGGGCTGAAACACACTTACAAATAATTACAAGCTATAAATAATCGTGGAAAATGTTCCAAGAAAAAAAAAATTATTGGTGTCTATTAACTGTGATAATTGCAATATAGTCATGGATGTTCCTAAATCACAAGGTTGTTACCCCAAGCTGAGGGGGGAGATTACTCCGTCCTCTTCCTGCTCCCTTTGCCTGAAGACCTGGTTTCCAGCAGAGAAGCATCTCTGGCCCAGTTCTGAAAGAAAACATTCCCACAGAGTTTGGGGGAAATGAAGGAAAGAGGAGAGGGAAGGGGAACCAAATAGGTTTGGGATACAGATAAATAAGAGCAGATTAGATTGCAGGTTAGAAGTAAATAGGGGTGGCAAGAAGCCCATCTGTTGGTCATGGATCATAATTCCATTGTGACAACAGGCCCAGGAATGTCTGGGGGAAAATTAACAACCTTCCCAGGAATGACAGAGCTCAGGATTTGGGCACAACAAATAGGAGACAAGTGAGGAAAAAAGAAGAGGTGAGGATAAGGTGTTACAAAGGAGGTAACTGGAGAGAGAGAAAAAACACAGTGCTGTGTTGTTTGGACCTTTAAACCAAGAGAAAATAAAGAGTTCTTGTGCCTCTCTCAGCTTTGAACACCCAGCCAGGGGGATGCTGCTCCTCCTCCTCCTGTCAGACACCGTTTCACAGGGCACACCCCCAAGGCGGTTCTTCCAGTCCTGCTTCCCCCAGGAGGATTCAGCCCCAGATGCTCCTCTCCACCTCTTGAATCCACTTCAGGCCTTTCCACCTCTGTCTGGAATTTCACAGCTCTTGTCCAACCAGGAGTTTCATTTCTCCTGCCTGGCTTAAAAATGAGCTCAGAGTAAAATACTGATTATTCTGTAAACTTTATCCCATCATCCTCCAGAGGCTCTGGAAGTTTCCATAGAGATGACATTTTCTGCTATGACTTGTACACCATTTTCCAGATCCTGCTGGGCTGCAGAGCAGCAAAAGCAGCAGCAGAAAGAAAGAACTTCCTGCAAATACCTGGGGGAAAAAATAATGTTTAAATTTCTTTAAGATTTGATTGGGTGACAAATCATCCCCATGATCACAGAACTCCATCTGAATGCAGCAGACAAATAAAATATGGTAAATGATGTGTTTCCACAGCTGTTGGGGAACAGAACCCAAGTGTAAAGACCTTTCCCTGAGCCAGAGAAGGCAGAGAGGCCTCGTTCTGCACACAGTCCCTGGAGAATTCCCTCAGAAAATAAGGATAACTGATCCAGTGAAAAATGCAGGGGCTCTTACACGTGTGACACGTGCAACACTAAGTTTAGGATCAGGGACTGTGGTGTGGAAATACTGGGCTAATTCAGAAAAATGTTTGCCTTCCCCCAAATTTCAAACTTCTGTAACTTCTCCCTTTAAAATGTGGAATAAAACACAGGAGAACTCACACTGTTTATGAGGCAAAGGGATAAAATCCAGATATGAGCCACAGTTTCAAAAATGGCTGAAATGTCCACAGAAGTCCAATTCAAACTGGGAAAATACAAGAAGAAATAATGGGGATTAATCCAATGGAGAAGGTGGGTTCAGGTGGAATATTGGGAAAGAATTCTTGGCTTTGATTTCCCCTGGATCCCTGGAAGTGTCCCAGGCCAGGTTGGACGGGGCTTGGAGCACCCTGGGCTGGTGGAAGGTGTCCCTGCCCAGGGCAGGGGGTGGCACTGGATGGGCTTTAAGGTCCCTTCCCACCCAAACCATGCCAGGATTCCATGATTCCACAAATTCCTGTCAAATATTTAACATCAGTGTGGAGATGCCAAGTCCATCCTGGTCAGACTTAAAGGACGACATTTGATGTATATTTGTACCTTGGCACTTTGTCATGGTCAAAGAACAGAAGGAGATTCTTCTAAAGTGAAATATTGGCATCTAAAAATCTTTAAATATGAAGTTTTAATGTGTGGCGTCTCCAAAGGATGAACATGATTTAGGGTCTGTGTCACATTAATTTAACAAAAAGATATTTAAATGAGAGTGAATTTACTTCACAAACTCTGCCACTTCAATGTCCTGAAAGTCAGAATGGAAAACATTAATTCTCTAAAGGACTGCATAGCTTATAATTTTCAAATTATAACCACGTGGAAACGGGAGAACTCACTGAAGCAAATTAGGAAGAGCGTGGCAATATCACCTAAAATGAAAAATAAAGCCAAGGTGCATTGGAGCTGTTTGATATTTCCCTAAGTGAGTCAGAGAGATCAGCTGCATGTAATATTTTTAATGCATCAGGCACAGTGTGCTAAATGTTAATGATTACTTTAATGGCTTTACTGTATTTTTAATGGGAGAAATAGCCATTCCAATGGGAACACACAGAGCCTTTAGAAGGCAGCCAGTTCCCCAGCTCCAGTTATAAAAAAAAGATTCAGCTTCCTCAGGGGGAACCACAGAGTTGTAAAGGTACCAGGGTTAATTGTCTGAGTTATTGGGACACTTTTTCATGAGCTTCAGTTATTAAAATGGGCTGCTTTGTGCAGTGAACTTTAGTTGCCTGCTTTGGGCTAAAAGTACAAGCTGTTCTTAGGCTAAAAAAGATAATTTTTAAGATGGTTCTGATCACAGATTTGTAGAGGAGAAAAGATACGAAAAATGAAATGTGGGATTCTTGAAGAATTCTGCTCTGGAGCACAAACCTCTTAGCAGGCAACAATCCTCTGAGTGGTGGGTCTGGGGTTTCCCAGTTCTTGCTTATTTTTCTCCTGTGCTCTCAATATATTTGGGAAGAACCAAGGGAGTTGGAGAGAAAGAAAAGGAGAGGGAACAGGGGAACGTGGAGAAATAAAATAATAATCACAACACAAGCATTTTAGAATTGTCTTCTCCACCCCACACCCAAAATAATTCCAAAGGAACACAAAGTTTGATTGACTTGGCACACAAAATGGTGGAATTTCAGGATTATTTCTGAAGTTCCATGTGTGTGTGAATGTTTGAGATGCCTTCAGTGTGAAAGGAAAGCACTGAACTGGAAAGGGATTTCTCTTCCTCTGTTCCTGGAAGATCTGGGGAAAAGAGCCATCCTCATAAGCAAGGAGGCGAGAACTGAAGTTTACTTTTAATTATACCAAAAGAAAACAGGGAAAAGCGCAGCTGAATTCCTAAAGGAACCACGTGAGAAAGCACTGCCTGGAAGAAGAAAATGCTTCCCTGAAAACAAAACTCAAGTTCTCCAGAGAACGCTGTGGTGTCTTGCACAGCTGGAGATGGTTTTGAAAGAGATCTCTGGTTTTTACCATAAAACCAGGAGATTTGGGGTTCATTATTTAGAGTCAGCTGATGCCTTAAGTGAGTTTTGTTCTCAGCTACTCTCTTCTTTAAGGCCTTTCCAAAGGATCAGGAAATATGGCCCTGCTCGGAGGGGCAGTGAGGAGGCTTTCAAGGAGAAAAAGGAGTGGTGGTAACAAGCAGAAAGAATGCAGACCCCACTCAGTCCCCCAGACACCCCCATTAAAAGGACATTCCAGACTCATTTCGTGCATGTTTTTTTTTTAAGTTATTCATAAAACCTCTAAGTGTGTTCCATATTTCTGTCTCTTGGAAGCTGCTGGGGAATTTTGCTACACTCCTTGAATTAAACATGTTTGTGCTCAAATATTGAAAAGAAAGCAGTGAACACTGGGCAGAGTCCGAGCACCACAGATGGATCTACGAGGAGTAAAGAAGTGTTTTGATAGTTTGGCATTTGCTTACAGTCCCACGGAAAGCTTGGTAGGATCCAGTCTTAAAAACCCCCCAAACACGTCAGATTTGAGCCATGTCCAGAGATTTAGGCAATTTCCAGGGAGGACAATGAGCTATATATGCCTGTCCTTTCTTCCAGGAATTTAATCCCGTATTCATGACACTTGGCACAACCAGCTGGTCTCCTACTCTTCTTTCTTCATTGCCAAAAAATTCCCCCTTCCTTTTTCCAGTCACTGTGAGCAGCCCTAAATGCCAACTGTGTTGGCCACAGGTGTCATTAAGAATCATCACCTACAACCCTGGCAAAAACTGTAATGAGGCTGAGAACGGTCACTGAACATGCAGAAGAGCCAGGTGACAGCACAGAGGAACACTGGCAGCCTTAGGCAGGACACACTGGAAGGAACTTAAACCTGGAAAATAGGAGGGGAAATATCTTCCTTCTACCATCAGGCAATCCCAGACACCAGAAGGCTTCACTTCAAGATCTCCTCTGCTTGCCAGTCTTTACCTTCTGTTCAGTCAGCCCGAGAGGCAGGTGAAAGCCTTTGCCGGGTGGAAATGCCTGAGGGAGTGGGGTGGTTTCATCCCGGGCAGCAGCTCCCCGGAGCCGCTCGCTCCCTCCCGCCGGTGCACGGGGGGAGGGAACGGGAAGGAAAAAGGTGAGGAAACAAGTGGGTTGGCCCAAGACTGTAAAATAGGGAAAGCAGAACAGGCAAAGCAGAGGCAAGCAAAGCAAAGCAAGGGACGCATTCCCCACTCCCATGGGCAGCAGGTGCTCGGCGTGCCCAGGAAAGCTGTGACCTGGGAAGGCAAATGCCAGAAGTCCAGATGTCCCTCTCTCCCTCCTCCTTACCCCAGCTTTAAATGCCATAGGGTTGGAGTTTCCCTTGGGCCATCTGTCCCAGCTGTTTGCCCCCTCCCAGCATCTCCCTGGTGGGGTGAGTGAGGAGCAGAAAAGGCCTTGGATCTGTGTGAGCCCATCCCTGTGTTCCCAGCACGGCACAGATCCCAAATACAGCCCCACACCGGCCTCTGGGAGCAAAATGAACTCTCCCCCAGCCAAAGGCAGCACGGGTAGGTCTGGTTTAAAGAGAAATCTCTGCTCTCCGTGTCCCTGCAGAGCATTCAGCTGTCCAGGCTGGCGCTGCTCTGGGACTGGGAGCACCTCAGGGATAAATTCTTCCTTCCAGCCTCCTGCATTCTCTCAGCTCGTTTTGGAGGCTCAAAATGCCTACCTATTTACAGTGACAATTTGAAGTCTGGCAGGAGGGTGGGCCTTGAGTATCTCTTCGAATTTCTAAATGTTTCTGTTTCTCCTCTATTTTTTTCCTCAGCACAGCCTGTCCCTGGCTTGCTGCCCGGTGTACCTACTATGCAAGCACCGTGCCAATCACTCATCCCCCCATACCACTCCAGAAGTATTTTAATTCAGTCCAAACAATCTAAAAAAACCTAAAAAGAAAGCTGGTTCTACTCTTATAGCGCTGGGATGGGGAAAAAAAAAGGCTTGTGAGAGGGAAAATGTTCAAGTGTGAAAAAACTGAGAACTGTAATACATGCAGACAGAGGGAGAGAATTAAACTTGAAGAGAAAACATCACTAAACTCACCTTGGAGCCATAAATAAATTCTTTCCAGGCAATTTTGGGGGCTATAATATGCAGCTAGAACAAGAGGAGAGAGTATTACCTAGGAGAATAAAAAGATAAAGTAAATTGATATTTTGCTCTTATCACATCTATTTTATCTTAATAGACACATGAACATGTGTACTTGGAACCAAACCGACCAAAGCAACTTTGTGTTTTGTGAAGAAACACGCATTTAAGAGTGAACAACAGTATTTGCTTTTCTGAACATTGAGCAGGTTAGAGAGCAACACCTTTGGTTTTTTTTTCCTCTGGGGTTTAATAGTAACAGAACACATTTATGCTATCGTTGACTGCAGTACAAGTTTTAACTGAAAATATTTAGAGAGCTCCTGACAAAAGATCTCTCGAAGGCCTTTTAGGACACACTTTAGGAGAAATCCTCCTCCCGTTGATGTCCTTGCAGCCATGGCATTGCTGGTGATTTACAGGTGGGGTGAGCAGGGAAAGTCCTGTTTCAAGGCAGACTCAGCACATGCTTTTCAACACAACCCACGGGGAAGGGATTGTGTTAAAAAAGGACCGTTCTCCGTTCCCAGTTCCCTCACCTTCCTGCCTCTGCCTGAATTAAATCACCAGTTGGTGATCAGGACTTAAAACTCTCTGCAGATGCATTTCAGGGAGTTTTATCTTGGAGCAGCTTTGCTCTGGACTTGTAGACCAAATACCCACTAAGGGCTGGAGTATTTCAGTGTCTCTTCCAGTTAAGTTTAATCCAAAAGGTTTCCTCTCCAAAGTGATTATAAGTAAAACACTGCAAAACCCTTGCAAGTGTGCTTTTTCCTCGTGGTATCTTTTATCTGAGAATACCAGAAATGATTAATCTCATAAAAGGACTACTGAAATGCTGTGAATTGCAGCGAAGTCTTGGTTGAAGCTGATTTTTGGTCAGGATCCCCTTGGGGTCAGCTGTGAAGTTGTATTAACTGAAGCTGTAAGCTTGACTTAACAGCAATGCCTGTTGCACTGGCTAAAGGGGTCAGATTTCAAAGGCTTATTAATATTTCACTGCCTGCTGCATTTCTGGGCAAATTCCTGTTCCTGTTCCAGCCTTCCTTGCAGGGCTCTGCTATAACATATTGGTGTCTGCTACAAAGTGCTCTTCACAGGCTGGACTCCCTGAGCTGTGATCATGAGAAAAGACGAGAAGACTGGGATGAATGTCCAGCCTTCCAGATCCACTGGGCAGCTCCTGGATCGCTGGGCAGCTCCTGGATCACTGGGCAGCTCCTGGATCACTGGACAGCTCCTGGATCACTGGACAGCTCCTGGATCACTGGGCAGCTCCTGGATCACTGGACAGCTCCTGGATCACTCGACAGCTCCTGGATCACTGGACAGCTCCTGGATCGCTGGGCAGCTCCCGGATCGCTGGGCAGCTCCCGGATCGCTGGACAGCTCCTGGATCACTGGACAGCTCCTGGATCACTGGGCAGCTCCCGGATCGCTGGGCAGCTCCTGGATCGCTGGACAGCTCCTGGATCACTGGACAGCTCCTGGATCACTGGACAGCTCCTGGATCACTGGGCAGCTCCTGGACCGCTGGGCAGCTCCTGGACCGCTGGACAGCTCCTGGATCGGTGGGCAGCTCCTGGATCGCT
>JAYRBT010000005.1:24945531-24976102 GCA_036023395.1 Myiotriccus ornatus | reverse complement strand
AATTCCTTCCCAATATCCCATCTATCCCTGCCCTCTGGCAGTGGGAAGCCATTCCCTGTGTCCTGTCCCTCCATGCCCTCGTGATATTCCTGAATTGTAGTATTATAAAAATGAATAAAAGAAAGAATGTCCTATTGCCTATTCTTTTTTTTTTTTTCCCCTAAGTAGGAAATACAGAACCCAAATTGCAGTGGGAACCCAGAAGATGTTTTTAGATGAGCACAAAGCAGCCAGGTGAATCAATCCCTGCTCTAATGTAGCTGTGCAGCTGCACTGTTGGCATCACTTGATGTAGTTCCTCTGAGTCAAGCAGAGCAATCCTAAAATACCACAGTTTTAGAACTTGGCCTAAAACACAAGTGAAAGTTTCCCATGGGCCAACTCGGAGCATTATCCTGCATTTTGAGCACAAGCTTGTCACCTGAATGTCACCGTCAGGGCTTCAGCTGCCTCTTGCCCAAACTCTTCTCCAAAACGCTTTGACCTGTGAATGTTTGCAGGTGATTCAGCACCAAAACTGCTCCACCTCACGCTGAATGTGTGACATGGGTTTTAGGGGCCTGTTGTGACTAAGCATTTTGGGCTAAAAATTGTGCTTTTCCTCGTTTTCCTTCAGCAGAATCCTGACTGATTTTTCAGCCTCACAGACCAAAATCAGCTTTAAAACTGTAACACCCGTGTTCATTTTCTAAGGTCCTTCAAAATAGTTTTCATAACAATCATCTCAGAAAAAACATATTTACAACCTGCTGAGGGGAAGCTGCAGGTTCAGGAGGTTTCTGAGAAGGTTCTTGTGGTTGTCCTGAAAAGACCAGACAAATTTTGCAGAGTTGAGTGACGTGGTTTAACTCAAATACCACTTTAATTTACCTGCCTGTCATCTTTTTATTCCCATCATGACCTACAAGCTTTTGGGGATCATCCACTTCAGATGAATTTGCAATACACAGTGTTACAGAAAACACAAAAAGATCTGTTTCCAAATAATTTTTCTTTGGAAAACTAAAAGCAGTTATTTAAGTGCTTATTAGGAAGCTACTTAATCCAGGTATTTCCTATGCAGGGATTTACAGTGTAAGCAGGAAACTACTTGTACAACCAAACTAAGGCTGCTTGAAAAATAATGATTAGAGAAACAGCAAAAAAACAACCAGCCTAATTGAATCTGCTAAAAAAAAAAACCAACAGAACACATAAGGAAATCCATGCAGCCAACAAAATTAACTTGCACTCAGGGTTTTTATGATTGATGAAGTATTTATTGAGAGTGGCTTGAACAGGTTTAGCCAATGCAAGGAGTTTGGGGCTGGTGGCAGCTTCACTTTGAAACATCTGCTATTTTCTTAATTAGATATGTGTTTAAGAAAATTATTATTTCTGGGAGCTTTGGAGCTCACCCAGAAAGGGACTGCTGAGTAAACAGGCTGTAAATATGTAATACCTGAAAAATGGATTTCGGTCCCCAGGCACCTGCAATCCACCCCCTTGCCTTTCCTAGGAAAACTAAGTTAAGTCTGACTCAAAAATCCCTTTTTTAAACCTCAAACCTGTAGCAAGCGTGGTGAAGATTAACCTTGTATCATCAAGGGATCAGTGACAGCGTTCACTGAGATCATTCCACTGGGACTGTGTGTCACATTCCATGATATTATTTGGTCCCTATTTATAAAAATGCTGCACGAAGGTTATGGACTGGCCTGCTCTGTTCCCTCACACAAGGGTTCCAGACCTTTCCCCAGCTTTGTTTCCCTCTTTAATGCAATTTTTTTAAAATTTCGTGGCCTCTTTTTTCCCTTTTTTTTTGTTTCCAGGCCGGCCCGTAAGTACCTTGGATGTTGGGAGCACTAAGCTGCACTCAGACATTGCATTGCCAAAGCTCTGCCCTATTTCAGTTCCTGAAAAGTAGTTTCTTCTTTTTTCTACCAAAAACAAACAAGCAAACAAAAGCCCCAAAGCCCAACACTGTGTTAGACAAGCATCAAGCAAGTGCCAGCCCCATTTTTGGGAAGCAGGTCCTTCCACCCCGGCTGCCGTTGACCCAAACCTCGTCAGGTCGCTCCACAGTTGGTGGAAACAGGTTCCTGCGGGTTTCTGGGAGTCTGAGATCAGACTTTTGCTGAATGAAGTCGTATTTCTTCAGCCTTCCAATGGAATATTTCCTCATCTGCAAAATCCAGTCGGCAGACAGTGATGCCCTGAGCCTTTGTCAGCACAGGGCAACAGGAATTTCCTCAGGAAGGCTCAGATTCCTGTGAGTTATTCGATTTTTATTCAGTAAAGAGCCTGAGAACAGACCCACTTTTTCTCCCTCAGCCCCCTCAACCCAAAATTTGGCTAAGAATAAACTCAGTCTTTTCCCCACTTTTTGATATGTCGCCATTTCTTTCTGTGGAGACAAATCATGCACAAGATAAAAGGAAATGCTGTGAGACAAAGAGAACCAAAACCTCACATTTGGGTTTATCTTAACTGCCCTTTTTTTTTGCCAAAAGGAATATAACATTTGTATAAGATTTGTATAATTGTATTTCTGAGATGATCCATTTTGAGAAGAATTTTAGGGTGCAATCTACAGCCTTGTTAAAATTCTCCTTATTTTATGTTTTCAGAAAATGCATTCAGAAAAAATGTTTTAAAAATTCTCTGTTGAATGTCTTTCTTTGAGCCAATGTGTTAATATTTCTTTTTGGGGTCAAGCAAATCATTAGGATTGTACCTGCTGTACCTGTGGAGGTTTATTAAATATTCAAGGCCAGGTTGGACGGGACTTGGAGCAACCTGGGCTGGTGGAAAGTGTCCCTGCCCAGGGCAGGAGGTGGAATGAGATGATCTTTAAGGTCCTTCCAACCCAAACCAGGCTGTGATTCACTGGCTTCTAAAATACCTTCATAAAAGCTGTTTTTACAACAAAGATAATCCCCTTTCATTCACGTGTTGATGGTCATCAAGCCTAGAAATTGAATTTTTATGGCAAAAATCTTGTTGACATCTCTATAAAATGATATAAATTAAAACATGAATAATATGTAAAAATTACAGGAATTAAAACAAATTGCAGAAAATGCATAAATTTGGTAAAGTAAATACGTATTTCCTCAAGTCTTCCTGCCCTGGTGCTGCTGAGTGGAGGAAGGGAGCGCTGCCAAAGGACAGCCCTGCTGTGGAATTTGGGAAAGCAGCTTCTCCTGGGGTGCAGCTGCTGGCAAATCCCAGAAATCCCCATTCCAGCCAGGATCTCACACTGATAATACAGTTTTAAGCAATATTACCAAGGCTGGCAAATGGAATGCTTAGTGCCACAAAGGCTTCATTTCCTTAATTAATTCCACTTTCACTAATGTGCTTTGTAGGGGAACTTCCTTAGACTTCGTGATTACAGGAAGCTGAGTGAATTAAAGATTGAAAGGGGAACATTGGGGGTTCCTCTGCGAGGAAAGGACAGTGCTAGAACACACTGCTCTTTCATTATCACAAAATAAAGACCAAAATTAACGTTATTGTTGTTATTATTGTTGCTCTTGTCATAATTATTGGTATTATCTGGGCATGGTGCTCTTTGTGAAAAAGAATTGAAAAAAGAGAGAAAGGGAAGGTTTGGGAAGGGAATACAACCCTTTTTTTACCTACTATGGAATAATTATTACTTTACTTGTATTTAATTAATTTTCTTTAATTTTTATTTAATTATTTTTTAAAATTTAATTATTACATTTTTATAGAATTATTCTTTTTTTTTGCAGACTTACTGGTTTGGAACAGTAAGAGCACAGAGCTCCTCTTCTGTATTGGTTCTTCACGGCAACACTTCCATGGAGGTATTGGAGGTGACAAAGAATCTGCTTCTTGAGCTTAATAAAAAGTTGATGAGCAGCCTTAAAACTGGCAGAGCCTTTGCAAACAGTCTGACAAGGAATATCCTTCCTCAGTCTGGGCAGAGAAGCCCATTTTGTTGCGCTGTAACTGTGAAAAGGGCAGAGTGAGATGGGAAACCGTAATCCCAGAAAAAAAGAAATCAATTTTCATATGCAAACATAAACAATGAAAGATCCCATTTTGCTTCCCTTCCTTGGATACTCAGCAGGTTTTTCTCTTAGTTTCTCTTCCTGCTTGAAAGCAGCAAGTTTTGTGCTGGGCCATCTGACAGACGTGAAGGATTTCGTGTGTCCTGGGCTGTTTATAAACATTAGCGGATCAAAATTTGTTTTGCCAAGGGCGAGCATTACCTCTGGAAAGAATTCAGCTTTCATGAGGATGAAAGTAGTATTTCAGGAGCTATCTGCAGCATTTCCATTATCCAGAGGTGCATTCTGAGGATCTCCAAGGTTACAGGCTCTCCAAGGCACATTACTGGATATGTGCAAGGTTTCCATTTTCCTGACAGGAGCAATTACAAATGCCATGCTAGAATAATTTCATACAAAGCACCGAGACAGGCCCCAGAAACTCTCTGAGGCAGCGCTTTCAGATGCTTATGCTAATGCTGCAAAACAAAAACAGGGGCCTAGGAAGCAGGTAGATATTTACAGCCGCCCTAAAACTTGACGTATGATCTTATAGGTGCACTAAGTCGGGTTTATTTGTTGTTTGGAAAGGATCGCCGAGCCCAACCATTCCCCCAGCACGGCAAAGCCCACCACAAACCGTGTCCACAAGTGCCACATCCACAGGATTTCTGGACACCTCCAGGGCTGGGGACTCCACCACTGCCCTGCCAGTACCCGACCACCCTTTCGGATTGGATTCCTGCTTTTTGTTTTTTTGCTGTGTCAGGATTGGGTTTATAACCCTTAACCAAGTGACAGCACATGCAGAAAGCTCAAGTGCTGGGTTAGGGCCTCTGTAGGAATATTAAAACGATATTTTAAAGATACACTTGGAAATACAGCGCTCTGAATAAAACATGCTGTTTTCCAACAACCATTTTGTTTCAGCCAGAGGATATCCCAGCTCCATAGATCCATTTCGTAATTTTGCTCTGGACAGCTCCGGGATATTTTGGCGTTTTTCCCACCGCTTTTCCCCCTCAGCCTGTGTGTGTGTGGAGTGAGGAACAGCCAAGCAGAACCCTCCTTTAATGAAGCACCCAACCAGAGCATGGGAGATATATAGGGCAGTGCCAGCATAACTCACCTGAGCCAGCCTGGGCTGCCTTTGGAGGCACCAGCACTGGAGGGCAGGCTGGAAAAAAGGGGCACTCAGAGGTGAGAAGGGTCTTTCAACACATGGTCTGAGAAGAAGAGCAGTGGAAGAGCCTCTTCTGCCGTATAGGAAAAGGAGGAATGGCCTTAAGCTGAAGGAGAGAACATTCAGATGGAATATTAGGAGGGAATTCTCAGCTGGGAGGGTGGGATGCCCTGGCACAGGGTGTCCAGAGAAGCTGTGGCTGCCCCTGGATCCCTGGAAGTGTCCCAGGCCAGTTTGGACGGGGCTTGGAGCACCCTGGGCTGGTGGAAGGTGTCCCTGCCCAGGGCAGGGGTGGCACTGGGTGATCTTTGAGGTCCCTTCCAACCCAAATCTTTCTGTGCTTCCCTGATTCCATGGCTTTGATCTGTTTTCTGTCACATTCCCTGGATTTTGTATTCTTTAAGGTTCACCCCTTGATATTCCCCCCTGCCAACTATTTAGTGCAACAGGATTTTCCCACGAAAAATGCATTCTCATGCATCAGTGACGGTTTCCAGGAGCAGCACAAGCCCACAGGAAGCCTCTGTGGGTTCAGGATGGTTTGTGATTCAAACAGAGAAGAGAAACTTCACTGCTCTGGAGCTGGAAAGTGAGAGGTCCCACTGCAAGCCTCTCTTCACCCTCACTCTGGAGATGGCCATGAAGCTGCACTGCCCGTGGGAGCTCCTTCACCAAGGGCTGCTCTGGGCTCTGCTGCAGCAGAACTCTCTCTAAGTGCAAAATAAAACCTGGTTTTCCAAACAGAGTGGTTCTTTTCCATGTGCTGCCATGAGCAGGTGCCTTCGGCTCCATCAGCACCAAGTCAGGCAGGTCTTTAATTACCTGAGAACACCTCAGCCATGCTTCAGGCTTAATTACTCTTAGGAGTTTTAGGAGAACCATTGCAAATGCTGCTTTCTCATTCTAAAAGCATTTTCTAATGCTGGGAATGGTCTCCCATCCATCCCCAACCCCAAGAGTGTCCCTTAGCCAAGAGTTACTGGTCATTAAAGGGTGAGAACTGCTGTGACTTTTCCATCAGAGATAAAGTAAATTCTTCTGGATTTGGGCTGGTTTTGCCATTATCTATCTCTTCTCCACCCACTCTAGTTCCTTTTTCACCTCCAGGCAAGCATTTAGGATGTCCCCATTTTCAGTGTTGTTCAATTTTGGGTTGATTCCTGTTTTTGTGGAGCAGCTTTCATGTGGAGCCTCCCACACGAGCCACACGAGCTTCTCAAACACAAATCCGTGTTTCTCAGAGGCTGGATTAAAATCACAGCACTATTCAGAAGGACACAATAGTTACCCTGCTATCTCAGCATAATAAACCCATGGCAATTTTATTCTCTTAAGAAATCTCCATTCTGTAATACAGTGTTCAGTGGGGTGGGCTGTGAGTCAGCCACTGGGAAGTCAAAGCCAGCAGCTGTCTTGGGCTGCAGCATTTCTTAACTACTTCAAGCCTCTCCTGGAGCCATTTCTAAACCTCCAAATATTTTCCTCTTGGGCCATTTTATATGCATTAGTTTCCACATTGAAATACAGCAGCATAAATTTATACACACTGAAATGAGTCAAATACCAACAAACCTTTCTTAAAAAGTAAAGGGGCAAAATTTTGATGTGAAGAGGACTTGGGTCACTGCAGACTCATGGAAACATGAGTTGTGGAGGTAGGAGAACACCTGCCAAGGGCTTTAGTCCGACCTCCTGCTCAGAGCAGGTCCATTTGCCACAGATTGCTCAGGACTGTGCCTGGTAAAACTCTGGGTATCCCATGGATAGAGGTTCTAGAGCCTGGGAGACTGTGCCAGGGTTTGGCTGCTCCTGGTGATTGTATTGTCCATCCCTGGATTCCTGGAGTCTCCTGTCTTCTGACTCATGGCCATCCTCTTATGATGCACTTTGGAGAAGAGTCGTGGTGAGTCCAGCTCTTCCCAGGGCACGTTTCCAATGCTGGAGAACCCATTTACTGAGGAAAGAACCGGCAGGAACAGGAACAGGCAGTGGAACTTGAGATACCTCCCCGGGATCTCTTTCCCTATTCATTCACCATCTAAACAAAGAGCTTTAATGAGCATTTCTGCCCTTTCCTTCTCTGGCTCCCCCAGCATTGCAGCTCCATGGTATTTTCCAGCCTCACAGTCTCACTGCAGCAGCTTCTGCAGACAAAACAATCTGTTGTCAGCAAAATCACCACTCAGATATTAAAAACAGCCACCAACTGCTGCCCAGACCGTGTGCTGTTCACAGGCTGAGCTCCACAGCCTTTTCAAACCCACCTGCCCCCACCTGCACAGGGTCATGCATCCCAATCATTTTGGAACCGTTTCTGACCACTGTTCCCAGTTCCCTGCCTCGAGAGGGGCCTGGATTATTGAACACCCCTGGATCCACTCACTGCAGGGATCTCTGCAGGGCAAGTTGATTTGGGTAATTCAAACAGCGCCTTCAAAGCCTTGTTCTTCCGTGTACAGTTGCAAAGCACAGAGAAAAAAAAGAGCATAAAAAGTCAATAAAATTAATAAATATGATGTTGACCTCAGCTTTAATCCCTGTTCCCAGTGAGCTCCTGTTTCCATGGGAAGCTGAGCTGCTGCTGTTTCTGTGAGCCCTGAATTGCTGTCAAGCGCAGCTGCTTCCCAAGCAACTCCCTCTTGTCTCAGCTTTTGGAAACTAACAGTCTAACATCTTCCTTATTTTCCTCCAGAAGCAGTTTGGGATGAATAAACCATCCTAGGCCAGGCTGCACTGAATGGCTCCATTTCCAACAGCAAGACTTTTGAACCCTTTTTCCTCAGGAGCATTTCCTGTGCTGCTGTTTGGCTTCTTTCTGCACTTTCTGTAATTTAATGCTCTTCATTCAAGCAGATGCTGTCACAGAGGGGTTGATCTGTATGTACTGCAACAAATACCTCCTGCTTTCTCCACCAAAAACAAACCAGCTGGCTGGGTTTCACAGTTGGGTTACAGAACTCTGACATCTACGTGGAAATTTATTGCAGCCACTTAATTAGTTTAAAAAAAACATAGATTTCAAATAAAGGCCACCCATTGTCATTGCAAGCAGCAAAAAGAGACATTTTGGTGTGGGACAAAAGCTTTGAAAACCTGCTTCACTTGTTAATTTGGGATTGCTGTGTAATTTCAGTCTCTGAGTACAGCAAGTAATCCGCTGATTTGTCAGATGCTGACGGAGCTCTGCTTTTGAACAACCCACAAGGTGCAAAAGATTCGGCCTGTGAATCTTCCATGAAAGGATTAAAAACCCAGCAGCAAAAATCTATTTATTAAATGCCTGTAGGTGTTTCCACAGATGCTATTCCAGAACACGCTGCTGTTTCCACTCATGCCCTGAAGGATTGTTTTGATGACCCTGTCAAGGATATTAATCATGTATGGGTGATACTGTACAGAGGAAAGAGCTGCTGTACCTGCAGTCAATAATTCCTCTTCCTTTTCTTCTTTTCTTTTTACATTTTCAGTGTTTTGCTCAAAATTTAGCACGTTGTTGAACAGTTACACAGCAAGTCTCGATGGAGAAGGACCTGGATGATCTTCGAGGTCACTTCCAACCCACCCCATTCCATGATTGTTAAATATATTTTTTCTAAACCTGCAATTTTTTCCCTGATTAATGAGCTCTGCACACACTCCTAGGAGTATTTTGAAGATTCCTCATAGGACAATGTGGTTTAGGTACAGAATTTTTCCTCAGTGTGTGTGTGTTTAAGAATCCACTGTGGATGAAGGTGCTGCACTTTTGTGGCTGCTCTCAGCACCCAGAAATACAAGATACCTTCTCTCCTACATTTGTGGAACAGGATGGATGTATTTTAAATATCCTGTGTTACCCCACAGGTACATGGAGATTTTCTTTAATAAGATAAATCTTCTTTGTTCCAGCCAGGCAGAGAAAAAAAAAAAAAGAAAAAATCCATGAAATTTAGTTTAATGTTCTGTTCTTTAAAAGAAGAGCCTGAGGGTTCCTCAACCTTCCAGAGCCATCCCAGCTCACCATTTTATAACGCTTTGGGACTTCCCCATATCCCCCCAAATTTGGCATCTTTAACCTTGAGTGTTCCAAGCAGGGGATTAAGCTTTATTTCTAATGAAAATTCAGACCCTGTTCAGATAAACACCAACTCCTTTTCTCTCCTTAGATGGGGAAAAGATTGTAGAACATGTAAAACATTGTTTTTAATGAGGTTTCTCTACTCTGCAGCACTCTCACTGTCCCAAAAACCTAATAAAGTCTAAAATTAGCACAGTAGTCTGCTCCAATATCTGCTATTTAGAACAAGTTGAAACACCTCTCATGTTGGGTTTAAGCAACTTTTTGGCTCCAGCATTAACTATTTAGAAGGTACATGAGCATTATTCCTTCACTGGTGTGAGCCAATGTTTGATGTCTTCTTTCAGATATTAAACCCCATATTGCTTAGAAGTACCTTCTGATCTTAAATGTACATCCTATATAGGTTCTAAACTAACATAAGAATCCCTTCTGACTTGATGGTTTGTACCAAAAAAAAAAGCCACCCAAACCCACAGTTTCTGGTGTCCTTGCTGCGAAGAAGCAGCCCTGTTTTGCACAGAGCCCTTCAGGTGTGTTAGGAAGGGTGTACATTTAATCTCCAGTGAACCTTAATCGGTGTTGTGCACAGTGTTCTGTGTGTCAGACAATCACACCACCAAGTATTTTCTGAATGAACAGCCTGTCTCTTGCAGATAAGCACGCACATAATCATGGTGCAGAAAAAAAAAATAAAAAAATACCCAAAGCCCGACCAGAAAACAGCAAATGGTGAAAAGAAGTGCAGCTGAGAGCTGCAATTCAGGGTTTAAACTTCGTTTGAAACGTTATGCTTTGTCTGTAAGATGGGTTTGGTCGGGATTAGGAGGGATCAAACATGCTGTCTGTTAACCTGCAAGAAATGCCACAGAAGAGTGGTGAATAAACCCCAAATGATGTCATTTTACCCTGTTCAGGCGACTGAGGTTCTCAGCCCAGTAGGGTGTCTGGTGCAGTATCGTGGCCAGCCCTCAGTTCCACAACGTGGATTGAGGGGCCACCATTCAGGGCTCGCCACTTTTCACCCTTGCAACAGCAAAAAGAGGGACAGAAAACCTGGGAAAGCCGCTGGAAAAGCAACAGAGCTTGAGACCTGTTATGGACCAGCTGTGGAACGGGTTGGAAACGAGTCACGGCAAGAAGATCTGTGGAGATCAAGTGATTTTTCCCATGCAGTGGACACGGCCACGAACGTCCCTTCAGTGCCTGTAACCCATCATTAATGTGGCCATTGGCCCAACCCTCCGGGAGCTCTGGCAGCCTTGGGGCTTTGCTTCCTTTCCATTCCTTCCAGTGAGTTTACTGGCTGCAAGGAGCTGTCTTTTAATGTGTTTAAAAATGTCTGCAAGCCCCACGTCAGCCTGTCACATCCACAGCCCCGTCCCTGATGTCAGGAGGTTATTGTAGGTTTTATTTACAGGGCAGGGAGTGATGGGATTATGCCAGGGAAATTAGAAAACCTGACTTCAGTGATAGTCTGAAATATAATTCTGAATTATGTCCTTTTCCTTGACACACTGAGGGTGCCAGTCCCTTCTCAGAGTGTTAGAGAGCAGGAATTAATTAATTGCTGCACAAAAATGACAGGAGGACAAGGCCCATAAACTCCAGTACACATCACAAAAGAAACTTGAGAGAATGAACAAAACCCAGAGCAACTAATTATTCCTCCACTCACAACCAAACAAACAAAAAAACCAAAACCAACATAATATAAGAAGGACATTTATTCCATCAAGATTTAATGGCACCATTACTTTGGCCCTTTATGGGCCAAGATAATAATCTTTTTATGTGCTTATATCAGGCAGAATCAATCATTAATTTATAATACCTGCTCCCCTTTTGCTGTATTACCTCACACTGTGAAATCCATACATATTACATGCCAGCTCTTCAGGGTGCCAGGGATATTTTTAGCTGTTAATCAAGCTGCCTCATTTCTTGATTTTATTTGTCTGGCTCCACTATTAGTTGTTTGTTTGGCACTTTGGGCTGAAGGTATCAGAACTCAGGCAGTGACGTTCCTGACGTGACAGAGAGCACCCACTGATGTAATTTCTGCTGCTTAAACACCTTTCTATGGGAAAAATACAGATTTGGGAGGATGGGGTGTTTGTTTCTTTTCCTTGGGCCTGGGCCATTTCCATTCATACTCATGATTCTGGGTATCAGGGAAGACAGACAGTGAACAACAATCCCATATTCATTTTCTGAATCCCACTCATGATTTAGAAATCTTAATCTCAGCCCCTTCCCCACTCTTTGCCTTTGCTGATCCTTCCTGCCCTCCTGTGTTCCTTTTCTAGATCTCCTACTCTTTTTTTTGAGGCAGGGGATCAAAACACCAAATAATACCTAAGATTCAGGGACAAAACAGTCACAAGTGCAGTCATTATATTTTTTGTGATTTTTTTCCCCATTTCCTAAAAATTCCTTACTTTCTTTGATTTTAACTGCAGTGTGAGGAGTTCATAAATGTAAATATTGTAACTCCTCACACAGTGATGTTTTGGAGCTCAGCACTGAAGCCTAGACTGGTTTTCCTATGTATTCCTCATGGAATATTAATATTAATCCCTATAGGATTTCATTCCCTCCCTCTGAGAAGTGCAGCACAGCTCTGTAAAAGCCACTTGGACTGTAATATTTTAGATTTACCCTGTCCCTAATTATTTTCTGAACTATAGAGCAACAGAAACCCGAATTGCAGGAGACACTCATGGGCTGACAGAGTTAATAACTAAATCTCATCCCCATTGGAGCTCCCACTTTTCTTTCAGGAGAAAGAAAGAGCAAAGGCAAAAAGGCTCTGAAGTTAAAATTGAAAAAATTCTTCTTCCAAAAAGAAACTTTCAGCATTAATATGATGCCTGTTAATGTATCTCCAACAAGGAATATTCACACTTACCTCAGATCACTGTTCACAAATCACTGTTTAAAGACCTTTAAAACATGATAGTAAACAACACAAGCACCTGATTTCCTCTACTGTAAAACATCTGTATGATTCCCCAGATACTTCTCTTTCTGTTAAGACATTAAAACCACCTTTTAAATGGGCACGAAGTAGTGGACTGCTGAATTTTCATTGCCCTTCCTCTCAACAGAGCTTTGAAAGTAACGCATGGAGCAGGTTTGTGGGAAGAACTGAAAGGCTGGGGAAGTAACAAAGGGATCTTGAGAACCAATTAAACCTTCCAGAAGGTCATCACGCTGAAAGGAAGCGTTGCTATGCTTCGGTTTGGGTTTGTTTTTTGCAAATTTACAAAACAAAAACCCCGAGGAGTGATGTTGAAATGGTTTATACCACCCGCTGATCAACATCAGTCGCCAGGCAGAGTGCTGAAATGAGTGTCCCAGCGATTTTGGGACACTTTGATATTTTCAAAAGGGATGTATTTACTTTTTTTTTTTTTCCTAACAGGATAAATGTAGCAAAGTTGATCTATTCAACTTAGAGCTCAGTTGATGTTTATGCAGGGCTGGAGAAGCTACAGGCAACAAAACTTCATGAGGCACGAGTCAGGCATCTGAAACTGCTCTTCTCTCTTCTCTCTTCTCTCTTCTCTCTTCTCTCTTCTCTCTTCTCTCTTCTCTCTTCTCTCTTCTCTCTTCTCTTGTATTCTCTTTTCTCTTCTCTTCCAAAATCTTCCCAAAATTTCTCTCCCCTCCCCTTCCTTTCCCTTCCTAAACCTTCCCTCCCCTCTCCTCAAGGTTTTTCAGCCCCTCAGGAGGCTCCTTTCCCTTGCTCAGTAGCTTATCCCAGAATTGTTAAGGTTGGAATAAACCTCCGAAGATCATCAAGTCCAACCTTTGACCAAATCCCACCATTCCCACCAAACCCCATCACAAAGTGCCACATCCATCGATTTTTTTGGACCCCTGCAAGGGTGGTGACTCCCAAAAATACAATTTATTGTTGCTTTAGGTTGGAAACAATTAACAATATGATAAATAACTATATATATATATAATATATATTATATAATTAAGAGGACATAAGCATTCCTCTGGATTGTTTTAAATTATAGCAAGAGATCGGATTTCCACATCAACACACCTGTTTATTTTTTAAGATATGCTGAGTTTTAAAAGGTTTTCCATCACTATCAGCACTGTATTGTAAAGGAACAGAATTTGGAAGGGTTACTTTTGGGCACTGATCTCTTGCCAGAGCTCTTTCCAGTTCCCTTCAGGTTTGTTTAATTGTCAATCCAGTGGCTCCAATCCTGCTCCTCTTTCAGCCTTCCCTCTAAACCACGGCCTTTCTGATGCCTGCTCATAGTTTTTTCTCTCTTTTTATTTTGGCAACGTGTATTTTTTTTTCTGCTTATACCGGTGCATCCTCCTGGAGAAAACACAAAAATGCAGCAAATCACGTGTAGGAGCAGTTAGTGAATGCAGTAACTACAGGGCTCAGGGGAGGGATCCTCTTTCGTTGCTATTTGTAGATAAGACTGTTTTCTATAATGCAGCCACAGCTACAGAAATATAATGACCGTGGAGACACAGGAAGGATGGGTCAGAAACATCCATTTCTTCGTTTTCCTCACCCATCTATAAACAGAGCAACGTTTCTCTGCTGCCCAGCCTCAAGAATTTTAATTTTACTGCGAGAAGAATCCCCGAAGACCACCTTAAATATCCATCTTCCATTCAGGTCAGCTCCCCCAGTGTGTTAGGACTTAGTGTAAATGAGAAAGGGAGCCCCTGGAGGATTGGAGATATTGAAGTGTTGCCTTTCGGGCTTCTTGTAGCCAAACACAATGCAAGAGTTCCCTCCAAACTGACTGGGCTTAATCCAGCAGAATGAAAAAGCACCTTATTATAAAGGTATTAGTCCTCTGTTGAGCACGTGATGCACTTTTTGGGGGATTTCAGCTGAGCAAAAACTGCTGAACAAACCCTTTGTTTAGTTCTTACCCATTACAGAAACTCTGTAGAGTCAGAACCAGCAGAGAAACAGCAGAACCTCCAGTCCCACCGCCAGAAAGAGCTGGAGCAGAAAGGCACTTCACCAAGGGATCCTGCTAATCTGCTCCCACGAGCTGGAATTGCCTATTCCTTCCTCTCTTTCACTCTCTAAAACATGGGAAGAAGATGAGAAGGGATGTTGGGCAGGGTCCTGCAGTGGGGAGTCCGAAAGCTCAGTAGGTGGTGATGTCACCCAGGGAGGGAAACAGATGATATCTTCTTATCAGAGAGTCGTTACGGTTGGAAAAGATCTCCAAGATCATAGAATCATCTGATCTAGATCATCTGATGTAGATGATCAAGCCCAACCTGAGAGAGCAGAGTGTGGGAGGGGAGCAGTCATTTCAGATACCAGGTATCCAAATCTGCTGGGACAAACAGCCTGGACCTTCCAACCACCCTCACAAGGGGCAGCCCAAAGCTGCAATAACCAGAGGCAGCTGATTGCAACAATTATTTCAGACCTGGATTGCAGCACAGCTTTCAAACCCCCCCCCTCACAGAAACAGGACAGCAGGTTCGAATTTAAAAGCTGCTGCCCCACAGTTTCAGGCAAACAAAAACACAATGAAAACGAAGCTCATTTAGTTTGTTTGTGAAGCAGGAAAGAGTCGTCCCAGCAATCTCTCATAGTCTCACTTATCTTACCAAAAAGTTATCTCAATCTGCAGATGCTCTGAGAGGGTTTGGGCGGGCTCAGCCACAGCTGAGAGGGTTCTTGGGCTGGGTTTGGGCTATTCCTGCAGACAAAGCATTGCTGAGATCTGCTAAATCTTGGGGGGGTTTGAAAGACCAGACAGTGCAACACTAATGAAGGCAGATGGTTCACATCAAACTTCCAAGATACAAAAACTTCAGAGGAAAAGAATGGAAAGAGAAAAACCCTATACCAATTAGGAAGAGGGTGAGGAAGAAATTCCTCCCTGGGAGGGTGGGCAGGCCCTGGCACAGGGTGCCCAGAGAAGCTGGGGCTGCCCCTGGATCCCTGGAAGTGTCCCAGGCCAGGTTGGAGCACCCTGGGCTAGTGGAAGGTGTCCCTGCCCATCCCTGGATGAGCTTTAAGGTCCCCTCCAACACAAACTATTCTGGGGTTCTCTGATTCTAATAATTCCAGTGTGAAGAGAGTTTGCCCTGGATACACATGGCAAACCAGAAAAAAAGTTATTAACATTGTTTGAAGACTATCAACAGGTTTTCTTTTTAACCATACGGGTTAAAAAGAAATCTATGCCAAGCACAAGAAAAAAGAAAAGGAAAAGGGGAAAAGGAGGAAAGGGGAAAAGGAAAGGGAAAGGAAAGGGAAAAGGGAAGGGAAAGGGAGAAGAAGAAAGAGAAATCAAAAGGAAAAGTCCTTGGACTTTTCCTAGTTACAGAAAACCAGACACTGAAGATTGATGTGTGTGATGAAAGGGATGGTCACTGTTCTGCCATCTGGGGGAAAAGTCTTCCCAGATCCTGAATCCCATCAGTCCATCAGCTGCTGCTGCATCAGTTCTCTCTCCTCTCTAGGAATCAGTGAAGTTGCTCTTACAGCTTCTCTCAGAATTCCTTCTAGACACCTTCAGAGGGACACAGTGTTCAAACTCCTCGCTTGCCACTTCAGAAAGTCCTGCCAGAAAGGAGCACTTTTTCCTGCCTAACATGATTTAAAAAGGGTGACCAGTAATGAAAGAACACACACAGGCACATATGCACATCTTTCAAAGTGACAAATCTGTGCTAAAGCCACAGCTATTAACAACCACTGATCAACAGAGAATTTCTTCCCTGGAAGGGCACAGGAGACCCGACAAGGTGTCCTCAGGCTGGCACATTTTGTCATGCTTCATATTAAACTGCAACGAGACATAACGATCCCTAACGTGGAAAGGGATGTTTGTGTGGTGCCTCCTCAGCTCGAGGGATGCCCTTGAAAAATTGATTTATCTCTTAAAAGCAATCTCAAGTCTGTGGGACTGAGATAAGGCAGCAGCACCGAATGGAGCCCCACCTGGACATTATCCAGTGCTGTGACACAGGAACGGAACACAAATACAGCCCCAGTTCTGCCCTTCTGCACAGTGCCCAGCCTAAAAGCACTTTAGCTCTCCAGCTTGTAAACGACAGCAATCACCTTAATATATCAACACGTTCCTCAGTGGACTGAATAGATGGATATTCCTGGACTTTGTAAATCCAGCAGGTTCTGAGAGGCACAACAACCTACCAATATTTGCATTTGATTTATCATTTGTGTGGGCACCAGAGTTTTAAAACTGCTGAAAGCCATATTTCCAAGAACTCAGCATCTTCCCTGAGCAGTGCAACACTCCTGTAAAACACTCCCAGTCTGCAGCAGTTCCTATGGTGACCAAGGAGGGCTGGATTCAGCTTAAATCATTAGAGAGGCCCTTTTCTCTCTTGCAACACAGACCCTACGAGCACCTCACGGAGCTGCTTCTGTAGCTCGACCTCCCTGCTAGATTTTTCAGACCACAACCCGCCTCTCACTCTCAAAGGTCTCTCCCTCCCAGCTGTCACTGGTTTCCCAACTTGCAGAAATTCAGTGTTTTGGGGTCAGTCCCCCGCTGGTTTTTGGTTGCACTTGCCCCGTGAGGCTGAAGGGGATGTTCTCTCACAGCCACGTCCGGGCTCGAGGGCTGCACACGTTGTGTGACCACAGGTCTCACTGTCTTGGGTAAAAACCCTCTTTTTGATGTTGTAAAGAACCTTCCTCCCCAGACATCCCCCCAGAAACCTGCAGGGTCTTTCCCCCTCTCGAAGCCCCCCAGAGTAACCAAACTTCCCCACGGACACCAGGCCTTTAAAAACCAACCAGTGCACGGCTCGTGTTGAAATGGGAACTGTGGGCTCCTCCTGGTCAAGAAAGAAAGTGCTGAGGGGATTTCAAATGACCTATCAGAGGATCAGAGGATCAGCCAGGTTGGAAAGGCCCTCTGGGATCATCCAGTGCAAGCCCTGACCCAACCCCGCCGTGGTTCCCAGCCCACGGCACTGATGCCGCATCCAGCCTCACCTCGAACACCCCCGGGATGGAGAGTCCACCCCCTCTGGGCACTCTCAGACTCTCATTTCTCCTTGTCAAGACCAGCAAACACAGGGTTACAGTAACCTGTCATAACATCTCAGTCCAGTGAGTGGAGAGCAGCACCAGCGGGATACAAACAGGCAGACTCGTGACCCGGCTCACCTGAGCGTGGCAGCCTCAAGGTACACAACAAATACTGAACGTGAAAATATGTCTCTTGTTTCCTGGAACAGCACTTTCTTTTCAATGTTATAAACTTTGGAGTACACTTAAACTGTATTTCACTGGAGTGGAAAGCCCCTCTTGCAGCAGGAGTAGACGTGAATCAAACCTGTATTTAAAAATCATTGCAACTGTAATGAAACAAAGGATTATCTGGGCAAGAGGAAACATGTGCCCTGTTGAGAAAATTTTGCACTCTTAAGTACCTTCATTGGAAATTTAGTTTTTCTTCATGGCACAGGAGTAACCAGAGCTATAAAAGCATAATATAGCAGGTCAGTAAAAATAAATTGTAAGGCTTTTATTCCATATCATATTTGTTATGAATGTTGCTGCTCAGCAGGATAGTTAAAAATGAACACGCTATAAGTCACAGAGTGGAACTTGAGGAGACAAGAGGTGAACCTGTCCTCTGCCAGTAGATCTAAATTTTAAAATCTGAATTCCATCCCTGCAGCCACTGCTCCACGTGTCAGTGGAAGTCCCTCACAACTGATGACATTCAGGCTGTGGCTCCCTGATGCCAATAAATAAATAAATAAACATACAAATAAATAAATAACCATCATAAAATAATAACAACAACAACAACAACAATAAATATTTCCAAGTGATTTTTGTCACCCAGTTCTGTTCGTTTCACTCAAAATGCAAACTTATGCCAGCTGAATGTTTGCTCGGAGCAAAACATCAAAGGAAGGGGGGTAGGATTTTTAGGGGAAAAAAAGAGATTTTGATTTCCCATGAGAAAGAACAAAGACATCTTAAAACACCTTCCACCACTGTTCTTTTGGGAGGGTGCTGGAGAAAGTTTCAATCATTTAAAAGTTGGATTGCTCAGAGCATTTAGTTTTTCCTCGTTTTTTCTGACTTCTGGGAAGAAAAAATACCCTAAATTGCCTTGTTTTTCTGTAGTTCCAGGCAATTTTTTTTTCTTTTTTTTTTCTCCATCTCTGCTTTTATTCATGAGTTGTCACTAAAGTAAGAAAACAAGTAGAAAACGAAGCAAAACAAAAGAGCAGATAGCTCAGAGTCTGACAGTGGGTTTTGCCCCAAGGCCACCAGTTCAAAGCCATCACAAGGCAGCAGAAGCTCAAATATCTGATATTTAAGGGCTGTTTGATGACCTCAGGAGAGTGCTGAGCCGGATGGTTTGTTACTCTGTCACAGCAAGGAAGTCCATGCAGGGAATTTGGAAAATGCTCTTGCTGGGTAGGTGATGTTGCAGGTCGGTGGTGAGGAATGTGTTGTGGAGTACAGGTTAGAAAACTTGGCATTGCTCAGAAAATACACCAAAAAAAACACTTCCTAGTGCTCCAAAGCCTGCATTAGAGCAGGACTCAGCCCAAAACAGAATAAATATGTATGAAGCGAGGTCAGAAATAAAAATATATTAAAAAAAAACCCAACACCAAAACACACAAGTTAGACTCCTAAATGAGTTTTTAATTACACAGAATTGCTCTACTCCACTGTTGCTCTGAGTTGCTCTAAGAAGCAAACTGGTAATGGAACCTGGAGAAAATGTTTTAAATTCTTACTTCCAACTGTTCTTACAACACAAGACAAGACAGAACAGGCTAAGAAACATCCAGGAAAACATAAGGGATTTGAAAATCAAGACAGCCAAGTCCTTTCCCCTCTTACTGAAGCTGTCACCTCCACTCTGGTGGAAGGTGTCCCTGCCCATGGCATGAGATGAGCTTTGAGGTCCCTTCCAACCCAAACCATCCTGTGATTCCATGAGGGAAATAAATGGGGTTTTTTTGCTGAAACCACCTCTATACTTCAGCATCATCTGAGTGAAGAGCAGCTTCCTCCTTTTGGAAAAATCCCTCAGAGGAATGCCGGAATCACAGAATAAGCCACGTTGGGAGGGACACACTGGGATCATCCAGCCCAACTCCTGGCCCTGCTCAGGACCCCCCAGCAATCCCACCCTGTCCCTGAGAGCGTTACTGCCTTGGGCACAGACTTGATTTCATGGATTAAAGCCTAATTTTCCTCCCTATGCGCAGGGAAGGGAGAAGGACACGTGAGGATGAAACAAAGCCTCACCTGGGCTGTGCTGGGTCTGTCCAGGAGCTTTTCTGGTGGGAAATAACTGGTGGAAAATGCTACAGCCCAGCAGAGCTGCCCAGGCTTCTAAATGACCTACTCCATCTCCCACCAAATGAGATGCTTGACAGAAGAATTATCCCACGGACGGGGTTATCTGGAGTGCAGATTGGTCTGTCAGAAAGGTGCTTCCTGCTCTTCAGATCTATGACAATACTCAGGCCACAATTAAGCAGCTTCATTGCTGTGTTACCAGTAAGCTGATTACCAGGGCAACATTTGTTGGTGCTGTCGTTGCAAAGAGGGGACTTTTATTGCAGCTTTTGATTTAAATAATCTGCCCATTTACGGTCATTAAAGAAAAACGATGTCCCCTCATTAAGTCCATAGTTTGAAACGTCTTTCACTGTCAAACTCTGTCATGGTGTGTGGATAAAAGTGTGTCTGATTATTAATTAAGCCCTGATGAACCCAGGGAGACCTCCAGCTCCTGTCTGGTGGCTGCTTCAGAGGGCAGCAGTAATCAAACACGCAAGGGCTAAATCAGTTCCATCACACAAACATTCCCGTGGCAATGGGGATGTAGAATGCAGATGAAACACAAGAACAAACAGAGAGGGTACTGTAGGCCCACCTGCAAGAGGTCAGCTTACATGCCTCAGAAAACTTGACATTGTTTTGTTAAGAAGAAAATGCAATTGAAGATTGTTTGACCCCCGAATTAGGACGTAATTCGAGGCTGGACTTGTGGGAAGGGGTTTTGATGAATTCTGTATTTATACCTGACATTTGTTCTGATTCTTTGGTTCATGTAAGGCAAATGGATTCCCATGGAACCCCCAGCTGGCATATTAAAGGACTCCAAACCTCCCTGGGCAGCCCCTGCCAAGGCCTGACCACCCTTTCCAGGAGAAATTCCTGCTGATGTCCCACCTGCCCCTCCCCTGGCCCAGCTGGAGCCGTTCCCTCTCCTCCTGTCCCTGTTCCCTGGGAGCAGAGCCCGACCCCCCCCGGCTCCCCCCTCCTGGCAGGGATTGCAGAGCCAGAAGGTGCCCCCTGAGCCTCCTTTTCTCCAGGCTGAACAACCCCGAAGTTTTCTCCAGCTCCTTTGCAGGCCCGAGAGCATTACTGAGGAACCTCCTTCAGTGTGATGAGTGGCAGAAGTTTGCACTCCTTCTTCCACAATAATTGGCTTTATCCTTTGCCTACCAGCAATAAGCCCTGCTTTTAATTCACTCTTTTTCTTATTCACTTTTTGATGTAACAAAGTTCAACGAGGGTTTAAATTCCTTTTCCACTGCAGCCCTTTCATTGTGCTTCTAATTACCTCCCCTAATTGCTCTGAACTGCTATGAGCCCATCAATTTTTTAATTATTTTCTTTAATTACAATTCTTTACCGAAGAAATGTCACTGAAATACATCTCCCTAAAACAAAAATACATATTCCAGCCTTTTGAAAAGCTTGACACGCTCTAGTTTCTCTCTGAGCTTGTCCAAAGCCGTGTAGCACCACACACACAGAAATATAAAATCTTAGAAGAAAAAGCAGGCAAAGGAGTGTTTGTGGAGTATTCTCCAAAATCTCACTGTCAATGTTTTTGCTCTTTGAAGTGCAAATGCAAATCCCTTCTGAGGTGGAACTACGTCTTCATTTTGCTGATGAACATCTCTGAGTAGGTTTGAGAATCGATGGATGTCAGTTGGGTGTGAGCAAAACACTTGAGATTTTCCAAAATGAGCCCTGTGGGTGAGAATTAGCACCTGTTTATTTTATGTATTTGCTGGGGGGGAAAAAAAAAAAGAAAGAAATGTGGGGAGTGTTTTACCTATGAAATGTTTTCATAATTCTGCAGCCAAATTTCAGCAGTGAGAGATTCACAGGTGGAGGTCGGAGAGCTGAAAACATAATTTAAGGTGACTTTATAGAAACTTCCCTGTAGGACACAGGTTGCTGAGAGAAATAAAAAGAAAGAATGTTTAAAAATTCACCTTCAAGTTGAGTGTTTCACATCCAACACAGTGCCAAAGAGAGAGGCCTTGGTCAAAATTTTCATGGCCATTAGACTCGTGCTGTGAAAACCTGATGATGCAAAAATGGTTTATGTTTACATTTTAAAACGTAACCAAAGGTATAATTTATTTAAATTTGTGAACAAACGGAGATTTTTTACATTTCTCTACACAATCCAACACATTGCCTGGGATTATTCCAATAAAAATCCCCAAAAAGGGAAAAAAAAAATAATTTCTTTGTTTAATGACATGAGGAAGTGAAACCCTGAAGACTGAAGCATCTTCATGTAAAGTACTGGCTCATTTATTGCCTTGCAAGGCTGAACTTCAGCTCTCCCATTAGCCACTGGCACAACAGATGCCCTGATTTCTGTTTTCCAGGGTATTTTTTGCTGCCAGTGATCCACAGCACAGTTGCTGGATGAAAGATGAATGTCACCCCTCGTTGATGCGCTTCACAATTTAATTAATTTCTCAGCAGTACCTTAATTAGGCAACAAAAGTAGCCCAGAACTTCCATAAATGAGTTCAGAAATTGATACAAACTTTCCCTAACTCAGCAAAACACGGGGCTGTGACCCGTTCATTGGAAGAAACATCCCTGTCTAGCCGGGGAAGTGGCTCGGCAAACAGCCAGCCCCGCAGAGCTGGCTTGGAGGGACAGTGGTTTGTGACCCTGAGTTAACCTGGGCATGTCCAGGCAGCACAAGGTCTGGCATTAAAGTTCTCGCCCTGGGAGTGTCCCAGGCCAGGTTGGACGGGGCTTGGAGCACCCTGGGCTGGTGGAAGGTGTCCCTGCCCAGGGCAGGGGTGGCACTGGGTGGGCTTTAAGGTCCCTTCCAACCCAACCCATTCCAGGATTCCATGATTCAGTACATGGAATAGGCTGTAGTCACCAAATTTCCAACACTCTGGGGCTCTGCAAAGGGCAGTCCCTGTTTGTTTGACTGTGTAGCTGGATTTATACAGAGTCCACAGGGATAAAACAACACAGCTCCTCTCTCTGCTCGAAGCAGTCACTCTTTGGGGCAACTTAAATAAAATAATTAGGAAAAATAAAAAAAAAATCATGCTTGTTTCTTTGAGATCTGTGTGCCCTAATTTAGCTTTTAGGGCTTAGTATGAGCGTGCCAAAGGTTTTTGTCACTGAAGACTCTCAGCACAAAACTTCATGTCTGAGGTTTCATTGAGTGTTTTTAGTGCTACTTCCATGGTGGACTGAGCTCAAAGCAAACAGAGAAAACCATTTTAAGAGTTGTTTTCATTGCTTTAAATAGGCTGTAAACAGACATGAAGTGCCTGGACAATTGTTCTTGAGTTCTAAGGGAAATAAGAGAGGTTATGCTCAAATGGGGTTCCTCCCATCACACCCATGGCATGTCCTCATACAACGGGCAGAGGCTGCAGAGATCCATGTTATTCCATGATCACCACGGCACTGCAGCACAGCTCAGGTTGGAAACACCACGGAGGGAGCTTTCAGGACCTGGGAAGCAAAGCCAGTCAGACAGAAAAGCACAATCATCACAGCTGGGAGGGGAAACAGTAATAATTAGGAAATCATTCTGCTGTGGAATGACTTCCTAATTGCTCCTGCTGTTTTTGTCAGATTCCCTGGAGTGCTGCAAGTCTCCCGACTGCAAAAAAAAAAAAAAGAAAAAAAAGGTAAAACCACAATTGGTGGCAGTACCAGGCTGGTGGTGTGTGCAGAGCTGCTGCACACATTGTGGCCACCTCTATTCAGCTGATGAGAGACTGCTTTGTGCTGTGCTTGCCTTTAGAAGAAGCCTGTGAGGATATCCGTGATCTGAAAATTATACATTTGGGCTAAAAGTGATGCACTTTTCACAAAACACACTGGACAAGGCAGTCTCTGTGCCCCCAAAACTTTCCATCTGAGCAAAAACATAAGGGCAAAGCCACGTGGAAGACTCAAACTCCTCTGTTCTCTTTGCAGCTTTTGAGAATAGCAACAAGTAATGGCTGAAATTAGTCAAAGTAATTTATCTGGGTTTTCAAACTCCTGCTGTCGAGTTCTCCAGAGAACGTTGCACTCAGCAGTCCCACAAGAAGAGGTAAAACAGCAGAATGGAGCGATTTTCTTTAATCACCGGAAAAAAACGTAACTCTTGGGAGCTGCAAAATTTCCATACTCAGACTGAAATGTGTGGACTTAATGTTTCTGACGAGGGGAGGAGCAGCGATGTAGCAAAGTTTGCCAATTATTGGGGTAAGTTTAGATGAAAGGAGACACATTAAAGCAATTCAAAGGAGTCCCAGAAAGCTGGGGGAGTGGAAGGGGCCCTGGCTCATGGGCAGGTGCTGATGTTGAAGAGCTGGAGTTGTTGAGGCAGCAAAAGAACAAAAAAAAAAAAGAAGGAAGGTCGGAGGAATTTAATAATTTTTGTGTGTTTATTTTTTCAGCTGGTTTTCTCGCCCGTTTAACTGTCCTGCTGCACACTGTAATGATGGTCAACATCTTAGAAACACAGTTTCGGCTATTGCTATCTTTAAATACATCATGACAACCTCTCCACTGGAGATTTCTGGCCCATTTCTTAATGGATAACTTGTCACATCTTCGAAATCCTCGGATCCATCTCAGCCACGCACTTGTTGCTACTCATACCCTCTCAAGGTTAGTGAAACAGCTCCACAATAAAGTGTCTTTTCTGCTCTGATTTATCTGCAGGGCCCATCCAGGAGTGAAGTCTGAGCTCACAGCAGCAGGGAATCGATGGCTGTGGCAGGAGGAGCCCAGGAATTACCCCAGCCCCAGTTTATCCCCGGGCTCTGTTAAATGAAGTACATGACACCAATTGCTTTGAACTCAGAGGAACCACGATTGATAGACAGCATCAGAGCACGTCAGACTCACAGAGCTATTGAGCCCCAGCCTTCTAATGTTTCTAAACAATCAAATTCCAGCGCTTCTCAAGGTCCAGAACTTCGTGCTTTTCCATCAGAGTAGTCGGCCTTTGGCAGATGGAGGGAGGCATTTTCTGCGCTGGATGCTGGAAAACATGTGTTGGCAATTCCTCTGCTGCCATCTACCCTCAAAAACGCCGCTGTGCAGCCACACCGCTCCTGTCTTTACACGGTTTGAAAGTCGTCAAACCACGGTAAACCCCACAAACAAAAGGTCTGAACAACAGGTAGCGGTGTCCATTCCCGTTTTCTTCAAAACATTTTGGAAAAAAACAAAACAAAACAAAACAAAAAAACAAAAACAACGAAATGGAAGATAAAAGGATGACCTGAAGCAAAGTCCATCACAAGGAAACTCCCTGAATAAAAAATAAAGAATTTAAATTGTATAATGTTTTCCTTTTAAAAATAGAGTCAGCACGTTTGATTCAGAGGACATGCAGAGCAATTCTGACCTGATGTGTGTTGGCAGTAACAACAGCAGGTAAAAGGTTTGTTAATTTTCTCTGTGATTTCACTGCCTTCTTCAATTTGTAGCCTGTTCGTGTCGTGCTCAGGCTCCAGGAGAAGCATTTATAAGCAATCCAGACTCCTGTGGGGGTTTATTTTGGTCAAAAACACCCCTTGAGCTCCAGTGGGAGAAAACATGAGGGCCTCAAGTTAAAGTCTAAGAACAAGTTCAGATTTCAAACTACTAACTGTGATTCTGCTGCAGCGTGATCTGACCTGGCTGCCTCTTAAAAAATTTCATTAAAAAAAAAAAAAATCAAAATAAGGTACCAGATGGGAAAACCAAGCAATGTACATCCTTGTGTGCAGAGCCAGAGCTGGTGGATCTATAGTATTGAAGGATAACGTGCCAGATGTGCTCCAAAAATTAACCACACTAAAAGGCATCCAATTCCCTTCCTTTTCATTTAACTGAGCTTTGATTTGCAGGCTCTGAAGGTGAAGCTCAGGCTGCTCATCTCAATCACTGTTCTGTACACACCAAGCTTTATGAACATCCAAGGGTTTTTTTAGGGAAAAAAAAAAAAAGGATAATTTACAAAAACGTGGTGATACAACAAGAAGAGCAGTTATGAAGAAGGAGGTATTTCAGCTGGAACAAGGAGCTGGAAGGGTTGTGTCATTTGTAACCTCTTTGAAATAGGGTTTGGGGACAAATCCAGAGAAATCTTCTGAAGTGTTGACAGCTGTTTAATCCTGCAGTGCAGGTGGGCTTGCTAAGGTGTGGATACCTCTCTCTCTTCGACTTCCCAGCGCTCTCAGACAGGCTTTCATGTCAGCAGGTTCTGGGATCCTCTAAGGAGGCCTTCAAGCTGAGCAGCTCAGACAGGCAGGGCAGGGACTCGCTGCTCTCCCGTTCCAGTGAGCTGTGGTAAATGCAGCATCTGCCTTGGCTGTCTTCTGCCTGCCAGTGTATTAATGCACAGCTTTGTGCTGCTTCCTGGGGCTCTCAAGCATATAATAAATGGAGTTCCAGCTCACTGGAACCTCCTGCAGCAGCTGATACTGGGAGTTGTTTTGCTACTCAACACAATAAAGCCAGGGAAAGGTTTTTTCCCTTCCCCTCCCAAACTCTCCCAAACCGAAGTTTATGGTGTTGAACTTTCCTTGAAATAAGAACATTTATGTTGCTCGTTGTCTGTAACCTTGATAAAACCTGCTGTAAATGACCCCTCTCTGACAGCCAGGGCATTTCCATAGTTATTCCCTCGAGTTTCTTGCTCCTTTACCCAAAAAACCTGATATTTTGGTGCATCTTCTGCTCACCAAAGACACTAATGGCCCCTCACAGCTTTGTTCAGCCATGTATTGCAGTGACATCTGCAAGAAGGTTCCTGTTTTGGAGATCTTCTATCCACAGTTTATGGTGATTGGAATTGGCTCCAGGATGGAAAAGGTCATGGGAAGGTTTGGGTTGCAAGGGAACTCAAAGATCATCTCCCAGCAGAGATACAGGAGGAGGAGAAGGAGGTGAGAGAGGAGGCCTGGCAGACACACACAGACTGTTCTCCCCTCAGCCTTTTCCTCAGGGCAACCAAAGATACAGACCCGAGAAACACCCACTGTAACAGAGAAAATAAACCCGGGGTGAGAGCCTGAATTTCTTGGCTGGCTTAAAATTGGAGCACAGACATCCCAGTGTTTGGATGTGAGATAAAACCTGCAGTGTCTACCAAGTGCAAAATTAGACAGGGTGTTTTCTGCTGGGTAAGAAGGGGAGTGTCACCACCTCCTCTCTCGCTGTGTGTTTTGACATAACAGAGCCTCACCAAGCTCTAACGGGGGAAAAAATCACACCTGGAGCCCACGTCCCACGGCCACTGCAGATGTTTGTTTTATTACTCTGTACAACCAACCTTTGCTGCTGCTGCTGCTGCTGATTTTCGGCTTCTCTCGCTCTCTAGTGAGTGAAACAAATCTGCTCCCTGGGCAGTCCAACGAATACAAATGGCAATACTATTCCCCCCACACCACAATCTACCACCTTGTTTCCAGCTGCCTCCAAGACTTAGAGTAAAAATCCATACGAGTGAATTCAGAGCGAATAAAGGAAAGCTGAAAATCCATAAAAGTGAGTGTGACACCCAGCAGCCAAATGTGCTTGGCGGGCAGGAGCAGCTCCAGCCTGTCATGTTAACAGCGACCATTCACTCCAAACCCCTGCTCTGACAGGTAATCCCCTCCGCCACTGGCTCCTCCTCCACTCTGGAAAAGGCCACCAGGCAGAGCAGCCAAGTGGCTGCCAAAACGCAGCGTTTTTGTGATGCAATAAGTGGGAATGTTCCTTTGCGAGGAGCAGTGCTGGGGGAGATGTGCTGTTGTGCTGTAGTGTTTATTCAGGTGCTCCCTGCCGAGGGCAGGTGACTAAGGTGTGGGTCCCAGAGCGGTTTATTTTGGGACTGAGCACCCATGGGCACAGCACAACGTTCCCTTGGGGAGAGAGAAAACCTCCCTGTGGCTGTGGATTCGTGCCTGCAATCATAGGAGGATCCACTGGGATCCCAAGTTATCATTTGACAAATATCCTCATATCAACCACCTCTGCAAGTACAATATACGTAAGGGTCTGTCAGAGATCAAAGCTCCTGAAGCAGCAGCAGGAATTTGAGACCTGCTGCATTTCCTTGCCTTGGGCCTGCTAAGGAGGGTTTCTCGTTAAAGGATGTGGTTTAAGGCTCCTTGTGCACAGCTTAAAGGGAAGTGGACATCACTGAAACCAGTGCAGAGCCTGTTATCTCCTCCCCAGCCAGGCCTATCAGCACCTCAAAGCTTTGCAAGCTGAAATCAAAGGAGCTCTGAGATTGCTGGGAAAATTCAGCTTGAAAATACATCCTACTGAAAATCATCTGCTGATCTCAAACTAACCCAGAGGTTTTGCTTTCAGTGCCTGCTGAGGCCTCGCAGGCACTGGAGGTGTCAATGACCGCGGTGTCACACCAGTGGCTGGTGTTGGGAAGCGAGCCTTGGCCAGGCTCTGACTGCCATCTCTTCCCCAGGAAGGAAGATGATCAGAGGGAACAGTCCTCTCTAAAACAAATCCCACTTGCAGACTCCGAAGTGGCAACATGTGTTTTGACACCCTTCCCATCTCCTGCCATCAGTGTCACAGCACAGCCAAAGTTCCGGGGCTTCCCAGCTCGGAATTCCTATTTACCACCCCAAAACTCTGTCGAGTCCAACATTCTTCCCTACTTTTTCCAGCCTGGAGCTGCTTTTTGAGAGCTGCATTTCTTCCCTCTCACTCATCCGTTCAACACTTCCTTTGTCCTTCCAGTGTTGTTCTTCCCACCCTGGTCCACTTTTCACTTGGCAGATTTCCCTTCCCACCCAAATCGACTGATTTTCTCCTATAAACCTGGAAAGCTCCTTTGCTCCTTCCCTCATTTCACACGTGTCTGACACCTCCTTGTCGTCTGCAAAAGGTGCAGAAGGTGTCAGGAGAGAAAAAAAAAAAAGAGAAAAATCCAATTTGCTCCGACTTCAACCCTGGAAGTAGCACTTATTGAGTGGAATAGAATTGAACAATTATATTCAGTGTACTAGGAGTGTGGAAATGCTGGGCTGCTGCTTTACATGTTGTTGTGCCCATGGATGAAGTGCTGCCTCCGGTCCCTGGTGGCTTCTGTGCCCTGATTCCTCCTGGGTCATTTTTTAAGTACTTTTGTAAACAGGTTCCTGGGAAATATGAAAGCCAAAGTGCTGATATTCACTGCTTCCTACTCATCTGTATTTTTGCCAGGGGGAAAAAAAATGGTGTGTAGCTTCTTAACTGATCCAACCCACCAAAACTCAGTTCCACACACAGGGGGTTGTTTTATCCCCTTAGTTCTTGACCTGAGGAAATACATTTACAGTTTTGTTTCCTATGTAAGTCAGCTTGGAAATGCAGTGTTTCTGTGCTGGTCCAAAAGGCATGTTTTGCATTCTTCACCCTGTGGAAACCACGTGAAAACCGAGGAAAAACGAGTTGTAAGGACCAGTCTAAGTCTGGCAGGGGTGGTTTGGGAGGACTAATGCACCCAGCAGAAATTCATCCAGCACCACGTCAGGAGAAATATGCAGTTTTCCCCCAGTTTTCCATCTGCTGTGATCAGCATCCCTGTACAGAAATTCTTCACTGTGAAAGATTTTACAAAATATTTTCCCTGTTATTGCCCAAGTTTTTTAACTTTTTAGCATGAAAAGGAGAAGTGATTTCTTAACAAAATCAGAATTTCCTCTAGGAAGGAGCCTGTTAATCAGACATGTTAATTAAAAAAAATGTTTTTTCCATCTAAGAAAAACCAACTAATTTGACCTTAAAGTCTTCACCTGAAAGGTCTGTGCCTGTGACAAAACTGCTGTTGTTGGATCCTCTTCCAAAGCCACCCCAACCCTCCATGGCCTGGGAGCTCTTCCATGGCAAAGGAAGAACCATCTCCACATCTCCTTTTCTCTTTTTCCTTCTCTTTATGGTTTGCTTCACTTTATTAAAAAAGGAAATCTTACTGAAGCAGTTTAGATGTATTTATAATAACTCCTCACAAAGTTGGTGGCCACATTTCATTTAGCTCCGAGACATAAAAAGGGCTTGTTTACTCTTTTTTTTCGTTGGAATCAAATATGAACTGTTCCTATGGCAACTCCAACACCTCCAAGCTCCAACTGTTGCACAGGCAGGAAGGGTTTAACCCTCTGAATTGTGTGGATCTGAATCTTGACCAAAATAATTACCCTTCAGCATGTTGTCAGGCTGGGTCTGGCAAAGGGTGGGGTGGGGTTTTTTGTCCCATTTTGTGAAAAATATCCTGCCCAGGTGACCCATTAGTTCCTGTGAAGAAGTGAGGCAAGGAATCCTCAGCATGTCTGAATTTGTGATGAGAATGATGAAGCAGTGATTAAAAAAAAAAAGGCTCATAATTATAATCTTGCAGTGCTAAACACCCAAAAGTAAGAACTGAACCTCAAATGTGTGAGATCCTTAACAGGAGAGAAAACCCACGAGGACAGGTTTATTTTTAGAGGAGCTTAATATAACACAAACCACAGGTTGGAAGCCGCCATCCACGGCAGTCGTGACCTCACTCTGAATTCATCCCCTGCCAAGAATTCCTACTGTGAAAACATCTCAATAAAATACCGCTCTTCTATTACTTCTGCCACCTGCCAGCACACAAGCCCTTCCTCTCAAAGCTGTACCCGAGGCAGGGTGTGACACACCTCACTTCCTCGGGGCTGAGACTCTCACAGCCCCAGCTGGGTGACACAGTGCAGACAGCGCTGCAAAAGAGGTCTGAACGCTCCCAGCTTTTGGGGGGTTGTGCTCTGGATTTAAAGACTGTGGCTGAACAAATGGCTCAGCTACGCAGGATCAGACAATAGCTGGTGATGAAAATTCAGTGGCAGTCAGTCATAAATCTCAGCTTACAGAGTAATAGAATCACAAAACAGTTTGGACCGGGAGAAATCTGAATGACCGGCTAATTCTACCCCTGCCACGGGCAGGGACACCTTCCACTGGCCCAGCTTGCTCCAGCCTGGCCTGGGACACTCCCAGGGATCCAGGGGCAGCCACAGCTCCTCTGGGCACCCTGTGCCAGGGCCTGCCCACCC
>JAYRBT010000005.1:24928079-24939164 GCA_036023395.1 Myiotriccus ornatus | reverse complement strand
CCTGGCCTGGGACACTCCCAGGGATCCAGGGGCAGCCACAGCTCCTCTGGGCACCCTGTGCCAGGGCCTGCCCACCCTCCCAGCCAACAATTTCTTACTCATCTTTTTTTTAAGTCTAATAGCAGAAGTGAGCCATGAAGAGACCTTTCCTTTCTGAGCTAAGCTCAATGTATGTGTGGATATATTTGCAAATAGTTTCTCCCATAAGAGAGGTCTGTTTAGCAGGGTATTTTTTTGCCAAAACCAAATTTAACAGCCTCTATTAAGCTTGTCACATGTGCTGGCCATTTTTTATTGTGTCCAGATCTAGAACTCTGAAGACCTGTTGATGTCACCAATGATCCAATTCGATCCAACTCTCCACCTGCAAGTTGGAGACACAAAAATTTGCATCGAGGTGGGTTCTTAGAAGCAAAATTCGTAGCAGTCCTAAGCACAGCTTTACCAGGCACTGGGGTCCAAGACAAAGGACCATCTAGTTATGTCACCAGTCAAGACCAGATGGTGTTTCTGCCTTCCCCCATCAACAGGTGACTTCAGGGGCTGCTCAAGTGCCATCCTGGGTACGAGGAACAGGGCAACACCTTCTCCTTGAAGAAAATACCAGCGTTGTAATGAAAGAGCCCTAATTTTGCTTCAGCCTCTCCCCTGCCTTTATTCATCACTGGTAGCTTTCAGGGAGAAAATGCTGCAGGAAATCCTCATTGGATACTCCCACAGAGCAGGGACTAAACATACAACGGGGCTAAAGCAGCTTATGGATTTTTCTGAGCTTTGCAGGGTGTCCATGAGATATTTGTCTCCTTTGGCTCCACCAGAAGCCATAATATTGATTGAGCTGGTTGTTCCTTGTGTGAGACAAGCCATACACTCTCCCTAAATAATTTCAGCTGAATTTCACACTGCTGAGGAAAATATCATCTTTCTCCATGTTTTAAACGTTGGTTTTGAGGAAAAAAAAATCTTGCCTTCTTCAAGGTCATTTTAAAAGCCTTAATTTAGAGCGTTAACACCAAGGTTGGGGGTTCAATCCCCATCCAGGACATTGAGAATTGGACTCAATGATTCTTGGGATCCCTTCCAACTCAGAATATCCTGTGATTTGGATGCTGGGGCCAAGGAAGAAAATTAAGGATCTTTTTGCTCCATCCTTGCAGCAAAATTGTTCCATTTCTCGCTCCTCCAGCTCCAAACTGGACAGATTGCTATAATTGTCTATATTTTATATGTTTTTAAATACCTTGTATTTTAGAAATAAAGGAACAAAGAGGGTGAGAACTGACAGGCAAGACACAAAAAGGAAAGGAAAACCCCGTATGTCACAATACCCTGAATATAAAGAGAACATAAATAAAGAGGAAATTATTACCAGGCATCCTCCAGAAGAAAGAAATTTTGAAAAAAAAAGAGACACCAACACATAAAGGCAAAAGTTCAAAAATTAACAGAAGTGACAAGGTTAAATTAGTTGGACCACTCAAAAAAAAATCCATAAGGATGACAACAGAAGTACAAAATGGAGCTAGCAGGGCAAATTCTTATTAAAGGCAAAGTGGATTCACAGGGAACCTTTGCCCATGTGGTTTTTTGGAGTGGAAATTTAACTGAATAAAAACATATGCAAAATATTCGATATTCTGGGGTGATCTGTGTTCTCTGGTGTGATCCTTGGAGGGTTAATTTGATTGTGAGTTTTATTTCCAGCAAATTTAAAACCTAGATGGTCTTATACAAAGCACACGGGTTTTACCTTCTACCTCTGAGTCCATAAAAAAACAAAACTCGACTTTTAAAAAAGTTGATTTCAAAATCAAGCTACATCAAGAAGATATTTAAAAAATAAAAATAAAAAATAAATAAATAAATAATTAAAAAAAATATGTGTGCAATTGGAATGAGCATCATTGCACTACAGCAACCTTTTCATTGAAACCAGAATTACTGAGCTCAGCTGCCTGGGCAGCAATTAAAGCATCTCCCATCCCGTTTGTCCTGGGCAGCCCCACCCTGCAGGCTTAGAATGGTTTAACAGAGCCCAGGCAGGGATAAGTGTTCATGGTGGTTCATTATTTCTCAAGTGCACTGGGGGGAAAAGTGACAAGAACAGGATTGTATGGGTTAAATGCAGATTTCAAGATGCCCTCTATAAAATAGCTGTAACTGTACTAAAGGGGCAAAAATTCCCTGCCATAAACAAGCTGTCAAAGGAGACCAGTAAAATGTCTTTGTAATAAAGTTTGCCAGGATAAAAATACAGCTTAAACACTAACCCCCACCCTGTAGGAAACAAATACCCCAAGCCAGTTGCACAACTGCAGGAAGTACTGTAAGATTACTTTTTTCCTCTTCTTTAATTCTTTTTTTTTTTAATTAAAACATTTTTATTTCGGCATTTCATGACATATTAAAGAAGCTGCAAAAAAAAAAAAAAGCACCTTTATTAAAGATTGTTGTACAAAAATCTGCAATATCTGTGTGATATAAGTCAGAGCCTTGGGCAGAGGCCATGGTGACTCAGGAGATGTGTGTGGATGGGCCTCTTGCTGTCAGTGGAAAGGCTCAGCAACAAGGAGCCTGCAAGGGATGACAGAGAAACCCAGGAGGAAAGAAAGAGCTTGGCTTTTTTATTTTCATGCCCCCACAGGGGCTGAGCTGCTGGGGGAGGCAGAGCCCAGAGGACACCACTCCCATCTTCAGAGAGCTCACACTCCCCTTCCTCATCCCTCCTCTCTGCCCAGGGAACAAAGTCAGCCTGTACGATCTGCTGAGACTGGCATTATATAAACACCAGGCATCAACTGCTAATTAGGAAACTATGAAGAAGAGTCACATTAAGCAAATTTTGAAAATACTGTCTCTTAGCAACTCAGTTTTTCCAGGTCCCAATAAAGAATTAGAACATGACAATGTCACATTATTTTCCACAGTGAATTTAAAACTTTGGCTTAATTAAAGCTTATGCTCTGGCTGGATTACCAAACAAGCAAGTGGCAGCTACAGACATAAATAATTTCTGTCCCTCTATGTGATGGGGTTAAAAGCCCTGTATTGCTGTTTCAATAGTGCTGTGCATGAGAAACAATTGAGTTCAGGCAATTGCTGCTTGGATCTGAGCATTTTCATCACCAGTGAAGTTCAGATCAGCTCCCTGGTGCCTCTGAGGATGCTGTTTCGAGGGAGAGATGTTCAGAGACCAGACACTGATGCTGTAGAAGAAGTTCAAGACCTTTCTCTAAGGTTGTAATAACATTTTGCTTGGGAGTTTAAACAAGCATTTACACCATCCTTCCAGTTCCTACAGGGGGGCTCCAAGAAGGCTGGACAGGGACTTTGGATGAGGGCCTGGAGTGGCAGGACAAGGGGCAATGGTTTTAAACTGCCAGAGGGCAGAGTTACATGGGATATTGGGAAGGAATTCCTGGCTGGGAGGGTGGGCAGGCCCTGGCACAGTGGGGAGTGTCATCCCAAAATTGGGTTGTCATTGATATGGCAACACAAAATTAAGACATTTATTAAAAATCTGGTGCAAGGCAAACCCCACAGCTCTGTAACAGAGCCAGAAACAGCCCATGGCTCTCCCAAGTTCCACTGATCTAGTCCTGATCCAGCACATTACCCAGTCCTGATCCCACCGAACCAAGGATAGAAAACCCAGGTCCCCACCCCCAGATGAACACACATTATTACTCCCACAAAGGAAAATGAGGTGAAGGATCAACCTCATGGTATGCTGCCCATGCTCCCCATGGTTTATGAAATACAGTTTTAAATCTTCTCCCAGCTCATCATAAATGCTCAGCACTGTTTAAAACAGTGGAAGGCGCAGTCTTTGAGAATTTAAATATTTCATTCGCATCTATTTAGATCCAAGGCAAAGTTTGGATTGGGAGGTGCAGTGAGGAAAGGGAATATTTTTTGTTTTGGTAAACACAGGTGGAGCCTGTTTGTAACGAGCAGCAATCAAGAGAACACTGCAAGGACGCAGAACATAAAACAAAACAGTGAGAGGTTCCAATATGCTGCTATTCCTGGCAGTTCTAAAAATTAATTCAGACCTGCATCCATTACAAGAGTAATGGAACAGTAGAGCTCCATGTCTGTAAATATTAGGAGCGTGGCTGATGGCCTCATTTCCTCCCCCACCTCAATTAAATATGGCAGCTTACAGCTAAATTACACAGTGTGGCCACAGTCTGTAAACAAAACAATCAGTGTTACAAATCTTTCCATCTAATAAATAGATATGGCGTTGCATCAGGTAGAATTATGCCTCTTGAAATAGCTGTTCCCTTCCAAGCAGGTGTATTTCTTATTAGGCATTTGATTATCAGTCTCTCCCTCCCCAAATTCTATCACAGAAAGAAGCTTTCGCTGTAGCATCCTTGGCAAATCACACCCAAAATCTTAATAAAGTAGCTCCCAACCTGCTGCAGATCTGATTCTCCCAGCCAGTTGTACATTGTCAGCCCGACCCAGATGCTTCAAATGCATTAATGTTTATGCCTTAAACTGGAAAAAACAATCACTGAGTATGATAATCCCAGAATCAGCCTGTGCCCCATTGCCCCTCGGTGGATTTGGCGGCCTGATCCTTTCTCATCCTCGTGTAACCCCAGCCTCTCTGCTTCATTTAATTCCTTAAGCTTTAATTAAAAAGCAGCAATGAAAGCCAGCAAGACAAAGCAGCTGAAAATTCCTTTATAGCTGGCAGAACAGCCAATATTGCTTTGAGGAGAGGCAGCAAACACCACATCCGAACACAAAGGTGGCCCACCGAAGCTTAATCTCTCTTCTCTTGTCTCCTGCTGAGGAACACTTCACAGAGCTGCTCTTTTATTTATGCTGTTGCATCAGGGGAAGAGGAAACCATAAAACTTGTGCAGGAGTTTGTGCATCACAGCCACTGTTCTTTTGCCTAACTCCCTCCTGTCTTTAAATGGTGAGCGTGACATCTGCTCCACTGGCTGCAGGAGAACAATCAAATTATCAATCATTAAGGGTGCACATGTTACAGAATGCAGAGTCGCTGCCTCTGGGAGCCCTTGTCACAAAGCTGGAGGTGCTGCTTGGGTTTGGTGCTTCAGGAGGTGGCCAAACCGAGCTCCAGTGGCCAAACCGAGCTCCAGTGGCCAAACTGAGCTCCAGTGGCCAAACCGAGCTCCAGTGGCCAAACCGAGCTCCAGTGGCCAAACCGAGCTCCAGTGGCCAAACCGAGCTCCAGGAGTGGTCTCTGCCAGGACAGCCCCTCTGGTCACTGCCGTGTGGGTGTTCGGGGAGCAGCCTGGCTTCTGATCCCGACACAGATTGCTCTCCAGCCACAGGGGTGACAGGAGAGTCCCCAGGGGACGAGAGTGGGGCAATAGTAAGCTTTCTTGCCACCAATCACCTTCACAGAATCCCAGAACATGCTGAGCTGGAAGGGACCCACAAGGATCATCCCATCCAGCTCCAAATTCCTCTCTCCTGTCTCTCTGCAGCTTATCCTGCCCATCCTTCCGTGCCAGAACAAATTCTTCAGCCCCTGGCAGGAGCTCTGAGAGCTGGGGACAGGCTGAGAGAGACGGGGTTGTTCTGCCTGGAGAAGAGAAGGTTCTGGGGACACCTCAGGGCAGACTTTTAATATCCAAGGAGGGCTCACAAGGAAGACTCTTTAGCAATGCCTGGAGTGACAGGACAAGGGACAACAGATCAGACATGAGGAATAAATTGTTTCTGATGAGGGTGGGCAGGCCCTGGCACAGGCTGCCCCTGGATCCCTGGGATGTCCCAGACCTTCGACCATCATTCAACATCCAAAATTGGTGACCACACCCTAAATTCTCCCTTTCCTGTCTGGACTTTCCTGCAGTGTGCTGACATTGCAGGGAAATAACTCCTGCATTTAATTTTTATATAGTTGTCTGCCTTAGCTCAGTAGTTTTACAGCCTTCAATTTGACTTTTTAAATATGAGTTTATAGTGTTTCACCTCTCTCTAGAATGGAGAAGTCTGTAAGAACTTTGCTGTTTGATTAAGTTCTCATGCATGAAGAGCCAGAAAAATTTAAGACAATTGCTCATTTAAATTGCTGTTAATTACATCCTCCTTACATAGTTATTGTACTATGAGCACACTTTGGATAAAACTGCTGTATTAGCTAATTGAACTCAAAAATATTTCTGACATTTTAATGAACACACCAATTAGTTTTATTTTACAAGACTTTCAAATGAACCACGGAGGATTAGAAAATGACATTCAAGGTCTGCATATAATTAAATTACATAACACAGGAGGGGGGAAACGTAGTGTCATGTTGAAGGGAAAAAAAAAAAGTAGGAACACTTTAACATTCCAGAAGTGTTACAGTAAATAAGGTCTTTGTGAAACACAAGCCTTTCTTTTTTTTTTTTTTGGTCTGCCAAAGTTGTGGAAGTCAGTGGAATGACACAGTGTCATCATCCTCACCAGCCACAGACTGCAAGCCTGGGGACTGCAGAGCCATTATCCTGCTCCTTATCAGAGATCCCATTTTTATTTCACTTTTATGGGAATTTCGGTGAAGTATTTGCTGAATTCAGGGGGACCTTCAGCGAGTCAGGGGAGCTGGAGTGAACTGGATGAGAGCAGACAAGGGGCTGTCTGGACAACCAGCAGTCCCAGTGCGTGTGAGGCTTTCTGAGGGAGAGCTCGAGTGGAGAGGGACACAAACTGCAGGCATTTAAACCACTTAAATTGCACTTACTGATCTCCCAGCTACCCACCAGTCTGGATGCATTTTGTAAGCCACTGAAGGAGGTCACAAGTGTGTTCCATGCAGAAGATTCAGTGTCACAGACCCTTTGTGACAGCAGCAAACTCCTGGCAAGGGAGGGAGTGGATGGACAGAGCCACTCACTCGTCCCCCACCAGTGGGCTGGGGACAGAAGCAGGAGGGCAAAAAATGACAAAACTCGGGGGAAGGATTGGCTAAAGGCAGTAAAACAGGGAAACAGAGAGCCAGGCACAAGCAGAGCAAACCAAGGAACCCATTCCCCATTCCTGGGTGTTCAGAAATCCCCAGGAGCTCTGAGCTCCTTCAGCGCTGACTTGGGACAAAGATCATCACTCTGCATGTTCCTCCACTTTCCTCCCTCTTCCCCCAGCTCCATATGCTGAGCATGATGCCATGTGGGATGGAACTCTGGGAGGAAAATAAACTCTGCTCCAGGCAAAACCAGCACAATAAGACAGAAAAAAATCGTTGCTTTCCTGATCATTCCTTTGAATTTCTCACAGACATTTGCTGCCTCTATCTGACAATAACTTGGTGTGTTAATATCAAATTCCTCCCTGTGTGTGCCTTGCTTTGACCATTATGCATAGTGACAAAACAGGCACAGACAAGGGATTAGAGAGAGGAAAAAAAAAAAGAGGAAATATCAGTAAACTTGGCAAAACATTCAATTATAAAAGTGGATACAAAATGCTAACAACTCAGTGCTTGGCAGAACTCATCCGAATTGCATTCTAACAGAAGTAGAAGCTGGTATTTGTTAAAGAGGACAAATGTTCTTAAAAGATGTGTTGCTCACAATCATGATTAAAAAAAGGAATGTAAGTTACTAGCTGGTGTCTCGTTGTTCACAGTTAAAAAAGGGAAAGAGAAGAAGAAAAAAAATGGGAGATGGCTTCTGAACAGCTGCAAACCCCTCTGGGGGGGTCACTTAGCCAAATAAAGCTGTGGGATCTCAGGATCAGCGAGTTTGGGCAACACTGCACTCACTGGCTCGTAGGATGTGGGTGCAGAGGGGCAATCCCTGCTGAAGGACAGGAAGGCAAAGGGAGTATCAGTGGAAAATATTGTTCTGAGGAGAACGTAAATCAGAAAGCAGGATTTTGCTCTGTTAGCTTTTTCTATCGACACAAATGATGTAAAACTCTTCCCAAGCAGCTTTCTTTCATACTGGAGCAAAAGAAATTAAGAGAGTTGAGGGGATTATTGAAGCTCTGTAACTGTGGATCATAGGAGTTGGAAAAATGAAAATTCCAACACGAAAATATTGCTAACTTAAAAAAAAAACCAAAACAAACCTTTTTCATTGAAAGACTGATTTGCCAACTTTTTTCCAGTGAAAAATCAAAGTGAAGTGCTTGCAGCATCACTTGTGTGTGGATAATTTCCCACTGCACACTCCCATCCTGGGAGACAGCAAAGTACTGGATGTTTGCAGCCAAGTGGAGATGAGCTGGATGGATGACTGTGAGCCCTGGAAGGCAGGTGGTGGGGAAGAGAAAAGGCTGGTTGAAATAAATGATCAGCAGAATCTGCTTGTGCTAATCCAGGGGAGAAAGGAGTTTAGCTTTAATTTCAGGCAACAGCAGTGCTGGAAATTAATACCTGCACTGAGCCCGTGAATAGATGAATACAAACATATCTAAGGAGCTGTTGATGCAGAGCTGTCAAACACTCAACGCTGGAAGAGCCAGACAAAGGCATTAAGGATGCTGTAGACACTGGCATGGGATGGGAGGACACCTGATTCTTGTCAAACAGTCACAAAAGAGAATTATTTGAGAGCCAAAAATACAGACTGAGGGACTGTAATTCGATTGCAGAGCCACTGAAGACAGCAGGTTTTGAATACAGCCTTTAGCTGCAGTTTAAGAAATCCAAGTTACTGTGCTATTAATGGGCCTTAAAGAGCAGGTAAACCAGCAATTTCTTCCTCTTAGAGGCCCCTGGTGCTGCTCACAAGATAACCCTGTGTTTTGTCATCCCATCTGCCTGTCAAGCAGAGGAGCTGTCAGCAGAGGGATCCTGGGGTGTCTGTCACAGCTGTGGCTGAGCAGACCTTAAAAAGGTTTAAAGACCCTAAAAAGGCAAGAATTAGCCCACCTTCCTCCTGGGTGTTGGCTCCCCTGCAGGGGCTGGGGTTGGCTCCAGCTCTGTATCTCCAGGGCACGGATAACCCAGGGAGGGTGACTGGGAATCCCCCACATCTGCTCCATGAATATCCCTGGCCTCAAAGGTAGGAGCTCTCGGGGCTCTGTGTTTTTACAGGAGTTGTAGAAGAGGGGCAGGACATTAAACCCTTTGTGTATGTGCTTTGTAGGGGATGAAAAGCTGGAGAAGGGACAAAGCACAGGGCAGGGACCACGAACCTCAACTGCTGCCCCACACTGAAAGAGCATTTCTGATGCCAGGATTCAGAGATTCACATATTTCTCACCTCTCTCTTGCTATGCCAGGAGACCTGGGCTTGACCAAAATGTAGTTTCCAGCAAGTGCAACCTGCATGTTGGGATTAAAAGTCCATTAAGTCAGACACTCGTGTTACCAACTGAGCACTCAAAGCACAGCAAAGAGCTTGTCCCACCTCCACCTCGAGTCCTGCCCAGCTCTAACCAAGCAAAATTGCAACTCTCTGCTCACAGGAGTAAACTCAGGGTACCATGAAATGAATCAGTATAACAATCTTTCGGGGGGAAAAAAAAACAAAAACAAAACAAAACAATATTTGCTTATTTGTTTCTTTGTGTGTTTAAAACCAGCTTGTGGAAAGCAGGAGGTTTGTCTAGAAACCTCTGAGCTGGATGAAACTGGGTTCTCAGTGTTCCACCTGAAGATGTTAATCTTACCTTTAATCTAAAGGCACATAAAGGGGTTTTCAGCTACTGTCGTATCTTTACCTAAACTTTGAAAAAGCTGGAATGAAAAAACCAAAACCACCAAACTCCAACAGCTAGATGTGGATAGATTTCCTTCATAGAGAAGCCTTTTACAAATGGACATGTCACTTAATCTGTGACAGCAAGTGAGGCAAAATAAACCACTGTTACTATCGTTAGAAAAGTTTTCTTTCCCTCCTTGGTGCTGAAATGTGCTGTTATCAAATTAACAGTAGTTTTCAGAGGGTATTTCTCCATTTTCCCTATTCAAGCCCATCAATGCTTTCCAGCAGCAGGGTCAGACTGAGTTCTGCACACAATTTCTCTCTGTCCTCTGGCACAGAAATACTTACCTTAATAAGAAAATTCCAAGGGGTTTTCAATTGGAGGCAACAAAAATTGTTGCAGTTAATGATGGCAACAGACTTCTTGAGATTTATTCTGCAAAAGGCACCTTTCAATGCAACAGATGCCCCACTACATGAGGAGTGTGTTGTGAGGGGTGAACTCGGTCAGTGTGTGCACAGTGTATGATCTCAATTCCCCAAGTGTGTTATTCTTCCCTTTGCTACTCACTTGGATTCAAGTGCTAAAAAAAACCCCACATGGCCTTAAGAAATCATCTGTTTCTCTGCTGAAGTGCCTGCCTTGCATTTGAATGGGAGGTTTTACTGGGGAAAAGGAGATGGAGTAACTGGAAAGTTACCTGGAAAAGTCTCATCAAGAAAGGAGGTTTTCAAATTCCTACTCCAATTGTAGGGTCAGGAGAGGGGTATTTTGTGAACAGCTGTAACCAGGCAGTTTCAACAGATGCCCTTTTACTGTTTACTCAGTTTATAATGCCTGAAAGTCAAAACACATCTCATTTACACTCCAAACCCCTGAAGCGAGGGTGGGTCCTTCTTCCCTTTCCACTCCCATCTCTGCAGGCACTTTTCTGTCCAGATCCCTTTAATTGGAACCATTTGTTTTCATTTTGATTTGCACAGGGTAAGCATTCTCTCCTTGGTGGCGATGGGGTACCCTGTAATAAACCTGCAGAGTGAAAATCCACAATTCCCAATCCAGGGATCTGCCATTTGAACCACTTCTGAGTCACTCAGCACGAGAAATTTGGGGTGTAGGATGAAGATGGATGGCTGAGTTTTTAATGAGCAGCCCTGCAGTATTTACTTGGTTAAAAGACAGTGGATACTTTATCTTGCCTGTCATAAAAAATATGTTCCTCCTGGCAACTCAGCATCTCGTGTTTAACACTACACTGACAAATGCACCTCTCCCATTTTCTGGGGAATTCAGGCATAATTTTAAAGGGAATAGGCCTGTAGGTTCACTGGGGTTTTTCCCCCTCTATTGTTCCTTTAATTTTATAAAAGCAGTGCTTATCCTAGAGCTGCATACAACTCCTGCAGTTTAAGTGTAAAACCCCAGTTCAGAGCTATCCCAACACTCTCC
>JAYRBT010000005.1:24913706-24927979 GCA_036023395.1 Myiotriccus ornatus | reverse complement strand
GTGCTTATCCTAGAGCTGCATACAACTCCTGCAGTTTAAGTGTAAAACCCCAGTTCAGAGCTATCCCAACACTCTCCATGTAAACTCTCGGCTCAAAAAAACCTGCCAGGAGGGTAAAGGAAAAGAGAGATGTGTCCTTCTTTCCTTCCTTACTGTTCTTCCAGCAAGTCTCTCCTTCCCAGTGGTGTGCTTTACACCACCTGCAGTGCCTTGGTCATAGGGATGTGGCTGCAAGAAAGGGCAGAAATGATGGTTCTCAGCCTTCTGAGGCACTTGGACAGTGATGGACGGGCATCCCATTCCCTGACATCATTTCCCACTATTTCATGGAGGACAGTTAAGAAGGGATTCATTGAGTAATGTTTCCTTCTTTCCCGATCCATCTTGAGATGACAACGCAATTTTCAGGTCACGAGAAAATTCTTAAGGGATGGAGAAGTCACAGGTGACAAGAATAATGACTGTGGGAGGTGGCAGCAGGAGGAATGGATCCAGTATGGGTTTATGGATGAGACACAGGATATGATGGAGGAAGGAGCGCAGTGTGGGAGTCACAGGGAAGCAATGCTGCAGTTTGCTTGTACACAGCCAGCTCTGTTCTGCTCACAGATCACACAAGAGTGCAGACATTCACTTCTCCAGCCTTCTGACAGCAGCAAAAATATAAAAATATATCTCTGAGTATTCCATTTTCCCCCAGTCAAAGTCCAGCCAGAGTCACTATTTATCATCATTTATTCCAGTAAGTAGAAGCCACACCCAGCCCAATTATCTTGCTGTCACAGCTTGTAAATGGTGTTTTGGTATCATGGGATCCCTGTTGAGCAGCTTTGTTTTGATTTTGAGGCCTCTAATCTTTATCAGATATTACAAACCACTCATCACTGTCAGTACCCAAAGCAGCATCAGCATCTGTGGCGTTGCTAACAGGGCCCCTTCAGCCTGTGAATCATCCTGCAGCTCATCCTCCAGCTTTGTGTTTGCCTGGAAAAACTGACTCTGGATCACCAGGCCAGGTTGGATGGAGCTCTGAGGAACCTGTGTGTCCCTGCCCAGGGCAGGGGGTGGAATGGGATGAGCTTTAAGGTCCCTCCCAACACAAACCGTTTGTGATTCTGGGATTCTGTGGCTCTCTGGGTGGCAGCTCCTCACCACTCTCCACAGAATATGAGGGCAGGGAATGGTTTTATTAGTAATAAAATTAAATAGGTGGATGATTAAAAGGGTTTTCATCACAACAACATTTGAATGTGGCCCAACAAGATGAGTGCAATCCACACAATCACAGAATCCCAGGATGATTTGGGTTGGGAGGGACCTCAGAGATCATCCAGTCCCTTTCCTCATAATACCACCTGTGACAACAGAGATGGAAAGAGAGATTTTTAACTCTTTCCCAACAGTTTATTCTTCCCTTTAGCTTCTTTTCTCAACAGTTTAACCCATTTGTTCTTCCCAGAACAATTTTTCCGTGATTCTTTTGACTTTTGCTGGTCTTTGACCGAATCCAGGAGAGCTGTAGTATCAAGAGAGTCCCGTTAACTTCCCTTGGCTTCTCGTTCCCACCTCTTCACACGACTTTGCCACTTGAGAACCTTCCTCTGCAGCTCAAGCATCTGCCAGAATACGAAACGTGGAAATGTACTGTAAGAGCTACTGATTATTAGTCACTTGTGCCCATCTCTCTTCTCACTGCAAGAAACACCCATGGCCAGCTCCAGTCTGACAAGTGAGTTTTAAAGTATCTTCTGAAATAGATTTTTCTCTTGTTATAGGACATTAGAAACTGCAGATATAGAAGAGAAACAAAGCAGCACAGACCCCTTGGGCTCCTATTTCTGTGCTGCTTTTCCTCCTGGTTGCTTGTTTTGATCCTGTTATCACGTGTAATCTGGGCATCTTTAAATGTTCATCCAAGGTGTGGAGTCTGTGAGTCCATGCACAGCAAACCGAGTGCAAATAAGTGGCAATTTCCTGAGGCTGACACAACATGCTGAGTAGAACTGAGGTGTTACAGTCACATCAGCTTGGAAGGTGGTGCTGGAGCTCCGTGGATCCCAAAGATGGATCCCGTCTGCCAACACCGAGGCCACTTGTCAAGGTGACAGGCTCAAAAAATAACCAGAAAGGACAGATTTGCCACAAGGGGGGAACTCACAAGCCCAGGAGATGCTGGTGGGCAAAAATAGACATGATGACTGAAAGCTTCGATGTGGACTTGATGACCTTGGAGGGCTTTTCCGACCTCGGTGGCCTGAAGGACAAAATGAGCCCTGTGTGACACCTGCACCAGGAGGTTCTCCTTGCAGAGGGGAACAAGGTCTGCCAAGAGAAGGAAAACCCTGCTGAGCCAGCTCTGGCCGTGGCAGAAATCAGGAAGGGTGTTTTGCTCCCTCCTTTGCCTGTTGCCTTTTAACTCTGTCTCTCTGAGCCCTGCTGGGCCATCAGGCTCTGTCTCCACCGGTGGGTTTGGCCAAGGAGGTCCCTTCCTCCTCCCTCGGGAGAACGGGGCACATAATTTACATTTCAGTCACACCGAGCTGTACATTTTCCCACTAGAAATATGAACTGGGGAAGAGGTTTTTAGTGCCATTATTTATTAGACAAGTTCCCTGGATTTTTATCATCCATAACTCACGGCTTTGAATGGATTTGCTGCCGATTCCCCTAAGTCATGTACAAAAGGTCTCAGAGTACAGGCTTTCTAAAATACCATTTTTTAAATTTCACATTTACATGCATTCCATCTGCACATCCAGAACATTAAATATCATAAATGTGGAGTTAATGTCTCATTTTTAAAAATGATGTAGTTTTGTAATTACCTGAAATGAGGGGATACTGACTTTTAGAAACTAAATTCCAAATCTCTCTCTATTGCCACAGCAGCCAGGAATACCTTTAAATAAGTTTATGCTACAGGGATCCTTTTTAATGATCCATCTGGAACTAGAAGGAAGAGGAAAAAGTGGTGGAATCATAAGAAATGAAACTTCAGTTCACTATACATGAATAAAAAGCTCAGCTCTTGATAATCAGTGAGTCATTAATGAAGTTTTTGAAAGTTATATCCATTTGCACTTAAGAACAGGCTTCCAGGAGTTTTCTCCAACACAGAAAGAGAATTAAATATGTGTATCAGGAAGAGGGTGGCAGCAGGAGCTGAAAGTAGATTTTGTTTCTATGTGAATTATTGAATTTCCCGTGTTTACCTAATCATATTCATTTTCACAAACACTGCATGGATACCTGAATCCAGAATCATGGAATGGTTTGGGACCTTAAAGCTCACCCAGTGCCACCCCCTGCCCTGGGCAGGGACACCTTCCACCAGCCCAGGGTGCTCCAAGCCCCGTCCAACCTGGCCTGGGACACTCCCAGGGATCCAGGGGCAGCCCCAGCTTCTCTGGGAACCTGTGCCAGGGCCTGCCCACCCTCACAGGTGATATTCCTTCCCAATATCCATCCCCTGTGGCAGTTTGAAGCCATTTCCCCTCATCCCGTCCCTCCATCCCTTGTAAACACTCTCTCTCCACCCTGTATTTGACTCATTTGGTTTAGTTTCATTTTTTTTTATATTGGCACCAGTTTCAAATTGCTCACCTCTCCAAGCCTTGGGGCAAAGTCTGGGAGCAGTGCAGGTGTATGTGATTTAGCTCAAATCTGGTTACTGGGGTTAGCACAAGAGTAATTGGTGGGAGGCTGTAGATGACCTCGCAGTCATTAAACGCTGGCACACAGTCTCCAGCTTAATGGTGCAGCATAACTCTTATGCTGAGTTTGTTCTCCAGGTTAAATATAATTCAAGTTAGATGGCAACTGTAGGGACTGTGTTCCTTTTCAATCCACAGAATAACCCTTCACTGCAAGGCAAGTGATCCCTCAAATTTATGGGAAGATTTGCAAAGCAGTAGATTTTCCCCCATTTGCTTTTTGACTGAAATATATTCTCAGACCCAAAAGGGTCTGTGCTGCCATGACAGAACGACTTCCTTGACTGAAACAAAAGTAGAGATCAGCAGTTCTGGTAAGAAAGCAGTTTGGTCATGCCTTGGGCTGTCCTAAAACATCCTGTTTTGGTTCTGAGGCTGAGTCTTTCCATATTCCACAGAACCAACACACTGAGTTGGGAGGGACCCACAGGGATCATCAAGCCCTGCACAGACACCCCAAAAACCCCACCACGTGCCCGAGAGTGTTGTCCAAATGTTCCCTGGGCTCTGGCAGCCTGGGGGCCATGAGCACTGCCCTGGAATGCTTGGAAGAATTCCAGTTACAGCTCCCTGGAGATGGAGAGGATGGAAGGATCACGCAGCCTCGGTTAATTAGGAGCACGTTTCTTCCACAGGTGGGAATATGTTTTTGCCTGGATTCGTGTGTGGGGTCACAGTGCCAGCCAGAGCAAAGGGACATTTCAGCTGAGCTGCTTTTGCTGCATTTACCAGCTGTGGGCAGTAAATCCCTGGAAATTCATGGCTCTATCAAAGGGTTCTCATGCTGTAGTCAGTGTATAGATAGTCCTTAAAACGGCCAACAAAAGAAGTAAGAGCCTAATCCAGTAAAGTGAGTAAAAGTAGGGATTTGACCTGCATTTGGAAAACAGGCCTGGATTTTTTTTATGCCAGAGTTAAGGAAAATCTTGTATTTAATGGCTGCAGTCCCTGAACTGTTTCATCACAGAATCCCAGAATGGTTTGGGTTGGAAGGGACTTAAAAGCTCATCTCATTCCAAACCGTGCTGTGGGCAGGGACACCTTCCCCAAGGTTTCAAACCCAGGTGAATGAGGGGGTTGTTGTGTGTTCCTCCCCTTTCCCCATGATTGCACCACCAGCCTCACTTTTCCAGCTCCTTTTGCCCTTCTCTAGTGCCACCCTGCACATCGTAATACCACTTATAAATATCCTAACTGGGAGCTGTTGCTGTTGGGAAAAAAGTGCTTTGCAGATAAAAATGGTGCAGGCAACATGGCTTGGTGCCACAGCCAGATGTGGAAAGCCCAGTTAAAAGGCTCAGGAAAAGTTTGTTTTACTGCAGAGCAGAAGACATGGGGCTCAGGAGCAGAAGAGGGCTGGTCTGCAGTGGTAAACAAAGCAGTTTGGCTTTTTCAATAATGAAGATGTTCTCACTGAAGCTTTACAGCCTCAAGAAGTTCTTGTGTTGGTTTGTCTCCATCCGCCTTCCATCTTTGTCTTCCCCCAGAAACGAGCCACACACTTCGGTTACAGCACTGCAAGTCAGGCAGGAGGGGTGTTCAAATCCTCCTTGTCCCAGGTTTGTGCTGAGCAGACAGCTCAGGACCCGGCAGGAGCAGCCCCACGTTCCCCCTCAGAGCCGGGGGGTGGTTTGCATGTGGTTTCCAGCACTGGAGAACAAAACAGGGCAGTTTAAATCCTTTTGCTTGCTTTGCAATACCTCATCAGCCACTCATCCTCTCCTGTTCTGATCCAGACTGACAGCAAACCAGCATATAATCATTATCCTGGTCACTTTATGCTGGTAATTTGCCTCTTTGTTTTTGGGGGGTGGTTTGTTCCTAAGTCAGGTCATTTCTTTTGAGAAGAGGACCTGCCTTTCCACTCTGCTTTCCTTCGCCTGTGCAAGACTCCTCTCACAGCACTCTCCTAGCCTTTTGAAAAAGATGTGTTGATTTTGAGGTCATAAAGAGCTCAAGACACAAAACTTCCCTGAAATAATTTCTTTCACTGAACACCATAAATGTGTAGGAAAAAAAATAAAATGACCCACCCTTGGTATAAATATTTTCTCTGATGTCTGCTGATATCAGTAAGATATTACAGTGGTTAACTACCCTGCATGTTTAAAAAAAATCAAAATAGGAAAGGCTAAAAAAGCTCCCCAAAAAGCAGAAGCCATATACATCTACCTTGGACATTTGTTTACCCACAAGTTATGAAACCTTAAAGAGGGAGCAGCAAGCCCCTTGTGGGATTATCCCTACTCAGACACGGGCCATCCTGTGGGATATGTTTTGGATGTTTCCCTTTCTTCTTCTTTTTTCCAGCCATGAGTAAAAAGCGAAGCAAAACAATAATCCCATAATATACTTTTTAAGCCATTGCAAGTAGAAAGAGCTGAGTTGAAGCATCTTTTCAGACTTTCGACTTTGCTCAATAACATGCACAGTGTAAAGAAATTACCCAAGTGTAAAAGACATTTATCTGAACAAGTAAATTACAATGGCAGCGGGAGCAAATCCGCCTGTGACTTCAATTGCCAAAATCCTTTCCTGCTTTTTCACAATTCCAGCACAAAAGCAGGAAAAGCAGAGTCAGGGACTAACTCAGTTCTTCTGTCTCCAGAAGTTTTTGTTGCAGCAATACACTAGAAAAGAAACTGGGTTATTGATGGCCCAGAAAATTTAGGGGAAAAAAAGCAGAATATATTTAAAGGAGCCATTTGCATCCTCTGTTCTCCAGTGATAGGAATGATTCTGTCTCTGCTGGCATTTGGAGGTGTCTTCCAGTGGAAATTAATGATTTCAGGCAGATAATTCAAATACTTAGGGGTAAAAACATGTGCCACACAGGAGCTTTCAGAATTCAGTGAAACATTTTCTGCTCAGAGCCACCTACACTTACTATTAACTCTGAAAAGGTTGCAGTTTTCCCATGTCCTTTGTCCAGTGTAAGGACAAAAAATGAGGTGTGATCTCAAATGCAGAGCTACCTCTGAGTTAGAGAAATGTCCCTGTGGTGGTGGGGTGACCTCCCCTCCCTAAATTACTCCAAGAGGGACATTTAGGAGTGGTGCGAGCAGAGTGCTGAGCTATCCACGGTGTTACCTGCAGCAACTACCAAGGCTTTGAGGGCAAGGGCTGCGTAATTCTTCAAGCTGAGGAAGGTGTTTTCATGAGAAAAATGGCACAGTTCAAACACCAGAGGCAGCTGGGTGTTAAACTGCTGGAATTGCCTTTCGTGCCTCCCTTTCCCAGGACCCAGAGATTGCAACCCGGCCTCGACTGATTCAAAGCGGTGCTGGGAGGGGCTGCAGAGCCTTCCAGTCCTCATTTTTCCAATAACCCGCTCCAGGATCTCATATCAGCCACTACACCTTCGTGTTTCTGTTTCTTCTCCAGCACTTGGTGGAGTCATCAACTCAAAATTCATGGGGACAGGAACTCATCACTTTTGCTGTTCCTGAAGCATCTCCCACGGGGTGGCCTCAGCGTTTAGGGCCTGGAATTCCTGCTGCTGTGGGAACAAAGGCACGATAAAGCACAATAAAACACAATAAAGCACCAAGTAGAGGTTTCTCTCCATACTAGAGGTTTTTGGTTGTTTTCTTGCTTGCAGTTTTTTTTGTCCCCAGAGAAACTGTGACAAGAGCTGCTGCAGGCACAGCTGGGTCACCCTGCTCAGCAACACCCGCAACCTGAAGTGGAATATTCATTCCAGAGCTATTTTAACCTGCTGGCACAGTCGATTACCGCGAGTGGATGGCATTTTAAAAGCTTTTATTTCCTCTGAATTGAAATAACTTCTTCAGGTAGGGAGGCCATGTGAGTAGCTGCCATCTGGATGGAGACAAAGCTCCCGGAGAATCATGGAGCCAGGGGTGTACGTGCATATAGATGATATTTGCTCTTTGTACTCGGGGATCCTAATTTTTTTTTCATTTCCCATTTGACCTGTCTTGACTGGCAGCTCAAAATTTCAATTTAAACAACTGGGTGAGATTCATTTGCTGGAAGTTGTAAGGGGAAGTAGTGTTCTGATTAGCAATGAAGTTCTCACCCTCTGAAGAATAAAGAGAAATCAGCTTTGAAGGAGTGTATGAATATGTATAAAATACCAAAGCTGTCAGGCAAGAACCAGATTATTGATTTAAATTACCTTCAGTTCTTTGCCACACTTTTAAAAAGTTCTGAAGTCCACAAGGAGAGGCAAACCTGCCCAAAGTTCTGGGGTCAGACAGGCAGCAGATATTACACCAACTCGGGGATGCACTTGAGTCCCGATTAACAACCTTGTCATAATATTTACATTACATTTTCCCATCGTGCTGGGAAAATTATGTTTATGGAACATTATTTTAATGTTTAATATGGAATTATGTTTAATATGGAAAACTTCCCCAGCACATCTTAGCTCTGCAATCCTTTCCATGAAAGGGCCTCACAGGGAAGAATTCCTTCCCAATATCACACCTGAGTCTGTTCTATGATTCTGGGATCCCAAAAATGTATTTATCCTAATAAAAACACTGCAGTCACATCACATTTGAACAGCAGCACTGAACACGTTTGCCCATGTTAATATAATTTTGCCCAACCGAACAACATTTATTAATGTGGACATTAAAAGGATCTAATTGAACCAGATGACAAACGTAATCCTGAAATATTAAGACTGATATTGGCTGAATATTATGATGAAAACTGGTTGTGTTCCTGGTGGAACTGGCGGAGCTCCAACTGATTTCCAGAGACCTGGAGGAGCAGGAGCCCAGCTGAGCTGTCCCAGGCACAGTGTTTGCATCACTCACATTCACAAGACCCAAATGAACCATTTTCCTGCCCCTTCGTGTCCCCCAGCTGGAAGTGCCCCTGCAAACAGCCCCTTTGCTCAGCTCCTTGGTCATTTGGGCAGATCTCTGCATCCCCCTGGAAGTGCCCCTGCAAACAGCCCCTTTGCTCAGCTCCTTGGTCATTCGGGCAGATCTCTGCATCCCCCTGCAAACAGGCTGTACCTGCCCAGGCAGGGTCGATACTCCTTATTTGCCATTCGCTGTTTGCCGGTTGTTACTTTAATTATCTTTGGCCACAATCATTTCAGTGGGGGGATCAAGGAGTGCTCGAGTCACCCAGGACAAAGTGGCCTGTTCTGAATGACAAACACTTCAGAAGCCAGAGACTGATGGATACGTCGTGGGGAACACTGCAAAAACCCACAGCTGTTAAAACACATCCAAAATCAACATCCAAAATGGCCGAGAGCTCAGCAAAGAATCGTTCAATTAAATCATCTAATAGTATTTCACCTGATTTAACAAACAAACAAAAAAAAAGGTGTTCTGTACTTTGTTCTCTCTTTTCATGATTGGGAAATCTTCAAACAGAAGACTAACAAGCACTTTAAACACTGCCAGGGACAGCTTTCCACCTAAGAGGGCCTTAGAAACATCTTTGATTTGACTGCTTTTCCTCCCTCACAGTTTCTCACAGTTTTGAATATTTTTACATTCTCTGTACACAAAATAAATTAGTTTTTTCTGGTTTTTTTTTTCCGTTTGTTTCTTTTTTGTTTGGGTATTTATTTTGGTGGTTTTGTTTCATTGGTTTTGTTGGGGGGGTTAATTAATTGTTTTTTGGGGAGGGTTGTTTTGGGGTTTTTTTATTCATTGGTTTTTTGTTTTTTTTTTTGATTCATTTTTTTGGGGGGGGGGTCTTTTGGGGGGATTTTTAATTCATTGGTTTTGTTTGGGAGTTTGTTTCGGGGTTTTTCATTCATTGTTTTCATTTGTTTGTTTTGAGGGTGTTTTTTTTCATTTGATCTGGGGTTTTTTTGCACTGGCTCAGTTTTTTTTTTTCTCTTGAAAAACCAAACAAACCATCATTTTTCACAGCACTGTTGGACTGTTGTTCCCTGGGAAATCCAGAGCCAGATTTATGGCTCAAACTCCGCATCTATTTTTAGTTCACCCGCAGAAGTCCGAGCGACCCGAATGATTAAATCACGAAACGGGTGTCCTGAAAGAAGCTGTGGCAGGGTGTAAAACCCCCAATTGTCACAGCCAAAGCAGCCAGTGCAGGTCACCGTATCTGGTCTGGAAATCCAGCTCTGCCTTCCTTTCACTCTGCAGCCTCGGGTGCCCCCAGCAGCAGAAGGATGGAGCGGAGCCTGAAGTTCATCCTTTCCCACTGCCCCAGTAATTGGCTTGTCTGTACCTGCAGGTGCACTGGCAGACAATGGATCCTGTAGGTTTCTCACTGTTAATAAAGAAGGGTTTGTTTTCTCTGGGGAGATGGAGGTTGAAGCCTGTTCGGTACCAGCAGACAGGCACTGCCACGTAAACACCATAAACACCGTAAATTAGACCTAATGCTTTGAGGGACTGAAAGGTGAGGACTCACTGCTGTTTGCATATGGAATTACAGGGAGGGGGAAAAGGATTTATTCAAACTTAGTGTCTTGCAGGTAAATCCAGCAGTCTATAATCAGCCAGCTGATTCGCCTGATAAATACATTCGTCTTCTGAACACCCCTCTTTTCCTGAGGTGGGCTGAGCAGCTCCTGTGCCTGAGCACATCATCAGTAACCCTGAAACCAAAAAGTCAATATTTGGGGGGGGGAAAATCCTTGCAATGAGATGCAGAAAAACTTAAAGCTGAAAATCTCAGCAGGGCCACCTGCAAGCTGATGACTGGGCATGTTTGACATGTTGTTATTTCAATGGGATTAAGCGTCCAGAGCAAATGATGGGGAGGTGTTGGAAAGTTCCCTTCAGCAAGAAAACTCTGAAAATACTTTCCCAGCCACTGGATCGTTCCAGTGGCCTGGGCTGAGCGCTGCAGAACAGCTCCTGCAGCCCAAATGTGCTTTAACAAGACAGCTCAGGGCGGGGGATGAGGGGACAGAGTTGAGTTTCGTGTCACTTGGCAAAGCAAGAGCAAATTGCATTCGCGGGCCCATCTGCCGAGCTGGCAATTTGTCTCTGTCTGAGGAGGAGCACACGGGTGGGAGCACTGTTAATACACTGTGCCTTTTGAATAAATCACTTTATGCACATCACGTGGTGAGGTTTTCCCTTCACCGTCTCCGAGGGCAGGGGGAGCGGCGGGAATTTCGCATCCCTGTGGATTTGGGGTGGTTTCCCAGAGCAGAGGTGCCAAGAAAGCCTTCACAGGCAAGTGGAACGTTCCGTGTCCTGCAAGTATAGGAAGAAAGTCATCCTGCTGGCTGGGAAAGGCCCCCCAGAGGGGATGTGGGGAGGGAGGAGGCTGAGGCTGGAACTGGGGCGGACAGCGATGGGCTGCCCGACCTGCCGAGGTTCCACCAGCCAAGGCATTTTCCAGCTGAACAACTCCCCCTGAAAAACTGCAACTGGAGGGAAGAGCAGCGCTCTGAGCGTGTCGTAGGAGTGTGTTGAGCATACCAAGACAACTGACAGCAAGAGGCAGAGATGGTTTTATCTGGGAAGCTTTTATTTCGCCCAGGAGGGAAAGGTTTGGGGGCTTCCAGGGGAGAAGCAGCGCCTGTTCCTGCACCCCTGCAGGGCCACGTGCTCAGCATCCCCCCTTCCTGTTTACTGAGGGGTCGTGGTACCCCAAAATCTGGGACCTGCTGTGCTTCTGGCGTTTTAGACCAAGTTCTCCCCTGGGCTCTGGTCACCCTCCTCCCTCCCAGTGAGATCAGAGTGTGGGACATGCTGCTCTGGAAGCGTCTCTGATGTCGCTCTGCCTGCAAAGCCGGGGCTCTGAGCCACCCAGGCTCCAGCTGGGGCTGGATCAGGGGGTCAGGGGCACTGGCACGGAGACACCGACCAGAGAAGGCCTGGCACAACTTCCCTGCTCCTAGAACTGCGTGTGGAGGACACTCCCGGGGAGAAGCACTCTCTGGAAAACACCCAAGTGCCAAAACACAAATCCTTTTAAGTAAAGATACTAAGGTGAATTTTCATACTTGAAAAGAACAGTGATAGGTAATAATGATTTATTTTTTTTTTTAATTCTGGAATTTATAGTTCTACTGGGCAGTTATCAAAAACCCAGATAAAATACAGGACAGATATTATTCATCACTGGCATGTTAGAGAAAGACTTGATACCAGATTGCTGTTGTTCTGTTGTCACTGTACTTTTCCTTTAAAGAAAGGTTGATTAGTGCTTTTACTACATTCACAGCCCAGACACAGGTAGAGATTTTACTGTTCCACTTCATTCTGCTGTGCTGATACTCAACAGCTTTTGTTTATCAGTCAGTTGTGTTATTACCAGCCCTAACATGCTCCAGCAGCCTCGGAGATCTGAGAGCACAGGAAAAATAAACCTTGGGAATGACAATGCTGGCAGCTGAGTGGAACTAAGCTGACAAGCTGTGCTTTAAAATGGCAATCAATATTAACTTCCATCAGGCTTGAGGAACAAGATGGATTTGACAAATCGTATCAAAACTCTGCCTCCAATCGACTTTTGTGGAGGAATGTTTCTCCTATATTACATTTATGTTTCTGGAGGTTATTGAAGTTGTTTAATAATGTTTTTGTGTCATCAGAGTATTTGTTATTACAACTGAATATTTTATTTTTTTTTCTGCTCAGGGGAAGAAAACTTAAATCAGTCAAAAAAAAAAAAAAAAAAGATGTTGAAAAGCTGTTCCAAAAGGCTCAATAAGTAACCAGAAGACATTAAGTTGCTGTTTGCTGCCATCAGAGAATAGTTTTAACTGTCAGGTGAAATTCACTTTATTTTTTAGGCAAAGAAACACGGAAATTTAGGCATTGATTATTCACAAATTTGTGCCTGTAATTATTTTATCATGGTAACACCTACAATGTAGAGTCAACACAGACAAGGCCAGAGCTCTGCTCCAAAAATCCGAAAGACAGTTCCTCCCTTCTTTATTAGTTTAGTGACTAAATTCCACTAGTGGAAGGTGTCCCTGCCCATGGCAGGGGGTTGGAAAGAGATGATTTTTAAGGTTTTCCAACCCAAACCGTTCCAGGATTCTGTGGCTCTGTGATTCACAAATATCTGGGCAGGACACCCCTTATTCCAAAAGAACTGTCTGAAAAGACCATGCTGTTGAAATGAAACACTCTCTGAGCAAAGCTGAGCAAAAAGAAAAGATGTATGTCAAAACTGAAGAGAAAAAAGTGAAAATACTCCTGGGTTTGTGTGTGTTGCAGAATGAGACACATGGAAACACTGAAGAAGGGTTACAGACCCTGCACCTCTGCTGAGTTCCTCTTGTATGTGTATCCCTTGGGCTTCAAAAATATCCAGTGATAAGGACTAAGACCTCCAGTGACAGAGATTCCATCACCTCTTTGGTCAGTCTGCCCCAACACCTATTTCAAACCACTGGAAATCTTAGGATAAGCCTAATTTAGCCTTATCATTAGACTAAATCCCTCTTGCCAACTAACTTTTTGCCCTGACATGGAGAAGAAGCTTCTCATCAGCAAGGGAAGTTTGGAAGACTGGACTGTCAAGTTTCCCTTGTTTCTTTTCTCCTCAGATTACTCCAATCTTCTCTTGTAGGTCATCACTTCTCAAGCTTTCTCTTTTTCTCTGCACTCCCTCTGATCAGGTCTGCTGAAGTTTGGTGCTGAAATGCCACTGAATGCAGAGAATTTTATTGCACTTACGACCAAATTGCTCTGTTTCCACACACACACGTGTCTTGCACAATCCACTGCAGCTCCCAGCTCCTTTTCCCAGGAACTGGTCAGTGACTGCAGGCAAAGGATAGACCTTCCCAGTGTCCTTCCAGGATGCCCTCACAGACTGCCTTGCCTGGAAATTTGTTCCCATTAAGACTGACCAAGATTTCGGGAGGAAAATCGAGTGTGCCAGTTTGAAGCAGAACGTTTTATTGATTGCACGTCGGCAATAATCATATCAGTTATGCAGGAGATGATCTGTGACACACCAAACAACACTGTCTGTAATCAGAGCAAACACACTGATGGCCCTGCATATACAAATTCACAGGGGTTGATAACGTTGGTCTGACACACCCATGGCACGGGTTGGGTGGGATTCCTCTTTGCCGTGCATGGCCTGTAGTCATCTACAGCCAGGAAACACAACCCGGCAGAGCCCCAGAAAAAATCACTGCTGGACTGTTCTGCCCTGCAGATCCAGTGAGTTGATCTTGACTTTTGACTGTTTGCAGAAGCAGATGCCAAAAGCATGAGAACACGAAGCAGCAACGCTAATGCCAGAGAAAAGGCATGAGGAACTGGGAATAACAGCCAGCCCTGAGGAGGCTCAAGGCAAGTGGCTTCTGGAAAAGGAGTGCGGCGTGTTCAGACAGTGCTGTGCCCAAGTCCCACACTCACTGAGGGTTCTTTCCTAGATCTCGTCTTTATAAATGGCACGTTTAGGAGCAAGTGTTAAAATCATGGGATTGTTCAGGTTGGAAAAGCCCTCCAAGATCAAGTCCAACCATTAACCCAGCACTGCCATGGTCACCACTAAGCCATGTCCCCATGTCCCACATCTGCACATTTTCTGAACACTTTCCAGGGATGGTGACACCACCCCTGCCCTGGGCAGCTGTGCCAGGGCTGGACAGCTCCTTCAGTG
>JAYRBT010000005.1:24866882-24878432 GCA_036023395.1 Myiotriccus ornatus | reverse complement strand
TGGTTTGTGCCACTGAATTTGGGTTTGTCTTGGTTTGTGCCACTGAATTTGGGTTTGTTCTGCTTTGTGCCACTGAAGGCAAAGGGGTGGGTGTTTCTGTGTGCCCAGAGGGGCAGAGATATTGGGACAGGAGGAAAAAGGAAAAAAGGAAATATTGCACCTGTCTCCAAGAAACAGGATCCAGTTTCACTTCACTACATGTTCCTGTTATTACAGAAGCCCAAATTACTGCCTGCAATTATTCACTGAATCTTCACCAGCTGTCAATTCAATCCAATCCATCAATTCACTCATTTCAATTATTCTCCTGATCTTTTGGAGAGGGTATTTACAAGTTCCTGTTATTTTACCCAACCCCATAAATCACAAAATGCAGGTTTTTTGCCATGCAATATCTGCCCTATTTACTCCTCTGTCTATAGGACAAGCACACTGCTCAAAGAATTGCATTGTTGTCATTGGAAAGAATGATCCAAATGCATCCCAGGACTTAATCTGTATTTCCCTGAGTGTTTTATAATGTACATGAGGTAGAGAAAAAGGTCTTCAAGTGATTTGGGAGGAAATATATTGCACTGTGTCTGCTTGGATGTCTTCAGGCAGAACTTGTTTCCAGGGTTCTTTAATTTACATTTCTGCTGTTTATGTGCTCAGTTTTAATGCTTCTTCACCTGCCTCGGATATTGGTAAGTGGAGTAAGAGATGTTTTTATGAGCCATATCCAGCGAAACACAGAGAGGTTAAAAATGGATAAGCAATATTTATTGGTATTTTGATGCACAAACAACAAAGTCAAATTTCCAGAGCCCTCAGAAACGAAACCTTCGAAATACGGATTTAGTCCTGATGGGCACAAAAAGAGTAATTTCATTTTGTGATGATTATGGGCAAGTTTCAGCTCCTCCAAATAAATATTGGGGTGAGAAACTGAGTCACTTCTCCCTCTTTTTTCAACAATATTGTTATTTCAGCAATCTCTCTTTTTATGGGCTTATAAAAGATAACATTAAAGCAGATGGAAAGCCTGCCAATCCCACAAATTCATCTATTATTAACATGGAACATACAGTGAAGAATAAACTGTTGGCTTTAGAAAAGTTCCATCGTTTTCAGACACCTCTGGGAAGATCCAGGACCCCCTCACGCTTTCAGGAGATGCTTTACAAAGTGAGATGGCAAAAATGTTTGGGGTTTTCAGCTGGGGGTTTTTTCCAGTTAGTTCATCCCAGTACTTTTGACTATCAATGGAAAAAGAGTCGTGAGAGGAAATGTTCCCACCTACACCAATCTGCAAATGAGGTGTTGTTTCTCCTCCCCAACCTTCCATACACCTTTTCTGGGTCCTACCAACAACCTTCAGTTATTCTGAAATCTGGGAGCAATGAGCACTATTGGTTCCCTCACAGATTATTTTGCTGACAGCTCTGCAAAGTCAAGTGTAAATGAATATTAAATTTGCATATTCAAAGCATAAATCCTAATTAAATAGAGAATTTCAGCCCTCCCCTTAATGCTCAGGCTGTTCAATCTTGCTTACTCCCTACAGTAGATATTCCAGAAAGATGAGAAAAGTATATACTTTTTCCTTTTCTTATTAGGAAAATTTGAGAACAATCCCGCCCACCTTCTCCTCCCTGTGAGGGTGGGCAGGCCCTGGCACAGGGTGCCCAAAGAAGCTGTAAATGCCCCATCCCTGGAAGTGTCCAGGGCCGGGTTGGACAGGGCTTGGAGCAACCTGGGCTGGTGGAAGGTGTCCCTGCCGTGGACTGAGATGGGCTTTAAGGTCCCTTCCAACCCAAACCATCCTATGACTCTGGGAAATTTTAATCACCTTTTTTCCCTGAATTCTCCCCTGTTTATCCCTCCCTGGGTAATGTCAGGATTTTCCCCTTGCATTCCACTGAGAAGGAGCCCCTTTCTTTCTCCCCCTGCTGCTGGCTCAGGATTCATGTTTAAGATTTTATCAGCTCCAGCACTGAAGGAACTCAGTGAATGAAAATGTGCTTTTGTTCCCATTTTTTTAGGCATTATATCAGGGAGGAAGAAAGCTCCTTGTCTGGCTGACAGAAACTAAGTGGTTCTATCTGTTGTACCCCGCTTCCTTATCGACTGCTTTCCATTGTTTCCAGGAAAACCCTTTTGTAATGGGGAAGGAGCTCGATAAAAACACAGAACAAGGACTGGACTAATTCAAAAGGACAGTTTCCTGTCCCTGGATGCTCAAGCCATGACCCTGCTTGTGAACAGTGACACATGAATGAGCTGTGTGGATATTCAGGGTGGCAAACAGTGCCCAGAATATCCATAATCCTCTCAGATAGCCTGAGGGATAAGAGCCACAGACACGCTCTCTGCATGTCCAGTCCTGAAGATAACAGGAGCTGCTGCCTCTTCCCCTTTCATATATGAAATCCCTAATCCCAAAACAACTCTTTCATCCCCCTGGATATGCAGTTCTCTCACATTTGAACTCTTTCTCTCTCCTTCCCAGCTGGAAAACCGAAGAGCCCACCTGGAAAGAGCACAGGCTGCAACCCGGGCAGGTGTCAGCCCTGCTCGCAGCAAGAGCTTCGTGCCTAGGAAAAAAGAATGTGAACACCTGAAGGACAAGAAGCTTGAGCTCAATTTGGGAAAATGCTTCCACTGTGCTGCCCCATCCCTGGCAGTGTCCAAGGCCAGGCTGGACAGGGCTTGGAGCAGCCTGGGATAGGGGAAGGTGTCCCTGTCCTTGGCAGGGGGTGGCACTGGATGAGTTTTGAGGTCCCTTCTAACCCAAACCATTCTATGATCCTCTGATGCTGTGAAAGAAGAGGAAACAGAAATGGCTCTAGAGGACTAAGAGGTACTTGTTTTTTACAATTATTTTATGATTTATTATATTCAATCATTTATTTTAACATAATACTATGTTATATATCATATTGATACACGTTCTCATTTACTGTGTCTCGTATTAAATTTTTTTTTTACCATTAATCCATTCTAGGGGCATCTACAATCACCTTCAGTGCTGGCCAAAATCCCCCCCACTGAGGGTTGTCAGGACCTCAAGCACTGCCCTCAGTACCAGTTGTGTGTGACTGTAATCCCGGGGTGCAGACTAAGCCTGCAGAGCTGGACCAGGGTCTCCAGCACATCCCTGCTGCCCTTGTGGCTAGGGGACCAAACCTCTTCACTGCAAAGAGGCCACAACACTCCTTTTCCTCTCTGCATCCATGAAATTATTGCACCTTGTGAGCAGAGCCAACTTCACCCCGCTTTTAGGAAGAGCTGGCTGTGACTGGGGCTGGGAAGTGGCGCTGCCAGCGCCTCCAGTGACGAATGGAAGTTCAGACATCTGGCTCTGAGTGCTCACAGACACATTCATTTCCTGAAATGATGGCACACAAATGACAGAAACAAAACAAAACTGAGCAAAACAAACCAGGGCTCCATCTGACAGTTGCTGTTGCATTTCAAAGTGAAAAGATGCTTCGCTGAAGGGGTTCTGCTGGGAGACAGCAACTTGCAAAAAGGGCTCACGGAAAAGAACTTTCCACTTGAAATAATAATCACATCTCTACCTGGGACTGCACTGCCAGTGAAGCAAAGGGCCTTGAGACAGCCAGAAACGTAAGGTGGATTAATTTGTCTAGATATGACACTGTTTTCCTGCACTGCCCTTGCAGGAGAGTTGCATTTCATTTATCAGATTGTTTCCCTCTCAACAACCACAACAGCACGACCTCCTCACTGCCTGAACTGCAGCAGGTCTGCAACAGGAGAGAAAACACCCCAAACTGTCCCAAACCCAACAAAGATCCGATTTCCCACTCATTTCTCATCACTTTCCCTGTTTGTTTGTTTTTTGCTGTCTATTTGGCTTTTTGTCCTGCTGAGCAACAATCAGTGCGTGACAAAACTTCCTAATTGCAAAGAGCAAGTCAACCATAATTATGATTTTTTTTTGCTAAGATTGTTTTCCAGAGATGTCCCCAGCTCTCAGGGAAATGACAAGCTGGGCTGCCTGGTGATATATTTTTATAGCTGCCTTCAGGGACAGGGGTTCTGCTGAGCTGTGAATAAAGAAAGGAGGACACTCCAAGGGCCAATGCACATTCAAATTGTCAGGTACCTCAAGGCTCCTGAGCCTGTTTAAGGCACAGGGACACCAATATGTGCCATGTCCTGCTGGCAGTGCAGTGTTGTGAGGCAGTCCCATGAAAAAAAACCATAATTAAGTAAAATAACTGTATTTAAAGCCCACCTTCAGGCATCTGAAAGGAGAGATATCAATGCAAGGATTTTTTTCTTCTCTCCAGACGTCTCATTACAGAAGCAGCAATGGGGTCTGGAAAACACAGGAACCCTCCAGCAGCAACTTTCTCCTGAAAGAAAAACTTTTGTGACCCCTCTGGAATTACTGTACGGACAAAAGTTCTGCTTTTGGCACCAAAAAAGAAGTTACGTTATATTATTTAGGAACAAAAGTCTTCAGTGAAGAAAGACCTCAATGAAGAAAGGCTTCAGTGAACATTTGTGGTAATTTTTAGATGTTTCCACAATAAACACAAAGAAGTCCAAAAAGTACCTTCTCCTCATCATCATCCCCAAATCTGTGTGTTTAGAAATAAAAACGACAGAATGCAACATATTCAGAATGAAAATGTGAGTTCATGTGTGGGATGATGGCACAGAAAAGTGAGCATCTGTATATTTGGATGTATCTTATTTACACCCAGGAAAGACACCGGGAACATCATAAAATCCTGGGGGGAAAAAAAAAAACCCAAACCTAAATGGCCTTAGAGTGATGCGAAATTTAGAGGAAAACTGGCCAAAATTTACTACCTGGAATGCAAACTCATCACAAAGAATATGCAACACGCTTCTCCAGTCGCATCAAATATGCAAAAATATGGTTGCAAATTGGAAGCAAAGCAAAACACAGATGCACCATAAATTTCCTTCTGCTACCATCACAAGGAGCAAAAGGCTGAGAAGATTTTTGCATTTTTATTCCCTCCATTCAGTTTATTCACCTCTTTTTACTGTGAATGAGACACCCATTAAAATATTAAAAGCTATTTAGTAGGTGATCTGAAATGATTAAAAACAGGATAGGAAAGAAAAAAAAAAAAAGGCATTTCCAGTGCTTGTCAGCATCAGTTTTTCTGATCAAATTTAATACAAAATAGCTAATGAGGGCAACTCAGCCCCACGAACGTTGCTCAAAATGCAAACTTGATTTTCCAAATCATCCCCTCCATATTTAACGCGGTGATGATTACAAGAAAAGCAGTGCTCCAGTATGGTAATTTCCTCCCTGTTTTTCTGCTGATGTTACTCTTCATTTGAAGAATCCTGTCAACCTCTCTTCCCCAGCAGATCAAAGCCAGGCATCCAGTTTGTACCAGATGCCATCAGAAAAAAATTACACTTAAAAATTCCCGAAGTAATTAAAAAGCTCTGTATAAACCATCTCAAAGAGGAACACAGAGTGTACCAATTCTCCCCTCTTTAAACAACTTCTGGGAAGGTGACAAAATGTGACTTCAAGCTTATGCTAAACATGCCACCTCCTTCCTTTGAAGCCCTAATTAATGATCTTACCCGAGCATCACAGTAAACACGAGACTGCAGGCTGCTTTTGCACTCCGGGCTCCTCACCCTCACTGATGCCAAGGAAGACCATGGAATTCTGGGGAGCAATCGGACCTTGGACAAGGAATTTCAGGGACAGAATGATCCTGGTCAGGTTCATGGTGCTGGATTTATCCTGGGGACATGACCCTTCGTGCACTCTGAAGTCACTCAGGGGGTTGTGCTGCCCTTGACCCAGAGGGAATTCATGGCCAGGAGTGGGAACCTTGTCTCCTACTGCAGTGCTGGGAATGTGGGAATGCCAAAAGCCAGAGGAGAAGAGGTATGGCTGGACCAACCCATGCAGTGATACCAGAACCCAGCCCAAAACAGGACCAAGAAAACAATAAGGATGCCAGGCAGAAGAGCCTCTGTTGCAGAACCGAATCTTGCTTAATTTACCTCGTAATGCCGTGTGGTTTTTTCCTATCAGTTTACTGAGGTTTTGAACAATCTCCCTCCTGCCTGGTGCTGAAGCTGATGTCATGCAGAGAGGAGACAGCCCAGCAGCAGCTGTGCCCAGGGGAGCACAGACAGGCAGCATCACACAGTCACAGAATCACCGAGGGTGGAGAAGCCCTCTGAGAGCGTCCCGTCCAAGCTGTGACCCAACCCCACCCTGTCACCCAGCCCATGGCACTGAGGCACATCCAGGAGGCTGAGGTTGTCTCCCACGGGCTGCTTTCATCAAACAGTTCACCAAGGTGCTGAATTGCCTGGGGAGCACAAAGGACACGAATTGAAATGCATCCAGTGCAGCTGCTGCTGCCAACAATGTGACTGGGAGCAGCTTCCACTGTTTGTAGGATCAAAGAAGATGAAAACATCCGGCCTGGCACGCAAAGGGGCTGCCAAATCCATCCTGGAGAGCGAGGAATGGAGCTGGTATTCATTAACCCTTCTCTCTTGGCTGTTTTAATAAAAGGAGAGAGAACCCTGTCCAGCCCACGAGCAAGATTCATTTCTTTCTAAATGACAAAGAAATGGAAAACACGAGGCACTTGGCAAAGTATTCCTTTGAGTACCTTGGCAGCTTGTCACTGATAATGGAATTGTTGTCTGATCGTCAGTCATCTGCAATTTAATTTACCCACAAAACCTACCGCTTCTTCTTGCACATATTTCTCCACAATGTGCCTATTTACCTTCCCAAACAGGAAGAAATACATTAGATGATTTAAAGGGTGGCCCTTAATGCAATTTAAAGGCTTGCAGATTGATTTTTCCTTAATGAACTTTATATCCTGCCATCCTGTCGTTCTTCCTCTGGTCCATTCAATTAGGCCCTAATCAGTTATTAAGGGTTAGATAATGGGAACGTGACATCATCCACACGAGGCAGAAATTTTTGAGAGAGATTAATTAAAATCTAATTTTCATGCAAGGCTGGACCATCTGAGGCAAAAGGTGCCTGTGATAATTGCAAGGGAAAGAAAAAAAAAAAAAAAGGAGGAGAAAAAAAATCCTGGAAAGCCCAAAATGGGGAAAAGAAGAACACCCAGCCTGGGGAGAGAGAAGTTGAGAGAGAACATGCTCCTCTTGGGTGTATAAGAGAGAACCTCTGTGCTGTCTTCATCTAAACCACTGAAGAACAAACACTGGGAGCTGAAGCATTTCAGGAAAAGGGCTTTTCCCTGTGGATGAAAAGCAGGAGTCATTCATGTGCTGCTTTCAGGTAGAAACACACTCTTTAACAGCAGCAGCAGCAGTGCTTAAAGCAGAGAGGCTTCTGTGGGGTTTGTTAATATTGACTTGTGAGAGAGGGGAGCTTTGGGCTCTGAATACACATCTAATCTCCACAGAGAGCACAGCTCAGCAGTTCCATTTGCCCCGTATCAAAGAAGGAAAAAAGTTGTTATTCTGCCAAGAAAATTGATCTGTTTATCTGATGCAACACTGGGTTTGTTTCTCCTGACCTCCATTTTTTCAAAGAAGGGATGTTGTAACCATTCTTAAAAACAATCTGAAATACAAGGGGTGTATCAACAACTAAGAACTTTCTAGTGACATATCCATATTGCTGCAGGAATTTTAGACACCCTCGTATTTCAGAGCAAAGAAAAAACCAGATCCAACCGAGTAAAAATAGGCAGCAAAGTGCAAAGCTCTTCCCATTTATTGCTGCTTTTAAACAGCACCTCCAAAGAGAGCAATGTGGGGACATCACCTGCAGGGTGGGTGCTGGAGGGAGCAGGAAGGTTCAGGTCCTGCAGCTGATCCCCAGCTGAGCCCTCGTGGGGGCCTCAGCTCCCGGTTCTGATGGGTTTGGTCTCCATCCACGGCCAGGAGGAGCCAAGCCTGAGGGGCACAATGTTCCACGAAATGTTCCGCCCCTTGCGGGGTTCTGGGATTTGAGGGGTTTTGGGGGGTTGAGTCTTTGTGAGCTCTCTTCTGAAGGATTAGAAAAACTCCAGCTTTTGTCCAGGCTTTCTCTTCTTAGACAGCTTTGGATCAGCTGGAAAACTTTTATTCTCTAAACAATTTCCAGAAGCTTTCACTGGATTTAAAAAATGTGTTCTCCACACTATATTTTTTTTTCCCCTTTAATTTTCTTGGCTCTAAAGGGAGCCAAGGTTACTCTAAACCTTCCAAGCATCCCTGTAACCACCTATAACCATAGTCCTAATAAAGAAGGGAAGTGTTTTGGTTAACTGAGTTTTTCACTGATTTCTTCCCCCAGATACAAGGCATTCAAGGTTGTTTCACAGAAAATCAACCCTCCCCCTATTGCCTCAGTGCAGGTGCACAGAAATCAGAACAGATCAACACCAGAATCCCAGGGAAAAAGGAACTAACCCATCTTTCTAATTCCAGTGTGGAACCCACAGCACAGCTGCCTCTTGTGGATACTCTGAATGGAAACACGTGTTTGATGCCGAGGGGAATTTCAGAGGGGAACTGGGAACACACATGGAACCAGCCAGTTGCTTTCTATATGCTTCTAAATGTCATATATATTTATTCATATTAAATACATATTTACTCATCTTTTCTCTGCATCCCCACGATCCCTTGAAGAGCAGCCTGTGTTGTAACGTGTGGTGCAATGGAAATACATAAAATAATGGGTAACTCACCAAGAACCTGCAGTTTCTCCTGAAATCCCTGCTCCTTATAGACCCAACCCCGTTCTAGAGAGGTGAGACAAAGAGCAGAGCACATCAGGGACACACGAAGATTTAATAAAGGGTTTGCCAAAGTACTGAGGACCAAAGGCAAAGATTCTTTACTGACCACATGTTTACACTGAGCTGAACCCCTGAGTCATCACTGAGTCTCAGAAACTCGTTCAGATTTGTTCAATATTCACTTAGATGTGTAAATATTGTTCATATCCACTCCCCCAAAACCGAATTCGCTCAATCCATGGAAACACCAAAGGAGCCAAAGCAATATTTGCTGGTTTGGGGTTCCAGAGGCAAAAATACTCAGGAAATATTCCCAGAGCAAGTGCCAGGCCATTCTCTTTCATCTACAGGAAGAAAATATCGATGGGGTAAATATGCAAGGCATTGAAAATTGAGAGAAATAACATTTTATAATTATTTTTTCATAAGTATTTTTTAATTTACCCTCTGCTGGAGGAGAACAGAGGCCCTTGTCTCCCAGTCAGCACAAACTTTGCATTTCTTCATCTGCATCTGGGGCTTCCTGCAAAATGAGCATCTTGATTACGACTCTGCCCTTCCCCTGCTCGGCTCCAGCTGCTGCCTCTCCTCGTGCATTTCCAAAACCGGAGAGGCACAAGCACTGACTCACTTGTTTGTGTGGTTTGTTCAGCTCCTGTGAGCTCCCTCACTTCCCCTCCCAGCTCCCTGAATATCTGAGAGGAGAAGGGCCCAGCTGTGCCCTCAGGCAGGTGCAAGACCACGGGAGGGAACCACAGCTGGGGCAGTGCCACCACCCTCGAAGGCAGCAACAAGCCCCAAAACCAGCTCTGATAGTTCTCCCCTCCCACCTCCTGCTGAGAGGATGAGATCAGTCTGCGAGGGGAGGAAAGGAGGAGTGAGAGAGTAATGGAAAAGAGCTCTTTGGGGTGGTCCCGATGACCCTAAGCCTGGGAAAGGGACGGTTGTCTGGGGTGAGACACACCTACAGGAGCTGTGGCTCCCAGAGGGATTCCTGGTGGCCTTTCCCAGCTCAGCTGTGTGCACCACCTGCCAAAAAACCATATTTCCCTTTCCAGTCACCACACTGGGATCTGCCCACTCTCCATTCCCAGCAAGAATTCCCATTCCCTTGTGTTCCTGCTTCCTTTTTTCCTCCTGTTCTGGAGCTACAGCCACAGCCAAGCCCTGGCAGGGAGCCACCTTTCCTGACCTGCAGATGACTATTCCACCACGCAAGGCTGACACACCTTCTGGCTGAAATAGGTTGACAAAGAACAAGACAAAAATCCAGAATGAAACTTTCTTCCTTCCCACCTTGTCCTTTCACCTCACCTTATTCTAACAGCTTTGGAGTTCTGTGTGAGCATCTGGCCCACAAATAAATATGAAAACAGCAGAATATTGCTTGCTGGGGAAATTTATTTCTAGGGATGTTGGGTTTTGCCACGGAAAATTTACTGTCCTGTTGAACTCCCTGCTCACAGAAGATTCAGCTTCAGCAAGGAAGTTTTGCACATCAAATAGCATCACTCAAGGGGCTCTTTTGCATGGCCAACCTCACTAACTTATGATTCACTCTGCAGTGGCTCAACTGACAGTGGTGCTCCCGTGGCGTTGTCACCATTCCCCTCCCTTCGCCCCCACAGCACAGCAAAACTCCCAACCTTCCACAAAAACAATTCCCACATCACAAAGTCCAACCTGGTCTCCCATGTATCACCTTTGCTCTTGTGACAACCCTCCTTTTGCTCTTCCAGTGTCGTTTTCCCCTCCAAAGCACGGTTGTTTTCTTCCAGCATCGGTCCCTTGTTGATGTTTCTGTACCAGAGCTCCCCGTTTTTCCCAGGGCTGTTCCAAGGCTCTGCAGGAATGGCTGGTTTTCAGTCAGCCTGGAAGTCACCTGGGTCTCCTCCTGCCTAGCCCAGATTTACTTTAGGATTTTCGGTTTTGATGAAAGCACAAGTGGGAAAGAGCAAAGCTTCTTCTCCCTTTGTAATTAATCACAGGTTAAAGTGCTGTACGAATTAGAAAGGCCTCAGGAGAGGCATCACTTGCTGAATTTCCAGCAAAGCACACAACTGAAGACATCCTTTGCTTTGTGTGTTTGCTTAATAGAAGAATTAGTCACTGAGCTGGAGATTTTTTAATTCTTTTTTTTTCAAAGCTTGCTCATCCGTGGCAGATGATTTTCTAACATGAGCTCTACCTTTTGTAGCTCGTAGAAAATCTGGTATTTCGTGAGTTTATACCTCATGGCAACTTGGGGAGCTACAGCAGAAAACTCAGATATCATTTTATTTCTCAAACCAAACAGAGTTTTTTCTGACAGGGAGGTGGGTGGGACAGTCACTCAGCACATTAATTTCCAGGGAAGCAGATGGGTAAGGGGAGAAATACAGCCTGTCTTGCAAATTAACAACAGATATCACCACAGCTTTTAACATCCTTCCCTGCTACGACTCCAGACTCACCTCACTGTTCACAGCACAGTAAGGGACGATTGGTTAACACCCATCAGCAGCACAGGCAATCCTTCCAAAGGTGTCAGATGGCTCCATATGTGCCAGTTGCACAGAGCCCCACGAGACTGGCTTGGTCTCCTTTCGCAGGGAGCACTTTGAGACTCAAATAAAAGCGTAAAAAAATCACTTGGAAAGATAATTCACTTCACTAGTAATTTACTGCATAATAAGTAATAGGAACAATGAAGAATCCCAGGATGGTTTGGGTTGGAAGGGACTTTAAAGCTCACCCAGTGCCACCCCCTGCCATGGGCAGGGACACCTTCCACCAGCCCAGGGTGCTCCAAGCCCCGTCC
>JAYRBT010000005.1:24845235-24865486 GCA_036023395.1 Myiotriccus ornatus | reverse complement strand
TCCCAGGGCTGGAGCAGCTCTGCAGGGGGGTCTCCCCTGAGGGGCAGAGGGGCACAATCCCCTGCCCTGCTGCCCACCCTGGGGGATCAGCCCAGGGCACGGGGGGGTCTGGGCTGGGTGCCCCTTTAGGGAATTAAAGGTGGAACACTGAATTCCCAGCAGCTCTGTGGAAAAATACACCATCTACCCTCCGGCTTCTTAAAAAATGTCTGTCAGCCAGAACTGATGTAAAGACTCCAACCTGCCAGTTTGTTCTCTGATGCATTCAAAACCATTTTAGAATACCTGGCTGCTGAAAGAAAATTAATCTGATTGTGTGGCTGCAGGTTCAAAGATACAAATTAAAAACTTCCAAGAATACAAACATTTCCCAAAACCGTTCAGGGAGAGACAAAACTCTCCTGATTTATGCATTATACTTTTCTTACCAGTGCACAATAATTGTTGTCCTTTCTTTCCTCTTTCTTATCTCCAACAGCTTTTTTTTTCTTTAATTAGACTTTCTTTTTAAATTGCTTTAAAACACAGAGAAGGTACAAACACTGGCAATAATATTTGAATGGACTTTCAAGCAGCATGAAATGCAGAAATATGAATTACTTCATCTTTCAATTGCCTGTAACAAAACGCTGCTTTTTCCACAGATTGGTTAATGTGTGGGGAACTAAAGGAATTCAAGAGATAATCTTAATTCAGCAATAGCAGGTCAGGTCCCAGGGCTTTAAGGTTGCTTAATGAGGTTAAATAAAAGGGAATGTAAAACAGCTCTGACTACATCTGAAATTTCCAAGTAGCTCCAGACATACTTAATGGAAAAACTTGGGCCCCAGTGAATGCCAATAAATCTATTTTCTTTTCAAGAAAAAAAGTTAAGGAACATTAAAAGGACATCAATCACACTTTTCTTAACAGAGTGTTAGAGAGACACAATTACAGATGCCCCATTGCACTGTAGCACAGCTTAAATCAAGTTTCAGAGTCTGAGCCAGTATCTAAGAATGTTATTAAAGTTATTTCTTCGTTGCATTATTAAAATCTAAGATTAGGAAGAAATTTTTTAGCTTTACATCAGTGAAATGATCTTCTTGACACTTCCTTCAGCTTTGGGAAAAAAAACCCCAAACACTGTCCCAGTAGTTCCCTTTAGTTCCCCTTAGGGTGGGTGGTATCCCAGGTATCCCGTGTATCCCACCTCTTCACATTCCTAACAAGCCCAGGTATTCCTGGGCCTTCTGCTCTGCATTTCCAGCCCAACCTGGACCTTGTCCTTACCAGAGAAAACACAAATAAATGGAATTCTTGAATTCTTAAAGGTGTGTTTTATCTCTGGAAGATGTCCAGCAACACAAGAAGAGCCAAATATCCCAGCAGGCTAAATCACCATTTGTCTTCTGGAATTTTTTCTACCACCAAGTCTGTAAAATTTTCTCTAATCATGTTTTTATTTGTTTTTTTCTAGGAGCTGCTCTTTTCCACCTGCCTCCATTTTAATGTGTCCTCAATATCAGTTATTTTTACCTCAGCAAATAACTGGGATGAACAATAACCCTCCCTTTTACAAACAAAAAACCATGATATTGCTAGTGGAAAAAACCAGAGAAAATTGCCGGAGAAATGAAATCCCAGCAAGTGTTTCCATTTGTCAAATTCTCTCAGCAAGAAGGTCCTCAGTAAAGAAAACACAACCCAAAAAGCCAGCATCAATTGTCTCAGAGTGGAGGCACGAGGCTGCATCTGTCCTTAATTTTTGCATATTGGAAAATGACGATTCCACACGTTCCATCGACAGGGAAGCTGTGATGAAACAAGAGTCTGAATTAACCTGGTGTTCCTGGAAAACAAAGGAGGTAAATCCTTGCTGCCTGTGTGTTAATTCCTTGTGAAGGTGTGTCCTCCATCACCTCGTGTTCCCCAGTCGGTTCAGGCTCTGAAAAATGTACTTTTCTTCACCCCAGCCCTGAGTTCTCCAGTGCAAACTGGTGCTGGTTCAGACTCTTTCCTTCCCCTAAAACAAGCAAAGCAGCCAGGCCTGGGAAATAAAGAAGAAATTGGGAGTAAAATGTGTATTTTCAATCCCAGGTATCTCTAATTAGCTGCTTAAGGCCACATTCCTGAGCTCACATCCAGCAAAAATAATTAGTAGGATGGCCAGATCCATAATTAAAAGTCATGCACAGAGTATGTGCAACTGGACAGCTTGAAATACTCCTGCTCTCCTACATGGAGTCGTGCAGAAAATGGGATTGATTTGGAATTCTTCAGTTCCCATCAACAACCAACAAAAAAATACATGAAATGAAGGAAAGAGGGAAGGAAACTGTTGGCACTGAAAAGAGGACAACAGGAAAAGATGAGACTAAGAGTGGAAATCACAAGAATTAGGCACTTGTTTATTTATATAAATTCACAGAAACTGATTAAAAAAGCCCAAACCCTGAACCAAAGCAAGCAAAATATAAACCAATTAACAAAAACAAACAAAAATTTAAACAAAAACAAACAAACAAAATCCACTCAAAACATAATAATACAAAACAAAATTAAATTCAAATAAACATAACCAATAATAATAAAAAATAAGCCCTAAACAGAAAGAAGGGGGGAAATAATAAACACGTAGATGGAGATCTACCAAAAAAATCTTAGGAAAGCTCCAAGTTTATTTCTGTCTAAAATAGGAATAAGAACACCTACAATAGATGTCCAGGACAATGAAAAGCAATTCCTAATGTTTCCAAACATCCATTCAGCACCGCTGGAGGCACAGGCTGCTGTTGAGCCACTAAGACTCCTAAGATGCACCCTGTGTGGAAATATTTCAGTGCCACTGCTTCCTGGAGAGGCTCACCGATGCACTAGGAATGAGCATGGTAATCCACTTCCCACTGACCTGCAGCCCCAGTTAATGGGCAGCTAATGGAACTCTGTGTGCAAAGGAATTCCGAGCATTACTCGGAATTCTCAAAGGATGCTGTCGGCCAGCGGCCTTGGAAGGGCTGATGAGCAGTGTGGGCACGAGGGTGCTGGTGGGGCAAGTTCTTACAAGGATTTGGGGGTGGTTTTATCCCTTTTCTAGAGAGGCCTTTGTGCTCACTGAATCACGGAATCACCGAGGGTGGAAAAGCCCTCTGAGAGCGTCCAGTCCAAGCTGTGACCCAACCCCACCCTGTCACCCAGCCCATGGCACTGAGGCCACATCCAGGCTCTGCTCAAACACCTCTGGGGATGGAGAATCCACCCCCTCCCTGGGCAGCCCATTCCAATGGCTGATTACCCTCTCTGGAAAGAATTTCTTCGTAATATCCAGCCCAAACCTCCCCTGGCAGAGCTTTAGACTGAGCCCTCTTGTCCTGCTGCTGGTTCCTGGGAGAGGAGACCAACCCCACCTGGCTCCAACCTCCTGTCAGGGAGTTGCAGAGAGTGCTGAGTCTCCCCTGAGCCTCCTCCTGTCCAGGCTGAGCCCCCCCAGCTCCCTCAGCCTCTCCTCACAGCCCTTGTGCTCCAGTCCCTTCCCAGCCTCGTTGCCCTTCTCCTCCCGGGAGATTTACCCCCAGGAAAGCTTTTCCAAGCAGGAAGCGCTGCAGTTCGGTAGCTGCATATTTTAAACTGGTTCCCAGGTACTGGAGTCATTAGCAATGCACTGCCTGCAGCAGAGCTGGGCAGAGCTGTGCCAGCTGTGAAGCTCTGGCCGCTCTCTGCTTCGCTCCGGGCATTAAAATCCTTTCAAAAGTCATCCAGGTGATGTTTGCCCACATACAAATCAATCAAGGTTGTATGCAGGAGTGGGGATGGGAGGGGAGCAAGGGGGAGGAGAAAGGAACATTTCTTTTTTTAATTTTCCAGGTGGTTTTTTCCCCTGCAGGGTGTCCTGTCTTCAGTGCACTTTGTTCTGTGTGCCCAGAGCTGCCCATTCTGTGACACAAACACTGTCATTAAAGGTTCCTCAGGATTTATAGCCCACGTCCTTAAGGCTGGATTAATTGTATATGGGAGCTTTGCAACCCATAAGCTGCCAGTGAAAGGTATTTTAAAAATCCACTTTCCACATTCAGATTTTGAAAAAAAAAAAAAAATACAGCTATGTATTCTTATAAATCACTGATGTCACTGAATCTTGCCTGAAATGCTCATTGTCAAGCGATGACTCCACTCTGCTTTCTCACTTCTAACCTCAGAGTAAGAGCCGGCTTTGTCCTCACTGTTAATTCCAGGGTCACCTTCATCAGAGCCAGAATGTTTCTCTTCTGAAGGCTTAACTCTGCTAAGAGCACAAACAGAATCATCAATATTTTTCCATGCATTATCAAGACTCGTGGAAGTTTTCAACGTTAAATACCCCTAACTGGAAATGCTGCACAAGAACTTCACTAAATGGACTGACACTGTTGCCAGCATCAACAGAAAGAGCTATTTACCAGTAAAATATCAATGGGTGAACTGATTTTGTGTACAAAAGATGAAAATCAAAGGGTTCCCTCAGGGTTATTATTTTTTTTATGCCAAAACGATTATAAAGGTGGGTATTTCATGTCTGATCACAGTTTGGGAAGGCTTGAAATGTAGAAAAAATGGTTGTAAGAAAAAAGTGGATGTAGGAATGATCTGAGTTGAATAATGAGGATCAGAGTTTCATAAGAAAGCAATTTTCCTGCCAGGTATGGACCATTCCCGACTTAGACCCAAAAATCAGGAAAACAGGACCCCAAAGCTCAGCTTATAACTGAACTGCACACAGCTGCTCCCTCTCCACAGTCAGGCAAAGTGACTATAACTAGGAATAAATATTTGCTCTGCATCACATGAATCTGGCTTATGGCTCTTTCGCTGACAATGTAAGAATAAGTGAGATTTTCCATTATTATTTGCTTGCAATTTTACTTATCCATCATAAACTGGCTCCCGAGCCCATAAATCTCTTGCCTGATAATAATATTTTTCAGGAGATACTCTTCTGAGATCATATTTAGTGAGGTATTATCCACAAACACTGCAAAGTAGACAAAAATAAAACCCCAACAGGTATAATAATTGTCTGGGGGAAAATAGCACAGCGCTTAAGAAAGGTATTTATTTAGAGGCTACAGAATTCCTGATTTTTAACACTAAAATCACAGCTGAAAATTAACAGAGCCCTGAAAAAAATGTTAAGTCCAATTTCCTTGGCTTTCCTTCCTCTGCCCCTTAAAAATGAATGGAAGGACATGAGGAACATGAGGAAAGGTGAAGGAAGAATTATGAAGGAAGAATTATAAAAGTGGGTTTGTTTTAGAGGCACTTACGTCACAAATGAAGAATTTTCTTTTTCTCTGCGATATTTCTAACCTGGAAAAACTTGAGACATGCTAAAGGAGGGCCAGATAAAGGGGGGGGGGAGGGAATCCCTGAGGTTCCAGATTTATCTTGCAGAGAACTTACTCAACCAAGAAGCCAGAGGAATAAAATCCCAGCCCTTTGCTCTGTGCCCTTGATGCTGATCGGGCTCACGTGAATCTCCTGCATTCCTCAGGATTCCTGTGAGTTCCAGCTCAGTCCTGGTTTTATAAAATGCCACTGTTAACCCTGATAGCAGCAGAGGAAAGCTTGGAAATGTGACCCGAGTGACTCCTCAAGTGTTCAGGATCTAATGAGGAATAAAAGAGCCCGGCATGTTTATTAGATTCCATCATTCTCCAGCATTTGGGCTCAGCAATATCATAGCCATAAAAGCAGCACTTTCAGAGCTTATGGAAAGAGGAGGGAGGTTATTTTATGGGAAGGTGAGGACCTTTCCATGTTCAGGTCCCTCCTCAGCCACCTCCTCACACGTCCAGTGTGAGTCAAACACAGGGACAGATTTCCGAGTGTTGCCCAAAATCATGGAATTCTCTGCCCCAGTGCACATTCCTGCCGGTGTGAAGGACCTTCCTGATGGCCATGACAGACCCAAGACTCTTGTACGAGTTTGGGAATCATTCATTGCCTGGGCAGTTTGTCTTTCCCTTCCCTTCGAGCTCTTTGCAAAGACAGTTTTCGTTCTGCTGAGTGGGACTTACAACTCCAGACTCCTCATCTAAAATGCCATTTCCTTTCCCCCACTATTCACAAACTCACATTCCACAGCAAGCTTGCCGACCAAGGGCTGTGTTTTGTTGCACCCTGAACACGTGCAACGAGGCCTGGAGTGTGGAGAGCACCTCACAGGGATTTTTAAAGCAACGTGTGATTAACACCGAGCAGAGTCCCTCTGCCCCTCAGACACAGCACCTGGAATCCCCTCTGCTTGTGTTTTGTCTCTGCATCTCCCAGGTGCATCTGGGAACATGAAACTCCCACAGCAGCTTGCTGGGAGAGACTGTTCCTTTCTGCTCAGGACTGTACCCCCCAAAGGCTTGAGGAGCTCACACGCGCCCAGAGGAGCCGCTGGAGCTGCTGATGCTCCTCCAAACCCACGAGTCACCCTAGTGCTGCTTTAAATTCTGGGAGCGTCTCCACTCGAGAAGTACCTGCTGATCTCAGGGGAGTTCTGAGAGCCATAATTATTGCAATTGTCTGAGGGCATTGTCTCAGGAGCTCTGCAGCCTCTGTGGCACCATTTCTTGGCTAACAGCACCACCTACCTCTAATAACCGAGCCCGCTGTGCTTCATCGGTGTTCCCTTGCACTCACTGCTGCTTTCGACAAACCTGTTAGTGCTTGTGTTGCTGCAAGGTCCCTGCTGTGTGCAAACCAGGTTTTGGAAACCTAGAGCCGAGTTTTTCGATTTTTGTAGCTCATAAAGTGCCCCAAAAATGACCAGCACAGTGTCTGGTCTTTACTGGGGAAACTGGCACTGCAGAACCCCCAGGTGGAAAACAAGGACAAGCACTGCAGAGTAAAGATGAGCCCTGGTTACCTTTCTTTGTGTCACAGAGTCACAGAACTGGGAAAGGGACCTTCTAAAGGTTCTAGAATCCAACCCCCTGCAAGGAGCAGGGACATCTTCAACTCGCTCAGGCTGCTCAGTGACTGGAAGAAATGTAGCCCTTCTGAAGAAGTGAAGCAGATTTTGAGCACTGAACTGAAAAACCCTGCATTTATCCTCCTGTTAATTTGCACTGAAATCTTGGTTGCTCAAACAGAAGTGCTTTGTGAGTGGTTTTGGAGTCTGCCCTAGTAGGAGTACAGGAAGATGTTTGTGTCAGAAGACACGAATATGTAACTTGTTAATTCGTTGGACTAATTTGATTTATATGATTAATTTGTTAGTGAATTAGTAGGATTTTCCTTTCAGAATATCTCTGTCTGCAACAATGAGCAAGGGACATTCCTTGTGGGAAACTATCCCACTGATCTTTAGGATGGAGACATCCCAAAAAAACGAGTTGCAAAACAGCTGCAGTGCAATAACCACAGTGCTAAAAATGCAGCAGTACCTGTGGGTGGGATTGATGGCTGGATTAAGACTCCCAGGGACCCGGGATTGTAGCTGGGGTGTCAGTGTGTGCTGCAGCCTGAGGTGGCCACACGGCCCAGGCCCCCAGCAACACGCAGATGAGACCCTCAGTTCCATCAGACCTCCCCCCGTGGCACATGGGAACCAGCACAGACAATAATTCCTTGATGTGATTAGCTGGAAAATGGTACAAAATACTCACAGGGAGTGCTGAAAAGAAATCCTGCAGACATGGGATATCCACAGTATCTCCAGATCATATGATGCTTAAATGTTCACTGTACAAAATCCTGCTGTTATACTGTGTAATCGTGTGCTCGCAGAGCACTTTGCAGGGTTGGCAGAACAAGAGCTCTTGGGTTTGCCTTATTATTGCCTTTTCTTAATGGTGGAGATCCTGGAAGAATCCCCAGCTCCTTTGGTTTCCTCCATCTCTTCAAAGATCAAGAGGAAAACCCGGGAAAGCAGCATGGACAGACATTCCCAGTGTCCTACTGGAAATCACTGGCACCAGTGAACTTCGGCTCAGCAAAATAGAAAGGTGGAAAAGCCTGAACAAAAGCACTTGTGAGTACCTTTAGTGAGGCTGGACTCCTGCCCAAAATTCAGTGCAGTGTCTGTAAATAAATAAACACATGAAAGCTGAACTCTGACTGTCAATCTCATTAACAGTCCCTTACTCCTACCCATGGCTTAGAAACCCGACCCATGAGCTATGACAGAAAAAACAGTCCTGTCCCTCCCCTCTGTCTGCTTTTCAGATATTACTGCACTTCTCAGCCTGCAAAAAGAGTAAATGGCAAATGGACAGAGACAAAATCTCTTCGTGTTGCCACCCATTTTCACAGGAGTGAGAGACCCAGAGTCCCATCAGAACTCTGAACTGCCTTCTCCAAGTTATCCTTAGAACCAGAAAGAGGCCTTTTAACCTCAAAGTTGGGTCATACTCAACCTTTCCTAAACTACAGATGGTACAAATGGCAGAGAAAGGAACTAAAAGGGCTGGTAGAAAACTGTCCCCTCTTCCTGCAGGATGAAACCTTCCCTTCAGGGTCTCCATCAGCCCTGTGGCTCAAAATCCCACAAACCTGGGTGCACCAACCCTGAAGAATCCTTCTGATCACTCAGGAAAATCTTTTGTACCTTCTTTCCTCAAGCCTGGCTTTGCATTTGCTCCTGAGCCTTTTCTGGAAAGCACCGGGATTTAAGTGCCTGAGTGTTCTTATTTTTAAAGAATATCCTTTAAAAAGATATTTAAAAAAAAAAAAAATCTTAGGGTCATTTCTTGAAAATCAGATTCTGAAGTATCCATCAGCCTGAGGATTTCAGTTGCCATAAATTAGAGGATTATAACAGGATGAAGCTCAGGGAGCAGGAGCTCTCAGCCCCCAGTCTGGCAGCACAGGCACATCGAATCTCACCCAGGTATCTTCAGAAAGCTCACGCTGTTGTTGTGCTTGGTGCCAGCGAGAACCCAAAGTGCCCTGTGTGGTTGCCTCGAAGAATCTGTCGGCCCCTCTTGTGCATCATGGTTACTGCACATCGTAAGGAAACGCTGGGAACCCTCACTGAACATTTTATACCTCGGTCCATTTAGTCTGAATGCTTTGACTACTCAGCACGAGCAAGGAGGGCTTGCCTGCAGGAGGGGGCAGAGCCTGACTTACATTCTCCCACCTCCAGCTCCCACCTTGAGTTTTCCTTCAGAACCAAGCCAGCCTTCCTTAAATTAGTGCTGTCCCTGCCCTGCTGCTGTGGCCTTGGACTTCAGGTAATTCCCTGATTGCCAGCCCCAAGAGAGAGGTTCCAGTGATGGCCTGTTATGGGAGGAGACCTGCAGGAGGGGAAAAACCTTCTGCACCCACCTGCTGTCTCCTCAGATGGAGAAATCGTGGTAAGAAAGGCTGAGTCTCCCTCCAGCTGCTCCTTTCTGTGGCACTGGAGCACATATTTCTGTTCCAGGTATTCATGTTCTCCTTAATCACAACGAACATGGAATCATTAAGCTGGGAAAAACCCCTCTAAGATCATCAAGCACCACCCTGCTAACCACTAAACCATGTCCCCAGGGGCCACATCCATGTGTTCATTGAACACTTCCAGGGATGAAGTGGGGACTTCATCCTGTTCCCACTGGGCTCCCTGAAGAACTCCCACCTGGGAGTATTGCTTCCTTGTGTATGAGAGTCCTCTCACCTCAAAAAAATTTTAAAATTAAATTAAAACATTTAAAAATTTACCTGAAGGTAAAGGTGTTCATAATTTAAGGTGCTCCTGCACTGCAGGGAGAGAAGCCATCTACCAGTTAATGCACCTGCCAGAGTATATTGGAGACATTTTAATGTGGCAAAGCATTTGCTGCAACAAACCACAGGCAGCATTCCCAGTGAAAAATAGGGAGAAGGAAGAAGCTGACAAGCAGGAAAAGCTTGGGAAGAGGCTGCACTGCTTGGGGAGTTATTTATTCAAGTTTGCAGCCACGGAGAGACAGTTTGGAGGTGGGGAGAGCAGCACTTACTGATGCAGTGGTGAAGCAGTGGCAGGTGGGATGTGGCAGGGAAGGGAGATGCCACCTTTCCCCCAGGATCCCTGAAATGCAGCTCTTTCTTGCCCTGCAAAAAGGTGTGTGACAGCTGTTACACAAATCAGCAGCCTTGGCTTCTTAGCAAAATGCCAGAGCCTGCTCCAACAGCACAAAATAAAAACTAAAAAAATTGAAAGAGGTAACACAGAAGGGTGTAAACATCCAGCAACATGGAAAAAATAAAAAAGTAAACCTGATTTTCTGCTGTTATTAAGGCACTGGGAGAGGTACAGCAGCAGTTTTAATATAGTAGATATGAATACTATGGATATTTTCCCTTACAACACCCAGAGCTGGACAGGCAAGAGCAATTTCCATTTACCTTATCCTTGTAAGGTATTTCAGCCTGATGTCTGTAACAGGTTAGGAAAATGCTGACAGCTGTAGACAGAACCTTACAGAGCCTCAGGAAAGCAACAAAATCTTTTCACAGGGAGAAGGAGACAAACTGCAGGGATTTTTTGGCAGTTTCCCAGCCTGAAGAATTCTCAGCCACGGTGCTGTTCCCTTTGCAGGCTGCCCTCAGTTTTCGCACTGAAAACTGATGATTTATAAAAAATAAAGTCATGTGGGCTCCTGAGAGGACTGACACTGAGAAATGCCTGTGGTCTGAGGTCACAGAATCCCAGAATCCCGGGATAGTTTGGCTTGGAAGGACCTTAAAGCCCATCTCATTCACCCCCTTCCACCAGCCCAGGTTGCTCCAGGCCCCGTCCAACCTGGCCTTGTCCCCTTTGTCCTGCCACTCCAGGCCCTTCTAAAACATCCTCTCCAGCTTTCCTGGAGGCTTCACAAGCGTGGGATGTCACAGTCCCCTGGGACTCCACTGCACAACCCACCCGAAATAAGCTGCTCCTCAGCACCCACAGAGCACATTCTGATCATAACTACTGATTTCCATGGTCTCACAGCATTTTTTCATGCAGTGACACAGAATCCCAGGGTATGCTGAGCTGGAAGGGACCCACCAGGACCATCCAGTCCAACCCTCAGCCCTGCACAGTCCCATCCCCAAGAGTCACCCCCTGTGCCCCAGAGGATCATCCAAACCCTCCTGCAGCTCTGGCAGCCTTGGGGCTGTGCCCACTGCCCTGGGGAGCCTGTTCCAGTGCTTTACAACGCTTTCCATTAAGGAATCTTTCCTAAAATCCAATCTAAACCTCCCCTGGCCCAACTTGAGGCTGTTTGTTCTCACCCTGTCTCATGGCATCACTTGTGGTGCCCTTTCCACCAGCAGTGCCTGGGCAGGGCACCAGAAAGGCATCACCACCCCAGTGGAGATGTACACAAAACAAAGCTTTCTCCCCCAGCCTCTGAAATCACCTTTTCTGCTGAAGGAATAAAAATTCCAAAAGGAAAAAGGAGCCCCTCAGCCAACATTGCTGTGCTCCTAAGGCAAAATCCTCAAAAATCAGCCCGCTCCCAGCACACCCACACTGCTCCCTACCTTGCACAGAGCTCCTCTCCCACACAGGTTTTAATTATCCCACACAAGCTACTCCCACAGGAGAGTGGGCTTTGGCACCCACCATGCCTCATCTGCAAGGTTTGAGCTCAAAGATGTTCGTGTCCTATCTCCCAGTTACAGGATTTTTAGCAGCAATGACAGCAGTTGCAATAAATAAGTCTGTTTTCGAACTCAGAATAACCATTCTTACCCGTTAAAAGCACTTCAGTGAAAACCAGCTGCTGATGGTTCTTTTGTGCCTTAATTCCTAGAATCCAAGAGTATAAGTTTCCATTGTAAGAGGGGGAAAGGAGAAAAAAGAAATAAGGAAAAAATAAGAATTTTATTTCCTTAAATTCATACAAAACTCTTCCCAAAACAGCTGCCCTGTAACAGAGAGGAGTTTTACTTTACCTCCAAAGTGTAGAGGGAAGGCCCTGAGTTTACTTCACAAAATGCTATATTCTGGCTTGAACCACTTACCACTGGGAGGTGTTAAAGGAAAATACTCTTCCCCCTGAAAATTCTAGGAGTAACCTTGGGATGGAGCTGACAGAAGTTACTTGGTGTGACTGGAGGCACAGCACCCAGTCCCCTTAACCTGGCAGGGTGAGCTGGGACCCTGGAGCTCTCTTCTTATTTGGGTTTCTTAACATCTGCAAGGCTTGATGCAAACATCGTGAAAAAAATAAGAAAAATACATTCATACATAGATATTAATTAAAAGTTGGGCTGTTAGAGGTTGCCTATTCTCCCTTATTCTCACTGCTGGATACTAAAACACAGTTGGGGTTGTGCACAAGTGAGGGTGACAATTCTCTTACTCCTAAAACTCCAAAGGAAAAATCTCGTGTTAATTCTTAAGTTTGATGATTTTTTTTTAACGTGCAAATGTATCCAAAATATCGATAATTCATGGGAGAAGAAAGTGAAAAATTGGGGCAAACACAGAGTTTTCCAACCTAAGCGATCCATTCTGCGATTCTGTGGTGTTTTGTTACTTAAGACATTACTGGAGATGGAAATTGTTTGTTATCACTGGGAAGGTGCAGCATAATTCTCTCCCCACTTGCATCTGAGAGGCTCCTGATGGCTCAGAACTGCTGTGGCTGCTCACAAAGAGCTGCCACTGAAAAGCTTCCTGGATTTTCCTTGACAAAGGCAACTGTAAGTGCAGTCTCCATCCCTCAGGGATCAATGCTGGCACCAGCATTGCTCGGTGAGTTTATTAAAGGAGCTGGCTGATGGCGGGGAGGGCCCTCCCATCGAACTCACACATGGTCCACGGCTGGGCAGAGCTGCTCAAACCCTTGCTCACATCTTTTTATGCTTCATCCCTGTGTGTCTTCTTTAAAAATCTGACTTTATGGAGCTAATTTTATAAAATCTACAAGGATGACATTAAGGTGAAGCTGATCCTTTTAGAAACAATTCCTCCTAATCTTCTGAATAATCTTCCTTTATGACCACAGTAATAATCCATCCGATGCTTCTCCAGTGCAAAGCTTATCTAGGAAATTTCTGCCTCAGCTTTTTAACTGAAGGAGTAGATCTGGGTATTAACTCAAACCCAAATGATTTCCCAGCTGAAGTGGGTGAATGAATTCCCATGAATTTTCAATATTTTGGATACATTTGCACGTTTAAAAAAACCAAACAAATCCAACTTAAGAATTAACACGAGATTTTTCCTTTGGCATTTTTAGAGTAAGAGAATTGTCACTCTCACTTGTGGACAGCCCCAACTCTGTTTTAATATCCAGCAGTGTGAATAAGGGAGAATAGGCAAAATGTGAGTTTTATACTTACAAGCAAATTACATTATAGATGAAAAGTTTTTTCTTTGCTCAAAGTCATGTTAAAATTGAGTTTAAAAATTGGATTCTCAATTTAAGCTTCCTTTGTTTTTTCAAGACACTCAGAAACATAGACTGTATTAGGAGTAGATATTTCCATTCTCTGACAGAACCAGAAGATTTTAATACGAAAACTAAAAAAAAAACCAATGTGAGTTAAACTGGTTAAAACTAGGCATGATTAAATTAGCCCTGATTTAACACTCTGGCTTTGCACAGTCTTATCTAAAAGCCAGTCAAAATACACAATTACTAATATCTCAGCTTAATTTTGGCTCATCAGGTGGCAGATTCCTGCAGAGGACACAAGTACCTGCTCAAAAGATAAAGACTCTGACCCCACAAAGGTGACTCTCCAAATTCCACCCAGCTCTCGTTGTCAGTGCTCTCCATGTCCCTCTCCCTTCAGAGCTGAGAATACCAATCAGCTCTAATGGTTTGGAAGAATTTTTCAGCCTGTTTGGTAAAACTGCCTTCAAGCCACAGAAAGGCTGTGACGAAGTTTTCTAATTAAACAGTTCCATTAAGCAGCAGAACATACCTTTCTAAATCCCAAAGCTGCCAGCTCGGGGTTGATCCTCCTCCCACTGAACTCCAGAGGAGCAGGATCCCTGTATTTACATTTCTCCCTGTTTGGGAGATTGTAGGAATCAATAAGCAAAAGTTATTCTAAGTCTCAAAAAACATGTGTTCTCTTTGGGATTCTCTGGGCAAATTACTTATCGATTTTTCCCAGCACATGCTGCTGATTTCCACAGGTCTCGGATTGTTTGGGCTTTCTTCTGGCATCGTGTCACGTAATCATAAAAATTCTCCTCTGATATGATGGATATCACCCAAATTTCTGGTGGGTTGGAGCTGATGTGAACAGGCTGTCTCAGAACACCAAGGTGATAAGTTAGTGGCATTCCAAGGCATGTGGCAATCACTTGAGAAGAGCCCAGACAGACACAAACCTCACATCGAGGGAAGAGTTTACAGCACTGACTGTGCAAGGAGCAGGAGCAGACACCTCAGGAAATCTGGGCTTTGCATTCCCAGACATCTTTTAGATCTCCTTATTTAATAAAAGAATTGTCTTCTACCTTTCCTTTGCAAAGCTGCCATTAAAGTGAAAATTGAATCAATTCACAGGACAAAACACCCAGGGCAGCTTCCCAAATCCCTTCCCTGTCCTCCCCATCCTTGCTGGCACAAGACAAGAGGAAGAAAACACATGTGGAGTTTGGTCAAGAGTTTCGTTGTCCGACCCAAGTACAAAGAGAGGGCTGCAATGTGGTTTTACAATCACAGAATACTCTGAGTTGGGAGGGACCCACAAGGATTATGGCCCTGCACAGACACCCCAACAACCCCCCCTGTCCCTCAGAGCGTTGTCCAAACCCTCCTGCAGCTCTGGCAGCCTTGGGGCTGTGCCCACTGCCCTGGGGAGCCTGGGCAGTGCCCACCACGCTCTGGGGGAAGAATCTTTTCCTGGTATCCAACCTGAGCCTTTCCTGACGCGGGTCCCATTCCCTGGGGTCCTCCCCCCAGCTCACTCCCTGGAGAAGGGCTCGGAGGGCTGGCTGTGCATGCACAAAGGAAATATCTGGCTGACATAAAAGGCTGCACCAGATGAACTGGAAAAGGAGGCAGAGCAGGCCCACTGCACCATCATCCCACTGCACCCTCATCCCATTACACCATCATCCCACTGCACCCTCATCCCACTGCACCCTCATCCCACTGCACCCTCATCCCACTGCACCCTCAGCCCACTGCACCCTCATCCCACTGCACCCTCATCCCACTGCACCCTCATCCCACTGCACCCTCATCCCACTGCACCCTCATCCCACTGCACCATCAGCCCACGCACCATCTCTGGATGAGGCTCGAGCCAGAACCGCTGGAAGGCCACAGAGAAGTGTCCACATTCTGTTCTCAACCAAAGCTGAAAGGATTTGAAAACCCCCACATTTTTGAGAAAGTTGACCCCTACCAAAATGTCCTGCTCTTTTTTGCAGAGGTGAAAGGCCAGAATTCCTGTGACACAAGTCAGGAAAGCCCCAAGGCTTTCCCTGAGGATGCAGGTCCTGGGCAATTCCCCATCCTTCCCTTCATGAGCAAACCCCTGGAGCCCTCAGGCCCTCCCTTTCAGTCCCCTCTGCCTGTCCCTAACACATCTGCAGAGCTGTCTGGGAGAAGTGTCACCCAAAGTGACAAACTGTCAGCCTGCATTCCAAAGACGTGTCGCACGTGTCTCCACCCAGCCCTCTGACAAGCCCAAGGAAAGCCCTCAGAAAGACTGTCATCAGGGAATTGTACATGGAATAATTCCGGGAGGATGAGAATCACGACCTTGGAGCCTTGAACACTCTCATTAACCTTCCAGGAGAGGGTCTCCTTTCCTCTGTGTTGCTAAAACGAATGGGAACAGCACACAGGTCAATGGCAATGTCCCCACTAGGCGGGAAAATCTCTGTGACTGGGAGAGAATTTTAAGTAATTGCGATTGAGTGGATGTAATAGTTTGCAAAAAAATTGTGTGCCAGTGAGAACAGGATCCATTTTATCAGTGTTACAGCTTCCCCCCCCCATTCTTCCAAGTTATGCAAAACACCTACTTTAATTTTCCATAATTCTTTCATGAGGAAAATCTACCGAGTTTTTGCCAGCAAGGAAATTTGGCCATGTTAAAGGACATTTTTTTCATCTTCCTCATCTAAGAGGACAGGAAAAAAAAGACATTTTTTTTCCATAATAACAACCCTCCAGCAACTGTCTGTCCACTCTCTGCAGATTTCTTCATCTAGAGAGACCTGTCACGTAAGGAGAGTTAATGCATCAGACAGAGACAAGCTGCAGCGACCCACACACTCACACATATAAATAATATAGAATATGAGATGTTTGTGTGAGCACAGAGATTCCTGGAGGGCACTTTAATATTTTGTTTGCATCCAAAAGTAAATACAGTTCCTTAAACAGCTGCCTCACGGTCCCCAGCTGCCCGTAAATATAAACAGAAAGTGACATTTGCTTCCAAACAGCCGGTAAATTATATATCTAGGACAGAAATCCAGCCACTCTGCTCTGGTTTGGGCTGGAAGGGACCTCAAAGCCCATCCAGTTCCACCCCCTGCCATGGGCAGGGACACCTTCCACCAGCCCAGGGTGCTCGGAGCCTCACACACCTGAACGTTGTTTTTTTTCCAGCTACAGCAACTCCTATATATAAAAAAAGATATAAAGTTTGCCTGTCCTTACTTTGAAGATATTAAAACAAACTCATTTCGAGTGGGCTGACTTGTCAAACTATCTAGATCGTTCCCAAGCCTCCTCATTATTTACCACTTCATCAGCCCTCTGTCATCCCTGTGCTTTATCTGTATTGAGTCTGCACTGCTACTAGATAAAAATATTCAATAGCTTCTGCCTACTCCTAATCCATGCAGACCTCAGTTTTGGGGAGAAAAAAATAAGGGAAAAAAATAAGGGAAAAAAAAAATCTCATGTTTTTTCCTGCAGTAACTTCAGCTGTGTCAGTCACTTTTCAGTCCAGTTAACGTGAACTTCCCTGACAGGATATCACTTGTTCTTTTACAGAATGTCAATCAGACTTGGTTAAATGCCTTAAAAAAGTCTACTGGACTAAGTATATCAAGCTCACCACTTCCTTTGCCACCTAAATGTGTAATCTCAGCCTGATTCAACAAGTTGGCAAGAGTCTGTTTCCACAAGAACCAGGCTCGTGTTCCTTCTATTCCTGTCCCTTCCTTCCCCATTAATTGAATACCATGTTAGATCCACCACTGATGTCCTGCTAACCAAGCTGGAGATGTGCAGGTGACACGCAGACTTTGATGTGGGGGGTTGTTCTTTCTAAATATTCAATCATGTTGCCATTTCGGAGTCCCTGTTAGAGATTTTATCCCCTTCAGCTCCCACTGGGCCTGTAACACTCCGAAGGTTTTTGTCTTCCAAGGTTACCTAAGGAAACCCTTCTGCCAGGTGAGCTTATTTCTCAGTATTTTTTAGATTCCACATCATATTCCCAACTAATTTCCTTTTTTGTCCCTTTTAGTGTTGTTTTTTTCGCTTTTTCTTTCTAACTTTTCCCTTGATTTCTCCACTGAACACTCCTTCTCCTCGATTGCTGCATTGTGGTATTTCGGTGGGAAGGCCCTTCGAGCTCCAAACTTCATTCACATTTTCATCTTTCAAATTTTGCTTTCAGCTTATTTTTACCCTTTAACTTCTTTCGCTTTAAGAAATTCACCTCTCTTTAAGCATTAAGTACATCCTGACTGCCTCCTGTCTGCATCAGCCACAATCCAGCCACACTCAGCGATCCTTAAGCAACCAACAACTCCCACTTCACAACTGATTTGCCTCCATTCCCCATAAAAATGTCCAAAATTGAGGTGCATTGTGGAAGACACAACAGCTTCTGTGTCAGAAAACTACCACTGACTCTCTGAGGAGACTGCAGGAGACAACCAACGAGCCCCCAGCTTAAAGAAGACTTTTGTGCCATTGGAATAATCTGACATTATTCCTCAGTGCATCAGTGACGGGCAAGTGAGCTGGGTTGTCCCTGGGACTGAACCTGAAAGCCTTGTGGGCTTGGGAGAGGCTCGAGCCTCTCCTGTTCCTGGGATTGTCCCATTGGCACAAACTCTGTGTTTCGGACAACGAGGCAGGGCTGGGGTTGAACATGGACAAGCCTGGCCCATCAACCCCCCCCCCATTTGCCACAGCACAGCATTTCAGCCCTAAGCAAGCCAAGGAAAAAGAAAGGAAAAAGCTTAAGTCAAGCACTCTGCATCCTGAAGATCACCCTGAAGTCCCCTGTTCCTTGTCCCAGCTCGGATGGGTCCATGTTCCTCCATAAACCAAAATCAGTCATTCCTGGAGATGGCACCTCGTTAATCTGAGATCAACTCCCAGACTCTTACTGCAGTCAGCACATGGAGAGAGTCTAAAGAGACCTCCATCCTGCCCCCCACAGCAAACTTCTCGAGGTGTCTCTGACTCTCACGGTGGCTCCGAGGAACAGGGAAACATCTGAAATAATAGAAAAAGAGCAAGGTCAGAAACAGGCCATTGAATGTCTGATTTTGCCAGAACACGCTGCACTCAGCAGTGCTGTCACACCACGTGGTAAATACTAAAGAGTGGTGAATTTGGTGAAGCTGTGAAATGACATTTGGTCCTACCTGTGTCACCAGCTCCGGTGGGAACCTCACACTGGGGTTGTCTTCTCCGGGCAGCGCTGGGGTTACAGTCAGGGACAACTCACTGTCTGCAGAATCCCCCTGTCTCTGTGCAACCAACAGTGTCTTGAGCACTTGGTTTATTTGACTATGAAACCCACTGCCTACAATCTGGGTCAGAGGAGTTCACACCTCTCTCTCCACCTTCCTCTTCCACTCGTGACTCTGTAAGCACATCTGTGGCAGAGGGCAAGCCCACCTGCCCCTAAATTTGCTAAATTAGGCTGATATGTTGAAAATGGTTGTAAGCTTTTCCCCTTTCCTTCTTTATCTGTCACTGCAGAGACAGCCTGGGAGACCAGATTTCGTTCCTGGAGCTGGCCAGCAGTAAGTTTTGCCCTGAACTATATTTATTTTTGTGTTTCCAAAAGTTTCCAGTGAGAGTATCAAGTTTAGTTCTTATCAGATAATTACACAGCACTTGCCTCCTGAGGCAATTTTAAATCAATCTCAGGAAAGGCAGTAACTATACACTGTAGATAATTATAGTCCATTAAAGTACCTTAAGATTAGATTCAGAGATCACTAATCACACAAGGTCATAAATGCACTGCACCTTTCTGTGGTGGTGTCTGAATTTTGAGATGTAGCCCTTTCTCAGGAAAAAAAAAAATATTTTCTAGGGGTTTTTTTACTGAGCAAAATATCAGAGGCAAACAGCAAACTAATTAAAAACATGCTAAATTTTTGCCCTTGGAGTTACTTCAGTTCTCACCCGTCAGTCACGGAGAGAAAACCAAGCATAGAGCAAGACTGTCATTTTGAAGATACTCCCGACAAAACATGTCATATTTTATATTTAAAATAATATCTAACCAAACGCCTTCCTGACTTCAGGAAAATGGCTCCTCTAATTGCTGGGAGAGGCTGTGTGAAGTGTTCCTGACAGGGATCTGATTAAAGGAAGAACCTTCCCAGCGAGTCCCACGGAGCAGAAACTCTCCAACTCAGGCTTTTCCCGGCGGCAAAACATCGTTTTTGCTCAAAACACCTAAAAACCCATTGAAGAGAATCGAAGCAAATCCACGTGAGGTCAGAGGAGCCCCGGCTGAGACACGCCCTGCGCGCTCTGGTGGCACCTGAGAGGGGCTGTGGCCCTTCAGGGGGGTTCACTGTGGCTGCTGCTGATCTCCAGTGACATCCGGGGGGCTGTCCTTGTGCCAAGAGATCCCTGATCAGGAGGTGCCAGCCCTCTGACTCGTCCAAAGAGCAGCCCCAGCTGGTTTGGAGATGTGGAGGGATTTAGCAAGTCCAAGCAAAGTTGCATGTTTGGTCTAGAGACTTTTAACTCCAAGCCACAGGTGTCTGGGGCAAAACTCCACGTGACTTCAAATGACCGCCATGCTCAGTCCCAGGTCTTTATCCTCCTTCGTATCGTGACAAGATGACTTCAGGAAGACATTTCTTCCTCCTCTGTGTTTTGTGGGAACACTGAGATTTTCTCATTCCTTATCTGGATCCTCCTGCAGCTGCTACAACCCCTTCTTGTCTGCCACCCTGCCCAGGTCACAACCACGCACTGCCCATCACTTGCCACTTCATCTCAGGTGAAGCCCAGCTTAGGTGAAGTCCATTTTAGGTAAAGCCCAGCTTAGGTAAAGTCCAGCTTAGGTAAAGCCCAGCTTAGGTAAAGCCCAGCTTAGGTAAAGCCCAGCTTAGGTAAAGCCCAGCTTAGGTAAAGCCCAGCTTAGGTAA
>JAYRBT010000005.1:24797757-24825190 GCA_036023395.1 Myiotriccus ornatus | reverse complement strand
GATGCTCAGGGTTCCACAGTGCCATCTGACCTCTCCTCTCTCCTCCTGGCAAAGAGCACTTCTCCACAGTGCCCTAATTGGCCCAAGTCCTCTCAGCCCTCAGCCTGCACAGGAGAGAAGTCACCGAGTAAAACCGTTTGTCAGGCTTGGGAGAAGTTTTCACCCCAGGACGCTGATATATCGAAGCATCACAAAGGGTAAAAACTTTGGTTTAGGCTTTCAGTAAGAGAGCTTGGCTAACAGGAGGAAAAATGAAAGGAGAATAAATAGGAACTTTTACCTTCTGCCCATAAAATGAGCCTGTTTCCTGCTCCCCGGAGACTGAAAATGGTGATTAATAATTTGCAAACCTGCTGTCTATTCAGTAGGTTGTGGGTTTATGCAGGAGTACTGGGTTTTGTAATAGCTTTAATCCCAAATTAATTTGCAGTCTTGTGGAAGTGGAATGTGGCAGAGGGACTATGAGAGGAAAAAGAGACTCCTGGTAGATTCTGACCCAAAGTGAGTTGAAATCCTGTGTTCAGCTACAACTGCAGGGATGTGGAGGGGAAGAATAAGTGTGTCTGAAATAAAATGTACACTAGGGTGCTGCAGCTAGTACCAGGAAACCTCATTAGTATCTGGAAATCCAAGCTGCATTCCAGGGGCTTAGAGCTCATTATCCAACAATACAGACTTGGGAAGAATTCGGGTTTTGAAGTGGGGCAACACTGACTTTGTGTGCCCTGAGCTTTCCACACTATTTCCCTCCAGGGGGTCAAGAAGAGGCACTTCAGGGGCTTTTCTTTACAGGTTTGAACCTGTAATAGGTGGGATCTGTGAAGTGGGCTGGTCCCCTGTCCACGTGGATGTCCGTGGCACCACAGGACGTGCTCACACCTCTGAAAACACGAAAATGCCGATTGTGAGGCCAAAAGCACTAACTGAAGTTAAAGCATCCTCGGCTGAGAAGCTGGGGGGGGGTTGGATAATTTCTGGTGATTCCTCTTTTAGCTTTGAATCATGGGCCTAGGAAAAGACTGAAATACAGCAGGAATTGTGGCTGTTCCAAAGACTGGCACGGGGAAGAGCTGGCAGGCCCAGGACAGTGTGAGCTGTGATGCAGCAGGGACTTAAATATGCATGAGGTCTTTTCATATGCAGCAGGTAGGATCTTTTTTTTTTCCCTTTGAAACCATATCTTTGATTTACCCTGATGAAAAGAGAACGTCCCCTTGCAAATCCATTGACTTTTACATCAGCCATAATCTGAGATGGCCTCTCTGGGATCAGTTCCTTGGGGAGCAGAGAATTTCAGAACGGGACAGTTTAACGTGGAGTGGGACTGGCACTTTCTGCTGCAAGAGGGCTTGTAGAGTTCATTTCCATGTAGGGTGAAGATAAAAGCCTTTCACTGTTGCTTAACCTTTATTTGGGGGCCATTCTGTCAACGAGTTCTTTTGGTTTGCATTATTTCTCTGTTCTTTTTGCTCTTGGCAAATGTTTTCACCTCCTCGCTGCCTGTTGTCCTCGGTTTTGGTTTGCATTCATTTCAGTATTGTTTTTTAGACACGTTTTGGTTTTTTTAGACAAGGACAAAACTGTGCCAGCTTCTTCCGAGAGATGGAGGCAGTGAACACGAAGGTGGGGATGTCTGAAGGCTCCTTTGTACTGAGTCTGCTCCCCCTGATTGAAATTGCCTTTCAGGGAAGGCCGTGGCTAACCAGCTTATAGCACATATATTTGGCGTTTATGTGCCTAGCCCTGGTATTAAGCTCTATTTCCAGGTATCTGTAGATTATTTTTAAATCTTTTATAGTCACAGAGGCCTCGGTGCAAAGATGGAACCTACTTGCCTGTGTTAACAGCACAAAAAGAGGTATCACTTGCAGTCATTTCCACATGCAGAGCCATTCCAAGGCAATTGGTTTTATTATTCCTGTGCTCTTCACACTCATATGCCTCAAATTGGAGGGAGGCCATTGGAATTTATCTGCTGTATCGAGGCAATCAAATGCCAAGGAGTGGCAGTCACTGAGGATGGATCACGTTGGATCTCACTATCAGCACTTGCCTTCAGAAATGTAGGGAGACATTCAGTGCAAGGAGGGGCACTTGAGGCTTGAACTGACAGTTTCAGAATGCTATTAGTAACTTTTCTTTTAAGCTCTTCCGTGAATTAAAGGTTATAGCTATAGGTGGGGCACATAGAGGGAACAGTGCAAACAGTGTATGAGGAGGTCTGGCAGAGAAGAGGGTTTTCTAACCCTCTCAGCAAAAGACAAATGCAGAGCTCTCAATCAGATCTCTGGATTTAAATGTTGAGGCTCTTTCATGATCCAAAGCAGGTAATTTCTTCCAATCAGTAAAGCATTATCCCTCAGAGCATAGGCAACAAAGCAAAGTTGTTAAATGACAGTAAGGTACTGGACCATATAAATTGATTTTTGATGTGAGTGTATAATTTTAATCAAGTAATTAGTTCGGGCTCTATATTTTTGAAAAAGTGAGTGTTTTCCTATGTGAGTACTATAAGAATTCAGTAAGAGAATGGACTTTAAAATGTGAATATTTGATCTTACATGATGCTTGGCTTGACTGTACAGATATAATTCAGCACCTTCTCTACGTGTATCATAAAGCTGGATTATGGCAGAACATGCTTTACCGACAGACTGATAATAATTCATAGCAGTGCTGAGGTGAAAGATAATGAGCATTTCTCCAAGGTCTAAATCTCTTGCCTCCAGATCCTTTGACTCTCAAAGTCAGGTTGTAGGAGTCAAAACTTGGCCAGTTGTAAAACTAAATGTTTCTGTTCCTCAAATGGCAGAAAATGGAGTTGTGGAAAATGGTTTCTTTCTGCTGAGAATGTCTGTGCTGGCAATATCTGTCCTGCTCAGTTATCATCCTTAAAATGTTGGCTTTAGGTGGGGAAGGGCAAACTACCCTTTGCTTTGCTGTCCTGGAGCGGAGGGAGCTCCAACAGTTCCCTGTTTGCAAAGCCTCCTGGAGGCTGAGAGAGAGATTTGTCCCTTGGGCTGGGTGAGTGACATCAATCTCTACGTGATAATTGTTTTTCTGGCTTTAATATCATTGCTTCAATAAATAGTGCACTGTACTCAGAGCTATCTGTGCTGAGTAGTAAATGATTTTGATGAAGATCTCTTAGTCTAATCATTATTGTTATCAATTTAAATAAATAATTTATTTTATTCATATAAATGTATTTGGGTTTCCATCCTTAATCCTTTAAGGATAAAGCTTGAATTACACCCATAGACTCTTTTAGACAAGTGTGGCATCAGGATTGGATCCCGCTGCACCCAGACTGTTCTCTGAGAAGGATTTTGGAAAGCCAGGGTGTCCTTTCTTCACCTTGTAACTCAACAGGAGGGTGTCCCCAGTAACCCTTTGCCTGAAGCTCCGCTCTGCCTGCAGTACTATGACGAACCACCAGCATTCTGCAGATTAATTTCTGGTTTTACTGCAGGGTTCTCTTCTAACCCTGATTTGCAGCTTTCCTTTCAGCTGGGAGGTCTGGATGTGAATGGCCTGGTGGCATCAGAGCTCTCTCTTCTGGGATGGGTTTTCAGCTGAAGGCTCAGCTCCCCAGTAGATCCCAAGGTGGGAGGGTTAATGCTGGCCTGGGGAGTGCCCAGGATGTTTCACTTCTCCTGGGTCACCGCGCCCGTTTGCAGGAAGCCCTGCAAAGGCAAATGAGCTCCAAACTGCACCCTTGGCTGCCTGCCTGGCTCCTGAAACATCCTCAGGGACACCCCAGGAGCCTTTTGCAGCTGGAAAGAATTCCAGTGGCTCCGTAGGGCTGGACCATCACTCCGGATCTTTAATGCTTCCTTGGCAGCTGTGCCTTCTTGGTGCAGTTTGCTTCTTGGACACACATTCCTCTGTACTGATATTCCCCATTTCATTTTTTTGCTTTATCCTGTTACTTTCTTCTGATTTAAGTTGAAAGTTCAACTGATAACCAATTTTTCTGCAATGCTGATTATATTATATCAGTAAGTGGGAATAGCACAGCCTCTCTGCTTTCACTCAATGGGAAGTGACACGCTGCTGATTAAAATTTATTGCTAATGTGCTTTGATGAATGTTTCAGAGCGTGTTATTGGGTTAGGTTTTTTTCATTTCTGGATGCTTTCTATTTCTGTTTTATCAATTCTATTTCCTCCAATTGTTTTAGACATAATGTATGATGCTAATAACATGTCAGCTTCAAAAATCAGGAGAGAAAAGTGATACTTCTGAAAACTGCAGTGAGAGAGGAGAGTGATTTATAATGTTCTTTAAAATATGCAATTACATTTGTTGATCGAGATGCCAGTTACATACATAAAAATAGGGGGAGATGTTTGAATTTCCTGCTTCGAATTATTTAATACCAAGTCATAATTTGTAGATGGGAAGCAGATTTATTATGTAAGCAAGCCCAACTGTCATCAAAAGGACTATCCACTTGCCAGCACCTCTTCAATCCTCCTTTAAGCTTCCAGCACTCCTTGAGAAGACTTTCATGGAAGTTTTATGGCTGTTCAGTCCATTAATCTCTGCTCATTTTTCCCCTCTTTATCCAGCAATGCCACGGTTCAGCTGCCCGTGATGAATCACTCATTTTCCTTTCAGAGATCCGGGTTCATTCCATTCTTGGGATAACATTTTGTGTAATAACCCCCACCTTGTGTTGGAATGAAGGACTAAGGGAAGCTCAGCTGCTGGTTAATGTAAAAAAACATCCATAGGGTGGTGTAAACGAATTCTTCTCTCTTTCCACAGGTATTTCAGTCCTTGAGGCCCCTTTTAGCAAAGCACTCAAGTGTCTGATCACCTTTACCCACTACATCTCATCTCATCCATCTCCCACGTGTCCCCATTCTCTCTTGGCTGGATTTCCTCCCCAGTGCTCCTGGCAATCCACTCCAGGAGGCCTCTTGGAGAAAAGAATTCCTGCTGGAGCAGTTCCTCTGCTGAGCAGGAGTGGGGATGTGCTGCTCTGGACGTATTTGTGCTCAACCCTGCTTTTCCAGCTGTCTGTAACTGGGTTTCCATCACTGCCAGCTGATTGTTTCAGCCCCGTTTTCTCCTTTATTCGAATGTTTTAGATAATTTCCCACCATCTGTATTATTGAAGGTGTTACCACAACCTCAGAGGGGTCCAAATTAGGCCTTTTTGATATGTTCCCCCTCCCCATTTCTCCACTCTGTTTGCCTTTCTGCTGTTAGCCATGTTTCCCAAAATAGATCCATTTGCCTGTTTTCTTATTATAACTGTTTCTCAGTCTTCCAGGTCCTTCAGGAAAATATGAAAGAATGGGAATGATAACCACAATTCCCTTGTTTCTGCAGAAGATTTCAACTTGGTGGAGTTCTCCTCCTCCCCTTCGTTTGTTTGCATTCAATTACTCAGGTTTTGGATCTGTCCAATCCAATTTGAATTAACATTTCAATTACTCTTTCATGGAAAAAGAGAGTAAATGCTTCATTAAATCACAGGCTTTATTAAAATACCCATTGACATCTATAAAGAAACTTCCCAACACAATATTCTACAATACAAGTGGGCAAAATATCGTAAACAGTCTTGAAATATGTAGACTTTTTAATTAGGTTGCAATATAAAATGACACATTTTTACTGCCATTAAAAATGACTGACCCCCAAAGATAGGAATTTTCACCCCGAACCTCCCCATTTTGGGGCCTAAAAAATGGCATTTTAAGCTAAAAGAAGTGCTTAAATTTGCTCTTAATTCTAAGATGAGTTACTACTGTGGGCAACTGGCTACAGAGCTACACTTCACAGAGGCAAAAGCAACCACTTAAGGTACTTAAACTTTGTGGTTTAAGGTTTGTCAGCCTTTGTGTCTCTGAATAGTCCCTCAGCAAAAAAATTTAAAAGCTAAAAAAAAAATTAAAAATCAGATAGTCTTGTTTCTTTCCATTCCCTCACTAGGTATTTTAATTTAAATATCCTTTAAATTTCCTCCTGGCCGATTTGCCAGCAAGAAAGAGGCTGGTAAGGCAATGTCAGTAGCTCTACTGGGGCAAAGCAATGTCTCTGCTCCTACACTTGCTGAGTAGACTCCTAATTATGGCATGAAGATATTTTATAACAAAGACATTAAAAAAGCCCTTTTTTATTAGCTGTTCACACGCCTGCTATAATTAGTGCTACACTGGGAAGTTTGCTTGCAGCTCATCTGAACACATCTACTTTTAACCTCGATGACTGAGCCATTTCTCATGTGCTCAGTCATGGATTAATGCTGAAAAGATGGAGGTGACCTTTTCTTTTTTTCCCTTTTTTTTTTCTTCTTCCTTTTAAACCCTACAGCCACCGGCCCTGTGAATGTACTGGCTGGAAAACCATCCCATCAGTGCTGCAAGACTGAAGGACTGCCAGGTCTGACACAGCTGTGAGAACTGCCACGGAAGTGTAAAGTATTTATTAAGACAATAATATGCTTTATCTGGGATTTAATCTAATTTAATAATGGTGTCAATCTATTTAATAATTTAAATTATCACAGGGGCACAGCTGCCTCCCCATGGGCTGCAGGGAAACCTGCCTGGAGCACCTGCTGCCCCTCCTTCTTCACTGACCTTGGGGTCTGCAGGGCTGTTCCTCTCCCATTTCTCCCTCCTCTCTCCCAGGTCACTGCTCCTGAGCAAGAACTTTTCCCTCTTCTCGAATATTTTATGCCAGAGGTGCCTGCTGGGCTTGGCCTTGGCAGTGGTGGGTCCATCCTGGAACTGGCTCCAGTGGCCATGGGAGAAGCTTTACAGCCACCCCTGTAGCCTCCTCCCCTCCCAAAACCTTGCCCTGGAGACCCAACACAGCTTCAGAGATACCATTTGATGTCGCTGGATCCTGAAATTTAAACAGTCATTCCCTATTTTATTCTGAGTGGCGTGTTTGGGTGGTTTCAGTCCTGCTGCTCTTTGCAGGCTACAGCTGGAATTCAAGATTTTTATAGGAGATGAGTTTAGTTATTGAATTTGGAACTAATAGGAACATATATGCCTGTCTTTCTGTATTAAATTCTGTATTTAAAGCTTCCGAGAGCCCGATCCAGTCTCCGAGTGCCAGTGAAGTCCAGCAGGCCTAAAGAAAACACACCTTGGAGCCACTTCACGAGGCAGAAATTTGCGGTTCCCTTCCTGTGTCTCCCACAGTGTGATTTCCTGGAGGAAAGCTGGGGCTGGCTTTTTTCCATCCTTTACTTTTTGAAACACCCTCGGGCTTGATAAATCTTTTTCACTTTCCACTCCTTGGAGTCGGGACGACAATTCTTCCCCCGGGTGTGGATGTGCTGAGGGCACAGGAGACCACCCTGTGGTCGTTTTGGTGTCAGGTACAGCTGGATTTGTCCTTCCTGTGTTGTTTATCAGCGGTGGCAATTGTTAATGGTCAGTGTGTGACCCTCAGACGGATGGATTTCAGCTGCAGTGACAGGAGGAAGGCGGTAGCAGCAGCAGAAATGCCGTGGTGTTACCTGTGGTTTTTGTTCCATTTGTTTGGATCTTGTTTCTTTGGGGTTTATTCGTAATTTGCTTTTTCACTTTACCTTTTTCCTATTTAAATGCCCTGCTATTTATTATGCAAGGACAGTGCTGTGTGTTGTGGCACGAGTAGGACATTTACAAAATAACAGCTAAATTAAATTGCTGATTTGGAGGCCAGACTGCAATCAGAATTTGATTTTGTGTGTGTCACCTCTTTTTTTTTTTGTTTGTCTTTTTGTTTAAGAACAGACTTGTCTTAACCTTCAGAAACTGTGAGAGCAGCAAGGCTTGGATCAAAAAAGCAGACTTGAGCTCTGTTCTTAAATAACAGGCAAGTTCAGTCCTTGTTTACATGCATGAGACTTTTACTGACAATGATGAGCTTTAGAGCTTTATGTGCTGCTGGCACAGAATACATAATCAACAGTGGAAAATAACTCTGAGGCACCAGCTTTTTAAAAGACAGGCTGGAGATCTGTGCTGTGGTTAAGGAGGTGGTTTGAAAACTCTCTCCGAAGGGGTGAATGTTGCTTATTGCCAGCCTGAAAGGTGAGTGCCTGCAGGGGACACGACAACCTGGAGGGAAAATGTTGTTTGTTGTCTTCTGTCAGCTGAGACATGTGTTTAACAGCATATATTGAACATGACAACATGTCCACAGCATGGACACACTCTGTGAAATCTGGGGTTGAGCAGGAGGGAGTCCTGAGACCAGGGCAGGTCCCTTGATCCATCGGGAATGTGCATCCTCTCTGTCCATCCCTGGGCCAGGGCCTCACCACCCTCACAGGGAGGAGTTTCTTCCCAGTATCTAGTCTAAGTCTCTCCACTTCCAGGTTAAAACTGTTCCTCCTCTGCCTGTGTAAAAAGCCACTCTCTCTCTTTTTTATCAGCTCCTCAGGAAGGCCACCATGAGGTCTCCCTAAAGCCGCCTCTTCTCCAGGCTGAGGAAACCACCCCAATTCCATCAAGAATCCTTAATTCCAGAAGAAAATAAGCCATATATCTGTGAGTTTTGCACTGGAAAGGGTGTGTTGAACCTCGGTGTTTTGTGGAAGAAATGAAATCTCTTTTTAAGAAGAATTGAAAAGAAAACAATCTCCTTCCCACCAGTGCAAGAGTAAGATCTTTACAGTCTTGAATTCTAGGCAGCTGGGCCTACTGCTTTCTAGGAATCACACTGGTAAAACCTGTGGAAAATGTATTTCCACACTTGTATGTGAATCTGAAAATAAATGGAGAACAGAAGGGCAATGTTGGCAGTCACACCGTTAACATAAACCGTGCAGGGAGAAACCTCCCTCCCCATTTGTGTCTCCAGAGGGACCAGATCTGGGTCCTTCTTGATCTAAAGGCACAAGGTATGCCTGCAAATCTATCTTAGGAACAAAACTCTATCAGCAGTTTTTGGGTGCAAGTGGGAATGTTGAATTGAGTGGGGGCATCAAATCTAGACCCAAGTGAGCACCTAAACTTACAAATGATTAGTCGTAGCAGTCAGTGATGAAACACGTGCAAAAATGCAGATTATGCAACTGGTGATTTGCAAGAAAGGAAATCCGAACACGAAAATGCGAATCTGGTTGCCACTTTTAATCTGAAGACAACTATCTTCTGATAAATCCTCTCTCACGTGTTTTAATCAGTGGTGCAAGCTCTGGGCACCTCCTGCTGCCTTTGCAGCCAGGCAAATAAATGCCCTCTGAATGTGTCCCAGGGAAGTTTGCAAACAGATATTTGAACATTTTAACCTTGAACCTGTAGGAAAAAAAAAAAAAAAAGGCATTTCCCTTTCTCAGCAAAAGGAAGGGGTGATCCATCATCATTCTGGATTTATGACCCCTGTGACTGAATGGGTGACAATGACAACGGTGTTCAGGACTTCCTGCTGTAAATTGCCCGCTCTGGTGGTGAACTGCAGATAACTGGGATGACTTTAGCTGGGACATTAAGCTCATTATGGGCTGACATCCACTCAGGTCTGTGGAGTTAGCAAGCAGGTAGGAAAGAGGATTTTTATAATCCTTTGGTTATCCTCCGCCCGTTTTTCCCCTTTCAAGGAAATTTTAAAAGGTTGATTTGAGAGCTTATTGGTCCCAAAAGTTGATTTGAACTGGATTGTGGAGTGAGTTTATCCCTCTGTCAGTGCCTGGCCTGGTTAATTCTGGTCTACAGAACCTTTCTCTCCCATGTTAGAACCCTACAGAGTTATACCCAGATTATACCCAGAATTAGCTCTAGATCTTGCAATAACTACAGGCAAGGTACAATTCCCTGTGGTCTTGTCTGTCTCTCCAGAGATGCCTGGGAGCCCATCCCCGCTATAAAACATGACAAATCCACATCCTCCATGGCCTGGGATGAACCAGGACACAAGTGTGACCCGAGCAAGGAGGCAGGACGTTGAAACACCCTCGTAGGACTCAAACCTCTGAGCCCAGGAGTGTTTGAAAGCTTTGCACAGCAATTTTGGCTTCACTCCCTCCACCACAGTTGCCTCCTTGCGAGCTGCAGAGCATCATCTGTAAGGTCCTGCTTGACAGTGGCAATAGTTAACACCGGAGAGGTTTTCCCATCCTCTGCTGGCAGGAGATTCTGTTTGTTTGCTCGTCTTTAATTAATATTTAATTGGGTGTGCAGACAGGGGCTTGTATCATCAATTGTGGCAAACTGGCTTAGCCCTGTCAGAGCAAATGCTGCTGTATCGATTTATGCAACCTAAGAGGCCGACTTGGAGGTAAAGGAAAGGGCAGAAACTTTCTTCCCAGGGAGGAAATTAAAAAAGGAGGTGCCACGCTGTGATCTGTCGTATGGTAATCGTGGCTTGGTGGCTGCTGGGGAAAGGTGACTCCTGCAAAGGCACAGGGGAAACAACTGGGAGCTTTTTCCTCTTTCTTTTTATTTTATTTATTTTTTAATATTTTTTTTAGTCCTTTTTAATCTTACTCTCAGGGAAAGTTTATTGCCAATTAGCTTTATGCAAAGGGATGATAGTGGTGGTAAGCAATTAAAGAGTACAGTGTGTATCTGTGCAGGGGTGAGCAGAATTAATACATCTTAACTTGCTTTTCAAGCTTGGCCCTAACCTTGTCCCCAGATAGAAGACACTGCTTTAGCTGAGACAAACTGCTGTGATAGGAAACTGCATTTTGTTAAAAATCAGAGCATATTTTCCCCTATTTATTAGTGTTAGTCATAAAACTCATATTGGAAATGGCTCACAAATGAGCTCCTTATCCATAAAATCATTGAAACACAGCATTACATTTACTACCTGTGGTACATGATTAGGCTCCCGTTCACTTGGATAACCATTTGTTTCAGCCATTGGGGATTTTGAGACAAGCTTGCTTTCCATTTACAAAAAAAAAAACAAAAAAAGAATTTAAAATTGATCTCTTTTTCTCTGTACCCCACTGCTCAGGAGGTGTTATTTCAGATGAAATAGTCAAATCTGCAAAAAAACCAAACTACTGATTCTTCACTATCTTTTGAACTGGGTTTTTTTTCATAGCCTTGCTGAAGTTATTTACGTAATCTTTCACTATTGCGCCCCAACAGTGACTTTAATTATAAATAAAAGAATTACTCTATTAACCCATGTGTAATTAATGTGCAATATTAAAGGCAACCAAGATCGGGCACTAAAAAAAATGATTCTTCAGCATTTCCATTTGCAAAATCCAGTTTCAAGATGAGGTTCCAGATTTGCCTTCAAGATCTGTTATTTATTATAACTATTAATTTATTTTATATTGTTATATCATTATGGTATATTATTATTTGATTCATTCAAATTAAATACTGTGGCCAGGTGTGTGGGGAGAGTCTGTGTCTGCTCTCAGGTGACCAGCAATAGGACAGGAGGAGATGGCTCCAAGCTGGGCCAGGAGAGGTTCAGGCTGGGTATTAGGGAATAATTCTTCCCCCAAGGGTGCTCAGGCATTGGAAGGGGCTGCCCAGGGCAGTGGGGGGGTCCCCACCCCTGGAGGGATATAAAAGCTGTGTAGATGTGGCACCTGGGGACGTGGGTTAGTGGTTGGATTTGGTGAGCTCAGAGATCTTCTCCAACCCACGACAATGGAAAAAGAAACCCAAGCTGAGGTTCCCTCCAGTTTATCAACAAGACCTCTCTTTACTGCTTGGTAATGAGGAGTGTGATCTCTTCTAAGTCCTGTTTTAATCCTGAAAAATGGTACCTTTAATCCTGAAAAATGGTACCTTTGGCAGGACAGGATCAAACCCTGCTCTGATTCAGAAGCCCAGGATGGTTTGGGTTGGAAGGGACCTTAAAGATCACTGTTTTTCACCCCCTGCCCTGGGCAGGGACACCTTCCACCAGCCCAGGGTGCTCCAAACCCCGTCCAACCTGGCCTGGGACACTCCCAGGGATCCAGGGGCAGCCCCAGCTTCTCCGGGCACCCTGTGCCAGGGCCTGCCCACCCTCCCAGGGAAGGGTAAAAACGTTTAAAAAAAAGATGTTTTCAGTTTTTCCATTTCATCCAGTTCTTGTACATCTCAATGAAAACTGCCCAGCGTGAATTCTGGAAGGCATTTAGGATGAACTCTGGCAGGATGAGCTGAAGACTCTGAACGAAGTGTTAGAAACGAGGTGTCATCTCCCAAGGTCACGACCTTGGCAATAATCAGCGCACCACCGGCTGGGAAACGGGAGCTGAGGTTTGCTTGTAGTGCCCCACTTTTGGCTGCAGGGAGTTCTGGAGTGCAGTTTCTAGCAAGGGAAGGGTGGGGAAGGTGGACAGCACTGCTCCTGGGCAGGGTTGTCATGCCCTGCCCAAAACTCTCTGCCTCCTGCGCCTTTTCTGCCACCCGCCCTTCGGCTCTGGAGTAGATGAGGTGAGATTTTATTCCTGTGCTCTCTCTGCTCCCGCTGTGAAGATTTCACACAGGGGTAGGGAAGGCCGTGGGGTGAAGCCACTGCAGCATGTCCTTAGCAGGACCAAAGTGTATTAATCACTTAACAAAACAGCCTCTCACTCGCTGCAGTGATGAATAGGAAAGCCTGGACCATCCCCTGCCACGTGCACAGGTTTGAATGCATTTGTAAAATTTTAATGCCAGGAGTGATCTCAGATTAAGTAGCAATCTTGGTGTGCTTGTTACGGCATTTATGCATTTTATTTTCTGTAACTACCTTTTAAACTGCTTTACGAGCCCTCCTCGCAGTGGGTGCCTGTTTCAGGAAGCCTTGAGCAAATGAGGAGTTCAAATTACGTTTTCAAACATGACGGAGGAGAATATTCTACAAGTGCTTACATGAATAATGATGCAAATTTAGAAAATCTTGACAGGTTCCCGCCCTAAAATCTCCCCATATCTTTCATTAGGTAAAAGTGTGGCCTCGAGTCTTCTCAGGTGACTGTTTTCTGCAGACAGGTTTTTTTTAAAAGAGTTTTTTTCTGGACACAAAAGTACTTAATAGTTCTGATATATTTTATCTGCCATTAACTGTGAAGGACAGCTCCTTAATGTAACCAAGAATATAAATTAGAGCCCTAGATGGGAAATGAAAGTTAATTTTGTGCACAGCAGAAAGGCAGAGGAGAAGTCCCTCAATCAATATTGCAATGTTTGCTGTCTCAGTAGCAAGATTTCTTAATGGTTTCTATTTCAGTTTTCTCCTGAATCTTCTACTCACATTTCCAATTCCTTTTTTTTTTTCTTTTTTAGTTTATGAGGTTTGAAAAGATTGTGGCCCTGTTGATATTGCTGGATCATATGCACAGGCTTCAGATGGATTGTCTCCATGCCTGAAGCCAGGTGTGCATATACTGCTCATCATCACTTCCATCATCCATCACATTCCCTCTGGGAAAGGAAACAAAATAGTCGAGACAAATCTGCAATTTCCAGTTTCTTGGTTTGGTTGTGGTGCTAAAACTGGACTGGCCATCCAACTTCCTTTACTATAAAAACGTGAAGAAAGCAATTCAGAAAGCTTTAGCCACAGTTAACTTGAGTTTATAGTCAGAAAACTTCAAGTGTTGCAGAGACCTCTCAAACGGGTCACTTCTGATAACTGAGCTGCTCTGTGTCTCCCAGGTAAATAATTCAATATGCACGAAGTGATGCAGGTGACCTGAGACCACTGACACGACTCCACTCCTAAAACTCACTGAGGACTTCAACAGGCTTGGTAAATGCTCTCTTAATTAATGAAGCTGGAAATATTTAGGAGAAAACCCATTTTGTGTGATTTATGATACCAATTTTGTGGCTTTTGCTGCTCTTTGCCTTTCAGCTGGGTGGGCTGTGATCAGTGGAATCGTTGGAGGTTTTGATGAGGTGCTTCATTCAGACTAAATACTAATGAGAGATATTTGTGGGGAACTTCTGATTAAAGTAAATGGAGCAGAGCTTTTGATGCTACCAGGTAATGTGGGAAAGGCAATAAAGGATGGGCGCAGACCAAATGTACTGGTGATCACTGATGCTGCAGTGGTATTTTAATTCACAGTGTAGGGTCCTTAGAAACTGCAAGGCTTTTCCAAAGCACCGATCCTCTCCGAAATGAAAAAAAAAAAGAAAATCCAGTCTGAATGGGCCGTGATTTTTATATGTTTGTTTTAGGTAGCAAAATAGAAATGCCCCTGAATTGCACGGTGCTTGGCTTTGTGCCTGCACTGCAGCTCGCTTTGGCACTGACGAGCGCCTTGTTTACAGCTCCTTCCCGTAGTAAATCTTCCCTATTGTTTTGTCTTTATGGGCTGTGCCAGAAGGCTACTGAGCTAAAGCACATAACAGCTCTCCTCCAATACTTAGGAACACTTTCCCATTGCTCATGCATCATTTTAACTGGCACTTATCTTGATATAAAATATCTGCAAGTCGCGAATCGCCTCGAACGCTCAGGATCTGGAAACAGGAGGGATTTTTGAAGCAACTATTCTTTTAATAGAGATGGTTTAAAATTTAAAAAAAAAAAAAAAAAAAAGAGATGAACTGTCTTGCTCAGCTTATTTCAGAAAACTTTTCCAGCCCAAAACATTTGTAGTATGGGGAGAGACCCTGAAAGCCATATGCTTAAACATCACTTGTTTTCAGGTTATCTCCTAATGAGGGGGTTACATAAGTTTCTCCCTTTGTTTATAAAGGGTACAGACCAAATTTCCAAGGATCATGCTCACTGGGTGAAGCAAAAACTCGCCTTTCCCTCTGAGCCTGCAGCTGGTTTCACCCAGGACATCTCTGGCCATGCTTGGAACTAAATGATCTGTAAGGTCCCTTCCAACCCAGGCCATTCCATGACAAATGGATGAAGAGGAACAGGATAGTCCTGGACATGTCCTTCCTGCTTTCAAATGCCCATATCACCCGGCAGGATGTTTGGAATGGTTTGGAAAAGCAGAAGAAACACTGCTGTGCTCAGCAACTGGGCACCCAAACCAAAGGCTTCCAAAGGGTCTTATCCTCAGAAACTTCAGCTGTTGGACAGGGCTTGGAACAACCTGGTCTAGTGGAAGGTGATGATTTTTAAGGCCCTTTTCACCCCAACCCCGCCAAGCTTCCAGGAAAGAAACTAAATTCCTAGTTTGCTGAGTTGTTCCAAGCACTAGGAACTCGCTCACTGTGAGCTCTGAACTGAAGGAAGACCAAAAATCCTCCAGGGATTTGTCTGTCCTGGTGTGGTGGGTCGACCCCAGCTGATGCCCAGTGCCCACCAAAGCCACCCCATCGTTGCCCTCCTCAGCTGGACAGGGGAAGAAAATACGAGGAAAGGCTCCTGGCTTGGGCTGAGGACAGGGAGACATCCCTCAGAAATTACTGCCACGGGCAAACCAGACGGACTTGGAGCAATAACATCAAGTCGGAGTCAGGTAATGAGAGACAAACCCAAATCTTAGAACCCTGCCCTCCCACCCCTCCTTTCTCCCTGGGCTCAACTGCCCTCCTGAATTCTCTCCCTCGTCCCCCTTTCAGCAGTGTTTGTTTTCCCATGTATGTCCCCAGATTCTTACAGGAATTCTTCCCTCTTTTTATGGCCAGACTGTGCTGTCAATGCTGCTCCAAGAATTGGCTGATTGCTCCTAATTACCAAGCTCTGATCCATTTGAGAACCAGTTGATGCTGATGCTTTTGGTCCTCTTTAGTTATTCCAGGTAGAGGGAAGTCATAAAAGTCAAATATCACAGAATATAGTCCATCATTAATGGGAGAGGCCACGGTAATGGAGCAGGGTGGAAAATGGGAAACCCAGGTCTGCCCGCGCTTTGTGCTTCTCGAGCTTTAGATAATGTGCTGCAGCAATTTATTTCATTTTAATGATGGAGAAGGGGAAACATGTAATTTTTCAGTCATTTCACACATGCCATTAGCACCATAATTTGAAAAGATAATGATTTTCAAACCACCTGCTATCTGGCAGATGCTTAAATATTGGCACGTGCCTGGAATGTGGAATGAAACGTATCTGAGGGGTTTAATTGCCCACTGGTGCAGGAGCTTCTGTTCTCCTGGAGAGTGCTTTCTCTACAGGTTAATGAGGGAGACTTGCTGTTGTTTTGAAGTACATCTGCCAGGGATCTTTGTTATTAGACAACAATCAAGGATGATCTTCACAGGTTTAGTCGGTTGGTTTTGTGTTAGTTACTTTCGAACAGCAGGAACTGAGGAAGAACATCAGGCTTGTGGTAAAGTGAGACCTTTGGAAAACATCCTGAGAAAGAAGCTCCTGTCATGTCCTAGTAGGTGAAGAACAGTGATTTATATGATATCCAAAATGTGCTGGGGATGTCTGATCTTCTCAGGGGTCCTTGGAAGTCAGTAGAGAAAGCCGTGCCCACCAGGAGCCCTTTTTCTGTGGCATCACAAACCCTGTGTGGGGCTCAAAGTGACCTCAGTGGTGACACTTCCAGCAGCTCAGGCTCCAGATCTTGCAGTGAGTGCTGCTACTTTTTTATGTGTCTGCACATACCTTTTATGCATTTAATAGTAGGGAGCTAATACTGAATTTGGCACCATTTTCCACCAGAAGTGCAACATCTTGGTCAAAAGAAGATCCTTGGCTGGGAGAGAAAGCCCTGGGTGTGAGCACCCAGGAGAAAGTTGTGTCCTGATCCAGATTCAGTTCTGAAGCTGCACTGGCTTAATCCTATTCCCTTTCAGTGGAAAGTAAGAAAATTCCCATCCCCAAACCCAGAAAATGCCACACAATAAACAATCACAGGCACTGTGGCATCATAATCTTCTGGAATTGCTTGGAGGTACTTGCTAAGCTTAGAGGTACTTGGATAAACCTCCTAATGCAGGAGCAGCACCTAAACTATTAATTTCACATCTGAGCCCAAGGCAAGTGGAGATTGTGAGCTAAGAGGGTTCATTTATAGTGGATATTGGTGATGGTTGTGAGATGCTGTAACAGGATTACAAAGGCAACACCAATGTGTTTGTGAGGTTTGTGCTTGGAAGTATCAGAGAGTGGGAATTTGCTTTAGCCACCACAAGGGATGTGATCTCAGATGCTAATCTGAGCTGAAAATAACCGGATTTTAGTTAATGGGGGAAATCATAACCTACCAGAACGCAGCCTGTATGGTGGGCGAGAGGGAAGGAGCAGAGTCAGAGCTGGCACTAAACTAATTGGGGATCTTTACACAGACAAACCCATCCAGGCTGGACATGCCCAAGATGAAGAACCTTTGGAATAACCCTTTGGCACAGGATTATCTTTCCCTGTCTCTCCAGTCCTGTACCAGATGACCCAGATAACTGGTTTTGGTGGGTTTTTTTCAAATTTGCAGTGACACACTGGAAGGAGTGATCACCCTACAGGCTTGTCAAGGTTGCTGAAAATGCAGCATGATTTGAGAAACTCGATTTTAAACATGAAACATCCTTGTATTTCTCCAGCTTACACAAGGATTAGAAACTTGCTAAATTCATCGTGGTATAGATTTGAGGCAATGGCTTGGGGAAGCATATGTAAAAGTGGAAGCACCAGCAGTCCCCCAAATGTTCCCCTTGATTCGTGAGGGTTTGACTTAATTGTGGAGCAGCTTCAGCCACAGCCTGATCCGTTCTTCTGCAACTCTCAACTCTCTCAGCCGTAATTTTGAGTGATTGATGATTGAAATGTTATTTAAATCACTGAGCTTTCCTCTGTCAGAATTTGAAACTCACTAATGGAGACTAAAACTGAACAATCTGTTCACTGGGTTTTTTTTTTCCTTCTTTTGAGAAGTGCTAAAATGCTCGATATTTCTGTTCTCTGCTACAAGGGCAGCATAGAGGGACATCTCAGAAGGAGCGATAATGTAAACATTTGCCCCTGACAGATAAAGCAGCGTGGAATAAACAGGATTTGACAGCATTAACAAATTTACTGTGTTGGGTTTGAATGCATTAGCTGGGGAAAGGTTTGATAATGTCGTGGCTTTCAAATGATGGTCTTACCAAAGTGCTGCACAGATTTGTCTCCTCCTTCCACTCCGTAAATGACTGCATAATTTACACATTTAATGGCTCTTAGATTACCTGTCTGCCATTCCTTTCTTGGGCTACAGTGAATGAAAAACACAAAACAGTGCTTTCCCAGGACAGGATTGATTACTTTACATCACTGGCAGCCGTGTATCAACCTGCACGTCACAATCCTGTGGCTCTGGAAAATCTGTGGAAAACAGATGGTTGTACCCGGCCATTAATTATATTTAAGAATTTCTGTCTGTTACCCACAGCAAGATGGCTGGGGAAAGGTTGTTGCACAGTCATGGCATGTTAGGATGATGTTTAATCAAAGCAGGGATGTTGAACACTGAGAACCTGGGGAGATAATCTCAGCTATAATAAAGGTGACCTTTAAAAAAAGGTTTCTGCACTGAGGCCTCTTTGGTTTTCCCTCTTGTCTAGAAATAGAGGAAGTCAGAGAGAATTGTGGAGCATTAATTATGCAACTGGTAGCATTTAAAATCCTAAAAAGAACATTGGAGTAGGTTGGGCACGGAATGGTGAGAATGCATCTGAAAATATTTCGAGTTCTCAAGTTCTGTGGACAGGTAGAAGGAAACAGGTCTTATGACCTGACAAGTTCTTGTATTTGTCATAAGATCATTTGAAAAAGCCCTAAAAAATTAGTAGCTATACTACTACTTATATAGAGAGTGTAAGCCACAACCTTTGAATAGGCTGCCACAGAATATATTCTGTGTCTAAAATAGCGTCATAGAGAATTTGTGGGCCTAGTTTTCCAAGTAGCATGGAAAATTCAAGGGCATATTATTAGGAACATTTATTAGCAGGCTTTCTTTCCTTACTGGCATGCAATTAGGGCTCCTCCATCTGCATGGCACATGGATCGGTCATCCCAATTCTGTGCATTCCTGGGACATCCTCGCTCAGCTCCCAAATCTTCCAGACTCTTGGACAAACAGAACTGTTCTAAACTGCCCTTAAAACTTTCCACTTCGGGGACTGAAACTTCCTGTCTCAGTCTGGCCATCTTCTATCACTTACAACTTACTGCATCCATTGTCAGTGTAATGTGAACAGACCATGGGGTAAAGAAGAGTTAAACCATGTAACTCAGCCTACTAAAATAATCTTATTCAATGAAGTTTATTTTCTGTCAGGCATTTTATTTCCCACTGCGTATAATTAAACTCAAAAATAATTGTCCAGCAACTATAATGTGTAACAACAAAGACAAGCTGCACTCTTGAATTTATTAACAATCCCCTATTTATTTGTAATAATAATCTGCTATTTATGTGTGAGCAGTAAAATTAAATTTAATTGTTCATCAAGGTATATTTTGTTATACTGACTCCAGCTACAGCTTTTAGGACATCATGGCTTAAATCCAAATCTAAGTATTTATATCTACAAAATTAAGAAGAATGTGGAGAAATAATTAATTGTGAGAAATTAATTGGCAGTCTCAGTGAAAACATCTGCTTGTTTTCCTACACATTGCTGGTACTCTGTTTTTTCCCTTAAATTATATTTTTCCATAATAACTTTAGATAATCTTTCAATCCAAGCTTTTATGGGTGTCATTATTTCACAGAGGGAGGAAAGAAATACAACAGGGCTGTGAAAATGTAACACTCCATAAAACTGCCTGTCTGCCAACTGCCACCAGGATGGATGGAGCTCCAAACTTTCTTTTAACTACTCAGAGACATCCCAGGGCTGGGAGAGGCACCAACTCCTACAAAAAAGAAAACGGAACGAGGGAACATTTATTTTGAGTTGAAATCAGCACCTTTAGGGTATGAAGAAACCACCCTGGCATTACTGCTCTCACTCGTCCTCTGCCTTCTCAAGGAACACGTGTCAGCTCAGCCTGGGCACCTCTCTGCAATCCTGTGATGTTACCAGTTGGTTTCGTTGTTAAAACAATTTCTCACGTAAACATTTCTTTCTTGATGTCCTCTTACTCCTTCCCCTGGTGCTCACTCTTAACTTGGACCTCAAATCCCTCTTGTCTGCAAAAATCAGATGTTCAGTATGCACTTGGGAACCCCAAAGTGCAGAGGAAACTTCCATGTGACATTTTTTATTTTTTTTTGGTGGAAAAGTGTAATATTGCATTCTGAATTGTGCTGCTGGTGCCAGCAGTCCAACAGCAGCCTTTCAGGGGCTGTCACAGGGATCATCAACCTGATCAAATTACAGTTTTTAATTCAAGGAGAACTTCTTTCCTTACTGAGAATATTACCATGCACATTTTCATTTTATTAGTTTATGTACACAGCTACTAAGCTGTTTGCATGTCGCAGGATTTTATTTTATATTTAGCAAATGAATGACATCCAAGCAATTTTAGATTTAATTTGATCAATATTTAATGAATTATAATTATCATTACGACTCAGAGTTTTGCACTGCTCTATATTGCTACATAATGTTTAATCAAGGGGAGAGAGAGACTTAAATATAAGTGGAAAACAGCTATCAAGTTTATGTTAAAGAAGTGTACTGGGATTAGTGACTGAATTGCAGAGGTCTAATTTAATAATTTCTTTCTAGTTACTGCTTTAAAATTGATTTCCAAGAGCATTTCCCTAGTTTATGTTTTCCAGTGCCTGCAATATTTGTTTTGAAAAATACGCAAAAAGCAAAACTGCTTCGTGGTATCAGAGTTTCAAATCTCGGCATTGGTAGCAAAAATTCCCAGGTGTTCTGTCTGGGAATATGAGGATAACATGGATAAAGGAGATGTGCCTGTATGGACACAACAGCACAAAAGCCAATAGACTTGGCTTATTCATCACTCAGGGACAGTTCTGTAAATACTGTGGGGATCAGCCAACCTGCCTAAGGTCAGTGGATCTGAAACAGTGAAATAAGTCATGAAAATCCACGGGAAAAACCAGGTATGTTTAGTATTAAATCTCTTGTTAGCTTTTTCTTTCCAGGTGTTCCTGAAGAAGGAAGAAAATGGGACAGAGATGCTCTTCACCCACGGGCTCGTGGCTCCTGCATTTTCTGGCAGTCTGGTAACTCCAGGTGAGGGATCTTGCGTAGAAAAAGCTCATTTTTTAGCTTTCTTTGGACTATTAGTTGTTTACTTCCAGTACCAAGTAGGCAATTTAGGCTAAGAGTAAGTCCCAAGATCTTACACCCCTGAGGACTGTTTACCTTGGGAGCAGCTTATCCTGGGAGGTGGTGAGGTTTCTGCCACATCTTTAGCTCTAAACTGAATGTGTGACCATAAATACACACGTGAGCTGAATGTGGTTACAGGGAGGAAACTGCAGACTGAAATATTTTTTTTTCTGATTTTCTGGTGAAAAGTTATACTTAGAAACGTGTTTGTGATCAGATAATGAATGTGGTGTGGTAAAAAAAAAAATCTGTGTTCAACACTGTCGGTTACAGCTAAATAAAAACAAAGGAAGTTTTAGCTTAACAATGAATTTCCTTGTTTGAACACTTGTTCTTTAACAATTTGGAATGCAGGCTGTGGTTCTGGTCATGGTTTATCATAAAACAGCGTCCAATTTTATTGGGAGTTACATTTTAGCCTTTTAAAAAGCTTTTGCTATTAAGAAATGAAGAGTATAAAAATCTGAAAGCAAAAGACAAACAACATCCAGGCCCAAAACGTTTATCTGTGTAAAGGTTTTAGTGGAGAGGAATTGCACAGCCCAGCCTTGTTTAGCAGCTTCACAACTGGACCCTTAATTTGTTTATTTTTGTCATAAATCATGTTGTTAAATAATGCACTCGTGTTCTTCTTATTTTCTAGATGTCATAACATTCTTTTGAAATGGGTAAAAATGCTTAAATTCTGATATTATTAATATGTGTAAGGCACAACTTCTGCATCTGACTCTATTCATCACACCCCAAATTAATCATCAGGGACAGAACCCAATATCTCATTTCAAGCAAAGGCCAGTAGCTCTTGGGGAAATTAAATCATCTCTCAGAAATATTTCATTTTGAAAAGCTAATAATTCAATGGAAATGGATTTTTAGAAGGGAAACCTGAGTGTGTTACATAATCTTTCTGCAGGGGTCTCCACCTCCTACATTAACATTCCTTGTCACATTTGAAACCAGAATTTGTGGAAAAATAGTTTACACTCTTGTTGTGAGTGTCACGGTCCCTTAATATTTCTGAAATGATAATAATATCACTTGGGAACTCAGGGGAACAGCACTTAAATCTGATTGAGACAGAGACAAAATCTGATTGAGACAGAGACAAAATCTGATTGAGACAGAGGCAAACGCAGAGGAAGTGGCAGATTCAGAGCAGGGGATTCTCGGCTTTGCAATGGCATTTTCATCTCATCTTTTCCCTCCCCCGTTGCACTGGAGAATCGTGTGTCCAGCCACTTCTACAAAATAATGTGCAATCTGCTCTTCTGTTCCCCTTCCCACTTGGTGTGACAACTTAATGGAGGATGGAAATGCATTAAAAGCCTATTTATTTTTAACTTTCCTGCTCTAGGTAGCAGTCAGCTCGTGGCTCTGCAGTGAGGGAGAAGAGGAAGGACCTGCACCCTGTGCTGAAGGTGGGTGAGGGGAGATCATGTACTCGGCTTTGGAATTTTTTTGTTCCAATAAGCGTTCGTAACACTCGCCACTTTAAAGATGTATTGGCCATTTCAGAACAAACCCAGGATGGATTTTTATTATTATTATTTAGTTGCAAAGCAGGCGTTCAGGTGTTTCCTTTGGAAGGAACAGGCTCTGTTGAATGTTGTTGCGTGGTATTTTCAGGCTCTGGTAGAGAAGCTTGCAGTGAAGTGCCCCGCTTGCCTCAGCAGGAGGAGAGCCATAACATGCTCTAATAGCTAAAAAGGAGGTTGCTCTGTAATTTTTCTTTAGTTGGAGTCCTTTCTTCTCGACGTCTTTCTGCTCCTGGAGGTGCAAGAGGTGTGATCATCAGCAGGCTCACAGCCTTTATTTGCCTGTGCTCCCCTGGGCTGCTCTGCCCTGCAAACACCCCCCGAACACCCTCAGGTAGCTCTGAAGGAGCTGCAACAGATACCTGGGGAAAGCAAGTCTTGCCATCAGGCCTGGCTTTGCTCCCAGGGGACGTCTCCTGCCAGGGGGAAGTTCTCAGCACTGCCAGTTGACATAAAGGATGAGAAGTTCACGCTGGGATGGACCTTGAGATTAAATCTGCCCAGTAAACAATGGCCTGGACTCTCGTGAATCTTTTCAGAGCAGTCCCAGCCAAGACATAATGTAATCCATATGTTTCATCCAAGTGACATATTAATTATTGATTATGCCTAATGAATATGCTAATTTGCAGAATTCAGGAGTCTCTGCTGCCCTGCTGTGCTCTCCAGGCCCTCATACATTTCTGAAGAGGTGTCTGTAGGAGACACTGCCTGGGCTTGTGCCAAGGCACCGTAATGAACACCACACACAGAGTTCAAGGGCTGCTGCTTGTCCTTCAGGGAGCACATCACCAACGTGTTCCGTCTGACAGTTGTTCTTGAAATCCTAAATTAGATTATTCGCCTCCTCTCCCTGTAAATGGGGTGAGTTATTAGTGTTTTTCTGTTCAGCTGGGGATAGAGAATGAGATGCGACCTCGTTTTCCATTTCAAGTGAAAGGGGGAAGGGGGAGAGAAAAATAAGTGGGAAGAAGTTCAGCCCAGTGGTCCAGTTGATAATACAGAGAAACTTCAGCACTCCTTCTGTGTACATTTACAAGGAGATTACAAAAGGCTGTTAAGCCTTTCTATCTTCTCCCTGGTTCTAATACTCAGGTGAAATAACCAATATGCACAGAGGAAACAAAAAGTTTCTGCTGACGAGGCCTTGACTGAGGTTTTCGAATGCAAAGCGAAGGCTGATGTTTAAATTGCTTCCCTCTGAAGAGCCCTGGGGTGCTCTGTGCTGCCTGTGGGGGCCTCAGCAGATGCTTTCCTAAGCCTTTATGGCTGAAGCCATTAATACAACAACACATATTAAGGCAGTGACGATTAATGTAATAACAGAGATGAAAATGGGAACGGTTTAGTGAGCCAGGCTTGGAAGAAGTGCCATTGTAAGCTTTACAATGCAAGACAGAATGGTGCCTTGAGAACCTTACCATGAGCGCTTGTGAGCTGATAAAATATCAACCTTGAAGCTATTAGACTGCAGAGGAAAAAGAAGCCCCTTTCATTTTCTGAATGCTGAATTATTTAATTTCAGCAATTGTTATTTTTCTGCTGTTTCTCAAGTGTTAACAGGCTCTCTCCTGTGAATCACAAATTAAATGATGCTACAGCTGCAAGCCAAGGCCCCATAAGAAGTCAAACAATGCATAAAGAAAGACTTGACTCCAAAGCCCAGTCTGTGTATTGATTGTTGGAGTAAAGAAGCATTATAAAAAGGCAGTGATACTGTGTCTTGTGGACAGTCAGCTTTTCTGACTTATAATTCTGTTTCAAAATTCTTTGGACAGTTTGGGAAAGTCCTTTCTTTGATGGGGGTTAATTGTGGGAAAGGTCAACAAGTGTGTGTGCTCTAAGTTTTCATTTTAGTGCAAACCAAAGCACTAATATAACTAATATATTGGTTTATATATAAATAAGTAAATATATATTATTAAATATATATAGAATATAATATAAATAATGTAACTAATATAAACTTGAATGAAGATTTTCCCCCCAAAGTCAGGAATTGCAGCTGACAACATCTGTTAGAGATCTCTACAGTTCGAAAAAAGGAAAGTCCTGTTAATATAAACCCATGTAAATATAATCTGAAGCTCACCATTTTTTTCCCTGACAGAGCAGCAGATAAAATGCCTCTTTCAGCCAGGGGAAAACATTTATTGATCCAGCAGTTGTGCAAAAAGAGGGATGAGGTGGATGAGTTTAAACAGGCCTAAGGTCTCCTGAAACAGTAGAATAAATGGTTGTGCAACAGTAGGTTCTCTTCTTATCTTCATTTCTAGCAAAAACCGTAAATATATTCCTAGAACCCCGGAGTGGTTTGGGTTGAAAGGGACCTTAGAGATCATTTCATTCCCCCCACGTCGGGATCCCTGGGGAAGGTGTGAGGGCACAGCAGAACAAAACCCGGGTACCACACACGACACACCCCACGAGAGATTCCACAGCCCGTGGAGACCTTCGAGGGGAAAGCAGAGACAATACAAAGGTGCTACGCTGAACCTTCAGCCTCGAAGGTAAACGAGAGCAAACTCTGCACTGCCGTGGTTGCCCCCGGGGTCAAAGCAATAAATACTCTGTTTTCCTTGCTTGAAGTTTATCTTTTCTGTAAGAATGTGATTTTGCTTTCAAAAAAGCTTTAATTCTTCTTGCTTGTGAAAACAAATTTCCTCGCCAACCCATAAATAATCACAGGGAAAAAAATAATAGCAGCCTAATTTACATCTAACCTTTCTTTTTAATGATTAATGGGTACTATTTATGTAAACTGTTTCTACATTCCGGCGTGAAATGAAATTTAAATTGCAAATTTTACAGTGGTGTATTTTAACTGGTGACCCTTTCCCCAGTCACAAATTAAAAAAAAAACCCCAATTACATTTGTAATAAAGATGCTAATGCATTTCTTGTTTTTAGGGCACGTAAAGTTCCTGCTGCCTGCAACTTTTATTTTCCCCGTCGACGAGCCAATAAAAACGTGTTTTCCAAAGAGCTCCGAGGCACGGGGGTGTGGTGGATGAAAGGAGTTCTCGGCACACCCACTTTGCAGCAGCATTCACGGGCAGGGAGACCTGTGGCGTCTATCCCTGCCCACAGCCCTGGGATGGAAAGTGGGTTTGCTGAACCTGCAAGGCTCTGAACCTTCTCAGCGAGCGGCCAGAGGGCTCCTCGGCAGCTGTGGTGACCCAGTCCCTCAGTGCTGCCGGGGAAGATGATCCTCCCTGCCTTCTGCAGAGCTCCAGGCACAGCTCTTGGCTTGGATTCCCTTCGTCCAGGGCTGCCAGGAGAGGAGCTCCCAGCGGGACACCACGCAGGTCCCTGGAGACGCTCCTGAAGTTATTTGTGTCCCACAGAGCTTCTGATTTAGGGTCTTGGGGGCAATTCCAGCCTATTAAACAGTAGTTTCTTTCTTTTCCTTCTCTTGGCACTCTTTGGGGATTAAAAGGGGGAGGTACTTTGGTAACTCGTGGTCGCTTCATTGAACCCCAGGAGGACACAAAGGGGGAGAGGAAGGAGTGGAGTGTTCTGCCGTGTCCCATCCCGTCCAGGACTCTGCTCAGCCGAGACTTTCAGAGGCCAGCACAGCTCTGCAGCCTCTCTTGAAAGGGCTGGTGGCCACTGTGAGACCCCCTGGGATGCAATTAAAGGTGAGGCACTTGCAAGGTCCAGTGGATTTGTCACATCAGTTTTGGGGAATGAGGAGAAACGGGGACTATCCAAGTGTGTCTGGGAAAAGTTACACCAGAACTGAGTGCATTTTGCTGCTTGAGGGATGCTGGAAACATGGGCAAGAGCAGGCAGTACTTTCAAGGTAGAAAACTAGACAGAACCACATAAAAACTACTTGAGAAGTCATTGGGGTCTTTTTAGTTGCCTTTTCTCTCTCTTTTTTTTTTTTTTTTTAGGAGATTCCTTTATTTTTGGCTGGGAGAGAGGAGCTTTATTCTATTTTTTAGCACTGTACTGTCAGAAAGGCACAGGACCAAGTGCAGTCTTTGTGCCGTTACATCCACAGAGGGAAGTAAGAAAGGTGACAAGGACAAAAACCAGAGCAGTGTGCAGGAAGGCAGAGCTTTGGTACGGCATAGAACTGCTTTCTGATGGTGACAGGAGGCAGAGAGCTGCAGTGCTCATCACTTTTTGCTGCTCTGTGTGTCCAGCACTGTGAAAATGGTTTTTTCACTCATAGACTGAGCAAACCCGCTCTGTGAAACATTAAATGTGGAACCCCTGGGTGTCGTTGGAAGATTTGCTTTGCAGAGGAAAAGAGCACTTTAATAGCAGGTTTATAAACCCTCTCAGCAATCCTTCTGAAAACTGTGACAGAGGAATTTCAAGCTGCCTGGTCTTCTGGCAGCACTCCGTGGTTCCTGGCTGTGGGAGGAGCTGTTCCCTTGGGAGAGGGAGCACCGCTGTGTGGTGGGAGTTCGTAGGATGTGGAGCTGAGGGGGGGCAGTCACCTCCCTTTGGCTTGGATGGAACCATCAGCTCAGTGTCACACGCCTGCAAGATGCCTTGGGTGCTGCAGATGACTTTTTGGAGAGCTGCTCGTGGCACGGGTCGTGGTGGGTGCCCAGGGCAGCAGGTACCAGCAGCTCCAGTGTGGCCAAGGCACACCTGGGGTGGGGTGGGAAGCAGAGTCGCTGCACAGAGAGCAAGGACAATGGAGAGGGATTTCATTCCAGGTCGTGGAGGGGCAGGAGTAGGGGAATGGTTTTAAGCTGGCAGAGAGTAGAGTTAGATGGGATATTGGGCACCTGGCACAGGGTGCCCAGAGAAGCTGGGGCTGCCCCTGGATCCCTGGGAGTGTCCCAGGCCAGGTTGGACGGGGCT
>JAYRBT010000005.1:24754573-24775812 GCA_036023395.1 Myiotriccus ornatus | reverse complement strand
GTACACTTGGAGGAGCATTTTCTGAGGCTGGAGGAGCTGCTGTTTGACAGGAATAACTTGGAGGTGCAGGGAGGGGAGATGGAGAAGTGGCACAGTGAGGAAGTCCTGCCAACACTCTCTCCTCTGGGATTTGACAGCACAGTTCTTGGAGGACACAGGGAAAACTCAGCTCCATAATGATTTCTGAGGTCCTGCCAGTAAGTGACAGTCAAATTCTGCAGTATTAGGGGGAGCTTTTGCCTTCTGGCAATGTGCAGCTTAGTAGGACTTTAAAAATCATGTTGCATCTAAACTCAGGGATGAAGAGAGTTGAATTTAACTTAATATAAATCAAAGTAAACATGCAGATATGGCGAGGCAGAAAGTCTCTTTATCCTACTTACGTGTTTCTGGTATTTTCTGTACTCTTTCAATTATTTTTATTTTCTTTTTTACTGAGAACAGAGGCCAATCAGAGGAACTGCAATATAATAGTGAAATTTAAAGGTTACTATGCAAGTATATTTTCATTTATCCTATTTAGCTCTGAAATATCCCACCAAGCTGCTAATATCTAATAATCCTTTTATAGGAGCTGAATGCTATCTGTAAAAATTAAATTGTTTACATTCAAAATGCCTCACCATAAATATAAATGCTCATTCATTATTTAAAATGCAGCACAGCATGGTAAATTTGATGTTTTCCCTGCTCAGTTTTGGCTGTAACCAACTCCATAGATACATTAGCACCATCTTTTGGCTGAAGTGTATCCTGGCCTATATTTATATCTTTTCCTTACCAGTGGGGTGCTTTCATTTCCCTGATATTTCCACAGGGAACATCTTTTGAACACAAAGAAGAGCCAAACTGGGAAGTGAACTCAGGCTCTGGCTGATGAACCCAACCAAGACAACCCTGCTGGTCCCCAATCATATTTGCACTGAGGTGCCTTTACGTTGCTGGAGCCCTAAAACTGCATTTTTATCATTATTTTTAACTCCTAGAATTATGTCAAGGTGATTTTTTTTTTAATATATAAATCAGGTCCACTAAAGATGGTTTGGAAATGGTATTCTTCCCCTCATCTTTTCATTGTGCTTTTTAAAGTGTTTATTGAAATCAGCTGGAAAGGGGGATGAAAATGCTTGCTTCTTATTTTGGCAGAAATTCCATATTCACATTGTCCTTTTGTCAGCTGAGATCACAACGGGAGAAAAAGAAATCTTCCACCTCCATCTGCTAATGGTCCCTCAACAGGATCACATCTGAGCAAGGGTGACTGTGTAGTGACCAGGATGGAGGGAATATATCCCAAATATGGTCTAAATCCAGAGCCCAGGGGGGTTGTACAAGCTCGAGTGATGGATTTTGTTGGAATTTTGAGAATATCCCAGAAGAGAAAAAAGAAACAACTGCCTTAAAGAAATGATTTTTTTTTTCTTTTCTGGATCTGAATGGGTTCTGGATAAGCGTTTCTTTTCCTAATTGCAAAGGTCAGGACCTGTGGAGCACAGAGGACCTTGGAAAAGGTGGAATTGTCTTGCAGGGACAGAGGCAGAGTCCTCTTGGTCCCCTGACCCCAGTGAGGTGCCCCACTCTGGGGGCACTGAGGGCTCTGGAGGTTGGCACTGACCTCAGTGAAAACGTGGGAAGGTTCCCTGGACCTGCCAGGGGCACTGTGATGACTGAGACCCTTAATTGCTCGTTCTGACTGAGAGCCTGAGTTACCTGTTTTGGCTTGGAAAGAACATTCACCGGGGTGATCAGAGGATTTCCACCCTGGTGTCACCACCCAGCGAAGTGCCCGAGGAAAGAGCGTTTCAGACAAGGCACCAAGGACGGACTGCAGAGACAGACATTTCTCTTTGGCCAAGGGCAGAACCTGGCACATTTTGCTGCTGAGTTTGTGCCAGTCACAGAGGTGCCAGCGCCACCAGAGTCCCCCTGACCTCACTTGTAACAAATACCCTCCTGGGGCAAGGCTACGTAAAGAGTGATGTCTTTTTAGTGGGATGCTTTGTACTCCTGCTCCAGCAACGTGCAATCAGTTTGACACTGTGCTTTGCACAGCACCCATCACTCACTGCCACCCTGACCTAAGGCTGCACATGCATCATGATTTGCCTGTGGCATCAAATGTTGCAGCTTTGTTAATCTACAGCAGGAAAATAATTTACTGCATGACAGCAGCAAATATCAGTGCAGAACCTGGGAGAGGAGCACTGACACTCCCAGGAGAAACACTTGCCATGGTTATGTTTAACAGGGGCCTATCAGAAACACAGACCTCTAGGAACAACTACTGGAGTGGGGTCAGTGAAATACAGTCATGTACACTTGAATAAATCTGGCTGGACCCGTCCAAAGAGAAGGCACTTCTCCTTTCTTCAGGTTTTTCCTTTGGAGCTATTCAGCCACAATAAGCCAAACTGGTAATAATTATTTAATACCTATTAGATAATCATGATTTATGGGTGAAGTTATGAAGCACAAAAGTCTCCTTTATACCAAAATCTCCTTTATACCCCTGGTAGGTTTACAGGAACTCTTGGAGACAGAGGTGCAAAAGGTGCTGCTGTAACTGAGCACACTGAGCAGAAAACCTGGGAAAGGATTCTGTAGTCTGAAGAAATTGAAATTAATTTTTAAAAAGGCGTCTAACAAGTACTCTTAGCACTGTCATAACCAGAACCCTGCTAAGATGTGAATAAGGAGTACTTTCAAAGCTATATATGTTTTATATATATATATATATTTGTACCTATGTAACATACATACCTGTATCAAACTATCTACTGATGTAATTTCAGTCTTGAGGGCTCAGAAATCTGGAAAGATTGCTTGGACTGGAGGATCTTAGAGGTATTTTCTCACCTTAATGGTTTTATTACTCCATTATTCTAAATAAGAACATGGGTGTGACGAAGGAAGTCCCCCAGAACCCACACAAATTATCACCCTGGTGGATGAGATGCCAAGAGTAGAACAGAAAGCAGCCCACAGAAAGCAGGAAGGTACAAGAGCTCATCTCATCGTAGCTGGAAACAATCCCACTAGCCAGGAACTGCTCACCACCATAGCTGGAGATTCACAGGATGAAAAAACCCATAACCTGAGATTTCAGAAGGCTGGGGGAACTGTTTCCAGTATTCAGTAAATGAGGGGGGAAAGAGGTTCCAGACTTATCTACATATTTGTATTACACACATTTTTTCAGCTGAGGAAAATGCTCGAGGAGCTGGTGGGTTTCTGCTCTCCACCTGAAGAGCCAGAGCATTGCAGATTTGCATCCCTGACTGAAAGCACAGTGTTCAGAAAACAACTGTCCGGGAAAGCTACTCTGGCAACACACACACCAACAGCAAGATCTACACCAGCGAAATTTAACACAGGAAAAGAGGGGGGAAAGAACCACAAGGAAGGAGAACATTAATCCTTGTGTGGGCAAAAGTGAAATCACCCAAAGCAAGGTAAAACTGCCTGAACTGCAAAAATTGGAAATAGAACTTCTTCTTGTAATTTTTAAGGTCTAAAAATTCTCATTACACACCTGTTGGATGAGGAAGCTTAAGTTCAGGGAGATATTTTGGATAAATAAAAAGAGCTACTAAAACCTGTGCTTTAAAGGTAGCACTCCAAGTTGTTGCAATTAGTTGAAATTAATTCAGAAAGGGCTTAAACCACACTTAAAAAAAAAGTTTCTAAATAGAAATATGCTGAAATAAGGGGGATGGAGGGTTTATGAACTCGCAGGAAGGATTTTGCTCCTTGTTGCACTGGATTAACTGGTCATTTCCTTAAACTCCTGTAAGGCTCCTATATCTGTAATTCAACCTTGTTACATTATTTAGGCGTGAAAGCTGTGAAATTTAAACCAGAAGGATACAAAACATACCCCTGGTGGGTTTTTTTTCACCTTCCCAGTTAGCGTTTGATAACTGGCTGTGAAAGCCCCGATTCGAACAGAATCCAACCCCAAGTACTTCGGGTACCGCCCGTTCCAGGCAGTTATTGTTAAGGAACTCTCAGGGGGCAGTTTTCCCAGGCCAACCCCAAATTATCTGTAACAGTTCTTGGGCACGGTGTGTGTGCTGTATCATTAGCACAAATGTTTTGTCTGGGGAAAACCCACTCTGTGAACCACCACGCCAAACACTCTGTACTAAAACATCACTCCTCACCCTGGGAGAGAACAACCAGATTTTTCCTGACAGTTAAGGGAGAGCTGGGAAAAACAGGAAAACCGGTTTTGTCTCTCTACTATACTGTCCTCCATAAAACTTAAAAATAATAATCGAGACAAATACAAACAGGAACTGTAGTGGAAGACCTTAAAAAAAAAACCACACATCATCTTGGCTGATCCATTCCCTTCTGGAAAGGTAAACCTGGACGTTACTTCTCTTTTGGTGGGAAAGGATCCTTTTAAACATCCCTAACAGACACACTTCACTGCTCCACACTCGGCTTTTCTTACCATATAAACCCGTCCATCCCAAGCCAGCAAAGACCCAGCAGGAGATGAAAGTCCAAGCAGGCTGAGCTCTCCCTGGCTTCTAAACCTCAGCATAAAAAAGATATCAAACTTCTCACCAGCACTACAATTCACAGCTAAACCATAAATGTATTCAGCCAAGGCAGCCTTTGAAAGTTTTCATTTAGCCCTACAAAGACAAACAGTAGATCAGCATTTTCATTAAAAAGAAATGTCATGGCTCATTCCTTTCTGTGATTGAAGAGGAAGCAGCAGCGTCTTTCAAAACTCAGGAGAGAGACATATGCTTGCAATAAAAAATAAACAAAAAATGTGATTGTTGTTCCATTAAATATTTCAGTCTGTGATTATAATTATTTCCTGATTGGGAAGAATTCCCACGTTAAAAACCCCTATGCAGTGACAGCTCAAGTAGATCAAAACAGGGATCAGCCAGGGACAAGGTGCATGGATGGAAACTTAAAACCAGAATATATGAAGACCAGTTATTATAATTGTGCAGCTGAAGAAACTTTCACCCCCCCACACTCTCTGTTCTGTCTCCAACCCACACAACCTAGCAAAGACCTGGAACAAAACCACCAAAATACCTTTAAGCTGCAGCAGGTTTTGGTTGAGGCAGGTCAGAAATCCCTTACACGGCAGTCGTAGAGGAGGAAGAACATCGATGGTCCGGAGGGGGGGCTCCCGCTGGCACAAAGGCACCAAAAAAGGCCTTTCACTGACCCTGCAGAGCGTTCTGGAGGGAATGGCCTGTGGTTCCAGGCTACTAAGATGCAGACCAAGGAGTAAATACAGAGCAAAGCAAACTGGGAGGGGTTTGGCAAAACCTCTTCCTTCACTGCAGATCTTTCGAGAGCCAAACTTTTCACCGGGGGGCACAAGTTCCCAGGAAAGGGTCATCACAGAATGTTTCTTCAGGATGAAATGACTGGCTGGAATGAAGGGCTGATGGACAAAACGAGGGAGTCGGAAGGAGAAAGAGCCTCAAAACGCAGTGTCTGACCTTGCCAACATCACGAGCTCTCCGGTATCTGGTGCATCTGTTCAATCAGGGCCCAAAGCTGCAAGAAACATGGAATATGAAAAGCAGGAGGTACAGCAGCTCTGCCTTACAGGCAGCACACAACAGCTCCTCTGGCATCTGGGGCAGGGTGACATTAAGGGGATGGAGCCAAATCCCAGACACACTCAGGCTGGTCCCAGCCTGCCCTCACGCCCTCTGGCAGCCCTCAGGAGGGCAACACCTCCATCCCATTGCTCTCCTCCCCAAAAACCCCTCTCTGGGAGCCTGACGGAGGGTGGGAGGTGCACTTGAATCCCAGAATGGTTTGGGTGGGAAGGGACCTTAAAGCCCATCCAGTGCCACCCCTGCCCTGGGCAGGGACACCTTCCACCAGCCCAGGGTGCTCCAAGCCCCGTCCAACCTGGCCTGGGACACTCCCAGGGATCCAGGGCAGCCCCAGCTGCTCTGGGCACCCTGAGCTGCTGGGTGCCAAGGTGGAAGTTAAGCCTCCACATTCCTCTTTTTGAAAAGCAGTAAAGCAGACACTGATAACTGGACAAGAACTGATGGGCAAGCTCAAGCCAGCAGTAAGATTCTAAAGTTCGTACTCTTCTCCCTTGTACTGAAAGTTTCTTGCTCAGCTGGTGTGTAAACTCCAGTCAAGAGCAGGAAACACCAGTGATCTTCCCCAGAGCACCTTCCTGCAAGAATCCAAGCCCAAAATTGCAAAACCAAAGTGAAGACCTGGGAGAGTTTTGGTTGTTTATGCAGCACTGTCCTCCAGCTCTTCAGTACCACAATGTAGTGTGCTAGCAATTTAACATAACTACATAATTGTACATAAAAAGTATACACAGAGGCACTCAAAAACAGCATCCCCAAAACCTCCAGACAAGGAGCTGGAAAACCTTTGGTGTTGATCATGACTACTTTCTTTGTGTTAACTTTAAAATAGTAATGATTCCCTTTTATCTTAAATACACGAACAATGAAGTAAAACAATGTCAAGTCAGATGAGAAAATCCAAAGTCACTTCAAACAATTGAGATCTGACACGTACTGTAAGTACAGTTCTGCTTTCAGCAGATTAAAGTACTCTCAGATCTATTTTTTGTTCTAGTCAAAGGCAGACACGTTGCATAAAACATCAGGGGGTTTGCTTTGATCGGATGCATAACTTTACATTTCTTGTTAAACAGTTATAAAAATAAAAAGGCCTTATAAGAGGTAAACTCAGAGGATATTTATACTTTCCCAATGACAGCTCAGTCGGGGTCTGGAATTTAGCACCACTTTCGGGATGCAAAAATAAGTATTTGCAGAGCAAGTTTTCAAGGTACATCTCCAGGGGAGATAAAGGAATAATCCAGAGCTCTGTGCAAAACAAGTCCCTCTTGGAGAGGCTTGTTACCTTCGTCGAAATAAACCTCTGCTTAATATCACTGGATTAGAAGAGGGAGAGTTTCTGAGCATTAATAGGGCCTTTTTGTGCCACTCGAAGTCCACAGGAATGATAAAACTGTCTTAATTAAGTCTAAAGATTTTTCTCAGCATAAGAGATTATCCCTCAGAGAGGCCTCCAGAGCAGTTCTTTGTCTTCCACAATTAGATCAGATCTGAGGTGTGAATGGCAAAGCCCAGAACAGGAGCTTCTAAAAATAAAGCCTGGCAAGGACAGGCCGGTGCTCAGCCTCAACCTGCAGCCTTGTTTATTGGGGGGGTTGAGGCTTTTCCAAAAATAAAACTTAATTTGAGCTATCCAGTTTTTATATCGATTTTCCTCTGTGTCCTGAAACAAGAAGGTTAATCAACTGCTGAGGAACTGGAAGGAGATTAACCGCAGGAAAGGACTTGTACTGCGAAGGAAAATGGGGCTGGTGAGACCCTCATACTCAGGGTGAGATAAAAGCCACGCTGGAGTGAAGGTTGATTTCTCCACCCTTTTTTATCTTGCAGCTCTGCAGACTTTAACACCCAGCAAAATAAATCAGACCATGCAGTGAAAGGCTGCTTCTCCTTGGGCCACATTTTTTGTGGGATCACCAAGTCACAGTGAATGCAGGGAAACAGTTTTCCTTTTCTGTGTTACCTTGGCAACTTAGTTTTAACAGTCAGAGCAAAGAGAGAAGAAATTCTTCTTAAAACATCAAAAAAAAAAATCAAGTAACATTCTGGCAGATTGAAGGAGTTTTATCCTCATTTGTCTGAACTGCTCACCATCAGAAAAGAGAGGCAGGTCAGCTCCCCTGCCCTTCCTTGAGCCGTATCTGCAGCCATGGCAGGGCAACCACCTCGAACAGCATCACCTCAGTGGCTGTTTGCCAATCCCACCCTCAGCTCACAAATTTTAGCTTCCATCAGCTGGGACACCGTGCTTTAAAAGTGCCTTTTTTTTTTCTTGCCACAGCAATACCTGAGTTCCAGGTAGCAGCTCTAAAGTCTTGGTCTTTCCAAAAAATAATGCTCACTTGTTTTGCAAATAAAGGCCAGCTCAGGGATTTCTGTGTTAATGGACACAGAGCCAGGGATTCATACAAACTATTTTTTCAGATTGTAGAAAGCAATTTCACCCTGATTTGCAAGAAAACAGCCCAGAGTTCACAGAATCATAAAAACATTAAGGTTGGAAAAGGCGTCCAAGATCATCAAGTCACCTGCTCTGTGGTCCATCCTCTGCACAGTTCCTGCCCTGTTGCACAGTATGGCCAAAGCTGTAAATGCAGCATTAAATTCCACCTCCACCCGTGCTAAAATCACACACAGGTACCTCTGCTGTGTGTCCAACAATGTATTGTTTGTTCTCCTCCCCAGACTGGAACAGGCTGTGGTCTGGGGCTTTTTTGAGGAGGTGCACAAGAAGGCAGGAGCGTGGCCAGCACAGCTGGCCCAAACTGGCCAGAGGGATATTCCATGCCCTGGAATGTCATGCCCGGTATAGAAACTGGGGAATGGGACCAGAGGCTGCTGAGGGATGGACTCAGTGGGCATCACTTGTCTTGCTTGTTGCTTTCCTCTCTCTCTTCCTTTCATTACAATTATTATTACCATACTTTATTTTGTTTCCATTATTACTGTTCTTATCTCAACCCAGGAGGAGGGGTTAAACCTCAAGAGGTATTTCTGTGTGCAGCTTTGATATTCTCAGACAGGATGGTTAATCCAAGTCATCCCTTGCAGGGCATTTTCCATGTCACTGAGGTGAGGATCCATCCTCTAGGAAACCCACTGAGCCTTGCAATTCACCTCTTAACTGTGCATCAGGCATTTAAGGATAAGTACCCACCTGGTAAACAAATAGATTTGGCAGCACAGCTTGGGAAAAACAGCTCTGGAGTGACAACTTCCAGTATCAGACAGTGCCTCCCGTCCACGTTTGTGCAAAATAACCTGCCAAGATCAGGTGAATGAGGAGAAAAACTCCTTTGTGCTTCCAGAGGTCTCAGCGTGTTCTCTTCCAGCAGTTCAGGGTGGCTCTGTGTTAGAATGTTAATGCCAACATTTGCATAGTCTGATTGAATAATAAATAGTGAGACTCACTGAGTAACAATCACAGAGCGGTTTCTGTGTCTGCACCAACGCACTTTGTGTGGATTTTACAGTCTCCTTTGCTGGTTTCAGGGTATTTTCTTGTTTCACTTTCCTGTGAAACCTCAAGCCATGTTTTGCTTTCATTTCAGTGCTTGTATTCCCGATGATTTATCCCCTTTGCACTGAACCCCCTGCATGTGCTTATCCACTCACCAGAAAACATCTCTCCACTCTCCATGGTTTGGTTTTCACTTTGGTTTTGAGTTCAAGGCCAGGTTGGACGGGCTCGGAGCACCCTGGGCTGGTGGAAGGTGTCCCTGCCCATGGCAGGGTTGGAATGGATGGGCTTTAAGGTCCCTTCCCACCCAAACCATTCCGGGATTCTGCGATATCTTCAATAAAATCCCAGTTTCCAAGCATTAAAACCTGCCCAAGGAGGAGGTTCTGTCCATGGTACTGACTGACATCTGGGAGGCACGGGGAAGGAATTCCCTCTGTCTCCCAGCACTGCATCCATCAGAGGTGACAAACGGCAACATGTTGGCAAAACAACCATTGTTTGGACACGGTAGCAGTTCTACCAACCCTGGTCTTTCTCAGCCGGCTTTTGGGGCCTTTTCTCTATGAACGGATGACACTCCATCATGCAAATAATGTATTCACTTCTTCAGCACAATTATGCACAAACAAATCTACAGAGAAAACTAAATTTCCCTCTGGCTCTAATTCTGATATCAGAGAATTGTTCTAAGCTAAAAATGCAATATGAGGCCATGACAATAAACCCAGCTTCATCTGGGGGGGGGCTGGGGGTGGCTCAAAGGTAAAAGAATCATCTCTAGAATGATTAAAATGCTGTAGTTCTCCATCTCTTTCAAATTAACTGCACAAATACAAAATAAGCACACAGGCAAAGCAGACTGCAAAGCATTTGATCTTACCTGAGGTTTCTGATGGGATCCAGACTCCAGAGCTGCATCATAAACGGATATTTAGCTCAAAGGTTCCTCACAGGCCGTGGCTGCAGGACTATTTGTTTTGCAAAAAGGAGCTTCTCCTGCGGAGAACCAACTTTCACGACCATATTTCAGGTTGTTTCAGGTGTTCCAGTTCGTGCCCTTCACCACAGAAAGAGCCCTGGTCTGTCCTCCTCACCCCTTCCCTTCAGCTGTTCACATCAAGCTCAGGAAGCCAATTGAGGAGCTGCGAATTTGGGAATTTTACCTCACATGGAAAGAGTCCAAGACTTCGCTTTGACTTCTTCAGTCAAAGGAAGATTCAATCCTGGTCTCTACACACCAACACAAGGAACATGTCTGTGGCACTGGACTCTCCAGTTTTAGCCAATAAATCTATGAGATAGATAAAAGATAAAAGAACAGTCATCAAACAAATTAAGGCAAGGATGAGATTCACGTATTTTAACAGTTTTGGTGCTGGCACCTTCAAATGATCTCAGAAATTTTTATACCTAAAATATTTTCAAATAAGACTTTTTTTTGTTTGTTTTTTAGCAGATATGTTCCATCCCTTTGTTTTTAATTACACGTCAAATTAAATGGTAGGGATATTTCCTCATAGACTTCCCTTTTATTTATTAAATGAAACATGTAATTTTATACCACAGTTAGGCAAAATTGTTGGCATGGAGTGACTTCTAAAAAAAAAAGATAAAAATACCAGGGTTCAGAGAAACTTTCTATTATTATCCCTGAGGTCAACTCTGAGCAAATATTATCCGTCACGGGGCTGAACTCTGTTTTAAGAAATTCCATCTTCCCAAAATGTGGCATAGCTGAGCTAACATTTGCAAATGTATCACCACCACCTAAAATAAATTCCAGTGAGACCCCAAAACTGATGTCTGAAAGAACTGCACATTTTACCAGGGCACAGTGCTAGAAAACCACAAGGCAAATCCCACCTCCTTCATCTCGAAAATGTTCAGATAGAGTGATGTCATTACTCGAACTGCTTCATTTCAGGTAGAAAGTGAGTTTGTTACCAAAGGACGGGCAAAGAAAAGTTAACAAAGCTCAGCTTGAACCCTGGTTAAACCACAGGCAGAGAAGTTGTGGTTTAGAGAAAACAAAAAGGTATTGCTGCCATCAGTACATCAGAGCCAAAGCTGCTCAGTCCCAGGGCTGAGTGGATGCTTGCTATCACCCAAATGAGGGACAGGAACGGCCAGCACCTGCTGCACCACTGATCCTCATCCTCTTCTGAGCCTGTGGGCATCGTTTGGAATTGCTGTTCTGTTTGTCCTAGACCAAAGGTTTCTGTCAAGGCACCATCTGTAGCAATGAAATCCCCATCCAGTTCCAATTCCTGACTCAAACCAAACGAAAATTAAACCTGCAAAGCACCTACATGAAAGCACACCACTTCAAGCTATCGAAGGCCTCAGCCACCGGGCTGTATTTACAGCCTGTGTAAAATGCCTTCTGGGATGATTTGGAACAGCCTCAGCCAGCAAAAGCCTCAGTAAAAGCCAAGGAACAACAACCTGAAAAAGGCTCCCATCCCCCAGGCAGTGTCCAAAATTGCTCCTTTTGTCCTTTGGGAGCAATTGGGGGGGTGTGGGTGAGTCCAGCAGCTCCAGGTGTGCTGGGGGACCACGAGCACCCTGCAGTGAGCCCGAGGGGAGACAAGCACTCAGGAGCCAGAAAGGGAAATGTTTCTGATATAAAAGAGCAGCTCTGAATTGCTCTATTTCCTTCCTTTTATTTTGTGATCTTCTGAGGGAGGCAAATGACTGGTGATGGGACGAGATCCAGCAGTTCTGCACACGTTTTCCTTTCCCAGGAGCATTCAGGAGGGAATTGGATTCTCAGCCAGGTAGCAAAAACAGGAATGAATATCTAACAGGGAGTAAAAAATGAAGGGTTTTCGACACTTTTCACGAGTTAAGCTGGGACAAGGCACACCACAGAACACGCAAGCACAGAAACTTGTTCACAGCCTTGGTTTCTAAAATCCCTCCTAACGTTAAAGTTACATTAACTACATTTTTATAAATCTTTATATATTTCAATAAATTTGTATATTTTTATCACATTAAAGACTATAATTAATCACATTAATTAACATATAATTAAATAACAGTAGTTTAGAAATCTCTCCTAACATTAAATAGCTCCTTCAAGAGATGCAGTTGGCTTGGGCAAGCCAATTTCTTGAGCTGTTACCACAGACAGTTAAAATTCATGAACAGCTTCACGTTAACTAGACTGTACATAAACATTTTAAAATCCTGCATGCAGAGACGACTGGAAGAACTCATCCACTGGGATTTGCTTTGGAAAAATCTGCGTTTTTCCTCTGAAAACATTTACGTATGGCCACAGGTTTTACACCACATACGTGCAGTTGTGGCTGCTGAGGGAGGCATTTTGTGGCTTTCGCCCGAAGATGCTTTGAAACAACCCCTGCCCTCTGAGGGGGAAGGGCCTGGTGCACATGTCTTTGCTGACCTTTGAAAAGAACACTCAGAACTGCACACAACCAGCTCTTCCACAGAATAACCTGTCTGCCTTTAATTAACACTCAGCTGAGCCCACAGGTCCTTCTCCCTGGTCACTGCATGCAGGGATAAGGAAGGGAAGATGGTGTGGTGATTAAAAAGTCGAGGGTAGAGAGGCAAGGCAAGGCTGAGGCCACCAGCAAGTCCCTGGCACGGGAATCTGGGATTCAAACTCCCTAACCCTGCAAAAGCCAGTCCCTGAACAACCCCAGAGGATGGTGCTGCTCCTTCGTGCTTCGGTTGCAGAGTCTGCCACTGATTTGGGATTTAAGGATAACGCAAGAAACATCACCTTCCTGCACCTGCAGGCAGCCTGAGACAGCTTTGGGGTCATTAAACCATCCATGGATGGTTTACCCTCCCTAAATTCCCCAGTGTGAGAGGAAACTGGAAGCCTACTCCTGACTTTGTGCACTGGGGTGTTTTGCTGAGGGTCTCCCAGTCAGATGGAAGGAAACAGGGTAGGAGTCAAGCCTAAGAAAACTCAGTTTTACAATTAATTAGGACCCAAGGGAATGGCTGGAGCTGTGCCAGGGCAGGGTCAGGCTGGATCTCAGGGAAAGGTTCTTCCCCCAGAGGGTGGTGGGCACTGCCCAGGCTCCCCAGGGCAGTGGGCACAGCCCCAAGGCTGCCAGAGCTCCAGGAGGGTTTGGACAACGCTCTGAGGGACAGGGGGGGTTGTTGGGGTGTCTGTGCAGGGCCAGAGGTTGGACTGGATGGTCCTTGTGGGTCCCTTCCAGCTCAGGACAGTCTGGGATTCCATGATTTCATCTGCCAGATCAGCAGTGCCCAAAGCAGCAGCTTCACTCCTTCCTGGCAGCTTTTCCTATATTTTATTTTTCTGGGTTGGTTTTCTGTTGGATTAATGATGCCACGAGGGAAGTGCTGGAGCTGGTGCAGTGGAAGCCACAACCACAAGTGACACAACTGAAACAGGGAGATAAGCTCGTCCCAACCCTCCTTATTGGCTGTAGCCTTAAATAAGGGGAGAGAGGGAGGAAAAACACCCCAAAAGAGATGCAAAGACACGCCAATTCTCTTAAAAAACAAATTTTCCTAAGTGTTGATGTAACAAAACAACAAGAGATGAAAACACGAGAGCCCAAAATCAAAACTAATGCCAAACTTCACAATATATTCCTTTAGTCCCTGCACCAATAAGCCTGTAAAGCTCAGCAGAAACTCCTCGCAGGACCGAAGTCAGACTCAGGGAAGACTTCAAATGGGCAGCCTCACTTCTGCTGGTTTGCTCTCTAAAGAGCTGCCCCGTGCTGGATGCATTTAACGAGCTGAGAAGGAGGGCGAGAGAGGTCTCTGCAGGTGGAAGATCTCAAAGGAAATTGTCCCTTTCTGCTCCTAAGTGACAATTCGTAAATTCTAGATGTGACAGTAACAACCGGGAAAGTAAATCGTGGGAGGGGAGGGAGGCGGTCGGTGCTGGGGAAGGGTTTGGCACGGAAAGAGCTCCTCACGCAGAGCTTTGCCCAGGAATTTCGCATCCCTGCCGTGCTTCTCTCCTGCAGAGCAAGAGGAGCCTCTGGTGGATGTGGGGGAAACTTCCACGGCAGGGAGCGCTGGGAACGGGAACAGGTCAAAGGAGAAATTCAGGATGTGCCTTTATCCCTCTACCTCTTTTCAAGAGCACCTGCTCAGACGGCCCCAGTCAAGGCTCTCTTTGCCAAATTTAAGTGGGATATCATGGTCCAAAACAGGAAACTGCATTAAGGAATGGATATTAGGAAATTTTTTAACATTCTAGAAAACTGAGTGCTCAGTTTGTATATTTTCATTAGTCAGTTTTTATTTTTGTTTTTCTTTTTTTCTTTGTTTTAACTGCTTTGGGTTTTTTCCCCTCAAAAAAAAAAAAAAACCCAGTAGTTTTTATATCAGAGTCAGTCTTCACTAAAGCTCAGCAATGAGCTTGGCTGTGAAATACAACCTGTGCTTTTCTGAACAGGAAGGACAATTTCCTACAGCCTGAAATCAAACAGATTTGGCTGCATCTGCAACCTCGTTTGAATGTCCCCGTGCTAGAAGACATCCAGTGCAAGCTTTGGAAGGTCATCCTCTCCTCTTTTCTTATTTTGTCACACATTTTTTGCCCCAAAAACCAGCAGCAAAAGTCCAGACTAATTTCAACCAATCCTTACCTCTTCCTTTACTGGAAGTCCACCTATAAATGTACAACTTCTGCCCAGGGAGAACCAGAGCTCCACTGTGGAAAAAAATCCCCAAAAAAACCAGTTGCCTCCGGCCCATTTGTCCAAATATTAACATTTTTGAGAATAACTTAATTATTTAATGAAATACCTACTTTTAACAAACCATTTGTACTCTGCTTTTCTGGAACATCCCAGAAAGGCCCTTTATCCACCATTCCTGTGGACTTTACCCCAGCCCTCCAGGGCAGGTGACCTCACCAGCACCTTCCCAACCCACCCGAGCCACAGGAACACACTCGGTATGCAGGGCCAAGAACTTACTGATCAGCTAATTAAAGCCTTGCCAGCCTAATCCAGGAATGATTATTAGTGCCATTACAAGGACAGGAACATTTGTAGTGCAAAGCAGCCGGTTTGCAACCATGTGACACAATCACAGTCCCCGCTGGCAAAACTTGCTGGCATTTTAAGGTATCCTTTTCCCTCACTCCAGATCACCTCTGAACCTTTCAACCAACTGTAACGAACTTCTACTTGAAACTTTTTTTTAAAGAACTAAATCTAAATAACTCAGCCCACCCTCTCTGGGGCAAATTCTGCGTGGCCATCAGATTTGGGTTCCTTTATTCCTCTTCCTAAATGTTTGTTATTGCCCACTTCAGGTTCTGCTCCAGCTCCTGCAGTGATAAAGGAATAGAAAGTCCTGAAGGACTGGTATCTACCCCGTGTTTGACCAGGATTAACAGCTTCTCCTGAAAACTGGACTATGAATAAGTGATTACTATTTTTTTTTAATGTTTCCCACAGGTAAAAACAAAAACCAAAACCCTCATTAAGTTTCCCACTCAATTTTTACTGTGGGGAATGGACTAGAAGAGGCATTCAGGAACAGGAATCAGTGACTCCAGAGCAGCTCTCACCTCCTTGGGAGGTTCCTGCCCAAGCAGGGGGGTCTGGGGAACCTCCTGAGGATCCCAAAAAAGGGGCCAGTAACAGCACTGAGGGTAAAGACTGCCTGGAGGGAGGGACTGGGAAGAGCCTGCTCCCTCTCCCCCCTTCCACAGCAAAACAAACTGCATGCACAGTGTGCTGACCGAGCAAATGGCAGGGAAATCCATTCCTGCAGAGTTTCTCCCCACCCGCCCCCTGGGAAAGCAGTAGAGCTTTATATCACCCTGGAGGCCTCGGTGGTTCATGCAGAGCAGGGGCTGACTAATAACAGAGCCTCGAAAGCAAAATGCCCCTGCACTTCATTTTCAGGGTTCTGCAGCTGAAATGCTTTGCAGCTCCGAGGGGCAGGAGGGTGTCACATTATACCCTTTATCTTTAAAGACAGATATGATCTCCAGAAGAGGGTAAGTTCCCTTTTACTGTAAGACCCCTTTAACAACAGAAATGCACCATGACAATTTATCCAACAATATCTGTATCCCAGTATTCAGCACAGGCCTGTTAGACATCAGTGTCATTCCCACTTTCATCTCTCTGATCCCCTCAAAGAAATGGAAATGTCATCATTAACAGCCACGTTATGAGCTGACATTCCCATAAAAGGCAAATTCCTGAAGACTAATTCACTTTGCTCCTCCCTGCTCACCTGGATTGCCTCTCTGACCCACAGTCAAAGCTGAGGTTAAGGTTAGAAAGGGAAATTCATTACATTTTCTGAGTGTTTTGTACATACACACACATTGACCTCCTGGGATACACCTTTCAAAACTCAGCTTTTCAAGGTCAAAGCACTAATCAGTCAAACTGTCCTTTGAGCCACTTGCAGATTTTCCCCACAGGAATAAAGGAGTGGACTAAAATTTCAGCCTGTATTTGGTTGAGAACACATGCCCAGCCTTCCAAAATCCCATATTAGCTGACTTCCTTAGTCTGTGCCTCGACTCCCATTTGCTCAAGACAGACATTACATGGAATCACAGAATCAGGGAATGGTTTGGGTTGGGAGGGACCACAAAGCTCATCCATGGGCAGGGACACCTTCCACCAGCCCAGGGTGCTCCAAGCCCCGTCCAGCCTGGCCTGGGACACTTCCAGGGATCCAGGGGCAGCCCCAGCTTCCCTGGGCACCCTGTGCCAGGGCCTGCCCACCCTCCCAGCAAGGGAATATTTACACCAGATTTTCATTGGTGCAGCTTAATCCATTCCTTCAAAACTTCTTCTTGCCCTCGTTAATGATTCTTTAATACCTGATTAAGACAGACTGATATGAAGGAATATCCTCGTGCGAACATTCCACAATCCTATAAACCCATGTTGTTATTAGTTGCACTGTTCCCTCTCTGCCTCCTGGCAGTTAATGTTGTCTCCCCCAGGTAGAGCCAAACTGCAAATAAAGAGGAACATAAAAATATCCAAGCCCCATCCATTACCAAAGGCAGAGCTTGGCACCCCTTGTTGCTGGAATTTACAGACTGCTTTTTAGTTTTATCATTTTATCTCCCTTCAGTGGTAAAAACCAGCTAATCCTGGGTGGCATCATTTGAAACCTGCAAACAGAGGCAGACAGTAAGTCATTCCTAAGGCACTGAGGCACAAATCCCTGCTGGAAGAAGCAGCAGCAGTTAACTCCTTCCACTCCTGCTCCTCTTCAAGGACTTCAGGCAGGCTGCAAAATGGTTATTTATCTGGTTAGCACCACTAATTATTCGGCAATTCCCACCCTTTAAAGGTAGAGAGTGGCCCAGAGGCATGAGTGTCTTAATTAGTCAGTGAAGTCCATCAAGATTTAGAGCAGGGGAAGGTGAATGTTTTGATGAGAAGGCTCAGACACTGCAGGCACAGGGCAGGGAGGTTCATTTTGAGCTGAAACACTCCCCTGTCATCCCACCTGTGGTTCCACAGAGCTCCTTCATCTGCATTCCTCAGGTAACACTCCCAAGAGCCACTCAACAGGAAGGAACTAAGGAATGAGTTTTCATCCAACGTTAAGGCAGGATCCCAAGGGAAAGCCACCACCACCTGCTCAGGTTTCTCTCCACATGCCAAGGGGGCTGGCAGACCCTCCTGTAAAACCCTCCAACAGGTACAATGCTGGGGAATCTGCTTTCCTGAGAACAACAACAAAGGAACAGGAATGCATTGTCTTAACCAGGTACTGAAACTTTAATCAGCTGTGTAAGAGTCAGGAGGAATGAAAAGAAAGGCAGTGGAGAGCTGCACCTGTGCTTCTGTGAGTTCATGGAAAGGATGCTGAACGCCATCCTTTGATGTTTTCACATCAGACTTCTGTCTCCCTAAAGGGGACAGTGGGTCTGTCTGGAAAATCTGGCATGGGCTAATCGTGGGGAATAAAAACCCTCACAAAAATAATAATCGAGAGTAAAACATCAACAAAAAGCAACTGGACAAACATGATCTGCCCCAAAACTTCAGATTCTGTTTCAGCTCACAAAGGTGGGGATCACAGGGCAGGTTGGGACTGGTTTCAGGGAGTGTTTCTCATCTCCTTGGACGGTGTCACTGAACTCCCGGCTGACTCCGCAGGGATGTTCCAGAGCACCCGCAGCCCGTGCTCCAGAGCTCCCAGCCCGGCAGGAGGAGACACCAAGAGGTGGCACCCCGAAACCAGCAGGTGCTGCCCGGGGCACTGGTTCGGACTGGGGGGACCGCCCCGGAGCAGCTGGAGACGGGAGAGGAGAAGCCGGCAGGTCCTCGGGAAACCACGAACAGAGGAGCAGCCCTTCCCAGCCTCGATTCCCGGCTTTCCCAGCTCCTCGCTCTCCAAGCACCTGCAGCTCAGGTGCTGCAGCCTCGACCAGCCCAAATAACCCTTTTGTTCTTTCCCCACAGCCCCGCTGGTTGATTTATTCAAGACAGACCCTTGGCTTCTTTTGCCGGCCCAGCTTCGGCTTTTATACACCCTTTACAAGGACATTTGGACCCAGTAAATGCAACATTCCATAGCAAAAAAATTCCTATCACATTTTCAGTCCCTTTCCCGGTTTCATTAAGCTGGAATTTCTCAGCTTTAAATTGAATTCAATATACAATATTCACATTTTGAGCACAAACTACTGATGGAGAAAAACCTTCTATTTTTTCTATAAATTATAAAGCTGAAAAAAACCAAAGTGCAAGACTGTCATGTCTTGATCTTTCATGATACCACCACAAGCTGATGATCAACAATACACTGAAACAGAAAAAAAAAGGGAACGTGGGGAGATACTGGTTACAATTTGTCTGTGAAATTCTCTGTCAAGAGATTTCACTGAGGACAAGACATTATAAGCACTTAAAAGCAGATTTTTACAAACAAACACGATGTTTGCAGCATTTTGAGAGATTGCTAAGCCAGTTCTTTGGAGAACCCAGTCACTGACAGAGAGCTAAGACTGATACAGCTGGAAAAAAAAATATAACTGAAAGATATATTTATATATATATAATGTAATATAAAGATATTATAGGCTGATTTTTCTAGAGCTGATGTATTAAAGCTTTTCTGAATGCAAATGAAGGATATATCAAGCTTAACCCCAATTAGCAGCCAAGAAAACATCCTGTAAATCCACCCCATGGTTTTACCAAGGGAAAGGAGCTGAAGATGAAGTGATCTTTTAGTAACTTTATTAAATGCTATTTGCCTACATTTGTAGCCTGACCAACCTGGACCAATGGATTCCATGATTCCTCAGAGCTGTCAGAAAAAAATGGGGGTACACTGCCAATATTTAAAGGTGTTGTGAGAAACCTCCGAGATTCCATCCTGCCCTGGACACGACGGACCCTCCTCTGTCTCTTGAAGAGGGAGACAGAGCCCTGGAGGTTTCACGCTCTGCAATTCACGCTGTATCCACCTGCTTTAGAGCCCTGTTCCATCTGGAGTGCTGCAAGTGCTTTAATTAAACCGTTTTCACGACCCAACAGCAAGACAGCAGAGCAGCCAAGTCAAACCCAGGCACGCAGCGTTTCCTCTGCGCGTCCTTCCTGCCAAGCCCACGGGTTGCTTTCCAACCTGCTGCTCGGGCTCTTCCCCTGCCTGCCCGGGGACAAACCCTTCCCTCTGTCCCCCTTGGACTGCTCTCTGCACGGAGCAGCAGGATGACAGCAGGCCCAAAGCCAGCTCAGGTGTGAGCAGCCAGTCTGCCAGCAAGGTGCTGATTTACCTGTGAACTCTGCAAAGGGAGGAATGTATTTATTCTCCCCATGAAGCTTAACAATAGGCTTGAATTATTTCACTTGAAAAGGGAGCTTTTCATGCATATATTAACACAGCCAAAGCCTATTCCATTCCCTTATTCCTTATAGCACTTGGGTTTTTTTTGACTGATGTCTGAAGTCACCTCCAGCTGCCTTTGCAATTTGCCTGATCTGCTTACTAGCAAGCAACAATCAGTGGGAAACTCTGCCACTTTCTGTGTCTCCCACATTTTTCTCCTAAGCATAAATTACTTTAGGAGAGCCCTCTCCATCTTCTCCCTAAGATTCTTCAAGCACAGGAAAATTAACCTCTTACCCAACCCAGAGCGTGCTCTGTATTTATTTACACCGTTTACTGTGAGTGCCAAGCACTGGAACAGATCAACAAATTTCTTCAAATTGCTCCCCAAAACGCCACTTGAATTTAAACACTGCTAGAACGAAAAGCCTGTACAGGGCCTGGAATGACACATTTCCTCCCATGGTACTGTCCATTTTACAGCTAAACCTGACTTTAAACAACACTTTCATGCCACCCCAACTGTTGTCCACGTGGCTGAACCAGCCTCATCCTCAAGGACCTGTAAAAGTAACTCAGGAAAACGTTCCAAGTGTTGTTTTTCCTTCCATGGTCTTCACTGCGGTTTAAGGGTTTGCAGAACCTCAACAAGGTGGGATTTCAGCACCAAGCCTTACCCTCCAGTGCCTAATGTGTTCAAACTCCTACCAAGAACACGGAATTAAGGCTTGCCAGAAGCAGAATTTAACCGTTTTTGCACCGACAAAACTTTCTCTGGAATCTTTTTTTGCTTTTTGCATTGAAGAAAAATATCCTGTATCAATTCTCAAACAAGGAAGCATCAAATTAATTGTTAAAATTTCCCACCCTTACAAATTCATGACGTTTGCAGATATTTCAAGTAGGTTTGAGACAGTTCTGAAAGGTTCCCTAAATTCCAAAACAATATGGCTTCATGTGGTGAATTGCAAAACAAATTTATCTACTAATTGGAGAGAGGGGATTTTGGATAAAAATACACACCCTGGTGCAATTGTCTTTAATCAGAATCCAGATGGATATGAGCCACAGCCTGATACAACATTTTAGTTGTCTTCCAGCCTCGGGACTTTATGATTTGTTGTCAGGAAGACAAAATAAAGCAGGTAACTATTACAAGAGAACCTGTGAAATAATCACAGCCTTACTCACGTGGGTAAATATTAACCAAGAAGGAACTAAAAGTTTGTTTAGTTCTGGGTTACAGACTCAAAACAATGGGGGCTAATTGGTGTTCCAGGGTGGCTGAAGGATCAAGGAGCTTGGAAGTGCCACCAGCCAGGAAAAAGGGGACTTTCATCAGTGTTTGGATGGATGTGCAGCTCTTAGGG
>JAYRBT010000005.1:24716898-24745045 GCA_036023395.1 Myiotriccus ornatus | reverse complement strand
ACTGCCCCAAAAAACTGCCCCAAAAAACTGCCCCAAAAAACTGCCCCAAAAAACTGCCCCAAAAAACTGCCCCAAAAAACTGCCCCTTCTGCTGCTCCCCACTCCGCAAGGGGATGGATGAGTTCCTTTAACAATACTAATACCTGACGGGATTAAACGCGCATTTTAATGCGGCTCGTAAAGGTAGGAGGTCAAGTCACACAACAGATATTTATTAACTGACAGAAAAAGCCCCTTCTGATGGGAACAACTCCTGTTTCCATTTTTAACTCTGCTCCATCATTGAACAAAGTATTTTTAATAAAACTCATCAATCCCTACTACTTGACTGTATAAAACACTAATTTTAATGTGGTTAATATAGGTCTGAGGGAAGCCACCAATGTCAAAGAAGTCACACAAAAATGTGTGTAAATAAAAAATCAGTGTAAATACAGCATTTACACTGAGTCCCAATGAACTTCAGAAGGGTAAATCAAAGAACTGAGAAGATCCATATTTAAAATATATAAAAATAATTATAGAATTATTATTATTATTAAAGGATAAAGAAAATAATATACAATATTATTACAGAAAATACTACTGAGAATGATTAAATCTTTCCTTTTGCTTCCTTTGTCCTGATGTAACAATTTTCTTTACTCTACGGATAACCCCCTCCCCATGCCTTTATCTGGGGTGATCATTTACACCTGGCACTCTGCAGATGTTGGGATCACTGTTGTGTTGCCTCTACTATCAATTACAAATAATTATTACTCAGAAGTATAACTGATGAAGAAACCAGTAATAAATCTTTATCAGCAACTGATAAAGATATTTCCAATTTCCTCTTTTTCCAGCTAGAAAAATCAAAATGCTTTGAAATCTGAGTATAAAATCCTGAACATATTGTCTCCAGCCCCCAAAGCCCCTTTTGCTCAGTTACTCTGAATGGTTTGGGATGGTGAAATGGCAAAAACAAGACAAGAACCAAAGTCAGGTAAACACTGAAGCAAAGGCCTGTGTGGAACATTCCAGGTTTTACTCACATCACCCACTCCCCCACTGAACAATCTTTAAACCCTCCCAACTTACATCTATGTTATTGAGGGTGTTGAACTCCATCAGGTCATGGAGCCTCTTGAAAGCCTCGTTGGGATACTGGAAGTTGAAGGTAGAGAAAGGTGTATTTGGATCATCAAAAATGTCAAAGTCTGCAAAATCCTTCTCTTCCTGTGTTTCCCTGGGAACACCTGCACAGAACAAATATAAAAACACCACCTGAATGTTAGGTGTGATCATCCACCACCTTACTCAGGGAATTCAAAAGAGCCATTCCAAAGGACTGCAGACACACTTGGGAGTTGTTTGAGAGCCAACACGTAGGAACAGGGATTCAGCAGCAGAAACTGCTCACCTGGAGCTTTGTACTTCCTGAAGTTGATGTTGGCCAAGACAAAATGGATTATGGTGGGACAGTCCTTCTCTGAAGAGGTGTCCTTTGGTTTGAACACGTAGCACTCCTTCAGGCCCTCTCTGTCAAACACATTGGGGTCTATTTTGGGGAAGGGCAGTTTGTTCATTCGAGCCCATTTCTCAGCCAGCAGAATTTCCTGGAAAGACAAAGATTGAGGTGCATGAAAGCATCCACTGAAAAGAGAGGAGGTTTGGAGAGAGACACAGGGCAAACTGGTTGGCAGAAGCAATTAATTAACTACTCAGGGCCCAGGAAGGTCGTGGAGCTGCTGGGGCAGGTCCAGAGGAGGCACCAAGATTATCAGAGGGATGAAGCATCTCTCCAGTGAGGAAAGGCTGAGAGAACTGGAATTGTTCAGCCTGGAGAAAAGAAGGTTTAGGGTGACCTAACTGAGGCCTTGCAGTGACTGAAAGGGCTACAAAAAACATGGAGAGAGACTGTTTACAAGGGATGGAGGGACAGGACAAGGGGGAAAGGCTTCAAGCTGCCAGAGGGCAGGGACAGATGGGATATGGGGAAGGAATTCTTGGCTGTGAGGGTGGGCAGGCCCTGGCACAGGGTGCCCAGGGAAGCTGTGGCTGCCCCTGGATCCCTGGAAGTGTCCCAGGCCAGGTTGGACGGGGCTTGGAGCAACCTGGGCTGGTGGAAGGTGGGATGGAACGAGATGATCCTTAAGGTCCCTTCCAACCCAAAGCGCTGATTCATGGGAGGGAAAGAGCTGGTCTGTCCCACAGATCTTGGAGTGACTTTATGGAGGAAAGACCATCCCTACTCTGACCTGCAAACAGAGTATGAGCACTATGGAAACCAAGGAGAGGTCACAAACTCCAGGCCAGGCATTGCTGTGCTCAGAGTCACATCCCAGCCCAGAGCGGCGTTCGAAAGCACCCCGAGTGAAGGAAGCTGGAAAACAGGATTCTTTCTTCCTCATGACAACTCAGTAAACAAAATAATTTGTAAATAATGACTCAAAAGCATGCAATGCGGGCGTGTGAGAGGGAGGAGAGGGAAGGTCAACAACTTTAATCTTGGTTTTCAATGGAACAGGACCCTTCTGCGGGCGACTGTTGTAGATACGCAGGAGATTAAAAGATAGTGGGTGTAAAAGGATAAACCAAGAGTGGGGTCACCGAGCTCAGCTGGCTGATTTCCCCAGCAAGGTACGATGTTAGTGCTACCATGGAGACAGGCCCCCTCGTGAAATGGCATTTGCCCTTTGCAGTGCAAGCAGAACCAGTGGGACACACAGCCAGCAAGCACAACAAGTTCCTGGCCTCGAACCACGAACACAAAGCCTCTGCCTCCGGACTGCACCTCTTCTTCTGTGCCTCAGGCACAACACACCATTCCCTTCAGCAGAGGCTTCAGGAAAACAAAGGCACCATTTATTTTTCCCCACCATTTTTTTCCTTGTGCCACAGGATTTTTTGCGTTTTTAAAACTACAGTGTAGAGAAAACCCCTCAGGATGCCACTTGACTTCCAACCAATTTCTCTCCACGTTCCCCGAAACGACACAAAAAATTGCAGCTGATGGAGACAATGCTCAGTGTGCAGGGTAAGAGGAACAGGGATGACCATACACAGCCTTTTGCACTGGGTCCACATGTGGAATGTTGAAAAAGGGAGGAAAAAGATACTTCAGAGAAGATGGCAGTGCTGTGTCAGCAAATTTAGCTGATGGGGAAAATATTCATGACAAAAAAAGAGACATATGCTTATGCAAATAGAATATTAAAGGAAGAAATACTCTGGGATTCAGTGAGTTAAGGAAGAAAACAAAGGAAGAGTCTTCTCAGTGCTCTGTTTTTCCCAGTAGCTCCAAGAGACCTAGAGATTACAGAAATTACCCCTTTTTATTCTGCTGAAACTGGTTTGTCTTTGCATTTGACAACACTGATCTCAAACTCATTTTGCTACCGCTGTTATTTTCTAACGTCCTCAGTGCTAAGATGAAGGAACAAAATAATCTGTTCTGGCTGAAATTCGTCTGTAAAACAACAAGGAACGTCAGTTGTTTTTCAAACAGAAATGTTTTCCGGGTTTCCTTAAAAATTCTTTTTATCCTCTTGGAAATAAATATTGCCTCTTTTTTGAGAATCACAGAATCACTGAGTTTGGAAAAGACCTCCAAGATCATCAATCCAACCTTCAACCGAATCCCACTGAGCCCACTAAAGCCTGTCTCGAAGTGAGCACCTCAGTGCAGTCTCTGAAGTGCTGTATTTTCTCTTATCAGTTACCAAAATGATCCCATGTTAAGCCTTTGGGATGAGATGGAGCTCTGTGGATGCACAGGTTGCACAGACACAGCTGTGCTTTCCACACCTCCTACACAAAGCAGCCGTGTCATTTAATCCCTGTTCTTCTCTTGCTGTTTTCCTCTGGCCTGAACGGATTTAGGAATCCTATTTAAACCAGCGCTGGGATGATCCCAGCGAGATGTAAATGGACAGCCAGCCCTGCTTCCAAAAGGTTATTTATTTAGCAACACCAGAGTGAGTAGGACGATGCATTTCTGCAGGATGATGACATGAGGCCATTCATTTACATCACAGCACACGGAGAGCAGCTGGACAGAGTTAGAGCACCAGTGCACTGCTAATTGACTTCATTGTTTAACACTGACATAAAATAAAACCCTGCAATCAGTAGGAAAGCAAAGTTTCCATAAAAACAACTACTTCAGCTGAATTTCCTTCCTTTGAAATAGCCTTCCTTGTGTTAGTTGTGCCACGTTCAGTCACGTAAACAGGAACTGAGGCACAGGGCAATATTCTGCTTGACGTGGAAAGGATTATTCCACTGCTGTAGATACAGCAGCACCTTCTGGGACCACGAAACGTGGGAACAACATGACGGGAAGAACACAACAGCCAGCTTGAGCTCCTGACCCCAAAGGAGGGGATGGCCTGTCTTACTCACCTTGAAAGGAGGGCTGGAGTCACTGGGCCTTGCTGAGAAATCAAAAGAGATGATGAGATCGACGCCTCTCTGAGGCCGCAGGATGAGGGGGTACGGCAGGTTAAACGTCAGCCCACTGTCCACAATGTGAATCTTCTTGCTCTTCACATCCAGTGGCTCGTAGATCCTCTCAAACTCATCAGGATCTGCGCAGAACACAGGAAAACAAACAAAAAAAACCCAAATAACCAGGACATATGAGTTAAGAACTCAGGTTTTGATGGGCTTTCCAGTGTCTCCCCAAGGACTGGGGATTGCAAAGGATTTAAAATGCCCAGGACATCCCAGCTAAACACACCATGAACTCAAGTGTAACTTAAGCTTTTAACAAGTGGAGAATGAGGTGGGAGAAAAGGGGCTGGAAGGGCCCTGTCCCAGTGCACACACACAGAAGTGGCTCAAGGCAGCACTGAAGGGCACAAATGGCCAGGTTTGAGCCCAGCCTTCCCACCTTCACCCCATCAGCTCATTCACAAAGGACAGAGTTCATGGGATGCTAAGAAACAAATTCCAAATGCCCATCAGCCCAAGAGGAAGGTCCCAAAGACCATCGGTGGTGCCCAGAGACAGGATGAGCAGCAACAGCCAGAAACTAAAACACAACAAGGAAGAACGTCTTTCCATGGAGGGTGGCAGAGCCTGGAACAGCTGCCCAGGGAGGGCCTGGAGTCCTCCTGTCTGGAGACATCCCAACCCCCCCTGGATGCGTTCTTGTGTCACCTGCTCCAGGTGACCCTGCCTTGGAGGGGAGAGGGCTGGGTGGGTGATGGCCTGAGATCCCTTCCAACCCTAACAATTCTGTGATCCCCTCAGTGTCCTAAAACCCCTGCCCAAACCTCTCCCAGTCCCTCATCCTCCCCAGCTCTCCCCCCTAAAAAGCCTTGATGTGGACCTGCTTGGGTGTGATGCTTGTCCACAATCTGCTCCTGTCCATTAAACTGGGACTATTGAGTCTTGCTTTCCAACTGCACCCAACCTGATGACCTCACAACTCACTACTCCACAGGAACAAAAAGAAACAGTGACCCGTGTCCATATCTCAAACTGAGCAGAATTGCGTGGGAGCCACTCCCTGCCAGTGCTGTCCCAGTGAGGGACAAACCAGACTCCTCTCTGAGCCCAGCCGAGGGCTGAAGGAGATGATGTTTGCCCTGTAACCCAAATATTCCCTGGATGCAGCTCAGGACAAAACAATCAATTGTTCTGAAGTCTCTTTGCACTTATCCGAGTCTCTGGATGCCACTAAACAATCCCTGCTGGAATTAAAACTTTTCCCATGACGGTCTTTTCTTGCTCTGGGTCTTTAACAGATTTCCAGTGCGTGGTTTTGCTTTTATGACTGAAAACTAATGCTCATTTCTGTAGAGGGCAGTGTGATCTAAGGAATGCTGGATAGGATAATATAATTCTTTCTGGTGTAATTAAACTTCCCAATACCTGCTTACTTGCAGTAGAAGTAATCTGAAAAATAAAGAAGGTATTTTAAAGTGAAGAAAATCCATCCAAAATAATTCAAACTCTCATTCCTATTATTTGAGGATCCATGAGAAAAATTTACTGCTATGAGCAGCAAAAAAGAAAATCTCAGAACAGAAAAAGATTCACTTTTTATTTCTGTTGTTATTTAGTAGAGGACACTTTTCTAAGAAACAAGGCCCCATTTTCCTACTATTTGCCTTGATTCCTAAGGAGACAACACTTTAAAATCATTGCCTATTGCAAAAGGGCTAAGTGTGTTTCTAGTCCTATTTTAAAACCGGATATATTTCATAATCATAACTTAGCATAAATCTCTGAAAATAAATTAGTATTTATCAAATTCATCATAATTAAAAAAAATCCTGGTAAAAGTACTCTTAATACATTTCCTTTTAGCACAAGTAGAAGTTTTGATTTCCTCGTCTTGTTTAAAGACAATTAGTTTTGAAATGTCATATTCTTGTTCTCTATAGAATTTCTAAAAATTGTGGAAACATTTTGTTCATGTTTTGCCTTCTCTTACCTTACAAAAATTGGATTTGAAAGTCACAGTGATCCTTTAAATAAGTACAGTGACCTTTGTGACAGGAGTGTTTCTGCAAACACACCTCCCACCAACGAGACACTGAAGAACAAGGTGGGTCCCATTGCTTCCAAACTCCATGATTAAAATCAAACTGAGCATAATAACTCTGTGTGTGGATGAGGCACTTGCAGACATGGTTTAGTGGGGTTTGATGGCTGGACTCCGTGATCTCTAAGGTCGTTTCCAGCCTTAGCAATCCTGTGACTCTGTGTTTCCCAGCCCAGCATCCCTGTCTGCCTCCCAGCACCAGACACACAAACAGAAATCACCCACTGTTTGGAAACAGAAAGAGAGACCCCGTTCTAGAGACCAAATTGGTCCCGAACAGCAGCTCCCGTGGAAATACGGGAGATGAAAAGGGCATTGGCTTCTGACGTGCATCTGCCACAACAGTTTCCACAAATGCTGCAACAAAGAGATCACGGGTTATTTTCCCCCCATTGTTATTCACGTGGTGTTTTCTCAAGTATCTGGGTGTGTTGTAATATCAAGTAAAGAAAGAATAAACTCTGAGCTCACAGTGAAATCACTGAAGGGGTGTAAAGTCTCGAAGTGCATTTGAGATGAAATAAGGAAACGTTCAGCATAAATAGAATCTATGGAAAAGCAAATCCCAGTGTTTTACTTCCAGACAAGCAGCTGGGATTTCTGCTGCAGGCACTGCAGCCCCTAAATTCAGTCTCAGTAATTCTGTAGCATCAGCTTAGGCCAGCCACAGTTCATCCTCTGGGAAGGTCTGGGACAAGTGGAGACGTAAAGTATTATTTATATCCTTTTTGAGTCACTGATTCCTCCTTTGGAGTGTCTGGTAATAAAAAGGAAGTCAGTCCTAAAGCATTACAGACTCCTCTCTGTACTCAAGCTGACAGGTAAACTGCCAGTGGTAGAATAAATATGCAAAGCTTAAATGCATCCAGTGCCTTGGTAATACAAGTATTTTAAATTTACAACAAAGTTTCCTTTTTATCTATCTATTTCCTTTCTATCCACTCCTCTGGGCTCCTCAGCATTTGCAAGGAAAATTCACAGCATTAAAGTGTGGATACACTTATCACACCACTGAATGATTAAATTTTACATTAACTACTGAAACTTCAGGGGGTTTTTAACTATTCTTGACTGTAATATTGCAACTACTCGTAGCTGTCAGATTAGTTTACGATTAGGTTTATGAGCGTGGGCTTCAGCTGACACTAAAACAACTGCTGTCATGTGAAACCTTTCCCAAGACATTTTAACCCAAAGAAGTTTCAGGCACTCCAAAGTAATTGTCTCAGAGGTGCAGGCTCATTTTGTCAAGCCAGAATTTTATTTCCATTGAAATTAAACCCCAGGAAGTCAACAGTTGATTGCGAACACTATCCACATGTCTTAATTATGCAAAATTCTCATCAACTGTCATTTTTTCCAACCATAAATTTCCTACCCACTTTCCTGCCTCTTTTACAACTACTATAAATATTAAGACTACCCAGTTGTAAACATCTCTGAGATGATAAAAATATTTAGAGAGTGGAGTCCAGATGGAAATTACTGTTCAGCCACTCGGAGGGATTTGTTACATGAACAAACACACATCAGAGCGCGGCTGCTGCTTGAGCTTGTAAATGACATCTGCTATTTGCTGCTGCAGAGGGAGCAGGTGGGGCAATCTCTGAGCAGAAAAGAAGGGCTGAGGTGATGACTGTTGTTACCAGGGATGGGTGGGAGAGCTGTGGTGCTGCAGCACGGAAGGAACACCACTTTCAGAGAGCTGTAGTTCCTCGGTTTGATGGAACACAGTCGTGGAATGGTTTGGGTTGGAAGGGACCTTAAAGATCGTCTCATTCCACCCCCTGCCGTGGGCAGGGACACCTTCCACTATCCCCACCTGGCCCTGAACACTTCCAGTGATCACAACAGCATCAGAAGAATACTAGAAATGAATTGATTCTCACTGAGAAGGTTGCAACGAATACTGTACAGCAAAGCTTCAAAATCCTAATCAAACGTGACTCCTAATTCCTCACACCTACTGTCCCAAACACCACGTAACCCATGGAGTGGGGGAAGACTTTGGACATGTATGGCAAATAAATACTTTTCTGAAATTCTTCTCTTCCATCTGCATTCCTGCTTAAGCCAACGTGAAACGTGGATGCATCTGCACATCAGTCACACAAATGTGAGTGGCTGCTCAGGTGCATCCACACTGGGAAGAACGTGGTGACAACAAAGGAGGGATCTACAGGCTGTGCCAGGGCAGGGTCAGGCTGGATCTCAGGAAAGGTTCTTCCCCCAGAGGGTGGTGGGCACTGCCCAGGCTCCCCAGGGCAGTGGGCACAGCCCCAAGGCTGCCAGAGCTCCAGGAGGGTTTGGACAACGCTCTGAGGGACAGGGGGGATTGTTGGGGTGTCTGTGCAGGGCCAGGGGCTGGACTGGATGGTCCTGTGGGTCCCTTCCAGCTCAGGGGATTTTATGATTCTCCAAGTGCAGCAGTGTGCTGCCTCCAGAGATTTTTCAGAAGAGACACAGCAGATGAGCTACAAAATCTTTGCAACAGGGGAGCCCTGTAGGAGAACAAGGAAAGGTTTTACTCACATCAATAAGAGACACAGAACAACACTGGACACCCTTTGGAGAAGGCCAAGAGAGTGAGGAAGCGGATGTAATGAAGGGCACCCTACACAGAAGCAGTTTGGTCACCTCTGCCAGCACCTCCTTCCAAACAGAGAGCCACTGTCCCTGCAGAAGGCACTGGCTGGGGACAGGGGAGGGGGGTGGCACACACAAGTCACCGCACGGTGCCCTTTGAGCCCCCCAGTCACCTCCCAACCTCTGCTGCTGGTCAGTCCTCACAGGAACGTTCTGCTGCTCCCAGGTACACGCCTCTATCAACCTCCTGGTGCGCTGGTGCCACAACGGGCTGACTCTGTCTGTGGACTGACCTGCCACGGCTGCGTCGAGCTCATCGTCCTCCACGGACTCCTGGGTGAGCAGCTCGGCCAGGGGGGACAGGGGGTAGCAGCTGTTGAGGTTCAGCCCCAGCATGAAGTTGTGCACCTTGCCGGCACGGCCCTCCCTGGTGTTGAAGAGGGCACTGTCCCCCACCAGGGCCATCAGCATGCGCTGCACCCAGCTCTCCTGGCCGCTCTCCCGGCCGCTCTCCCGGCCGCTCTCCCGTCGCTCCTGCCGCTCCTCCGCGCTCCCACTGCCTGCAGGGGCAAGGACAACACCACAGGGAGGGTAAACACAACGCTGCTGGGGCTGCCAAAGCCAGGGACCTACAGAAACCTCGTCACAGCATCATTTCCACGAGCTGTGGGCTCAGTGAGGGATCTTCGCTGCAGCAACCTCAGAGGAACGGAGAGAATCCACCCTCGGCTTTCCATCTGCACTGGGACAGTGCGGATGTGACCCTCAGGAAAACATACTGGGAATGTCTCAGATGGCCTGTCTGGATGAGGGCAGTGAGGCTTTCTCTGTGCTAGCACTGAGAACACAACTCTCCCGGGCTCAGGGACAGGGAGCTGCCAAAATCTACGCTCTGTTAACCTGAATTCTGCTGGATGTGCACTGCCAGCCTGCTCCATCCTTTGCTGATAGCTAGAAACTCATCTTTCCTTCAGAAGGAATAAAAAGAATGCATGGAAATTCTAAAATAACTAAAACTAAACATAATTAGCACGGGAATTCCAAAATATCTGAAAATACACTTATGGTAAACTGTAGGCTACAATTAATATCTGGTTTTAATTAACTGAAGAGCATAATGAAGCAATCAGGTGATGTCTGCAGCTACAGCTCAGTGGAGCTGATTTTTTATATTAGTAGGGAGAAAGCAAGCATCACAAAGTGCAGAGGTTCATTATCTGTACAACACTCTGTGGAAATGAGGGGGACTGCCAAGTGTTCGCAATCACAGATTTTTTGGTTGTTCACTATGGCTACAAAACTACGAGAGAAACGGAGTGTTTGGTGCTGGCTGTAATGATTAAACAGGAAACCCACAAATAAACACAACATGTGGTACCACCTACTATTTTACACATAGGGGGAACTGAAGAAGTAATCATGGAACTGAGGTAGTGACATAATTCACTGCCTCATCACACAGGATTTTCTTTTCTTCCTGTAGACCCTGAAATCACAAACAGCTGCATTCCCATCTTTGTGTTGCTTGTTAAAATCATAACCAGGGTCTTTTCAGGTGAAAATCATTGTTGGCCACAAAAATATCATCAGAAAGCATTATCAGGCTGAGACTGAGCCCGTGACTAAAGCCACAGAAATCCCCAGGCGGTTTAGATACTTGAAGATAATTTTCAATAGGATCTTTTCTTCCCACTGCCCAACACTCCCTTTGTGGTTGCACCTCTCCTGGGAAGCTGGATTTGGGCATTGTTACAAACACTGAGCCAAAGCTCCAGGAATCTCCTGTATCATTTACAGATGTCATTTATACAGGTGCCAGAAGACACCTGTGAATGTTGGAACCACAAATTAAACCAATCTCAGGTGAATATTTGATCAAGAAACCCTTGAAAACAATGGAAAGTTTTAGTTTGCTGGGCTGGTGACAATTCCAACATGGCTCTGAGCTCAGCTGCTTGCTGGGAACAGCCCTCACTGGCTCAGCAAACCACAGTTTGGGGGTGTCTGGAATTCCAGAGCTCTGGGAAGCCCCACTGGGGTTTCAGGACCGAGGATGTGTGAGAGAATCACCTGATGATGAGCTCGAGCAGGAGGCAGGAAGCCAAGCCAAGGACCTCCTGGTCTCCTGCTCCTCGTTTCTGTTTTGCTGAGCTACACAAAAGCTGCAGAAAAAAAAGGAAATTGGGAATGAAAACCGATCATTTCCTCACCTTTTGGATGCTGTGATTCATCTTCACTGTCCGAGCTGTCATTGCTTACAAGGTGCTTTAGCCTGATATTCTCTGGTAAAAGAAACACAAAATTCCTTTAAACTGCTGGGCTTTAACTCCCAAAACAGCTCAGAATTTCACAGCAATCTGAGTCACAAAACCAGCCCAGTCTTTGTGATAGAAAATACAGCTGAAGAGACTGGATCTGCCGTGGGCATTAGAGCAGCAGATTTTGGCTTTAGCCTCCAATTTTGGGGCTGAGAAAACAAAATCTAATCCTAAAGCAGAAGCTCTCACCCCCCTCTGCACCACATGTCTGACACACTTCATCCCCCTTGATTAAAATTTAGATGTTTAGCTTCTGTCCTCTCAGTAATTCCTAATGAATTAGGAAGAAAACATTAATCTCTGTTATTACCTGCTTTTTTTATAAAAAGAGGAATGCTTAACATCATTCATACACATATGAATGGGTACCCTTAAAAACAGCGGGAGAACAAAAGCTGAGATAATTACGAAAGTTTTGTGGGAGTGTGTGTGAAAAATAAAGGCAGTGCAGTTAAACAGGTAGAAAATATGATGGTTTGCATCTCAGAACGTCAAGTGAGAGAAATGAAGCCAAAAATGAGTGAACTTCTCTGGCAAAAATCAGCATTTTGGGAGGTTAATCCTCGTTTCTCAAAGGCAAAATGAACACCGAAACAGCAGCACATTCCACTCCCCAGGTGAGGTTTGTAGGGGAGGTGAAAATCAGGTGGGAATGGATTTTAGATTGGCAATATTATAATTTTCACTAATTATGGAGGGCAGCCTTTCTTGAAATACAGTAGATTCCCAATGTTTTAGGAGCAGCCTCATCCTGGAAGCTTTTATCCCACAGAGACTGGAGCCAGGCACTGAATGACAGTGAGGCAAATGTATCCAGGGGAAGACTTTTGAAGACTAAACCCCTTTATCCCCCAGTAAAATGTATGTCAGGAATCATCTCGAATAGAAATGTCAGAGAATCATTAAGGTTGGAGAAGAACTCCAGGATCATTAAGTCCAGCCACTCGAAGCCAGTTAAAATAACCTGATTGTGGGTTGTTTCCCAATGAAAGGATTATCAACTAATTGATTTTTTTTTCCATTAAACAATGAAAATAAAATCAAATAACACCTTTTTTCTCTCCCAGAAGGATAAGCAGAGGCTGGTGGCATTCTCGTGCTTCGGGCTGCAAATTCAGGTTGGGCTCCAGCACAGGCTGTAATTTCTACCCAGTGCAGCATTAATCAGTGACAATCACACCCTGCACTTTTTGCTAAGGCTAAATTTGATTTGTCTAAGCTGGGAGAGAAAACTGAAGACTGAGTGACTGTAATATCAAGTAATGAACACTGGATACAGATGACCAGCACTTTAAATTATTTTCTAAGGAGGGTCTCATTTTCATCCATAAATAAGGAGGTTATCAAACAGCTGAATTCCATCAGTGAGGAGACAGAGGCACCCAAGGGACATGTGTGTGCTTCTTGTTGGGTTGGTTTTTTTGTTGTTTGTTTTTGGTTTTTTTTTAAATCATCTCAATATCCATTTTCTTTTCTTGCTCCTCAGAAGAATCTGCCTGTCAAGTACAATTTATTTATTGGCCAGGTAATGCTGCCCTCTGGATGGGAAACAAAAGCATGAAAACCTCTCACCACCAACTACATTCTTGAATAAAACACAAAAAAGTCCATCTAAACCAAGCTAAAATTCTTTCCTTACAGTCATCATACCATTGGTGTGTTAGGAATGAAACCAAACTCATTAAATCAGATACCAGAAGGCTGTGGGTAGAATGGAACATTAACAATCCAGAGATGATAAAATTTAGGACTATTTCATGAATCCCTTGCATAAGCAGCGCAGTGTCAGGAGGCTACATAGGTGACTATCAAGTCCTTGTCAGCTTCTGATCTCCAAAAATCAGCAAAACAACACAAAAAGAGGAGTGGGATTCTGTGAACTTCCTGTGCAGAGCTGGAAATGTAATGCAGGATCACTGAGCAGAAACAAACGTGAAAGGAAGAAAAGAACCCTCCTTCCCCCCCTCTGCAGCATCTTGCAAGGTCAGCAATTAAAGTTAATTAATTAAATGGCTCCCAGCAGTGCCATCCTCCCACAGAGGGAGAGGGCACTGAATCCTGGCAGTAATTGCTTTGCACAGTAGAATTATTTTACTAATATTACCTAATTCTTCTTCCATGGTGGGACCTTTATTCTGAGAGTTGGAGACACCAAGAACTCTGTTAAATAGTATGGAAAATGCACTGCCCCAAACACCTGGAAGAGGGAAACAAATAATGAATGCAGGTCGGTAGAAGGAAAAAAACACATATTTTAATAATCTATTTAAGCAGCTGGTTGCTCTCTGAACACACCTCTGGTTTTGGAACACGCTCAGATGTCCAAACCAGAAACAAAACAAGAAACAAAGAAACAAGAAATGCCAATCCGTGTCTGTGAAATCTTTCCAGTTAATCTCTTCCGACTAAGTGAGAACTCTACTTCTTGTCTCCCACTCGCTGTGACTGCATTTACAAGCCCTTGTCCACGGAATTATTTTTATTTTTAAGCCTCTTTCTGTCCCATACTCACCCATGAGGAAATGCAAGGGATTTTCCTTGTACTTCTTCACCACTGTCCCCATGAAAAACTTGCTGCCAAACAAATCAGGAGACATAAAGGTGCCGTATTTGGCCATACCAATCTCATACGGACTGAATTCCACCCAGTCTGCAAAAATCAGAAACGAAACTGGGCTTAGTCAGCAACCTCCACCTGAACAGAAATGAGGAGGAAAACACAGAAACGAATGAAACCTCTGTGCAAGAAAAGAAACTGCAGAGAAATGAGAAGGCGAAAAACCAAGAGGAAGGCTCTGAAGAAGCCAAAATGTTGATTTCAAATGAAGGGCAGTGATGTCTCAACAGAGAAGGAATTCCCAGTCCCATTTTCCGTTATCACAATAAACCTGCTGAAAAAAAAATGAGGCTGTAAACCCAGAAGTATTAAAAGGAGTGATCAGGACTGAGCAGAACACGATGGCAGCTGGTTTCCATCTCCTGCCTCACCATAACTCCCTGCCACGCCAAGTGGAACGCGGGGCTGAGGTCCAAGCTTCTTTTCCTTCACCGTGATTCTACCAAAAATGTGAAAAGCAGGGATAAAAGTGGCAGAAAAATGATCATCACAAAAGTGGTGAAATATTCTAGGAGAGGTATGTGGATTCCACCCAACCCAAAAGCTGATGGTGAAATCTAATATGCAAGGGCAAAGCTGAGAGGCAGCTGGTAAACTCATGAATTCTAACACTGCCAAAGATATGTTTAAAATCCTCTTTTTTTTTATTGAACAGGGCTCAAAAAAATATGGAATAAAATGTTCAAATGCATTTTCTGATCTTGGCAGACAACTTCAGAAGTGATTTCTGTTCTACTGACACGGCCCATCTTATCAATGCTAAGTCGAAACAGCATCCTATTTTCCGAATAAACCACCCACAAATCTTCACACTCGCTGGAGCAGAAGGGAATCCCTTTGAAGGCCCAGTCCAGGAATTTGGGGGTACTTCCCTTTAGCTCTATCAACGTGACTTGGCCCATATTCAGATATTCACAACCAGGGGGCACCAAAGCTGAATGGAGAATTAGAATTAATTTAATCTTTGAGAGCCCACCTTCAGCTTGAAGAGAATTTCTCAAATCCCACATCCTGCTTAGGGAAATAAAGTCTCTGCCTTACAGTTAAAGGGCTCCAGCATTCCTTTCTGCCATTCCAGAAGCTCCTTGAGACAGTGGCCACTAACAGAGACCGGAAGGTCCCTCTGAAACCTGGAATTTATCCCTCAAGGCTTCCCAAATTAATTCTGTAGCACTTACAGAGCAACACCCACCCTCAGAGAGTGTAATGACTGTCAGAACAAACCCCCCCAAACCCAAGCCAAACATTAAATTCCACTCCCTCTTTAACCCTGGATAGCAGCATCTTCGGGTAACTTTTTAATCATTAAAGAAGCTGTCACAATTAAAACAAAGAGCTGTCTTCAACTAAATTACTCTAATTATGCTCAGTTAAAATGATTAGTGCAGTTCTGGGTAGGCCACACCACGTGGGGTCACAAATGCTCTGGGTGAGGGAAACAGCAGATCTTTTTATCTGATAAAATTAACGCACTTCAACGTGGAAGGTCTTGCCTCCAGCCATAATCAAGTCAATAAGGAAGTGCAAAATAAATATTTCTGTTCAAAACATCATGAGAACCTGTTCAGTCCTATAGGGAGGAAAAAAGCCTAAAATAAAAAAAAAATAAAATCCAGCACCCCATGGAATGATATAGATGACAGCCCAAAAAAAGCAAACCCAAGACCCACTGCCAGAGGCAACACCTTTTCTAGACCAAAGTAAGGCCTTCAGGTGCTTCTGGTCTTGCTTAGACAACGTCATTATTAACTAAAGATGTTTCTTAAAGCAGTAAATAAGCAATGCAGAAAAACAGAAGCTCATCTAAACCTCAACAGACTTCTATCTTCCAACAAAAAGGGATCAGTTTCTTAAGTAGGAAAGTTAAAGACATTTCCCCACGAAAAATTTAGCCTAATTTGCACCTCATTTTCCATTACAACCCAAGTTCTGAGAGCAACTGTTCCAAATAGCTACTTTAGGAAACACAGTGACTTTTAAACCTTGGGCAAACCACTCGGTATTTCCCTTCTCAGTCCTGTGCAGAACTGTTTATAGACAGACACATCCTGGGGAGCATCTGGCACAACTGGACCCACTCTCAGCTGAGGATGAGTTAAAACCTATGGACTAAACAAGAGCAAAAGCCCCTTTTGCATCACCAACAGCACTTTACACTGGGCAAGAGGTAAAAAAGAGGCAATATATCTAAATTATTTGTTCCAGTTTCATCATAGAATCATTCAGGTTGGGAAAGATGTCTAGGATCAAGTCTAAGTGTTACTTTCACCCCTCTTAGGAGGGGGAATAATCCTGTATGACTGAACACATTTCCCTTTAGGTGTTTGATACACTAATGGTAAGCAGTTTTTCCCAGTTGGAGACACCAGATTCCTTTTCATCCTGTGCTCAGCTCCTTCATGGAAAAGGAATATTTTTTGCAATTGCTAGGAAATCAGTTTTTGAACACAACAAAACCTGGCCACCACTTCCCATTTCTCAGGGCTGTTACGGTGTCAGACTTATTTTCAGGTTGAAAAAAAAAAAAGTCCAAAATGGTCTAAGAATAAGTCTCCAAATCCAAGAACGATAGAGAAATGAAAGGTTGTGGACCCAAAATACAGGCTGTTCTCTCTCCATCTACAGGAAAAGATGCATCTCAAAAGCCAGAACAGGCTCAGTTCCGTGGTGTGCCACAAGGAATACACCCATTTGATGCCTGTTCTCACAGCCCTGCAACCTTGGTGCAAACCCTGCACCAGTGCAGGAAACATCCACCCACCCAAGCAAGTGATCCCCAACCACAGAATGGTTTGGGTGGGAAGGGACCTTAAAGCTCATGCCCTGCCACCTCAGGGGACCTGCTGCCCCCACTGCTTTGGATGCACCTACCACATGCAGATATATAGATATAAACACACCCATTTACACGTAAACACACGCACACTCAACACCCAGCTTGGAGCCATACCTGCGAACATCAGCTCTGACACGTCTGGTTTCACGTGCAGACACGTGAAGAGGGGCAGGGCACACTGGGCATTACTGGTTTTCTCTTTCATGTTGCTCAAAGTCGTGTCCATTCTCTGCAGGAGAGAAAGAGATCAGTTCCAAACAGAGCCTATAAAGGCCTGCTGATTTTTTTATAGGGATACATCAGTGTATATATATGTTTTACATCTCTAAATATAGCCTATTTATAAATATAATCTAGTTGCATCCTTTCTCTGAAATTTGAGAAGGAAAATGGACAAACTCAGTTACTTCTAAGAAAACCAGAAGAACTGGTAAAAGGAAACAACTTGCCTCAATACCTTTTAGCTGCACAATTCAGGAAGGAAGGAGTGGGAGAGGACGCAAGAGGAAGGTGAAAGGAGGCCACGGTACAGAAGCCAAAGTAACCTGGCCAGAAAGCAAACAGAATCGCTGCACAAACCAGGTCCTTCCCTCTGCTGCGTTGCCTGTTTTTCAGCATTTTAAGTGTTTAAAGCCTAATAACAATTTATTCTCATGAAAGACACAAGTGTATAAAACACACCTGTGACTGCTTATATATTTCAATCTTGCCATCAGATCAAACCCAACTGCTGCTCACCTGACACACTTGAAGTTTGTGTGTCTGATTTAGCCAGGACTGTCCAACCCTAACTGATCCATTCAGGATCGTTGAATAATAAAAATACAACAGTATGAAGCTCTCCTGTTGTCTCTTTTCTCAGAAAAAACACATAAAAATAGACAGAGATGTGGATCTTTCACCTTGAAATTAGCACTCTGTTAAGCAAATGCTGCTTTTTTTACAGCAAACTGTCCACGAAGAGGTCACACCACAGCGTAAATTTTGTTGAAATGGTTTGAGCAGGAATTTTAATGTTGATACACAATGTCAAGAGCTTGCTGTAAGTACCCAGAGGCTGAGCTCATCCCCCAGAGCAAGGAAAGCATTTTACAAGTGTCTTATCCAGTATCTGTCCAGCTGTAACTTTAAATATTTCTATTGTTAAACACGTTTTGGCAAATGTTACCAAGGTCATTTAAAAAAAAAGCAGTAACAGTGGTTGCTATGCAATAATTTCCCAACTCCAACAGTGATAAGAAAAGCCTGGAACTCACATCATGGATCAGTGTTTCCCCTATCAGCATTCCAAAGATATCCGTGAAGGTGACAGGCTGCCCTGAACTCTTCTTATTCCACAGGGCTTCGATGTAGCGTTTGACTTTCTGAGGAGTGAGCAGCAGGAGGGGGTTGTGACTCACACAGTTCATCAGCTCCTCATTGATCTCCTTGGGGCCCTTGGCTGGAAAATCTGGGTGTGAATACAAAGTTGACATGTACCTGCAATGGAGAACGGGCCACGGATCAAACCTGCTCCAGTGGCAGTTGCCTGAAAGCTACAACAAACTCATAAATAATCTGATACAATTACTGATCAAGTCAGGTTAATTTACTTACCATTTATACAGTAAATTGTCCTTTCCTTTTTCTCCAGGCACAGAAAGCTAAACTATTAGTTCTACGTGCAAGCAAACAATCCAACATTCGGCAAACATTTCCATACGTGTATGATGGAAATGACTAAAGTGTCCTCATTTATCTGTTTAAGGGGTACCAGAAAGAATCACCTTAGGCTGAAGAAGGAGCTCCTGCTTCCCAGGAGCTGGATGCTCCCAGAACAAGCTGAAGCACAGTAAGTACAACCTGTGCAGAGAGTTAATTGCCTGGGAGGATTCAGAAGAGACCTATCTTGATTTTGTTACCGAGAGACAAGTTTAGTTTACTCAAAAACAAACTTTAGCCACACATGCAGGAAACCATGGCTTTCACTTGGCTGGATTAAGCAACACCAAGACTCAAGATAGGCTGTCCTAATCTCCCAGAGGCTGATTTACTATTATTTACCCAGTGACCTGGCTCAGGTACACATGCCATACTGCAGGCACAGCTCGGACACACACAGAGTTGGCCTGGCCCTGAGGTCACTGCCCCGCAGTTTATCTGTCCCGATGCAAGAACTTGGCTCAGGCTCCAAAGCTGAGCATGCACGGCAGCTCCTGGGTGCAACAGCAGCTCCCACGGGAGCAGGAAAGGGAAGTGCAGGATGGAGAGTCAGCACAAGGTTGAAGAGAGATGGCAGAAACACTCAGGGAGGTCAATGCATTGCTCCAAGGGTAGGCATGCAGCTGAAGGGACAAGCAAAAACCAGCCAGGAAAGGAATTCTCCACCCTTCAGGAAAGAAAAGGAAAGAGCATTAGTCCCAAGTAATAGACTGCATGGAAAAAAAAAAAAAAAAAGAAAAGGGAGTGTCAAAGTGTCAATTTATTTATTCATCAAGCCAGGAAAGGCTGAAGAGGTGACATCAGACAGCAAAAGCAAATTTGTTCAAATACAGCAGTTTCCAATATCTGGTTCTGACTGAAGCAGTTCAGATAATCTATCCCAACACAGATTTGATAGGGTTACATTACATCAGCTACGTCTTCACAACGGGGTTTTCCCAAAAGAGCCCTCAGAGCCAGCAGAGTGACGCCTGCTCAGGGCATGGACTACAAACCCTTCCCTACAAACACAGCCCGTGGTTCTCACACTCCCCTGCTCTTCATCCAGCCAAATGATGTCTTCTGCTTTCCACCACTCTGAACAAAGCACATCCAGGCCTCTCAATGGACAGTGATAAATCTGCCCCCAGCACCAGTGACAGAAAACCCAGAGTCAGGGATGCCAACCTTTTATGGTCCAGTGTGAATGAGAGACTTACTCTAGTTCACAGACACTCCTGGCATTTCAAGACCTCCTGGCATTCTGAAAGCTTCCAACTAGTCTGGAACTGGGGAAGCAAGTTCCAAACAATGGAAAATAACTGACAAAAACTCCCCACAAGGAATAGGACTGGTCATTATCTGTTTCAAAGAAATTCTTAAGTCTTGAGGTTAGAATGTGTGGAATCAAAATTCAGGTGCTTCCTTAGAGTTAAACCAGGGGATAAAACTCATCCCAGGCAGATTCCCTCCTCACTTATATTCAGCTATTCCAACAAAAGTCTTTTCCTAGAAAAGGGACATTCACATAATCTTATGATTTAGACTGGCAGGACCTTCGAGGTCTCTACTCCAACCTGCTCAATCCAGAGCCAACTTCAGTCAGCTCAGGTTGCCCAGTCAGGTTCTGCTTTTGTATGAGCATCCCCTGAGTCAGACAGAGAGAGGATGACACCAAACCCAGCCTAGTCAAGTCAGGATGGGTCAGCATATTCCAGAGCTTGGACACTCATTGCAAAATGGATTTCCTAATGTTAATCAAATTACTCCTCGTCCTTTCTCTGTGTGTCTCCAAAAAGAGTTTTTCTTTACAGCTCATCAGGAAGCTGAAGGTAACAGTGAGATCTCCCCACATTTAAAAGCAGCTGCCCCACTTCCTCACCTGCTCTAGTCCCCTAATTGCCTCAGTGGTACTCTCACGGAATTAACCCAGGTTTTCAATACCTTTCTTGTACTAGGTGGCCCTAAACTGGATTGAGATGCAGCTCCAGTTTTCAAACTGATACAGTGAGGATAAAATCCTGTTTTGTGACATTTGGGACACATCTGACACATATTTTTGCCTTGAAAAGTTCAAAATTTTCTTAGGATGGAAAATCCTCTACTGCAAACTGGTCCAGTGACATTAAAACCAAATTTTACAGCTAGACAAAAAGAAGTCTGCCATTTTTCACTGAATGAAGAAAGTGGGATGTTAAGGAGTTGAAACTGAATTTGTCAGATGGCTTTGGCTGATGAAAAGTGACACACCTTTTAAATATGTTACATCATTTCAGCTCAGAAACGTCCAAACAAATAGTTTCAATGTTTGTAATAAGATGCTTGTAATAAGTGTAATTTGGGATCGTTTTTACAAGAGCCAAAAAGGCAAAAGGCAACAGGTTCACAGCACTGGGCAGGGAGAAGAGCAACCTTCTCACTCACAGGTGGTTAAGGCAGGCAGAATTCTGGGGTTCAAAGCATTTTGCTGCCTGCAGGCCCCTTTCACACACCCTGACATCACTCTGATCTCCTGGGGATGTTATTGCTGTTCCTGGGCTGCAGCACTCCCTGAGTCAGACACGAGGGCATCATACCTACCTCACTGGGGCAGCCTGACTGAGGCATCTGGGAAGATCTTCACTCCCATCTGACTAAAAGCCAATGTAATCTCTACATTAAACAGTGACAGTGGGAGCGAGACAAAGGCAATCCATAGTGGGATGCTCTGAAGCACGGCACTCAGGTCCCAGACATTCCCAGTGAACCCACTGGAAGGGGACTACTGGGTCTGAAATGGAGCAAAAGATCTTTCAGAGAAGCTCTGAAAAGCCCTCCCCATGTTGGATTGATTGAGTCATCAGCATCAAATCATAAGGGATTTTTCCCCCCCCAGATTTCATAAGGAAAATAAACACACAAAATATACTTTGGGTTTGTTTCAGCAGCGTGAATCCCTAATCTTTTGGTTATGGAGATGAATGAATCATTTACACAGTCCTACCACATGCAGTACTGGGGGTTGATATAGAAATGGGAGTGTGTATGTGTAGCACCTCTTTCCATCCATTCCTGCTCTCAAAGCTCTTGGGAAGATCACCTGGATCCTGAGATGTCCTCACCCTTCAGGGCATTCTGGAACACCTCCATACTCAGAGACTCCCAGACTGGTTTGGGTTGGAAAGGACTTTAAAGACCATCTCATCCCACCCCCTGCCCTGGGCAGGGACACCTCCCACCAGCCCAGGGTGCTCCAAGCCCATCCAGCCTGGCCTGGGACACTCCCAGGGATCCAGGGGAGCCACAGCTTCTCTGGGCACCCTGTGCCAGGGCATCCCCCCCTCCCAGGGCAGGATTCCTTCCCAACATCCAACCTAAACCTGCCCTCTGTCAGTGACTTGCCCCACTGCTGCAAGAGAGCCGTGTCTGTCTCTCTTTTCCACACTGACAGTGCATGTTTACAATTTGCTGTTGATTTTAGCCACAGAAATAAGTCAACCCTCACGAAAACTCATTCTTGAGCCTCCTGAAGAAAACCCAAAGCAAACCAAAAGACAAAGCCCTTACCAGGTGGATCCAGAGAGCCCAGCAACGTAGGTGGCACAGTCCAAAACTCCTGACTCGTAAAGTGCTTTCATGACTCCAGCAAACCCCACCATGGCACGAAATCCACCTCCCGAGCCCAGGACCGCTATGACCGGCACCTGCAGAGAGGAGAGGAGCAGGGAATCACCACAGAGCTCCTACCAGCACTGACAAGTGGAAAATAAACATTATACCCCCCGAATCCCAGAATGTCCTGACCTGGAAGGGACCCACAAGGACCATCCAGTCCAGCTCCTGGCCCTGCACAGACACCCCAACAACCCCTGCCTGTCCCTCAGAAGAATTAGAATATATTTGAAGAAGTCACCACTTGTAGCAAGATTTCTAAACCAAAACATAGTCAGAATTTCTTTAGAATGTCTGTTCTTCTTATCCATAATCCAAAATACAGAAGATATTAAATTTAGCTATTAAATAAACTATCTGGTTTCAAGACCACAGAAATTTTTTAAGCAATTCTAACACCAGCTTTAACCCAATTCGTATCTTTGTGACAGAGCCAAAAGCAGTAAAAGTTACTAATCAGAAACAGAAGAGACAAATATTATTTTGGCTAGGAGTTTAAAAAGACATTTTATAATAAAAACATCTGATACTACTACACAGCATGAAGACAGTCTCAAATTTACCACTACCTTCCAAAAACTACCAGAGAGGTAACAGGAATTTATGTGGATCTGTACAACTCCTCAGCTATCAGGAGACAGACAAGCAGACATGGTGACCCCATATTAAAAATGTATCTACAGGGGTTTAATTTTCTACTTCTTTCCTTCTTACTCCCCAGCCTGACTGCAAGGCTGTTCCCTTCCACTGTACAGTTCCCCAAGTATCTAAACAGATGCAAAATCAAACCAAAATTCACTTGCTCCCACTATCACGTGTTTTGGCCTAAGCAAAGGGCCCATCTGGTTCCCAGCTTCCAAAACCCAGAAGTGGTAATAAAGTAAAAACCTCTTGGTGGTTACTAAGCATTAAAGGAATTGCACAGCTGGGCACAAAGGCCCTATCTGATCAAACTGGTAATCTGTCAAAAATCTCCCTGAAAGGCAATTTAAGGTGCCAATAGATGGGATTAGTTACAAGAAAGGATCCACGTGGTTCCTGAGTTCTGGTCCTTCCTGCAGGCCACGACACTCCCTGGAAACTGCCAGCACACTGTCACAAGGACATGACCAGGAACAACAACTAAGGAAGCTGAGAGGCTTCCATTCCCCCAAAACTGCTTATTCCTGATGCAGTAACATTACTTGATCACCCTCACAAGTGTTAGTAATAGAAACCACAGGTATTCCCTGGCACCAGCACTCGTCACGAAGCTCCAGAGATAAATATCTATCCAAAAAATGACACAGCACAGGTAAGGATTTAGGATGTGCCTGTTTTGTTAAGCCAACACCCCAATAGGGGAGCAGCTGCTTTGAACAGAGGAGCAGAGTCAGTAATCACACCTTTAATAATGCACCTTAGGCTCTGAAAGCTCTTCACAACCACTGCCCACTCGGCCTGAGCAGACACATCCGCACAGGATGGAGACGGTGGTTTGCAGTAAGCCTGGAAAGGGTACGTGAGAGCACTCCCACCTCACAGCCGAAGAGGGGAGACAAGAGAGGATACCGAGGCAGCCACACTCCTCCACAGACATGCCCTGAACCCCAAGTCCTTTGCAGAGAACCAGTGAAACCGGGGCAGAGGTACTAAATCCATTCCAGCACACCAGTAAATCCAAACCAGAAGGGTACGTGACTCACATGAAAGAGATGCCGTGAGTCAACAGCAAAAAAGGGAACTGAATTCACAAGTCTTGGACACAAAAGCCCGGTGCCCTAAGCCCTGGCCACACCACCAGCCTCCATTCTCCCTGGCTGTGCCCATCTGTGAACCACCAGAACCACCTGAAGCTGGTCTGCAAGCACAGTGCTGAGGGACAGCACCAGCTGCGAGCAAAGCAGCTCGGATCTCCTCCAAGCACACCCCACTGAGCATTTTAACAACACTGAACATTTTGTCAATACACCTGTACTGGTTTGGGATCCAGGGGACAATGTACTGTGTGGACTGGCTGACCATCAAATCCCAGGATGGTTTGGGTTGGAGGGACCTTAAAGCCCATCCAGTGCCACCCCTGCCCTGGGCAGGGACACCTTCCACCAGCCCAGGGTGCTCCAAGCCCCGTCCAGCCTGGCCTGGGACACTCCCAGGGATCCAGGGGCAGCCACAGCTTCCCTGGGCACCCTGTGCCAGGGCCTGCCCACCCTCCCAGGGAACAATCCCTTCCCAATCTGTCCCTGCCCTCCCTCAGCTTTATCACTCCAGGCCCTTGCACAGCTCCACTTCAATCGACAGGCACCTCATCTCAGGCGCTGGCTGCTCCATCACCAAACTGGGCAGCAAAATGGCAAGGATTGGGAAACAATTTACGTTTTAGGAAAAGCAAGCCCTGAAAGAGGCATCTCAATCTTATCTTCCAGTAATGGAGCAAAAAAGCTAAACCATATTAAATCTGGTTTTGGGAATGAGTGATGCAGATGTTTTTATCCAAATGCCCTGGAAACACAGCGCACAAAGTCTGAATGCCTGTGGTGGAAAAAATCTGCCACAGGGCACACAAATGATTATTAAAAAATTGTTCTGCAAATCCAGTGACAGAGAACTGTATGATTTCTTCCCATGATTACGGTATTTTTAGGAAACTGCTCAAAGCAAGAATTATAAAAATAAACTGAGCAACAACACAGGTACGAGGAATCTCCTGCCCTGTGTTTGCAGAACGTGCCTCAGGATTAAGTAAGGAAATTTGGAACTAATCACTTCCCCATCCAGGGATGTCTAATTAATTCAGAGGTATTAAAGTCACTCAGCATCCCTGCAAGGCACACGTGGAGCCACTCACTGACACAGCAACTTGGGTGAACTTTGAATAAGTGACTTGTTTAAGATTAAATCAAGACTCACAGACAGCTGAGACTACCCAGTATGTCTCCTGACTTCATGTTAAGACTCCAAACATCCCATAAATCCTACTGCTATCTTCCATCTGTAGCAGTAAAAGTAAAACTACAGTTTAATTTGAACAAAAAGAGGTTTTTTCATTGCTAGAAGCAGTTAAAAATCCTGACAAGTCAGTTTAGAAACACAGGCTTGGCATTTGACAAACGGGAGGATCCCATCGCCTCAGTCCCTCCTGGGGTCGATAAACCTACAATCACTGTCTGGGAAGATGCAATTTAACTGATAAAACTGCAACATTTGAGGCAGTGAGGGATACCAAGGGAAGATGAGGACAAAAAGAACGTGAATCTTACTTGGCCTTTACAATAATTCCCACACATCACCCTGAGTATCACTGCAGCTCTAACTGGATCCTGGCAGAACATCCACATCCTTTCTGAGAAAGGGACTGCTCTGCTACAGACCAGTGTCACATTGACAAATACCTACTCTGGTGAGATCTGGATGTGTTAAGATAAAAATAACTGAAGTGAAAATTAAGAAACCTTGAAAATGTTCTTTCACAATACAATTTATCTCACTACAAATAAAATATGTCCAATACTTGTTAAATCCTTTCATCTTCCTCAGAAAGCTCACACAGGCACATTTTACAAAGCAAGATAAGAGTTGGCAGTTCAAAAGTATACAACAGTAAAACATTTACCACCTGCTCAAAACTTCATAGAAATTTAAATGGAATTCTTCAGTGTTGACTGCAAGAGACTGTCACATTCTGCTTGTATTAAAATGCACAAAAGGAATCAGTGGCAGTGAATTAATCAACCCAAATTAATTCATGGACTCTGCTTGACATGCCCCACATACACCCAGTGTTCCATCACAATTCTGGGAGCAGAGCAAGGAAGAAAGAGGAGAATGGAAAAGGTGCTACAGAATCAGTGGATCTGTACCAGGTGTCTCCTCAGTTAACTCTAACTAATGCAGTGCTTTATGAAATCACTGAAGATCTCAGCAGGGTCTGGCACCCTCCCCCCTCACTGGGATGTGGGGCCCTGGCACAGGGTGCCCAGAGGAGCTGTGGCTCCCCTGGATCCCTGGGAGTGTCCCAGGTCAGGCTGGACGGGGCTTGGAGCACCCTGGGCTGGTGAAAGTGTCCCTGCCCAGGGCAGGGGGTGGCACTGGATGGGCTTTAGGGTCCCTTCCCACCCAAACCATTCTGGGATTCTCTAAGTCTTTAACATGACCCAAACCACCATCAGTCCTTCAGGATCTGTTGGCTTCATCTCCTCTTGGCTTGGCACAGAGCACCAGTGTGCTCCTGTTAAAGCTGCAGTTCCTCATGTTATCAAAGAAATAAACCTCCTAATCAAATAAAACAGGCTAAAGGAAAAGAAGAAACAAAGAGAAAAAATAATTTCTAAGCTGATTCTAAAATTAAAACAGCTCATTTCCTGCCTAATCTTTTAGGATGAAGGTCATAGAGCACAGGCTGGGTACTGAGCATGCAGGGGCAGATTCTGCCTTGGGTGAGTGCCCACAGCCATCCCAGGCTTCTGGAGCAGCAGATATTTCACACACCCTCGAGGCATTTTGCAGATGGCAATCTCCTCTCAGAGCCAACACCTTCTCAAAGCATGGAATTCAAATGGGAAGAGCTAGAGCAGTTTGTTTAAGGTGCCAGTGCAAATGAATCACAGAATCCCAGGATGGTTTGGGTGGGAAGGGACCTTAAAGCTCATCCATTCACACCCCCTGCCCTGGGCAGGGACACCTTCCACTGTTCCAGATTGCTCCAAGCCCCGTCCAGCCTGGCCTGGGACACTCCCAGGGATCCAGGGGCAGCCACAGCTTCTCTGGGCAACCTGTGCCAGGGCCTGCCCACCCTCCCAGGGAACAATCCCTTCCTAATATACCATCTAAATCTCCTTTTTTAGTTTAAAACTATTCCCCCTTGTCCTTAAACATTAACCTATAAATTTGGAGCCAAGAAAAAAAAAAATTACTGTGCAGCCTAAATATTGTATGTTCATGGAAGAGGTTTTTTCACTGCTATAACTTGTCTTCACATCAAACTCTTCCACCTCACACACCTCAGTCACTCCCTGAAAGGCAAATACACCATTCCAAAGGTGATCCTCGACTCGGTGTGAACTCTCCAGACTTACATCACGGGAAGTGGTCAAGTTCTTGCTGTTTTCCTCTCCGAGGAATGATTTGATGCTGTGCATGATGTTCTCTCTCCTCTGCTGCCGAAATTTCTTCTCCTCGTCGCACAGGGCCATGCTGAACCGGAGATCTGTGGAAGAGCTGCTTTGCAAAAGAGACAGGCTTTAACAAAAGGCGTAATTCCAGAAAAGAATACCAGGTATCACCCTGGGAAATGGCTGGAAGTAGGCAGAAACTCCTCATTAAATTTAATACGATGAAATAAATTATATTATTCATGCAACACGATCGCTCAGCTGTTTCCATGGAGCGATGGGTGCAAAGTACAATGGAATACCCTGCCTTTAAAACATGAATTTTATATAGAACTCACTAAAAACCAAATAACTCAAATACAGCAAGTGAATTCACCACTCACATACAATTCCAAATCTACAGCACAAATTGTACTGGCAGGCCACAGGAAAAGCTCTGCCCTTTTGCCCAGCTTTTCCCCCACACTCTGGTCTCAAACACGTACACAGGGCTGTGTAAGGACCTCAATGCTGCATTTAAATAGAGCTGCAACTTCAGCTCCCACCCCCCGTTTCAGGTATCAAGGCAGGATGAACAGTTTGTCACCCCATTTGGACCAGTTAACTCCTCACTGAGCCTGTGCCACTCCAAGGGTCTGAACCCAGCAGAGGAGAGAGGATGAACCCCTCCTGGTATCCACCTCACTGAACTTCCCATCCTCGTAATCGTGAAATCCCAGAATGTCCTGAGCTGGAAGGGACCCACAAGGACCACCCAGTCCAGCCCCTGGCCCTGCACAGACACCCCAACAATCCCCCCTGTCCCTCAGAGCGTTGTCCAAACCCTCCTGG
>JAYRBT010000005.1:24677987-24688489 GCA_036023395.1 Myiotriccus ornatus | reverse complement strand
GGGCAGTGCCCACCACCCTCTGGGGGAAGAACCTTTCCCTGAGATCCAGCCTGACCCTGCCCTGGCACAGCTCCAGCTGTTCCCTGGGGGCTGTCCCTGGTCCCCCCAGAGCAGAGACTGGAGCTGCAGATCCCAGTGGGCTCTGCCCTCAGCCTGCTCTGCTCCAGCAGATCTTCAGCTAACTTTAAGGGCTGCACCACAAGCACACACAAAGACCTGCACTTGAGTCGGAGTTGGTGAGTCCAACCCTTGACAGATGCAGGGGAAGCCTCTGAGCACATCTGCAAGGACACTGATGTTACTAACACACTGTTTTGTTTCCCTGATATCTGGTGGTATCACATTCTCTGTACTGTGCTGTTCCCAGGGCTGACAGCATTCCTTCCCAAGGGAAAAGCACCTCACAGGTCGTGCTGCTGCAGCACCACCAGCATAAAACCCGTGTGGGCAGGGCTTGGAGCAACCTGGGCTAGTGGAAGGTGTCTCTGCCCATGGCAGGGGTAGAACTGGATGAGCTTTAAGGTTCCTTCCAACTCAAACCATTCTGGGATTCCTGTTGTTTTACTGACAAGTGTCCAAGTTTACAAATCACCACAGCAAAGAGCCTCTTGAACAGGCCACAGTTTGGCCTGGTCATGCAATACAGAGACAGCTCCCCTCTAAGTGCCTGAATCTCACTCTCATCCAGAAGTGAACTCTACTTTCATCAGTCCAAGAGTGTTTAATTCTTAGGCACAGTTTCAGACGTCACGAGTACCAAGCTATCAGTGGATAGGTGGATTACTGGTTAAATCTTCTGGAGTCTTTTGGGATCTCAGCTCACTTTCACTTGTGGTGACAGACTGAAAAGGAGAAGGGATTATTGTCTGAAGAGATCGACAACAGCAGAGCAACTCCACAGAAAAAAGTTACACACACACAAAGATTATTAATTATTAAAGGAACATTTTCATTCTCAGTGTTAACCCAATGAATTCCTACAGACAATTCAGTTTTACAGGATATGTCAAGGCAAAGGACAGGAAGAATAATGAGATTTTCCCAATTCATGCTGAGCATGAGCCTACTCCAGAGTTAGTGTGACGGAGCAGAAAAGCTCTGAAAGTGAGTAAAGCACAACTCAGTATAAATCTCATCACCAGAACACGTCCTCACAACTGTAAGAAAAATCATTAAAAGGAGGTTGTTTATATCAACCTGGCCAATTCCTCTTAAAAAAAAAAATCAAATACATGGACCATTTGAAAAATAGTAAGTGAATAAGTATGACTCACCAGTACAGTCACTAACGTTCAATCTATTATGATAAGAGTAAGGGGTACAGAATAAGCTAAGTAATGACTCAGGCTTTTTGTATGAATGTCAGCAGTCATTTCTATCAAATCAGATTGCAGCATTTTATTTGGTTAGATTGATCCTGTGATTGTATAGCAGAAATAACAAATAATCTGTTTCCACATGACTTTTCCTAGCATCCTGGAAAATCACTGTAATGCTATTTCTTAATTCAGGGCTTCCCACACGAGGAGGAAGGATTATTACCTCTGACTCCATGTAGGCACCCATCACCTCATTTTCACCACAAAGGGGAAAGCACTTGCTTTGCTCATGGGCCACGTGGATCCACGGGTTGAGGCCAGTGGTGTGAGGGACAAGGCCAAATGCTGCCCTTGGGTCACGACAACCCACGGAACTCCCCGGGCTGGGAAGTGCCCGGCGGGAAAGTGCTCTGGGCTGGGGGACAAGGTGGGCACTCCATCTCAGAGCTCTTGCCCAACCTCAGCGATTCTGCGGGTGCTCTCCCCACGCCTTGCTAAGGAACCACGGGTGGACGGAAGGGTTCTGAGAAGAGCAAGAAAGCTCTACCTTTGTGCCACATTTTTGGAGGACACCGTGGGGTGAAGCTCAGCAAGGAAGTTGAAATCAGCATAAATAGCCAGACAGGAGATTTTAAGATTGGGAAACCACATCTGACTTCCTGCCATAGAGGATGTAATAGACAAAAAGATAGCGACACTTTTTTTAAAGATGACCTGTCAGCCTGTGAGCAATTACTGAAAGTACAGGTGACACTGCACCAATGGAAGGGGAGCCCTATAAATAACCCAACTGAAAGGCTGGAAAATTTGCAACAGTCACCACCAAGGTGGAATTAAATCTCATCTAGTGCTCCAGGCAACTTTAGAGGCCAAAAGTGAGGAAGACAGAAGTGGCAAGGTAATCGTGCCAGTTCTCTGTTGCCGTCCCTGTTACAGAGAGCTCCTGGAACAGGAGGCGAGGATCGGTGAGCCAGGGGCATCGCTGCCACAGTAAGCTTTGTCAGGCTGGATTTAGTCCAAGCAGAAAAAACCCCAAACCCTCATCTTCCTTCCTGCAAGGAATGGCCTCGCCAAGAGGGATATTCGAGAGGCTGGAAGCATTTCTGCCTCAACACCGACACCTGGGTCACATCGGCCGTGGAAGTCCCCACTTCCTATCCAGCCAAGTGCCGTAGTTTCCTGAGGATCACCAACCACAGTCTGAGGAAGAGGCAACTGATTCAGGGCACAATGGGTTATGTGACAATTATCCTGCTTACGCAAAGGACAGTTCACAAGAAACACTCACTGCAACAGCCTAGCAGAGATTACAAGAAAAATCTATGTCATCATGTGTGAATTCACCACATGGCAAACTCACAGAGGTATTGGAAATTGGAACTCAGCAAATTCAAAGTAAGGAATCAATTTATTCCAAGAATTAAAGAGTTCCTTGAATTAATATGTCTAAATAACTGTTCTCCAACATCATATTTTACTTCAATTGATGTTGCTTTAGAAATAAAAACCAGTCTTGAATGGAAAAAAGAAAAAAAGGTTCAGCTGAGAGATGCCAAGAATATTCTTGAAAATTGGCAATGACCACTATCTTTTTCTCTGGAAATCAACGGCACAAGGTAGAGTTTAGATGGCAGTCTCGAAATCGGTCCAAAAAACCTCAAGCTGCTGACCAGTGGGTCAGGCTCTCCACAGCCAATGTGGGAATCAGCCAGCTTGCTTTTCCAGCAAGAAGACCAAAAACAAAGGACAACATGAAAAATCTGATGAAAGTTCCATGAAAAAGAAGAATTATTGGGATATAAACCCTGTAAAAACAATTACAGTGTACTACTCAAGTCCACTTATTCTTTATGTCATTTCAAGACCCTCTCTGCAGGTGATTTGTTATATGCACTGTGCCACTAGGGAAAGCAGATGAAAAAATGTCCAATATTTCTGTACATTAGGATTCTGGAATTTAGTTATGCCACAAATAAACTTTTAATCACAGAACCCCAGAATGGTTTGGGTTGGAAGGGACCTTAAAGCCCATCCAGTCCTACCACCTCCCACCAGCCCAGGTTGCTCCAAGCCCCGTCCAGCCTGGCCTGGGACACTTCCAGGGCTGTTTGACAATTATTTAAGGGCAGTCTTACTTTTGGAGGCCCAGCTTAAGACAGCAGAGAACAAAAACTCACCCTTCAAGATCCTGGGTGCCCCAGGCTCTCCAAAATGGAAAAACTCCAAGAATGCAAACACTTAGGCAATAATTTCTAAAATTAAATGATACACATCTCAACTGCAACACCTGACTGCACCGAGTTGTTTGTTGAATATATTCCTTTAAAATACACGTGAAGGGAAGGAAAACACCTCCCCCTCCTGCTTTACATTCTTACCTGGACCTTTGGTAAAACTTTCCACTCTGGGGTGTGCTGGTCAGGAACTGCTGCCTGCCACAACCTCAGGAATCCCCCTCAAAAAGCCTCCTTGGTACTGTGGAAAGAACTGTTGGCTGAATGTTTCAGAGCACGAGATGGAGCCTCCAAAAGTCTCCCTCACTTGGCCTTAGTTGCAGCAAGGAGCTCAGCCAACTACTAAATATTTCTGGGCCAACGCCTTTTAAAGATTTTATTACAATCATGAGAGTTCTGTTCTTACACATCTTTAACTTTTCCACACCTTCATTCCTTCTTCTGCTTCTCTGCTGTAAAACAGGGATGGGTTTAAGGGAGAAACTTCAGGGAAAATATAAGAGTAAGCTTTTATTTAAGTATTATGGCACCAAGGTTGTGGGTTTGATCCCCATATGGGCCATTCACTTAAAGGATCATCACTCAGTGATCCTTGTGGGTCCCTTCCAACTCAGGCTATTCTGTGATTCTGTGTATTTATGTTTTTGGGGGGAAGAAACAAGCATGCCGAGCTGCCTGCCGTGCTCAGGCTTCAACAGCAGGTGACAATCCTGCATTACAGTGATGCAGTGGTTTCACACAAAAACCAGCCACAAAAAGAGCTAAAAAAACAAGGAGCTGCTAAAATTATCAGCTGGCTTCTAGCCAGGTAGGGCACATCCACAGTGAAATTTCGCTGAAAGTGAGGCAAATGTTTCCTTTAGGTATCTTTTCTGATTCTGTTTCAATTAGTCTCATATTTTTCAGGCTTTGCTGCCACTGCAGCTGTAACACCAGGGCACTGCGGGGCTGCAGGAAGGGCTGCACACACGAGGTGTTTCATCATCTCCCACTCATCGTGTCTGCACAGCGTGACTCAACACTACAACTTTCACGTCCTCGCTCACAACACGAGCTCTGCTCACCGTCTGCAGCGAAGGGACAACTGTGCAGCACTCCCTTTGGCCTCCGTGGCCAGAACACCAAGCTGTGACTCAAGGAAATTAGTCTGGACCTTCTAGTAAAAGCAGTCATGAGCAAACTCCTGGCGCTGACATTTTGCAGTTTCTTTGAGAGCTGTGAGTAAAATTTATACGGAGATATTTTATGGCTATTGCCAAGCTGGAGTCTAAGTAACATAAATATGTTTTACACACAAAGACACAGACAAAGGCAAATACAGACATGCCTGGCACATATTTGTGAGGGGAGAGATTAAGTGGCACACACTACGAAAGATTTTGCATATACAAATAACTTTATAATCATCTGATTTAATAAATCCACCGCCCAACGCATTTCCTTGAGAAGTCTACGGTTGGACATGTTTGTAGCAGAAAGTGCATCCGTGCCAGTGGTCTTTTGTCCTGTATCCAAGCCCCAGGCAGAGGCAGACAGCCTGGAGCAAAGCCCAGCTGGCCCCACACGGTCCCCCTTGGCCAAGGAGACGTTCAGCCCGGGATCTGAGCAGGTACAAAGACTGCTTTGGGTCGGAAAGGACCTCAATACCAGTGCCACCACCTCCCACCAGCCCAGGGTGCTCCAAGCCCCGTCCAGCCTGGCCTGGGACACTGCCAGGGATGAGGCAGCCACCACCTTTCAGGAGGAAGAAGCTCCTGAGTTACCAGCCTGTGTCTGAAGCCAAGCTTAAGCTGGCAAAGCATTTACTCGGGGGTGGGGGGGGATTTTCTCTACCAGGTCAGTGAGACTTTGCTGGGCTCCTCCAGCCCTCCTCTCCCAGCTGAGAGGGCCAACAGCCCCCTGCCCTCCCGCTCAGAGACAACCCGAGGGACTGGCACACCCCTGCCCCTCCCTGAGCGTCCTCCTTGTGTGCCACGGCTCTCACGACTTGCCCGCAGCTCCGCCGTCCCTGCCCACACAACAAGTTCCTCTCCTGCTCTGTCCTTGGGGCTTGACTTCTCCGTCAAGCGCCCCAGCTGAGGTCAGAGAAACACCTGCAGTGACTCCGAGCTGCGGCACCCGCTCTGCTGACCTACCAAGAAACCTCTCAACTGGGTGACGCTTCATTTTTGAACAACTACCTTAAGTGCTGCTGTTCCCAACCCAGCCGGGCCCTGCAGCACGAGGAGAAGGACCCAGGCCACTATGAACTGATCCACAGCACTGCCAGCTAAGGCTCTGGAAACGGCTTAAAACTGACAATAACATTTTCATTACTGGAAAATTTCCCATTTATCATAAGAAAAAAATAATTTTCTCTCCACTGCTATCCAACTCTACCAGTACCAAGAGATTAATTACATCCATGGGTACACGAAGCAAACCGAACCCACAGAGCTGACAAAAAAGCTGCAGCTTCTGGGTACCCAAACCTTCAGGAATGTGGTACAATCCCAGCCACTAAGGAGCTACAAGAGATGATCTCAGAACTAAAAGGACAGCAATCAAAGTCATGAAGAAACTCCAGATTTACATATTCCCCTGTTAAAAGAGCTTTGCAAAATGAGAGACAAAAGGGGGACTTTCCTGAAGATTGGTTGAGAAAACTTAGGTGAGCTACGGCCACTGTAACCACGACCTCTGACCAAACCATCTGAGTTTGGTAAGTTCTTCTAATGCAACTATTTCTTAAGACACCAAGGGTTTACTGTCTCTCCTGTCAACTCAAACTCCCTCTCAGCGTATTAAAACACTCACTGATGTGCCAGCTCTGTGGTGAAAGGGAAATGACTGACACATTACAGGGCAGAGATTACACAGTGGAGGTGCTCAAGCACTTTTTAACAACAAATGTCAACTTATCAAAGCACAAAGTTGTCATAAGAGAATTACATCGGTTTTAACAAAGGCGAAATTAAATCAAAACAGCCTCTACGTGACCAGTATAGGCCCTCTCAGCTAGGAAGGAACACCTTCCACCTGCTCACACCATTCATTTCAGATGGTGACTTTGATTCAGATTTAACTTAATGCCTAGGAAGAAGACATATAATATCAGAAAATCCTGGAATGGTTTGGGTTGGAAGGTTGGAAGGGACCTCAAAGCCCATCCAGTGCCAGCACAGGCTTCACACCAGCTCCCTACAGGAACCTTGCACTGCCTGGGAGAAGGAGTGAGTCTGACTATCATCACTGAACACAACCCACAAAAATACACTGGATGTAAGAGAAGCCAGGACGGGCTTCTGGGCATCCTCCTCTTAGATGCTGTACCAGCTACTGTTCTCAGCTGCCTCCAGGTTTTTCACTGGCACTGCCTTTGATTCACAGTTGGTTACTTAGAAAAAATGACTTTTCTTCGTAAGACAACCGTCCCAAAACACCAGGGTTGGGAAAACTTAGCAGAGTCCTGCCTTTATCAGAAGGGGTGCTATGGTTAGAACTCATTACCCATCCTCCTTGGATTAAGGAGGAAAAGGACTCAAACAACAGCACCAGAAGAACAGTTCGGTTTGTATTTTATCAAAAATGCCTAGGTCAAGAGATGACCATTACTGCAGATGTACATTTGGGCACACATCCATATTTACGAAATTAAAGAACAGAAGTGCCTCAAGAGTGCATTTTCTTTTACAAATCTCCATTAGAGTCTGTTTTTAAAAGGCGAAGACAAGAGGAACAAGCAGAAAGTTTCTAATCACCTACATCCCCCAGGTCTACAATCACCTCCTCCCCAAAATGTAGTTTTATGTCTTTCCTACAAGGTCAGGCAGCAGCTGCTGATTTTGCATGGAGCTCTGGTTTTGCATGTGGAGTCCAAGGGCCCAGTTTTTGGGATGGAGCATGCAAAGTGATGGTCCAGGCCACAGCCAGAGCTGCTCCACGTTCAGTACAATGATCCACAGGTCCTGTTTGTTTTCCTGCTGACATGAACAGCTTTTGGGATGGGCCAGAATGAAACCTCTACTTGGGGGCATTTATTTTTAGCATCCATTTGACAATGCAGCAAGTTGAATGCATGAGAAATGCAGTTCTAGGAGTTAAACCCTATTTATAATCTCTACCCTTGAGACACAGGTGTGGTAACAGGGAGAGGGGGAAAGTAAACAAACAAAAAAATAATCCCACACTTCAATAGAAAGATCTGGCCTCGTAGTTTAATAGTCTGGCCAATGCCATGGACCAGACAGGATGAGACAGCCTGTACATGTGCATCCAATTATTACTCCATCTACCACAACATCCCATCTGTCAGTCTTGTCCCTCGTGCATGGTGTATAAAATGCAATTCCTGGGGGGCTGGGACTACCCAGTTATCACAAGAAATACACATATTTACAGATCTTAAGGTATGATCTCTGTGTATGCACAAATAAATATACAGCCTTCTAATCTTGGTGAATATGAAAGGATAATTCATTATAGACATGCATATTCCAACAGATCTTAGCTAAGGATATGAGCACTGATAATACCAGTAGGAAGAGTTTTACTGATTTATGTTGAGATCATTCCGAGGAAAATATCAGATGAATATCAAATATGAGTCAGTTCAATGGCTTTACTATCAGATAATCACAAAAAACTCCCACAGATGTGACTGAGACAAATCATATATAAGTTCTAAACTTGTGTATGTGGAAATTTTTGACCCTGTACTTTGTCTTCTCCCTAAATATCCATATTTAAGGAAGCTGAAAAGATGAAAAGACACTGATTTTTGTTTGCAGGCTACTTTATGTTTTGAAAAATATGCTTGAAAACCAAGACACAAGCAGCACTGGATCTTTCTCTCCAGGCTCTAGGATGCACTGTTACCAGAGCTACCACTCATGTGGAAGGAGATTAAACATCACAGTTTACGAATTTAAATTAATTTAATTGCAAACAGAGTTGTGCAGCCTGGCCAGCAGCCCAGTGTGCTCAGAGACACCCCACAGGCAGGATCCACCTCACTTAACTCTGACACCAACCTCACAAGAGTCTGCACCTTGCAGACAGCAAGGGGCACTCCCAGCACACGGTTTCTGGGGCCTGCTGGGCTATCTGTGTAAAATCACGTTGATTTTATCATGGAGGCACCTGTCTTCCCTCCAGGGAACACTCACTCACACACTGACTCCTACTCCGGGTGTGTTGCCCGCCCAGATCCCAGAATCATCCATCACGACGCGGAATTCCCAGCACGCAGCGAAAGCGTGAGCTGAGGTGGAAAGTGTCCCGTCAGCAACCTGCTTTCTGGGAAAGGAAAACACAGCGGGAGGAAACCTGCAGTGTCTGTGCTGCCTGGCACACCTGCCAGCTGAGACAGGACCCACACGGTTCTGCGGTGAACACAGGCTGTGATGGGCATTAGAGGAAGTGAAGAAAACCTGTACATCTATCAACACGTCTGATATGTCCCCTCGCCAGCACTGAGGGCTTACTTCTTACAGACACTGTCCTTCTATACAGTGCCACAGAATTCCAGAGTGGTTTGGGTTGGGAGGGACCTTAAAGCCCATCTCAACCCCCTGCCCTGGGCAGGGACACCTTCCACTAGCCCAGGTTGCTCCAAGCCCCGTCCAACCTGGCCGGGGACACTTCCACAATGTGTTCACACTGGAGAACTAATTGATACTTCCAAGCCCATAAAATCTCACTTTCAGTATTGCCACAGCAGTGTCCATTTTTAAAAATCAGGCTAAAGTTGAAGTGCTCACTAGTTCCTTTTATCTTCCCCCCAGTCTGTTTAAAAAATAAAAAAATACTGGGGGCTTGTTGTTGCTTTGTTTGCTCCTTTTTTGGGGACCACTTTCCCCTGCCCTAGAGACCACCTCCTGTCCCTGCCCAGGGGCTGAGTAACTCTGCTCCAGACGTTGACACACAGGCTACTGGAAATTGGTACAGGCAGGAAATTTGGATCATCTGAGGTAAACAGTAAATGAAAACCCTCAGGAAAGTCTGAATACCAGGCTGGTGAGGGGCTGTCTTTTTTTTTTTTTTTAAAGAAAGAATTCTTTTGAAAGTATTCTGTTACTACATCACGTTATTATAACCTAGGGCAGTGATGAGATAATTTCCATTACCAAGGCAGGTTCTGGGATTTGTTTTTCAGACTACTGAGAAAGACAGTTATATCACTGAGGCATAGCAAACACAGACATGAGAGTTCATCACCTCTCAGGAAGATCCTGCTGCCCCCATCCATGAAATCAAAAAGAAATCCTTCCACAAATTATGTGGAGTTTCTGTTTAGAAAGAGATACGTGAAACAAAAACAGACCAGCTGTAACCTCAACTTAAAAGTGTGTCATGACTGGCTTTAACATTAGGGAGGGCTTGGTTTTATTGCTTAAATCTTCTCCAGACCGTAAGGCATCAACGTTTTTGACATGTACTTGCCCATTAATGTCAAACAATTAGTCAAGAATTCAGTTTTGCTCCACCAAGGTCACTCCCCTTCCTTGGACACTGCCCTGAAGGATACAGAGGCTTTGATCCACAGCAGTAGCTTGTATCAGGTGAAGAGTAAACTGTTTTGGTTTGAAATTTGACTTCCATCTCTTAACTCCATGCATTAACCATAGGCTATACCATACTCTGAGCTTTTATCTCTTGAGCCAGAAAGTTTCCATGGAAAACCCAGCAATTTCTCATATTTTGTAGTTATTTTTCATACACTTGAACCTCTAGGTACAAGCAGGAGACCCCTCCTTCTCTGGCTGCTATGTGAGTCTGTCCCCAGTATTTTCCAGCCCAAGCCATTGAATCAACTTAATTTCATTTGAATTCACAGTTCCCAAGTCTCCAGAAGAGCACCAGTTCCACTGCCAGTGCTGTCCCCTTCCAACTTCTGCTCCAGTTCCACTGCCAGTGCTGTCCCCTTCCAAATTCTGCTCCAGTTCCACTGCCAGTGCTGTCCCCTTCC
>JAYRBT010000005.1:24661656-24675824 GCA_036023395.1 Myiotriccus ornatus | reverse complement strand
CGCCCCGCGGGCGCTCCGCTCCCCGGCCCCGCTCCGCGCCCGGCCCCGCTCCCCGCCCGGCCCCGCTCCCCGCCCGGCCCCGCTCCCCCGGCCCCGCTCCCGCCCCGCGCTTACGGCTGCCGGCTCCGGCGGGCTCGCTGCGGGCTCCGCGCTGGGCTCGTCCCGCTCCCCGCGGGCGGCTCCGCTCCGGCGGGAGGTGCCGCGCTGCCACCGCCTCTTAAGGAGGCTCGAGGGCCCCGCGGCGCTGGCGGGACAGCGGGACGGCCGCGGGGGGACAGCGGCGGGGGGACAGCGGCGGGGGGACGGCCGCGGGCGGGCGGAGCCGCACAGCTGGGGCGCTGCGGGACAGCGGCCGAGGGGCTGCCGGGCAGAGCCCCCGGCGGAGCGGGGCGAGCCCCGAGGGGCCGGGCGGCCTTAAGGGCGCCGCCGCGAGGTGCGGGGCGGGCGGCAGAAATTAAAGTAAAGTGAATGGAGTTCGCGTTGAAATCGCTCTCGTGCGGAGCATCCCCGGCGCGAGGTGTCGGGTTCGGCAGGTGTGACCGCAAAACGCGCGTGGGCTATAAATACCTAATTAACAACAGCTGCGTGTGTCATCCACAACACTTTCACTTAAAAATTCTTTGGCTTTGATTGCAACGCTGTTATTTTTATTAATTCTATCACTTTTGCCCTTTGAGATGCTCTAAGATGACCTTAAACTTCCCTTCCACATCTTTTCTGTTCTGCTTTAAAGGAATTAACACACTCGAGTATTTTGGAATATACATAAGAATATTTATAAATATATATTTATAAATATGAAAAGTATATAAACACACCGAAGAGCATTTATAAATATTATTTGCTGCATTGTTTGCTGCTCAAGGGGCAGTGGCCCTAAACTGAAGGAGGGCAGAGTCAGATGGGGTATTGGGAAGAAAACCTTCCCTATGAGGGTGGGCAGGCCCTGGCACAGGGTGCCCAGAGAAGCTGTGGCTGCCCCTGGAGCCCTGGAAGTGTCCAAGACCAGGTTGGACAGGGCTTTTAGTGCCTAAACTGGAGCTCACTTCTTCGAGAACTGTGGTCATAAAAAAGCAAAGATGAAGGGGGGAGAGAAAAAGGCTTCAGTGACACGACTGGAACCTCCTCAAAGTGCAGAAAACCAAAGGATTCTCTTCCACAAGTGAAGGGACGTAAGGACTGCTCATATTCTTAATGTCTGGTAAAGTGGTAGCCACAATTAGAGGACAGCAAGCCAGAAACCTCATTTTCTCCATCATCCTCCTGCTCCCCTGCTGTGTTGCACTGCAGGAGCTGAGCCACTCTGGCCATTACTTTTGCCCTCGTGGTCTGTCTCATCTCGTAAGGAAAAAAGGCAGGGTAGGAAAGTGTGTGCCCCGAGTGCTGTCACAAAGAAGGGCGAGTTTGTGTTTAGAGAGCAAACCAAGGGCTGCCAGCTCAGAAGGCGCTTGTTTGATGTGGACACCCACATCCTCATCGTGCCTATTTGAGGGAACACTAACCAGGAGAATGCAGCAAGCCCATGACAGTGCCGTTATTCGGGTCCTTTTGTCTTCCACGTCAACCGCCGTCGGAAGATCACCTCATCTTTGGGTAGGAAAGGACTCCAAAATGTGTCAGAAGAGCTCACTATTGGTCTTGAGACATGTAGAAATGGCAAAAGGCGTGAATAAAATTGCTCTTACCAAGTTAGTTCCCTTCTCCCCTTTGACTGCAAGGCTGAGGGTCTGACCACCTTGTCTGTGCTCTAAATCCCCCCAGTACACTTATTTTTGAGTGCCCAAGACACTGCTGAGCACAGGCAGAGTTTCCAGAGCTGCCTGTGTCTCAGAGGGGACTGTAAGCACCATTGCAGGTGTGATCCATGTTCCTGGAGGTCTTGTTGCTCCACTTTCTCCCTGGCATGGCCCTGCTCCAGCCACAAACTTCTGTGGAGCTTGATCAGCTGCCCCTGAACTCTGCCAAGGAAGGGTCATCTGCAAACCCAGGGTTTATCTCCAACTCCCTTTCTTGGCATTTTAAAGTTATCCAAAGCACGATTCCCAGCGTTGCATTTTCTGTGGTTTTACAGATAGCAAATGCTGGCACAAACACAACCCCCAGCAAACAGGGGAACTCCAGTATTTCCAGCAAAACTCCCAGAGTTACTTCTGATAAGCAAAACTCTGATTTTTCTCTCCATCCAAGGAAACAACTCAGACAATTTTACGTTATGACTGCTCCTGTTATTTCATATAATTGTTTTTGGTCTTACTCCTATTTCTTCATGAAAACTATGGGTGGGGTTTCATGATTTATTTTTTTTTCCCTGACAAAGGAAGTTTAGCAGCTGCCTCCCCCCATCTCTCATTCTTCCCCACACACACTGCAGGTCCTTACTCACCCCGCTGTGCCTGGGAAGGTTTTGTGGGGTCCCCGTCAACTAATCTTGGAATGGGTAAAGCAATCTTTCCATTGTCTTTTATGTGAAGTTTGTTTTTCTAATTTCAGACGATTTCGACCCACTAACAACTATCTTGTGCAAGCTCACAAAGGCCTCCTCTGAAGCAGAATGGTAAGGGAAGCCACGACAAATTACAGAGGCCCTTTTGATGTGCCCTCGAGGGCATCAAAGCTCAGGCTCAACTTTAGGCAAACCATGGAAAAGTGAGAGTGGGAATATCAGGACAGACAAGCCACTGAGTAAACCAAAAGGGGTATTTCATCAGATGCTCAGCACAAACCCACTATTTTCTCCCAGACACTTCGTGATGTATCAGAAAAGGATGACTCTTTGATCAGGCTTACAAACCCAAGGTATTCCATGGAGGGCGTCCTCCTGCTCCACATTCCCAAGGCATTCCTCAGATATTTGCTCTTGTCAAGGTAAAATAGGTCTCTTTCTGTGGTGAAAATCATTCAATCTGTTACCTATAACACCACAGGGGAGAGGAAAGCGTAAGTCTTGCTATTAAGATTTCTCCTAGTGAGAAACAGCCATTTGCTTATCCATTGCATCACCTGAAATGGTGCAGCTGGGGCTGCTGCCTCCTGCCATGGACAGCTGGCACAATAAATGCACCCCTAATTTCCAGTCTATTCCTCTGAGACAATTTAACAGACATAGATGTCACAGAAAAGTGACATTTCCTCTGAGCCAGTTTGCCTCTGCCCTTCCTCCCCCACACCCACATGCAAACATTTCCCCTACCACTTAAAAAATAATTAATAACTCTGGAGGACTTTCCACTGGGAAGGAGAAAAATTTGCAGTCAAAAGGATTTCTGAAGGGACTTCTCAATCAGGTGTCTGATTCCTTGGTATCCCTTCCTTTCTTCCTCCCCCTCCTGCCACCCACAGGGTGGTTGTCTGGGGTTGTGGCCGAGTCACCCATGGAAATTATGGAAACAAACACGCAGGGCTAAAATAACAGCAGGTTTCAGACACAATCCTGCCATCCTGAAATATCTTCTGAGAGCCTGAAGTGCAGCACGTTGGGGAAACCTTCACATCAAGGAAGAAGTCAGTCTCTGTAATTGCCTGCTATTATATCTCTGGTGTCTGGCCTCATAAAATGACAGGATCACAGGATAACTGGCTGCAAGGGACTTCAGGACGTTCCTCCTACCCAACCTCCAGCTCAAAGCAGAGGCAGCTTTGGGTCAGACCAAGTTGCTCAGGGCTTGATCCAGTGGGAACTTGGAAACCTCCGAGGACAGAGGTGTCCCTGGAGTAGGTGCAGTCCAGACTCGTGGAATGCTTCAAAAACAACACTTAGTTATTTCTTTAAAACAAGTTTCAGCCCTGGACAGTACAGAGCAACTTGACCACTTGCTGCATGTCCTCTGTAGAAAACTCACCCAAGTGTCACAAGGAAACAGAAAGGAACCCATAGGTTGTATGAAAGACACTTTTCGGGAGATAAAATATTTTGGTTAAACAGCTGAGGGTGGTGTTTGGACAACCTTGTTTGCCCTTTTGAGAATAATGGCACCATAAACATTCCCACGCTGTTATTAACATTACGGGTCACAGGTTTTATGCAGAGTTCATGCAGGTTCTTCAAAGGCAACGCTGCACCTAAAGGGTAACCTGCACATTTCCTCTCCTAAATGAGGCCATTTGCTCTACTAATGTCTTCTTTTTTTCCACAATAACCATTATTCCTCTGCTTCTCTCTCTCTTAACTAAAATCAGTCCCACTTGGCGTTGCTCTGCTGTGACCACAAGAAGAGACTCAACACCCACATCAGAAATTATAATGGGAACCCAGGAGTGTGAAAAAATCCAGCTGTGACAGCCCAGAGTGAGGAAGCTCTTGAGAAATGTGTTTCCTGAGGGTTGCATCTTCTGCTTTCAGATCTCTGGGTTATTCTGTCTTTCCCATGTCCATAAACACAGTTAGACATAAAACCCCTACACCAATGACACGAGACACTGCACTAGGCAGAGAGGTGGGGTTATTTTCAGTATGTCCTAATATTCAATAAAGTTCCCAGATATTATCAAAGAGTTCTTTGACTACCAGGAAACCTTATCCTCTAATGCCCTAAATCCACTATATTATTATGACAATACCAAAGCTCATAAAAACATTCCCTAACCACAGAGAAACACTCTGTAAAACAATCAACTCTAATAGGCCATTTTATTAAACAAAGACAGTTATGGACCCTCAGTCTTTTTCCATCACAGGCAAATAAAGATATTTTTGTGTGCTGAGGCTGAATCTGAATTTTGAAAATACTTGCAGAAGAGCAGAACTACAAGGTACAAATGCAATCTGGTACCAAGCATCAAACAGTCAAAAAGAGGTCTTATACAGAACCATCCCTCAACCTGCAGTTTTTAAACTTGGGAAGAATTGAGCCCAGATTTGCAGAACTGAGTAATTTTTTTACATTTGCAGAATGAGGAAATTATATCTTTTTCTGGCTTTGTTTTTGTTTGGCACTGTGAGGAATAGCTCAGCTGGAAGTTCAACATGTCTGAAATGTTTGCCTTAATATACAAATAAAAACAAGACAATCAGGAGCCAGCTGTTCCTCAGGGATTGTCCAAACCTACACAGCTCTCCCAGGGAACGATGAAATTCTTTCTTTATCTTACAAATGGTCTAAGGTGAGAGCAAACCTGAAGGTTTCTCTCTGAAAGCTGAATTTTTGAATTGCTGCTCCTTATCAGACTGATCCTGGCAGTTAATTACATGCAGTTATGACTCCTTCCATGATTTATTTCTCAAGTGAAAGATTCTAATGATTAAGGACATCTGCTCCCATAAGTGGCTGGAACACATGAAGAGGAAGCAAAAATCACCCACATCACCCCACCCAGCAGCAAAACCATCACCACTCTCCCCAAAGTAACAAGCTGACAGACGACTTTGCACGTAGAGGTTAAGAAACAGAAGTAAAACCTGGAGATAACCAAAACCACCTACATAGAGATCAACAACTGCTGATAAATGTGTGATGCATGCAGAAGTATGCTTTTACAATTCTACTGACAAACCTGGGCAGCCCAGCAAGAAAAAAATGTGCATTTGGTGCCTCAGAACCTGACTGTCTCAATTATCCTTTTTGCACCCTGCTGAGTGGCAAAAATGCTGTGGGTAGTTTTGCTGCACCTCCCCTCACTCTCTTCAAACTCCCCAGGGCTGCAGCTCAGCTCAGGACATTCTATGACCATATGATTCATGCTTAATCTACTCACCCTTTGCAAGTATCACTATCTACTGGAAAAGAATACACAGTAATTTTCCAAATAAAACAAATCTTATACAGGAATTAGTAGAGGATGTTATTATTTGATAAAGCATAATCCCTTTTATTAATGACTAAATGGGTGCAACAGCTCAGTCCTCAGTGATTACGCTTCTTTACATTCCTGGATATTCCCAAAATAAATTCCCTGAAGGGACTTAACTCCATATTTACCACGAGTACAGCAGGGCTAACTCCACTGAAGCTGCCAAGTAAAACAGCTGAAGAAAGAATACAGATTAAACTATAGACTGTATTTCTGGTGGTACGTGCCACTGGAATGTTCCGGTATGACACACGAGCCCGTTCCTGGAGTCAGTCCTGTGCCAGGGCACTTCCAGGAGCAGGCAAGTGGATGGAACCCATGAGAAAAGCAGCACCCAAATGATTTTGGTAATTCCATAAAGACTCTGGTGAAGAATGACCATGGTAACAGGGAACTCAAGCGTGTGGATTGTTGGAAATGGCAAAGATGGAGAAAATAAGGAGAACCAAGTTCTTGTGCTTGAGACACTTCAGGAATTTATCTTTGTTCTGCCTTTTCTTTGGGACAATTCTGCCCTGACTGCTGCAGGGGCCTCACCTGCAGCTGCATCTGCACTTCTGGGTTTGCACACCCCAGCCCTTCTCCTTTTGTTCTCCTTGCCTTTTTTTCCAAACTCCAGCAGCAACATAAATCATCCCAGCCCTCACCAAGGGCTGTCAATCCCCAGACCTCGGGGAGCAGCAACAGCAAACCAGACCTGACACAAGTTCAGCACAGTTTACATCAGCATTCCCTCTAATTTGATGCCAAGCACCCAGAGCTTATTCCAGCATTGTGCTTATCAGAATAAACCCTTGTTTCCTTGCTGGCTGCCTCTTCCCTCTCCACGTGGCAGGATGGCATCCACTTCAATGAATGTTAAAATCTTCCCTGCTGCATTTTCCCTGATCAAACATCTCTCTCTATGCCCCCAAACGAAGCTTCCTGTGGAGAAAAATTGTGCAAAAGCTCTATAAAATTGTGCAAAAGCTCTATAACATTGTGCCATAAATAACCCTTTACACTTCTGTATAGGACTTGTCACTGCATTTTTATTCTGTTGTGCACATATTTGTCAGAGGAATTGAACACCACATAAAAATGCAGACAGGATTAAGGACTTCTATCTCAGTCCAGTTTTAAATCAGCAGAACTAGGAGGTGGTGGAAGCTTCTCTAACCAGGACATCACTGCTGAAGTCCCACTGATGTCAAGGAAATGCAAGTGTATGCTTTATTTTAACTGTGTGTTTGAAGGCTGCTCTGAAATGGGTCATAGATGGTCACCTTTTGTATTTGTTCAGAATCCTATGGGATCATTTCCATCAGGGAAATTAACTCCCGTGTTCACACATTCATTTTTCCAAGACAAAATCCTTTCTGCATTCTGGGTTCATAAACCATTCTAAGCCTAAGCAGGAGAAAAGTCTAAAGCATGAGTACATGACAATAACAAACTGCTTTTTGTATAATAAATTGTTGAAAACAAACCATTACTGTGCTTAATGATTAATTTGCTACGTCTTAGGTTTTCAGCGTTGCCTAAGGCTGCAGGCTGCTCTTCCAGGCCATGACTTGTTACAAACATCCAATTTCCTTAGAATTTATCATAACACCACAGAAGGGTAAAGGTCACTAAACAAATCCTTCTGCCAGAAGCTTTTTCCACCCATACTCCACCTTTCCAGTTTGGTTCTCAAGCCTTCTGATTCCTGTTGGCCCATTAGGAATATAACACATCACTGAGGGATAGATGTGGAATGTTATCATGTATGAAATAATGCAATCATAGAATCCCGGGATGGGTTGGGTTGGAAGGGACCTTAAAGCCCATCCCATCCCACCCCCTGCCCTGGGCAGGGACACCTCCCACCAGCCCAGGTTGCTCCAAGTCCAGTCCAACCTGGCCTGGGACACTTCCAGGGATCCAGGGGCAGCCACAGCTCCTCTGGGCACCCTGTGCCAGGGCCTGCCCACCCTCACAGGGAAGGATTTCTTCCCCATATCCCAACTAAATTTATCCTATTTTAGCTTAAAGCCATTCTCCCTTCTCCTGTCCCTCCATTTCCTCGTCCCAAGTCCCTCTCCAGCTCTCCTGGAGCCCCTCTGGGCACTGGAAGGGGCTCTCAGGTCTCCCTGGAGCCTCCTCTTCTCCAGGCTGGACAGCCCTAGCGCTCCCCGGCTGTCAGTGCCAGGCAGTGACTGCCCAGTTCGTTGGTGTCGCTGCAGGCAATGGGCATTTCTTGCTCTGCCTGCTCAGGGTGGGCATGTCCCCCCCTCCTCTGCCCCCAGGCCAGCCCTGAGCTCAGGCTCTGCACACCAGGGCTCTCTGCTCCCAGCACTGGCCAGAAGGCACTTCCAGTGTGTGCTGCCCACCAAAAGCCCGCTGTCACTGAGATGGAATGCATGTCCTAAGCAGGACTGAATGAATTCCCAGTGCCTGAGATAAAACATTCAAATCAGCTGGACTTGGAGAGGCTCTACCAGAGGAAACCTGCACTGCTCAGCTGGATGGTTGGCTTCCAGCAGTCATTCCCAGTGCAGTAATGGGAGGACTGGCCAAGTATTGCTGGGAAGAGGAGAGAACAGGACAGTTCTTTTTTCCCCTCCCTGCTGCCTCTTGTTTGTGCCTGCTTTGTTTCTTTCTCCCAGGCTTCTTGCCACCTCCTCTTCTCCATGTGCTGCTCAGCACCCTCTGATGTTTCCACCACTTCCCAGGGAGAGAATGGCATGATCTGCAAGACATTATTGTCCAAGGATCCCCTCCCTTGCATCCAGAGGAATATTTCCTCCATTAGTTTGCCTGCTATTTTTAAAGACACCTGAAACTCTTCTGCTGTGTGGCCATAGATGGTGAGTTGTCACTCAGCCAAGCTGGGCTGTGTATTTACCTGCTTTTTACCCGCTCATTACCTCAGCCTTCCAGGCACTTACCTCTTTTATTTCTGGGTCTGAACTCCTTCCAGCTCTTCTCTGCTCACAAGGGAATGCCAGATGTAAGTGGAATTGCACTGAAACCCACCATGTCCCACTCTGGTGTGGGATGGGACCAACCTCCAAGTCTCTCTGGGTTAACTTACTAATAAGTGGGTGGTTCCCTCTGTGAGGAAACCATTAGCACTGAGGATCCCTTATTTAGTGTTCATCAGCCCATTATCAGTCTGCTGGAAATTTCAAGGAGTTTGGCACTTGAGATGGCAGAATTTTTATTCCTTTTCACAGTGTTTCAGTCACACTTTGGTTTATAAGAAGCTGTCATCCCCTCAGCCAGCAGTTCTGCAGAACTCCCTTGAGAAGGGATGGTAGAATTTTGGAGGGGCAGATTCCTATTCCTGGGTATAAAGTGGCACTTTTACTCCAAGCTTGAACAAAACAACACCTGAAGTTTTGGAAGTTTCATTCACTTCTGAAGTCTTAAAAACATATCTTGTATCAAGACCCTTTCTTTCCAAGATTTTTATTATTCAGTGTAAAAGGTCCAGATATTTTACTGTTTTTGAGAACTGGGCAATAATCCCAATGTTTTTGAAGGTCCCAGTGGTTGCAGTTCTAACTAAGCTCAGTTATAAATCCAGGTTAATAGTGCTCAGTGACTCCACAGAACCGAAAGAATCCCAGGGAGGAGAGCCCTGCACCGAGGCTGACTAGGGAACACTTTGTTCTGGCAGAGGACACTGTTTGTCCTCGGTGCCGACTGTGACAGGGCCAGAACAGCTCCGTGTGTCCGCAGGGCAGTCCTGCAGTGCCTCAGCTTGTGCCCAGTGCACACACACAACCTTCAACTCCCTTCCCAAACTACAGAAGTATCCGTGCCGCTTCCCCTTCCACAGCCTGAACTGATGGAAATGTAGGAGGAAAGGGTGATGAAGAGGACCGGGAATTCCACCTGCCATTGTTAATTTTACCTTTTTTTGAGTGGAACAGGCCCCTGGTGCAAATGGGATCCATGGAGGGTGGTGAAATCAGAGTTCTCACCCTGATTCTCTGGGCTGTCAAACAGAGAGAAGAACAACAGCAGGTCAAAACCCATCGACTAGGCATGCCCAGTATTTACTGAGTCCAGTGTCTGAACTGCAGACACTGTCCCAGGGGCACAGGAGTGAGCTGGTGTCTCACCCTAAGCCCCAGTTTTCAGGAGGTGAGGTTTGTGACACCCTCAGTGAGCAGAGCAGTTCTTGTAACTGGAGAAGGCAAACAAGCCTCTGACACAGCTCCCACACCACGTCACACCATATGGACAAAAGGAGGTGGTGTGTGTGGTGTGTCCTCGGACAGTGAGAGCGGTGGCAGTCACTGCCACAGAACTTGTGGGGATTGTTTCAGGATGCACGTCAATTCAAATTTGTAATCTAATTTGCCTAATGGACCTTTATTGAGTAACTAAACAAACCGTTTATTTCTGTTAGTTTGGTTACCTTCTTGTTAATTATTTCCTTTTATTTCTGAAGGCCTGGCCGTGGCACTCAGTGCTCTGGGCTGGGTGACAAGGTGGGGATCGGGCACAGGGTGGGGTTGATGGTCTTAGAGGTCTTTCCCAACCTAAACGATTTGGAATTCTAAAACCTCTCTAGGAAGCCACACTTGCAGTCTACCACAGATGCATGGAAAGGGCAGGGGGTGAGTCCCTGCACCTGGATGGACTGAAATAATTTCAGCTCTTGTCCAAACAAAGCCCTTTGTGTATACTCAGGAAAAACCACTGTGCTGGGTTTTAAACAAAAATGATGCAAATGTAGAATACATTGTTTGCCACAAGCTTCAAATATACCCTTCCAGACCTGGATATGAACATGGATAAATATACTTAACGACTTTCTCTAGCAGTGCTCCTGTTCACAAATGTCTGACCTCAGCTGGGATTAGAGCTCAGGGATGAGCACTCCATCCCAAAACCAGGACTGATTCCAGATACTGGTAATTTAACAAGATGTTAAACGTGGCTATGTGAAAGTCAAAGAAAGAGAAAAAGGTTCACCTTAAGACAAGGACATGGTTATGCCAGGTGGAAAAGCCAGTTTTAATCCACAGGAGGTGAAAACTTTATTAATATTTTGGTTAAGCATCAGAGGAAAAAGGAACAGCTTAGAAAGAGGAAAATTAAAATTACCCTCCTAATGAAGTTGGAATCAGAACACCTGGGAAGGGGAAGTTTTGAAATGTTCACCTGCATGAAATGCAAACAGCCTTAGGGTATGAAATAAAACACATTACCCCAATCAACATTACTTCTGATGACTGAAAAGTCAAACAGGGATTTTTTCACAGGAACTGGTTCAGTTAGGTGTTACCCAGCAGTGTAAGGACCCTTTGGATCTTACTCACTCCTGTTCACCATGAAGATTTAACTGTCCAAAATCTGATGCTGTGCAGAAGTTCTTTATTTCACACTGATCTGACATTGCCTTGTGCTTATGGAGGACCTGCAGGTAATTGGCAACCATGAACATATTCCACCCTGAGGATAAGACTTGCAGAGTGTCCAAATCATTGCAATGTAAATCTCCGTGGAGCTGCAGAGGCTTGTTTTTGGGAGCAGGTAACACATCACCTGATATTAAAGTATTTCATGCACAATGGATGCAGTGCACAGAAAAAGGATGTTACCCGAATGACCTGGTGATTCCTGCTGTGCTTTGCATCTCTGGGGGATTCTTCTTCCCTGTTAAGCTTTGCTCATAGTGGGACAGTAATATGTGACTCCTTACAGTCCTGCCTTTACTCATTAGTGCTAAACAGGGCCAGGGAGCCTTGGGCAAGAGGCAAATCATTCTCACCAGTCAGCTATAACAAAAATGTTCTACACACAAGTATTTCTCCTCTCTCCTACCCAAGAGCTGAGTTACACCACCTAAGAACTGCTGTGTGTGGAACTCCCCGTATTTAATGGGTATGGGCAGGAGCAACAGCCATTTCAGGTGAGTTCAGGGAATGGAAGTTCACAAGGTCTCACTTGGCACATCCCCATTTCCATTCCCAGCTGCACGTGGGCCTGACCCCGGATCACCCGAGCTCTCCGAGTCCGGGAGAGAGAGCGGAGGAGTCGTGTCTGTGGGCAGAGGAGCTGTTTGCATGGCAGCTCTGGCCACAAAAATCGAGTCAGGAGGAAAGGCAGGGCTACACAGCATCAGGTGTTTTCTCCCCAGGAAGAGCTGGAACTCTCCTGGAGCTGGGAAGCTCCCTGGGACAGCAGGGAGTGGCAATTCCCCCCGGCCCCACCACCAGCCGCTGACTGGGGCACCACAAGGTTGTGAGAGCCTTTGTGATGGGCTGGAACGTCACACAGAGGAACTGGTGGTGGCTCAAAGAAGCACCAGCCCAAAATTAGCTGCCCAGACAGAGCTCTAATGGTGACACAAACCCTGCTATTTCCACCCAAGCCTGGCCTCCCGCCAGCGCCGGGTGCTGACTGGCCCCAGGTTGCTGCCAACTCTCTCCAAAACAATCCCAGGAAAAATGCCATCTGAAATGAAACCCCAGAATAACACTCACTGCCAGGACATGCTGCAAAGCCCTCATTTACTTAATGAACTGCCTATAAGGGGAACACAGTGAGGCACAGGGTGGCACCAGCACAGAATTTCCACAGCTGGCGGAAACAAGTGAACGAGACAAGCTGAAATGTTTTCAGTTGGGTTTGTATGATTTATCTTCTCTTCACTGAGGGTCAGGATGAGAAATAAATCCAAAAATATTTTGGAGGCTGCCTGTGGATAAGCAGAAAAATAGTGGAAGAGAGTCATGTCAATGTGAAACCAACATACAACTGTTCCACGAAGAAACACCATCGAAATTCCTGATGCAGGATGAGTTACGAGGACAGTAATAAGAACCATAAAATCATACACATTGCTTGTTCAAGCAGCAATTCAGCCCAACAGGGGTTAGTCCTTAACCTGTGTGCTGACAGTTCAGTACCTGGAGCAAACACTCTTTTTTGAGAGCACATCCTCTCAGGAATTATGGTTGGACTTGATGACCCTCAAGGTCTTTTCCACCTGTAATGATTCTGTGATCCTGTGATTCTATTGCCCAGTTTTTCTCTTTGGAAAGGATGTTTCTGCAGGCACATGGGCTCTGCAGGGGTGCAGCTGGCTGGGTTCTGGTTCCCTCACACACACAAATGGAAATGATAAGTGGATGATGCTCCTGAAACGGGATGAAAGCACTGACACAGCTCCAGCACCAAGAGGAAACAGCACACGTTTTCCCTGGCAGATACTAAGCCAGCTGGGCTGGGGGTCTGATCTCTTACAGCCACTGCAGGGTTTGCATCTCCTTAATTATTTTCTATTTTTATATTTATCATTATACATTTTGCCTCTCTGAAAATCATAAGGAAAAGAAACCAAACCCAGTGAGACTTTATCTCCTGATGAGTATCTCCGTGGCACAGTTTCCCTTGAAGGCTGGATTTTAAGCCCAGCAAACCAGCCAGGTTTTTATGCCAGTACATAATTGACTGTCTCAAAAGGCAGAGATGCATTTGAACAATTTCTAAATGATGTGCCTTTGCTTAGAGTCATATGTCTTGACAAGACATAGCATGATGTGATGTCTCCTTCCCAATCATCTAATTTCACTTTAAAGAAAGTGGGACTTTCTCCAGATTCTGTCTCCTGAGATGTTCATCGTCTTGGCAAAATCTTTTTGGATTAAACCGTGTTCTGATTAAGTAGTTCAGCTCACAGTGTTTCTTAAAGTGTCTTCAGTTCCCGCTGGTAACTACAAATAATTTGAGTTTCTAGAGGTCTGTTAAGGAAAAGGATCATGGGACAAGTTTTAATCGACTCTCTGTGTCCTTTGCCCTCACCAGTAACCAGCTCATCTAATATCACTTTAGTCCTTTTATTTCTTAATTTCTTCCTTTTTCTTTTTAATTGTAAGAGTATGTTGGAAGTGAGGCAAGGTGACAAGCCATTACAAAAGCATTGGAAAACACTCCTGATTTCGTTGTGGAAATGGAGATGACTACAAAGGAGGCTTGGGAGTCTGGGTGGCCTGCACTGGGCACGACCTGCTCCAGGAACCTCCCCAGCCTGGTGTGCTACAGCTGTAATTTGTGCAGGCACTGTCCATCCCCAGGGGCTGCCCTGGGACCTGTGTCATGGAACATTTTTCTTCGGCTGACACCAGATGACTCCTCAGCCTCCCCGCTGTGAAGGGCTGCAGTGGGTTTTAAGGAACTCCATGTCTTTGTCTCAGTATTTCAATCTGATGTCTTTGTCTCAGTATTTCAATCTGATGTCTTTGTCTCAGTATTTCAATCTGATGTCTTTGCCTCAGTATTTCAATCTGATGTCTTTGCCTCAGTATTTCAATCCCCATCGAGTCCCCAGCGGAGGATGGACCTTGGTGGCTCCTTCTCTGGGGCACCGAGGGAAGGTCACAGCACACAACTGCAGA
>JAYRBT010000005.1:24632071-24654814 GCA_036023395.1 Myiotriccus ornatus | reverse complement strand
TGCGCCGGCATCGCCGCTCTGCGCCGGCATCGCCGCTCTGCGCCGGCATCGCCGCTCTGCGCCGGCATCGCCGCTCTGCGCCGGCATCGCCGCTCTCCGCCTTGCAGCCGCGCCATGGATTAATTTACTGCTTTTCCTTTCCGCGCTTTTTTTTTTTTGCTCTCTCGTCTGATCTGTGGGTGGCGGGGCCCCGTGGGGCTGTGAGGGGTAATCCCGCTTTCGGGCGGGGGTTTATTGCTGTCAGCAAGCAGAGAGGAATTCCTGCTCTTTTAAAAGCTGTTCCCAAGTAGCCCGAAGGCTGCTGGGGACGGATGCTCCCCCTGCTGCCTCCCTGGTCGGCACTAAACTCCAGGGCGCTCTCCTTGCGTGTGTAAAGGCCGGGAACACCGGCGTGGCCGCGTGGGATGCTAATGGAGCTGTGGTTCCCTTGCAGCCAACCCCTGCTGCTCCAACCCCTGCCAGAACAGAGGGGTCTGCATGACCACAGGACCCGATCGCTACCAGTGCGACTGCACGAGGACGGGCTTCTACGGGGAAAACTGTGCCACCCGTGAGTACCTTAAATCTCCCTCCAGGGGAATGAAATTGGTAACCCAGTTGCAGCACTGCAGATTGTTCTCTATAGCTGTTCTGTAATAACCTTTCCATTGTTGCTCGCAGCGGAATTCTTCACGTGGCTCAAGCTAACACTGAAACCATCACCAAACACTGTCCACTACATCCTCACGCACTTCCAAGGAGTCTGGAATATCATCAACAACATTCCCTTCCTGCGGGATGCTATTATGAGATACGTGCTAATGTGTAAGTATGAATTCTCTCTTCCAGTCTTCTTAAAACTGGCAGAAGTTACTCCTGGGACTCCAGAATATTGCTCTCCATTAGTCTGCATATAAAATAAACAGCCTGTATATATAATATATATATTATAATATATTTTATTATATAAAAGAACCCTAAAGTGCTCTAGGTTTAAAACACCACCCAAAACTAAAGATATCTGCATGATGCAGACCTGTATGAAACATACTCAAGTGCAGTTTGCTCTAATTTCTGCTAGAATCCAGGATTTTGCCAGCATAAACTTTGCTCCAAATTGCCCGTGTTAATAGTGGGATCCAGCTGATAAGCCAGGACCCAGTCCTGTTACTCAGTAACTGTAATCCTGTTTAACATCAGTGCCTGATACTTGTGGAATTTACAACTGCTGCCAAGTATATGGAAAAGATCTGACTTTGTGATTTACTTTCTGAGACTAAAATGTACAGTTGAAAATAATCAAATACTTCTTTGTCTTTCAGCAAGATCACACTTGATTGACAGCCCACCAACTTACAATACTGATTATAGTTATAAAAGCTGGGAAGCTTATTCCAATCTTTCCTACTACACAAGATCCCTTCCACCTGTAGGGCTTGACTGTCCAACACCGATGGGTGTTAAAGGTAAGGAAAAAACCAGATGCATAACGTTCACTTTTAGTATTTTCTAAGAGGATAAGTAGAAATTCCTCTGAGACTTCCTTGTCTGTGACTTTTTTTCAGGGTAGGGGACTTTAAGAATAGCCACGTTTTGGATACATAGTGTGAAGACCTAAAAGATAATTCTTCTGCTTCTCATTACTGAGTTACATGCTAAAAGCAGGGAAAAGCAGATATTCCCCTTATTTCTATGCTGCTGTCCTTCAGTATTACATTGCAAGTCTGAAGCCTTTTTTTGTTAGGAACAAAATTAAGTATGACATAAACAGTTATCTTGAATATCTCACTTTCTTTCCCTCACAGGCAAGAAGGAGCTCCCAGACTCAAAGCTGATCGTGGAGAAGTTTTTGCTAAGGAGAAAGTTCATTCCTGACCCACAAGGCACAAATGTGATGTTCACATTCTTTGCCCAGCACTTCACTCACCAGTTCTTCAAGACGGACCACAAGAAGGGACCCGGCTTCACCAAGGGCCTCGGCCACGGGGTACGCTCACAGCTCTGTAACCAGCACAGCTCCTGGTGCTCAGGAGCCACTGAGCAGCTGCAATGGCATCCTGCAGGTTGCCAGGGCACACAAACACCTGTGCACACACACACGTGCCACAGACCCGTGGGATTGTCCCTCCTGGAACTTCTCCTTAGGCCGGATCCCAGCACTCCATAGCGTCTCTTGCCGGGTCAGAACCACATGCTCTGTGCAAGTGGTTCTGTTTAAAATATCTGCCCAGTGATCTCCATGACTCTTAGTACTGCCAGCAATCTGTTTTCATGTAAAGCTAGAGAGTATCCAAAACTTCCCTGGACCCTGTCACTTCCAAAGAGCTGTATCCAGCCCTCAGGCATCTCGTGTACTGCTAATAGGCTTGGTTTAAAAAGAACTTCAGAACCAGACTTGGATTTAGGATCTTCACCTAAAAAACAGGCAGCCTTTAGACAAAGTTCTTCTCTCTAAGTGTAATTTGTATATCTGCACCAAAGCTGTAAACTGTGTGTGTATATACAGAGAGCTGTCTGCATAATAGAAAGCTGCTGACACTTTAAACAGAGTCCTTTTAGATTGCCAATTTCACAACCCCCTCTTACGCAGAGACGGCTCCAGCTGCCAGGAAATAATTTGGCTTCATCTTAAACATCAGTGTTTGATACTTATAAGGTAGCAGCAATATAATTAAAAGGTAAACATCTAGGGGGTGAGCTTCTATTGGCATCCATAGAAGTGGGACCTATCCTAAAATAGCAAAAAATGCAGGTTGGCTTCATGTTCCAAATGCTTTTGTTTTATAGGTTGACTTGAACCACATTTATGGAGAGACTCTGGAGAGGCAACTTAAACTGAGACTCCGAAAGGATGGAAAGCTAAAATACCAGGTATGTCTTACCTCAGAATTCCTGCCTTTTTACTGGATGACATATTCCCTAAATTAGCGCTCTGTGCATGGTTGATTTGAAGTGTAGGACTAAAGTCAGTGCTAACAGAGCACAGCATAACTCCTCAGCATCACAGCTCACAACTCTTGTTTCATTCTTCCTCCCTCCCTGGCAGATGATTGATGGAGAAATGTACCCCCCAACAGTGAAGGACACGCAGGCAGAGATGCTGTACCCCCCCCACGTGCCCGAGCAGCTGCAGTTCTCGGTGGGGCAGGAGGTGTTTGGGCTGGTGCCAGGCCTGATGATGTACGCCACGATCTGGCTGCGGGAGCACAACCGCGTCTGTGACATCCTCAAGCGCGAGCACCCCGAGTGGGACGACGAGCAGCTCTTCCAGACCACGAGGCTCATACTGATCGGTGAGTGTCACCTCACCTACGTGCAGCTGAACCTTCTCTCTGGGGTGTAGTAAGAGGGAAGCTGTTGCACCAACTGGTGTGTGAGTGGCGCCTTCCTGGCCTGTCAGCGGGGCCGTGTTGAGGTTCAGCTTCCCCCAGCTCTGCTGAAGACAGAACTGAAGAAAACTGACCTAAGGGATACTCAGTTCCCTTATCTAAGGGCAGCAGAACTGAAAGCAGTGGAAAGGCAGTAAAGGAAGGTTCCTTTCTCGGAGAAAGCATGTGAGGCTCCATGACCTCAGGCTCTCAGATCTGGGTTTTTTCCCCTAGGGTTGAGTCAGTTCAGGTATGCTTTAAAGGAAAGGCTGTGATTAAATCTAAAGTTCAGGAGGTTAGGTAAAACATAACTCCGCAGATTTCTCCTGTCTAATTGTCTGCTCAGTGGTATTTCATCCTGTGTGAGATGTGATGTACTCTAAGCTTGAAAAGACCTTGCCCAAACTGAAACTGTAAACCAAGACAGTTGTGTGACGTGGCTCAGAAGCTGAGATTTGCTTTCAGACATCAGCTTTCTTCATTATCCCCTCCCTCTGTTCTAGAGAGTGTTGTATGACTGAACACGGTGTAGGTACCGCTGTGTGCTGTTCTGGGGAGAGTACAAGGGACTGTATCTTGAGTGCAAGCTGTAGAAAGCACTTCACTACCACAGCCAAAAACTCCTGGAATTTTAAGTACTGTTTCACCCCTTGGTCACATAAAATATATGAATTGCTTTCGAGGAGAGATTACAGAATGTTGGTGTGTTTGTAGTCCTGATCAGTTTAGTATTTTTTAGAACAATTCAGAAAGGGTATTTTCTCCACCGCCTAATTGTTCTCAGGGAACCAGTGCCAATGCTCTCTGCTGTGTGTTTGTCCCGCAGGAGAGACAATCAAGATTGTCATTGAGGACTATGTGCAGCACTTGAGTGGGTACCACTTCAAGCTCAAGTTTGACCCCGAGCTGCTGTTCAACCAGCGGTTCCAGTACCAGAACCGGATCGCAGCCGAATTCAACACCCTGTACCACTGGCACCCGCTGCTGCCCGACACCTTCCACATCCATGACCAGGAGTACACCTTCCAGCAGTTCCTCTACAACAACTCCATCATGCTGGAGCACGGCCTTTCCCACATGGTGAAATCTTTCTCCAAGCAAAGTGCTGGCAGGGTAAGTACTTCCTCCACTTGCCGGTGAACCAACAGAGGCGTAAGCTGGGGGTGGGATGAGGGAGTAGGATAAAGCTGTTTAAAACTAATCACAAGACTGTAAAGGCACAGCTTCCTCATGACTCTTACCAGAAGATCTTACTGCTTTTCATCTTGATTAACCAGGTTGCTGGTGGGAAGAACGTTCCTGCTGCAGTCCAGAAAGTGGCCAAGGCTTCAATTGACCAAAGCAGGCAGATGAGATACCAGTCCTTGAACGAGTACAGGAAACGCTTCATGCTGAAACCATTCACATCCTTTGAAGAGCTTACAGGTAACAGTTCTCATCCTTCTGAGCAAATGAGGGCCACTTCCTTAAAAGTCCTGCAGCGTCGTTACTGGACTTGAGCAGGATAGTCTTGTGAGTAAAGTGGGATTTCTCCGCTAATGGTTTTTATTCATTCCAGGAGAAAAGGAAATGGCAGCTGAGCTGGAGGAGCTGTATGGAGACATCGATGCCATGGAGCTGTACCCAGGCCTCCTGGTGGAAAAGCCACGCCCAGGTGCCATCTTTGGAGAAACCATGGTGGAGATAGGAGCCCCGTTCTCCCTGAAGGGACTGATGGGCAATGCCATCTGCTCCCCCGAGTACTGGAAGCCCAGCACCTTCGGTGGCAAAGTGGGCTTTGACATCATCAACACTGCCTCCTTGCAGAAGCTCATCTGCAACAATGTCAAGGGCTGTCCTTTCACTGCCTTCCACATCCTCAGTCCTGAACCCACAGAAGCGACCATTAACGTTAGTACCTCAAAAACAGCCATGGAGGATATCAACCCCACACTACTGCTGAAAGAGCGCTCTGCTGAGTTGTAGAAATCCACCTATTTATTTATTTAACTGTGTTATTTATTCTATTTATGGCTTAGTATTTAAAAACTAGAAAAAACAAAACAAACTTGAGCATCTTCATTGTGGGGGTTACCTTAGATTCCTTACTCAGGTAAGGCTTCCATTTACAAAAAGGGATTTTCTGTGCATGAGCTGGACAGTGGTGAATCCCTTGTTTAAAATCTTCTGTAACAGAACTATGTATTCCAAAGTGGACAAAGGTTCCAACTCTTTGTTTTTTTAATGTTGTTCTAATACTTGATGAAGCGGGGTGGTGGTGGTTCTGTCTGCTTTGTCTGGTGGTTTTCATAGGTCACATAACACTGCAGAAGCAAGTTTTTGTCTCAGCAGCTTAAACTTGAAAACAGCTGTTGACCTAAAAGAACAAGAAAAATCTGACTCAATGAAAACTGCCAGAAGGGATTATGAATTCAGTATGAGAACTCAAGGATTAATGAAAAAGTACATATACTTGAGACTCACTCGTTTATGTAAGGTCAGAAAATGCATTGCATTTGTCGTTGATACTACCTCTCCTTCACTGCTGATAAGGCACTTTGTATCATAACTTACATGTCTCTTACGTGTAAATCCACTTCCGGATTTACATGAAAGTAACTGTTTGTAAACACTTTTTAATTATTTAATTATTTGAAGAAAACAGAACTTTTCTTGGCTTCTACTTCTTTTCGAAGCACATGTCACAAAAGTATTAGTTGTGTAAGGGGGTGAGAATGAGGCCCTGAGCTCAGCAATAACTGACAGGCTGCAATACGAGGCTGCTTGTGTTGGGATACGGATGTTTTTATTGTGTCACTTTGGGGAGGTCTTAAACTTAGCCCAAGGTACTGGTATTCCTTTCATAGCTGCAGTTCTCTGGTTTACTTGATGCTTTGGTGTCTGTCCCTCCAAGGACAGAAGGGCAGCGTAGCTGTAGTTATAGGCTGTGGCTCTGCTTTGGCTTTGTGTTCCCAACATGGGGATTACTGGGGAGCAGTGAAAGCTGAGCAGTTGTGCAGACACACAGAAAGCAGAACACAGAGTAGATTTAGCAGCACTTCAGGGCACAGAGCCTTGGAGGTACTTGGGTCTATGTACACAAGTTGTACATGCACTCTGTAGTTCTGCTTACTGGGGGGAGGAGGGATAATGTTTTATTTATAATTTATAAACATTTTATTTATAATTTATAAACAGAGGCATTTTAAGTAATTGGCTTAAGCGTCATTAAAACTGGCTAGCACAAAAACTCATGGACATATTTGTCCTGATCCAGCACTGAAATATCTAGTCTCATCTGGGCACATTAGTTACACAGGATCTTGTACCAGCACTTCAGACTTTGCATGTAAGGGTATCTTTTTTTAATTTCTAGAGAGGAAATGTAGAAGATGATCCTCCCATAAAAACAGCTGGGGAACTATAGGGGAAAAAGAAAATGTCACTTCAGACTGGAATAGAGCAGCAACCTGGTACTCTGTGCCCCTGCCCAAAATTCCTTGACTACTTGTGGAAAAGGACTTGAGTTTTCTATTTCATCTGAATCTCTCACGCACTTGTAGAGGCTTGTGCACTGTAAGAACTCTGGCAATAGTGTAGTTTGTCTGTGACTTCTGTTTGCATTGATTGGTGTAGAGACAGTGCTGACCTTTGGCTGTGCAGGTCTGTAACTTGCCATGAACAGCTGAACCAGGATCTCCTACAGCCATCGATACCAGGGGCTGACTTGGGCTGGGCTTTGGTGTGGATGCTTTGGGAGCAAGAAGGGCATTTGTTTTCCTTTTTCTGTTTGAAGCATGAAGAAGGAAAAACCTTCAATCACCTTGTACCCAAATGTGGTCGGTGCTGCTTTTGCCAAAGAGTGAAAACTGCTTGGACTCCTGTTCCCCACCTAACTGTCCATGAGATCCATCTTTGGAACAGCCTTCAGAGCAGCCTGCTGCCATTACCTGAGGAAAAGTGTTGGGCTTACAAAGGGAAGCAAGTCTGGACACATCTAGTTATTCTGGGGGAGGCAAAGAGGAAGCCCTCACACCGTGTCACTTGAGTTACAAGCTGCTTCAGCAAGGAATCCTGTTCGCTCTGCATTTTGTACTCTGCAGCCACATTTCAACTGTTACTGCCTGTGATGGGACCCAGCCTGCTGGGTTTGGCTGGGCTCAACTTGCTCATGATAAATGTGTATGTTTGAGATTATTTATTGAAAATTCTGTGAATTGTTTTTCACTTTATTTTTGTAGGACAACAATGTTGCTAAAATGCAATTGTTTATATAAATAAATTGAAAACATTACTTTTATGGGCTCCTCTGCTTGTGATTTCCTTCAGCACTATGTAGTATGAAACAATTCTTTAGTTGGTTTGCCACTCAAGATTAAATGGAGGATTACATGGCATTACTAACAGCATTAAATTCTCTCAAGACATGCCTGTCATCCAAATGCAGCAATTTTTTTCCCTTTGGTCACCAGTGGAAAGGGATTTCACTGTGCCACCCCTGGAGAATCCAGCTGCTCTTATCCCCAGAGGAGATGCTAAAGCTGCTTTACAGGGAAAGTGCAGTGTTGGGGTTGCTCAGCACTGCCTTGATGTGTCTGACCTCCCTTCTCACTTCCCCTTTCCCCAGCAAGCACAGGCCAGAGCTGTTTCCCTTCGTGCTTGGCAGACTCCAGAGGGGAAACTGCTTTGGGATGCCAGCGACCACTGGAGCAGGGCTGGGGTCTGATCCACCAGAACAGGGACAGGGGTAGCAGGAGCTGGTGCAGTGTGACCCTCTCCTACAAGGACCACCTTTGAGGCCACCCAAATTGTCACCTCTGATAAGAAATGTGGGGAAGGAGACACCCCAGGGGCTCCTGCATCTTGTACTGCCTCAGTCACTCACCCGCCCCACCACTCAGTGTCACTTCAGGCCCCTTCTGTGCCCGGTCCCCCACTGTCACCCGCTCTCCCCCGTCTCTGGTGCTGCCCCATCCCAGCATTGGTGCCCTGCTTCCTTCCAGCCACCCAAAATCCTTTTTGGTCCCAAGCTCCGCCCTGTGTCCCACAGGTCAGTATTTCCGACATCATCCCTGAGAATATGACAGTTCTGCCTCTGCTTTGGAGCTCCTTTCCATCTCCACCCCTGTGCAGTTCCTTCATATCCCTGTTGTACCCGGGCTCCCAAACACCCCCAGCAATGTTCCTCAGCTTAAAATTCAGTCCTCCTCACTGCAGTGACCATCTTCAGCCCCAAAAATGCAGCGTCCCGGGGACCTTTCCAAAAGCATCCCTGCAGTCCCTCTCCTGGCTGGGGGTGAACAGAGAGAGGCACAGACCACGTACAGGCAATGTGGGGCTTCTTTGCTTTAACAGCCTGTCAGCTCATTCTCTCTGCAAGCTAATTAGTTTCTGACACGTCCCTGCTGTGAGGGGAAGCTGAGCAAGGGAGTGAGCAAAGACAAGGCCGGTCACTTCAGCGGGAGGATGACGGCTCAGCCGCAGCCACCGAGGTGCTCACAGGGAAGCCCCACAGCGAGGAGGCAGCAGCAAGGTCACCCACGGAGAAGGTGTTCTGGGTGCCCTAATTAGGGAAGGGCCAGTCTGGATGGATTCACACATGCTGGATGAGATAGTTTGATCACGGAGGAGCTCCTCCTTCCCTCTGAGCAGGGGCATGTCCTGATGATACAAAAGACAAGAATGTTCCCCAGAGGAAAAAAAACCTGCCCTGCAAAATACTCTCTCTCCAGCCTGGGCTGAGGGAGCTGTTTCACCCAGGGCAGTGTGGTGAAGGAGGGAAACCCATCCAGGCACATGAGAGCTCCGTGCTTCAGGAGCAGGTCACCAACAGCATCACCTTCACCCAGGGCTGTCCCACACGTCACCTGCTCGTTTCCACTGCGTAAGAATCGCAGGTGTGAGTCGGAGCCCTGCGGGCACCTGGCCACCTTTGGCTCTCCACACTCACCGAGGTGTGCTGACCTTCAGCTGGGGAACAGTGCTCCCAAGGCAGCTGCTTTGCCTGGATTTTGGGAGACGTTTCTATCACAGGCAGCTTCCGCACTGAGAGAAAACACTTGGATTTTCAGCACCAATCCAGAAAAGCCAACAGGCAGTTTGACCAAGCTGCAGGAAGGGTAGGAAGGAGAGGGGGAATGGATACAGCACTGCCTATTCACAGCTACTGAAATAAGGGAACAGCTCTGGAAAAGCTTATTGCAAATATGTGCTGTTTCCTTCAGAAGACCAGGAAGGAAAATACCTAAATGTTCTAAGAATATGTATATATGGGACAGAAAGGAATAGGCTGTAGTCCTATATGCTAAATATGGAAAAGGAGGTGAAGGGGGAAATCCTAGTACACTCTAAATATGGAAAAGGAGGTGAAGGGGCAGATCCCAACCCCTTTGCTAAAAGGCATGAAAAGGGTCACGCAAGGCAGAAATGCAGCAGTATAACAGAGAAATGTCATATGGAAAAAACTCTCCTTGGGAAGAGCTGAGTGCTCCTCTTCCTTTAATTTGGAATCTCAGTCTGGAAGTAACATTATACTGATATATAGATATACATGATTGCTTTCGAATTGTAATTTCTTTTCCTTTGATGCTTTTTTTTTAATTAGTATAAAATCTCCAGTGACTCCTGTGCTCACTTATTCTGTAAGTCCAGACATTTTCATTAGTATTGGCAAGAGATTGATCACATCCAAAAAAACCTCAACTACTGCCTTCCTCCTCTGCCATCGAGAAGCCAGACAAACAAGGATGTAGATGTCAAGAAAGTGAGAAGGGCAAAGGGAGCACAAGAAATTCACCAGTTTTCCTTTCTGGGATTTTCTTGTCTGAAAATCCTGAGCCCACACAGAAAATCTCGGCGATGACTTCCAGACAATGCTAAAGCTTCAGAAAGCAGAGCCAGGAGGTGGCCTGGGCAAGCTGGGAGCTGAGCACCTTGGGGACAGCTGGTGGGATCTCACCAGTTTGCTACTGGGAGAGGGCAGGGTACAGAGCTTGACTCCTACTGGTTACTTGCCCTCAGTTCTGGGCAAGCGGAGCTGTTTCACGCAGCGGGTGTTCCCCCCTGGAGAGAGCAAAGCATGGAAACCCCAGAGCTGGGGAAAGAAGGAAGAAGGCAAATAATGTTCGAAGCATCTATTTTCAAACCAGCCCTCTGCATACCCACTGAGGATCTGTGGATCAGTGCCCCATCCCTGGAAGTGTCCCAGGCCAGGCTGGACGGGGCTTGGAGCGACCTGGTGGGAGGTGTCCCTGCCCAGGGCAGGGGGTGGCACTGGGTGAGCTTTAAGGTCCCCTCCAGCCCAAACCAGTGTGTGATTCTGTGATTCTGTCTAGCCCAAGGCAAGGCATATTTACAGGAAGTTGAAAATACATTGCAGCTTCTAACCAGCCTTTTTTCCCTGTTCAGTTACTGGTACTTACCTGAAAGGCACTGGGAAAACACAAAGTGTCACACAACTGGGAGCATCCTGCTTGCAAGTGTCTCAGATCTTTAATCAACAGAATCATTAAGGCTGGAAAATACCTCCAAAATCAGAGTAGTAGTCCAGGCTTCTGTCTTAGGATAACCCCTGAAATACTCACAAAGCAGTGGGGGAACTTCATTCTTGCTGTGTATTTTATTTTCCCCAGTAACCAGGTGTAGCTCATTACTGCAGGCTTACACCCTAACCCTAACTCTGTCCCAACCTGCCCTGCTGACAGGGAACTTTAACACCCATTCATTTTCCCCAAAAGCTCTGCACTTGTGATCGACTTTTTCTGTGGGAGCGCATGAACCATTTTAAACACACACACACACAGCCCGAGATGGGCCCAGCAGTGAGAGCGGTGCCCATCACCCCGAGCCCTGTGCAGGCTGGAGAAGGCATGTTTCCCTCACCTTCCTATCCCTAAACCACGAAGATCTTACCCAGAGGAAATGCTTTCACAGGCATTCATCAAAGAAGCACTGCAAGTCACACGGGCTTTGGCTACTGAGGATATTCCTGAACGTGTTCTGGTGGGTCTTCAGAGGCAGGAGATGAAAACAAGACCCCGAGAAGCATCACGACTTTGGGGTAAAAACCCAGCTCTGTGAGACTGCAAAAGAATCTTTTAATGTGATTTTAAGCACTAAAAATCATCAGTGAGCCACGACAGAGCAACAAAACACAGCTAAAAGCCACGATGCCAACTCCAGCTACGCTCTCCAACACCTTCCAAACCTTGCCCTGAGAACTGACACGACTTGATGGCCCTTCAGTTGTGGCTTTGCAGCCTGTTGCCTAGACAATATTAATTATTCCTACCTAACAAATAATGGCAGAGTTGCTAAGGAGCAGTTGTAGGTACTAATTAAAACAAATCTGCGTTGAGCTGGCTGGGATGTTCTTACATAAGGCGGGGATGTGTGACGAGGTGAGCCGACCTCATCCACAGCAGCCGCTGGAAAGGTGAGCCAGAGGAGGAGAGACCATTCCCAGTGAATCAGGGCTGAGATTTTTATAGCACAGAGAATTTCAGTGAAAGCGGGGGGGGGTGGGAGGAAAAGCATTTCTAAATTAAAAATGAACTGAATTTTCAGAGTGCTCAATGAATTGGTAGAATTCTGGCCAAATTCAGGATGTACTGCTGGCACTGGAACAATGACCCACCTTCTTTTGACTGTTTGCTGGGTGAAGTGTTTCAGTGTTTGTCACCAGAACTGGCCCAGTGTGGATGGTAAGGACAGAATTTCCCAATCTGATCATTAAATGGATCAATTAAAATATATAAAACTATCCCAAAAGCAAGCTGTCATTCCTGTATAGTAACCTTGGATGTTCTCAATAATCTTCACTCTGCATCAGGTGTGGGTTTCATTCAATTATAAGAGCTCTCCTGCTGCGTAGGTGGAGATGGAAACTTCAGTTCAGTGTTTCATCCACGTGTTTTATCCATGTGTTCTTCCTCACTCTCAAGTGAGGGAAATTTGAGGGAAATTTGAGGAGCATGTGAGCACCCTCCATGAAGGCCAAATTGATGTGTGCCCTTAGTATAGAACAAACATTGGAACACTTAAGGAGAGGTGAGACTTTGAAAAGCACTCTGCTTCAGCAGAGCCCGGGGGGTTGGTTTCTACACCTCTTGGTCACTTCCCAAAACACCTCTGGAGATCTTGTGTCTGTGAGTGAAGTCCACACCATCCCCAGAGTGCCAGCAAGGGCTCTGGACCCCTTAGGGAGTAGGGGCCAAATGTGTGAGTCTTTCCAGTTAAAATATCACTTAAAACCAAGGGCAGGCAATGCTTTACAGAGAGCCAAGACCAGTAGTGTTTCACAGCCTGATTTTTAAACGCAACAGCAAAAATAAAACCATTTCTCAAATGAGGTTTTGTGAATAGAGAATTAAAATCCCCAGGGGGCCTGATTTTGTAGGAAGTTGATTTCCTCTTTGAAGTCACTTCCTCAGTCACCCTTTGTTGTAAATATTTCTCATAACTCCCTTTAAACCCTCTTTGCAAACAAGTGAACATTTACCAACATCTTCTTAAATATTTGTTTATTCAACAGTCGGGTGTCCAGTGACTTCAGCTGCCACATCTAATGTGGCACTGGTTGCACATGATTTGAATAACGTTGGGCTGCTGCAAACATGATTTGCAAGGTGGATGACCTTTCCTAGGCACTAGGAGCTATTTTAGCAGTACTTCCCACTCTCCATCTTCGGTGGGATGCAATGGCAAGACAAGTACAAAGCTCTTCCCCTGTGTAATTTGTTAAAGAACTGAAAAATCTGCAGGTGTCACTCAAGGTAAACCAGCCCCTCGGGGTGCTTAGTGCAAATGAAACACATTGAAAAAGTCATCTTCAACTGTACATCAGATTTAGAACTGGTTCTGCTTTCTTTAGAAAAATTAAGAGCTTATTTACAACTCCTGATGTTGCAAAAATGGACAGGGAAGCTCCCCCGAAAAGGTTCCCATGAGATTTCTGTCACTTCTGATTTCAGCCAGATACTACAAGACCAGACTGCAGTATGGAATTTTTAAGGGTTTTTTTCTTCTTCTTTACAGACCAGGAAGCAGGAGACAGACTGAGGGACTATTGGCTCCAGCAATTTCATAACAGTTTTTCTGAGAACAAATTAGGTTGAGAGAAGGATGTGCAACTCCTCATCACATTAAATCTGTTTGCTTACTTTCAGTAACTACAAAATTTACTGGAGGAACTGGAAGTCATGTAAATCAGCCTGAGTGACTAATGAAAGTTTTATTTATTTGCCTCTAGCTCCATTTTCACAGGCAGATCCTTCCTGTACAAAGTAAGTTCCACTGCTCGTGATTCAGCACATCAGTGGGTAGGCAGCACGGGAGGTTATGAATAAGATTCTTTATCATTAAATGGCCATAAAAGCACCCACTTTGACAGAGCAATTCATCATCAGATTTTAGGCTAGTCTAGATTTGCTTGGCTTGCACAAAGCCAGCCCCACCTTCCAGTTCACAGCCACACTCAATTCTCCTCAAATCAAGTTCTCCTTGCTCCATTGTTGATGTTTAATCACAAGGAATGCAGTGATTGCACACTTTCAGTTCCCTAATAAACCCCTTCCTTGTGTCCCTCCTGCCCATCCTGCTTCTCGTGACCCTTAGGGCACAGACTCAAGGGCACAGATGAGAAGAAGTGAATTTACTTCAGTGAATTTACTTTAAAAAGGAGATTCATAAAAGTCAACTTTCCTGCAAATTTTGCTTTTCAATTTAACTGAGCTGTTTTGCACCAAAATAAAATCTATCCAAAAGCTTGAAAATGTGAAAATTTGGATTTTCAGCCCACTTTCTTTTTCCAGGCAATTTTAAAATAAATTATAACAGGGGAAAACAATAGGAAAAATCCACGGAAGGGCAGGGCTGAGGTTCCCTTGACTGGGTGTCGCATTTAAATAAGAAATGTGGAATTTTACTCTCAAACTCTTTTCTTTCTCTCTTTTTTTTTTTTTTTTTTTAATATTTTACAATCTAATTATAAAGTCCCTACATGTCTAGCCAAATTCTTAACCTGCCCTTCAGCATGGTCCTCAATCAAAAAGTGACAGAATCATGGAATGATTCGGGTCGGAAGGGACCTTAAAGATCTTGGTGTTTGCAGATGCAGTGATGGAGTTGCTCCTTTCAGACGTCGTGGGCCATGGCCAGAGCTGCAGGAACTCATTTGTCACCTTTTCAGGCTGGGACCTGGACTTTTCCTGATCTCCCACAAAAGGATCTTTAAGGGCAAGTTTATTTTGCTTCATAATATTACGCACATGGGGTGGACTCATGGTGAGTAAGGAGTGGACGTGAGGAGCCACGTCCAGTCAGAACTGGAAGACACATGAGGTTGTTTTCACCTCTTTTGTATCCTGGGAAGCAAGGAAATGTCTCAGCTTGAGCCCATGGAAATTTTTGGACAAATCTGTCTTTTGTTGGAATGTAATACTTCCATGGAAACAAGCCAAGTTCAACTAAAGTGTCCTTGGGAAGAATTCCTCAGGTCTAGCAAGGAAATGTCTCAATGGAAACACAGCTGAGACCTTCCCCTTCCCCTCCATCTGACAGGTAGAGGGGAGGTTTAATCTTTCATAGAGACTCTGGGACAAGTGCTTGGGATAAGCTTTTGCAATGCCTTAATCCTCCAGGTAAGCACATTAGCTTCCAATAAACTCCCTGTTGCACAGTCAGTCTTTCCCCATCAATTCATTCCTTTCATTTAAAAAATACCCACAACTCTTAAGTTTGCATTTCTCTTCCACCATAAAACAGGAGAATTTTTGTAGGATGACAGTTTTTTCCTGCCTACCACTAGTCCAAGCAAATGTCTTGGCACTTCATAATCGGGCTCGTACTTCTCAGAAAGGAATTTGTCTGCAAAAGCAGCTTTTCTGGAAGAGCAAAATACAGAGCTCAGCATGAACACAAGTTTGGATCAGAAAGGTAATGAGGCAATGTAATTATAGAAGAGAGGCAAGAATGAACTGCTTGTCCCTTGCTGAAACGCTTTAGAGAGTCTCTGGTTGTTGATGAACCTCTTGCAATCTCTGCACCCCCAAAATTGTAACACATTTAGTTGCTAGTCAGGTCCAGAAGACAGCAGGCAAGTAGCCAAATGTGGCATTTATTCTTCTGGTGACCAGTCTGGCTTTTCTCATGCCAGTATTTACACCTGGAGCCTTTCCTTCCTGCAGGGAGTCAGCCCATCCTGTAGGTCTTCAAGACTCACCTGCTGTACCCTGGCTTGCCTCTCCCTTTCCTGCCCTTCCTGATCTGCTGGAGGGTGGAAGGGAGCAGGGGAATTCTGCAGGTTGCCAAAGCAGCTCTCCCACCTCCCTGGGAAACCTGCCTTTGGAACAGAAGCGCCGAAAAGCAGAGCCCGGAGCCGAGCAGAGCTTCGCTCTGGTCCTGCAAGAGGCCAGGGAAGCTTTTTGGCTCCAAAAGGAACCTGAATGCTGCACATGGAGAGCCTGTGCCAGAGTTACGGGGGCTGGTTGGCTGACATAGCACTGTCTGGACTCTGCACTCCCAGGGCCACGATGCTCTAGAAGGAAGCACCCTGGCCAAAACACGTTTGCACGGCTTGGATGACGTTTCTTCAACCATCACAGAAAAAAAAAAAATGTTTAAAATGGTATGCATAAGTTGTTTGAGGTATAAAAGCCTAAAGGAAGGCTAAAGATGTTTAATGTTCCCCTCAAGGGAACTGGGACAAGGAGAAAGCTTTTAAAATTCCCCCTCTGTGCAAAGCAGAGCCATTCCCAAGCACGAAAGGTCACGCTGCAGCCCAGCAAAAGCGCCTCTGGGAAGCAAAACATTTCATCTGAATCGGTTAAAGTGGGGAAAAAACGCCTGTTTGTTTGTTCTCGGCTCTCATGGGCTGCCTTACGCAGGTGTGTGACGACAGAGCGACCAACACACCCCCCGCTCGCCCCAACCCGTTTCGGCCCCGCGTGGAGGATCCGAGGCACCCCACGCGCACGGGAGCAGGGGCAGAGGAGGAGGGGGAGCTGTGGAACCACATCCCCCTCCTCTCGCCTGTTCCCAGAGGCTGGTGCAAAACAGAGCATCGGAGTGCTGGTGGGTCCAGCCAGTTATGGACCCAAACCGTGGAGTCACCGAGCAGTTTGGTCACGGAGTGTTTGCCGTGCAGGGAACTGGAGAGTTTGACAGACAGTGGAGCCCTGGGCTGCCTGCGTGGTCTGAAATGATCTCAGAGTTATGACACACTTGGGAATATAAAAAAAACCCCAGTCCTTTGTGTGGTGCCACAGTCCTTGGGGTTTCCACCACGGAGCTGTGGGTGGTGGGAGCAGTGTGGTGTTACAACATGTATGGGAGGGTCACTTCAGAGCACCTCCAAAGTGTAGGGACATCCCTGAGCCCTCTTATCCACCTCTCAAAGGACACCCATAAAGGACACCAAGTTAAGAAAGTCACACATGGGCACATGGGCACCAGGGAAGATGGGGAGAACCAGAAATAGGAGACCTGCTGCTGCCTAACGTCAGTGGGGCTGAACTCAGGTGTCATTGCAGCAAGACTGACAGTCTGTGGGTTTAAATGAAATGCTTTGGGGTTTGACTGCTGCTCCAGGAGCCTGGAGGAGAGAGGCACCTCCTGGATGCAGGTGGAAGAGCTCCCTGCTCCCTCCTGCCATTTTCCTGCGTCTCCTCCTTCCCCTCTCCTCTAGCAGAGCTCTCTGCAGGCACAGAGACCTGGAGGAGTTTCCTGTGAAGTCTGCAGAGCAGACACAAGTCTGCATTGACCAGCACTGACCTCTTGGCTCAGTGCCTTTTGAAGACTTCCCCTGGTGGTGCACCGAGACATCACCACAGCGTGCTGGAGGAAACCCAGAAACACATCTTCTTGGGTGTGGATGTTTTGGAACAAAGACCCGGGAAGGGGTGTTGCTTTGTGGGCTTGTCCATCTCAGTCTGCCAGTAGACACTGATAGCCATTGCTGCATGGAAAAGCAGTCTGGGGTCCTTAAGGCCTTGTCTGCCATGGGCCATTGGGCACACCTTGCAAGGACCTGTACTTCCACCTGTGGTTACTGTTCATTAAACTCACTTATGCACAGACTCCTTCCACATTTAGGTCCCCCGGGCCTTGTTGTGTGTTAATGGGTAACTCCTGGGAGTTTCCACCGGCCCGAAGTGGTAAATGATTCCACAACTGCAGCAGGAACATCTCACAGCCTTCCCTTAATGCTCCCAAACATCAGCCCCGTGTCGTCAGTGCTCCATTAATTACTGCTGTTGACGTTTGTGGTGCCCAGAGGCCTCCCTGGGGAGCAGCTTTTGTGGTCCAGAAATAAAAACCAATTACACAGACCCTCATGTGAAGGGCTTCCTTTTCAGAAAGACACAGGTCAGCAGAGAAACAGAGCCAGCTGGTGGATTTCCTGGTGTAGGAAAAGGAATATCCCCAGGAGGCAGAGTGGAGGGGAAGTGATGGGATAGCGGGGGGAAGAGCAGAAAGGGAGTGAAGAAGAGGCAGCATAGGAAGAGGAGAAAATAATGAGATGGTGAGAGCAAAGGAAGGACAGAACTGGAGGAAGGGAAAGGGTGTCCAGGAAGGGAAGAAACAGTCCGGAGTCCCAGCTGTGCAGGACATCAGGCCTGTCTGGGGGCAGACATGACGTGACCCTCCAGCTGCGCCCGGCGAGGCCCCGCGGGTCGGGGGGATCCCCCGGCACTGCTGAACCGCCTCCTCCACCGCCTCTGCTTCCAGGTCTGCCCTGCCCTGCCTTCTGCTGGCTTCTCCTTTCCCTCCCTTGGAAGAGCCCTTCGTCCTGATCGCTCTACCAAGGACATTTCTGCCCAGAAGCTGTTGGCTGAGCTCTGACAGGGAGAGTTGGACCAATAGGACCATGAGGAAACAATTTAGGAGTGCCTCTCTCAACAGAGGGACAAAACTCACCCTGGATTATATGAATTAAATGGGTTTTTTTGAATCCTGGAGGTGCCTGCACCGCCCCACAGAGCAGTTTCGTCCTGGAGTGCTGAGTGCATGGGGCTCACTCTGCTCCAAGCCCACTGAGGCTGCCAAAGGATTCAAAGCCAACTTATCCTTAAACAGATGTGTTTGTGTCACAGATTAACCAAATCTCCTTCAGATAAAAACCACGTGAGGGGCCCCGTGCATTGCAGTCACTCTCCTATGAGCACAACAGATTTTCCAGCTGCAGAGCACATCTGGAAGAGCCCTTCATCCCGCTGGGGACCGGGACCTCCCCATCTCCATCAGCAGGAGCTGCCAAAGCAGCTGAGGGAGCAGCTAGAAGAGAGATGTGAGAAAACCCATGGTTTTGGAACCACTGTGCTCCAAGGCAGGACACAAGAGAACACTGAGGGTTAGAAAGAGGTTTGTGGAGGTTGACAGGAGGTATTTTTTACGTTCTGGGTAGAAGAAGCTGAAAATGTTATCTGTGAGTTTGCAGAAGTACCTGGAAAAATTAATTACGGGTTTCTGGTGGGAAACCACATCAAGCTGGGGGAAAATTGCTGGTGCTGCTCTTCCTCAGGCACCACCATGGCAGATGGGAATGTGCTCTAAGGTCTGAAATAGCTTGTCCATCCTTAAGCAGCACTGATCAGCTGTGAGTCTCTGCTGGTTGCTAAGAGGCCACATCCCCTGAGGTAAAGAGTTTGTGTTGGGAGCCCAGTTCTGGGATGCTCTGTGCAGCTGGCTGCTGACCTCCCACAGACAGTCAGGGCCAGCAGGACTCCTTTTGACAAATCCCAGGAATTTTTTCCCCCTAAGGAAGGAGGCAAACCCACGGTCCACCTTCTGTCTGATCCTCCTCCGGCTGCTTTGCAAATACAACTGAGCTGGGACTCAGAAGACCAAAAAGAACCTTTTGTCCCCAGTGGAGTCAGTGGACAGGGCTGTGCACCTACAGAGGATGATTCAGAGCATCTTGGATTCTAAAGCCCTTTGATTTGTGGAAAATCTTCCTAAATTGTCTGAAATCGTAAAGATTCCTATGGCTGCCTAAATCATCTATGACTTACACTAAAGCAGAGGAGGGAGAAATGTGGACTGGAGCACTTGGTAGTGACAATAAGATGAAAATGTTGTGATTCCTCCTCGCATTAGATTGAATTACATCAAAGCTGGACTTCGGTGAGCCTTTTGAGTCCCTTCCAGCTCGGGATATTCTGTGATTGTCTGCTTCTACATAAAGTGGAATTGCAACTTTCCTGGCTTTTAGAGGGATTTGAATGCCTAGAACAACAAAAAAAAAAGATAAAAATTATGAAGTCAGAAACTGTTTCTGTCCTGTCAGGCATTAATGCTGTCATTCAAGCATCAAGAAACTACCCAGAGTGAAACATTTTATGGGGAGAATAAAGACGAGTGTAATCACATCATTTCAAGCCAGAAGAACTGAGAGAATCCTAATAAAGTGAAATCACTCCGGTTTGCAGCCAAGACTGCAGAGTGAGGACTAGGAAGGCTTCGGGAAAGGCTTGGAGTTGTATCACGGTGCTTGAAAAGCTTTTCGCAGCCGTGTCCCTCTGCCCGGCTCCTGAGCCGTGGCGCAACCCCACGCTTGTTCCAGCGTTTGGGAGCAGCAGCAATGGCTTCTCTGTTTTAATTCTTGGACCCTGACATCATCTGGAGATGGCTGCTAAAGAAGTGTGACTTCCTGCAAAATGCAGCGGCCCAGACTGATGGGTTTTCCGTTTGCTCTGCTCGGTGAGACGTGAAGCTGGTGCAGCACCCGCAGACCTGGCTGGGACTGAAACAGGAGAGTTTCCCTCAGTTCAAGGAGAAGAAAGCCTTTAGTGACCTGCACTCATGGTAGCTGCCTGCCTTCCTGTAACCTGTCTATCCTTCACCCATTGCCACCCCCATTTGAAATACTCTTCCCTCAGTGAGAAGTACAGCAATGCTGTGCATCATGAAGGGTTTGCACACATTATAAACTATGCCAGAAGTCAGACAAGCACTAAAAGACTTCTAACAGTGACACCTGGAAGGTCTTTGAAGGCTGGAGCGTAGCAGATTACATCTAGAATGTAATTACATGGCCTATGTAAATGTAACCCTCCTGCCCCATTTGCATTTATCAATAGTCTGAATTAAAAGCCACTTTAACCTCACAACTGGTTTATCTGCCTGCTGTGAATCATCAGTCCCCAGTCTCGCTCTTTTACCAGAAATGGACACCAGGTCTGGCCAGCAGACAGCTTAGGTGTGCGTAAGCAAGCTTAGCAGGATGAGGCAAGTCTGGATCTAAAGTCTGAAACCCATTCAAATATTGCTGCTCTCATTCCTGTTGGGAAACCTGATTTCACTGGCATTAGTGTGGTGTCTGTGTGGTCATCCCACATGCTGAAATGGAATAATCTATAACTGCTTCTCCATAAGCTGAAGTCTGTGAATAAAATACCAAGGACTGGCTTTGAAACTGTTGATAGAGAGGAAAAAATTCCTTTGGTAGATCATCAGGAGAAGCCATTGGAGACCTGAAGTAATTTACTTCCAGACACAGTCTGTCTCTGTGCAGTTCTCCAGGTGAGCTGTCTACATGAACAAATGCTCTGAGGACGGGACAACCCTTCAGAGCAAAGTTTTGGCAACAGAATTTCCCTTCATAAGCAATTTTGCCTTGTGTGCCTGACAGAAACACCGAGCAGCAAAACTCTGGTTGTCACCTGAGGAGACCGACGTTGGCTGCTGATCAATCTGCAGAGGTTGACTAAAGATCTGTGTGGAAGACACAGATCTGTGTGTGGACAAAGTAATGCCAGCACCTGAGGCACTTGGATATATTAATTAAATTATATTGTATCGTGCCCTATTTAGTATATTATAGCATTATGTATTGCTTGGCAGAGAGCTGGAGGCAGAAACAGGCTCACAGGAAAGCTCAAGCCGGGCGGGATCTCAGGAGCTCTCTGGTCCAACCTCCAGCTCAAGGCAGGTCAGCTCTGGGTTCAGCCCAGCTTGCCCAGAGCTTCATCTGTGACACAGACATGAGCAGGTGGCACTGGGAAGGTGACCAGCACTGGAGTAGTCACTGCTTCTCACTGCCCAGCTTGAGACCTGTTCAAATTACCTGATGCAATTTTGAAACAAAAGGATGACGTTTTCCACACCACCTGTAAAGCTGCACGATGGTTTGCCACGGCACAGTGGCAAAGCCTGAAGTATAAATAGAAGTGATAATTAGTGAGATTAAGGGACGAAGGGCCATTCATTGATTATAAAAATAAATAGATGCAAGTCAGTACGGTCACCCTTATGCTATGGAGGCCACAGGAGTTACAGGAAATCATCAGCCCTGGGCTGGGGACACAAGGAAAATCCTACAAATAAGAATTGCTGCCATAGATAAAGAACCAGCACATCTGCAGCATCAGCTATTCTGGTCTCCTAAAAGCTGCTTTCAAGGCAGAGAAGCAAGAGCTGGCAGCATCTCCACACCAGTGCTGTGCAGGGGTTTATTCTGGAAGGGCACTTGTCTACTTTGCACACAGCCCCTCCCTGGGTGACCAGACCACACTCCAAGGAAATTCCATGTTATGCCACCGAGTTGTTACAGGATTAGCTTACACATGAGCTCACACAGAACTTTCACAAATACATATTTTTAAGGGCTTAACGTGTTCACAAAGGCATTGTTCGTGGTGACAGACTACGAACTGCGCAATAACCTGCCAAGGGAAATTTCAGAACTATTCTCACCTGAGTCATCTCCATCGAGGGCTTGGAATCGAGAAAAGCTTTGAGACCAATTACAGCTTCTGAGCCAGAACAGTGACCAACACCCCTCCACACACAGCACCCTGCTCAGCAACACAGGAGGAGGATCTTTCACATCACTTGCTGTTGTTTTTCTGTTGCTGTCACAGGACCACACAATTGACTCAGTCCTGGTGTAGGGCCAAGAGAAAAGATTGTCACATATGACACAACAGGCAGGGAAATTCAACATTTTCAACTTGTTTTTGTCTTGGGTTTGTTGCAATTCAAAGAAAAATAGGTTTTCAGAATTTCCCCTAGAGTAGAAATTCTGTAAAAAGTGCTTTCAGAAATACCAACATCATGAATAATAAGAAACAATAGTGGCTGGGATCAGTGGAAAGATGGGTTTCATCTTCCTGTGGCTCTGGTCATGTAGTGGTGATGCAACTCTACACTCTCTTGTAACAAACTTGCTACCAAAAAAATGACTTAATTTAAATTTCTATTTATATTCATGTGTTTGCCTACAACTCACAAGGACAATTCACAGAATCCTACAATGCTTTGGGTTGGAAGGAACTTCAAAGATCACCTACCAACCCCCTGCCCTGGGCAGGGACACCTCCCACCAGCCCAGGGTGCTCCAAGCCCCGTCCAGCCTGGCCTGGGACACTGCCAGGGATCCAGGGGAGCCACAGCTGCTCTGGGCACCCTGTGCCAGGGC
>JAYRBT010000005.1:24602495-24630411 GCA_036023395.1 Myiotriccus ornatus | reverse complement strand
GCCCCGTCCAGCCTGGCCTGGGACACTGCCAGGGATCCAGGGGAGCCACAGCTGCTCTGGGCACCCTGTGCCAGGGCCTGCCCACCCTGCCAGGGAAGGATCCCCTCCCAGTATCCCATCTGACCCTGCCCTGTGGCAGTGGGAAGCCATTGCCTGTGTCCTGGTACCTCCTGCCCTCGTCAAAAGTCAAGATTTGGGGAGCTGTTCTAACACTGATCAAGACACTGTAGATTTTTACACTCAGTTTGACATTACACAGTATCTGTATCTCACAGATCTCCTCATTAGAATATATATCAAATGTTCAGAGATCCTGAGCCATCCTCTAATAGCCCTAACATGCAGTGATGGGTAAATGGAAACGTCCTGTTTCCAATATTTACGTGGCTAACTGTGCACATGGGAACAAGTTCAGTTCTCTGGATCTGAGAAGCAAACAAATACATGCCTAGAAGTATATGAAAACATGTGAATCATCAGTCCAAGCACCACACACTCAAAACCTCTAGGAACCAAAATCAAATATTTACAGGAACTCACTCCCCCCGAGAGGGAAGGTAACAAGACACAGAAAATCCTTTAATCCTTTAATCTGTTGGATGCTCAAACACATCCTTCTTGCCCATACCTTCTTTCCATACAGTGGAAATAAAACTATCACAAATCAAGCAGTAGAATAAGACTGTTTACTTTGAAAAGGAACTCTGCAAAGCCATGAACTAATATCTTCTGTTCTCCAAAGGTTTTGGTGTTTACTGAGTGACTCACAGAACAAGCATGTAAACATTAATCCATTATACCATGTATGCAAATAATGACTCTTTTTCTCTAATTTGCCATTAAACACGGCATGTAAAGGTCACCTTGGCCCTACAAAAAAAATGTCCAGGGATCTGCCCAGCCTGTAAAATATCAACAGCATCATGTAATCATATCAGAGTTAAACTCTACCTTCTAGAATAAACACTTTCAAATTTATTTTTTCACGTGTAAGCAAAGGTTCTGAGGCTTCTTCACTTCTATAAACATTCATGGCAGCTTGAAATACTCTCTCCTGGCAACTCGTGGTTCAGTAGCACCACTTACAAGCAGACTCTCACCCTAATATCATCCTGATTATTTGGCAGGGTCAATAGCCAGGTGAGCTGGAGACACGGTGCTTCCCCAGCACAAGAAAGCAGAGATTCAAGTGTCACAAAGTGCTTTCACGTCTGAAGACAGAAGGAAATCTCTGCCTTGAGATGTTTTCTGTCTTCCAAACCGAAAGCAAGCGCTCACAAAAATAGGAAGTGTGCTGTGGGAATGGATAGTGCACGGCAGCCTTGTCTGGAGGAGCTCCAGGCGGGAACTGGCTGCGGTTCGAGCTGTTGCTGTGCAGGGCTCATGTCCAGTGTCCTCAGCTAAAATGCTTCATGGCCTTTAGCCTGTCCCCACCTTCAGCACTCACTGCTGGCTCTCACTGGCAGTGAGCCACTGCGAAAGCTGCTCCTCTGCAAAGAAGAAAAAGTCCCAAGATTAAAATTAGATTTCAAGCCCGAAGTGTTTCCATCAGTCACACTGATATTAAACCTGAAAAAACGCTTTTCAGATGGATCTGAGGCTTTTCCCAACTTTTAAAAGATCCATTCATCTTACACCTGTGCTGATAAACACGTTCCCAGTGGCAGCATTCCACGGACTCAGAAACACCCACATTAGCAAAGCTGCCCAGCAGTCTTCCTTAAATATTACTCCAATTCAAATAGACTAATTTAAAGACATTTAAATACACGAATTTAAAGAAAACACAGTCTTATTCTTAGCTGTCCAATTTTAAATACCTAGTTCAAGTGACTTACTTGATTTTAAAAAAGGATTCAATTGGCAGAAACTTCACCTGCTCTTTCACAATTTCCTTAAGCAATGACAGCACTGAAAAAAGTTGCAGTCAAAAGAATGAATTTTACTTTAATTTCGTTGCCTTCAGCCATTGCATGGGTCTTTTGAAACACATTTCACTCTGCAATATTTCCTGTTACAGTAGCAAGAGTAAAACACCCCAGTTTTGTTTATAATGTGCATAAAAAACGTTTTTCTTATATAATAATTCCACAACCAGAGATGAAAACAGGTGGATTTCATTTTATTCCTTGTCCAGTCACTGATGACAGTAAAACCACTGGCCATAAAAAAGATTAAATAAAATTGCTTTGGCCATCCATGGTCTTAGAGAATCTGTTTTCTTTTACATCCTGCCTGGGGCAAGGGTAAAAAAAATATTTAATTCAAGTATTTTTCCTTTAATATTTTAACAGGGACAACGGGCATAATGCAATGCAGTTATGGCCCCTGGATGTGCAACCTGCCTGAAACAAACTGGATCTGTGCAGGGTCTGGAGCACAGAAGCAGGGAAGAAGAGCTGTTGTCTCAAGGAGGAGAAGCTCAGCCGCCAGGTCCTGTACTGGCCCAGAGAGGACGGTCCACGTCCACAGAGCAGGTCCTGGCACGCTTCCCACCCCTCCTGTCGTCAGGGCACTCACCAGGACACGGCTCTGGGATTAGCTGGGGGGAGTTTCTTCATGTTCAAACATACCACAGCACGTTTTAGTGCATAGTTTTGGGTTTGTCAGAGTCTGCTTACTCTGCTTAAGAGAGAGCTGAGGAACAGCAACGGATTTGAGGCCCGAACCTCGAATGGATTTGAGGCTCCCCAGTCTGAGCAGGGACTAGGAGCCAGGAACCGATGTGAGGGACGGGCGTCAGGGGGTGATTTGGAGAGCAGTGCCCGCCCCTCAGCGCTCACTCTGGCCAGCAGGAATGGCCAACGCGCCACACGTGTCGCAAGCCCAGGGGGGCCGTGGCATCTCCACCCACACGGGTTTTCAAGACCCAGCAGCCAGCAAACACAGCACGTCCCAGATCCGCGACACGGCTGACGTCCTGCACCCCTGCAAAGAGGTTTCACTGCAGGACACGCGCTCCAGGCCCATGAGATCTGCAGGGATCATCGGGCTGGCTGCGTGGACAGCTTCCTCCCGCTCACACAGCCGGTGACGCGGCGCTGAGCTACGCGCCGCCGATCCTTCCATCCCCGGGAATGAAACATCAGTTTTCCTGGGTTTACAGCCCTTCTCCCAGGGCCAAACGCAGTCACTGTTTGCATGTGCAAGTTATGCTGCAACACCCGCTGCTGGTCACGCAGTTATTAATGCTGTGTTAATTGCACATCCATTTTTGGTGAAATCGAGAACAAAAATAGCTGTGCAAAGGTCAGGTCCTGTTCTGCAGCAGGTGACAGCTCTGATCCGACCACTGACACCCACTTCCATTGCTATTACTAGCCTGGTACAGGAATGGGACCTGGGAAACCTTCAGAGATCACGGAGAAAAAGAAATACTGAATTTGCAACCCAAAGTGTTCCCCTGGTCTCTGAGGGCAGAAAGAGCAGCCCCACGTTGGCCATTGCAAAAGGTTCATCGACCCTGACAGGGGCAGCACCACATGTGAGCAGCCCTTGGTGCTCAGGCCCTGGCACAGCTGCCCAGGGCAGTGGGGGAGTCACCATCCCTGGAGGGATTTAAGAGCCCTGTAGGTGTGGGGATATGGGTTAGTGCTGGCCTTGGCAGTGCTGGGTTAACGTTGGATCTGATGATCTGAGAGGCTTTTCCAACTTTAACAATTCTGTGAAACCTGTGCAAGATCATTTGCTTTGGCTGAGGGCAGCTACACTTAACTGTTCTGATTTTATGATCTGCTGTGCTTTACAGCTTAGAGTTTCCTGGTCTCCCCAAGTCCCATGATAACTTCAAGGCTGCTCTGCTCCTTTGGCCTCCTGATTTGATGACAGACACTGGCTTTGCAGTAGATAACTCCACGGACAGAAAGATAAATATTCTGGTACAGTGCTCGAGGAATTAAGGTGTTCTGCATGCCATGCTGCTCACTGGCACGTGCACAGAGATCCCTGACAGCAGCACCAGAGGGAAGGAATTGCAGTGTCTGGATTCCTGCAGCAAGTGTGTGTATGTTCATGATCCACCACAGCAGCCAGCAGCACAGGCATTTTTGGAGCAAAAAACCTGGAGAAATCTGTCCCAAAGAGTGACATTTCTGGATGTCTGAGACGGCAGGTTGGCTCCAGCATGTGTTGGAAAAGAGGCAGTGTCTGCTTCACCTCAGCTGCACTGTTCCCTTCACGTGTGGCGGTGATGGTCAGCCCTCCTTGGGGCTGTGCTTTGAGGAGAAAGAGGAAAACAGCACCAACAAGCAAGTTTTGCCAGGACAGCCCCCAGCTCTTCTGAGAGGAGCGTGAGCTGAGGGGAGTGTTTGCTCTCGCTGGGCTCCATCACCCACTGCACACACGTTCTGTGGCCATGCTACACCCAGAAGTGTCACTGAGGCCCAGAACTCTTGCATCATCTTTCTTTGCTAGGAAAAGCTCCCTTGATCAAGATCATGGGCTCCAAACAGACAGAGCAGCAGAACTCGATGAACCTTGATTCCAGCCCCACCGAGGCTCACGAGCCGTCCTATCAAGCCCACGTGGGGCTGTTATCAAGCTCAAGTTACTCAAGAGAACAAGCCATTCAGTGAACCTGGTTTGCATCATACCCCTCACCCTGCCCTTCCTCTCAGCTCCTTCCTATGAAGTGCCAGAAGTGTTCTCTTGCAGATGGACACGCTGTTCTGAACCCAGCAGTTGCACTTATTTTGCTTTTCAGTGGTTTTGATAAGATACAAAGACGAGTTTCCTAAACCCCAAATCTCTCCCTTGCCATGATCCAGTAAAGTCAGTGGATAAGTTTGTTCCTAGAGGCAAAGCACAAGGCATGAAAGGCTCTCCTTCCCCAGTATCTGCATTTCAATCAAATTATTCATATCATTAAAGTCAAACTTGCACAGCAAGTTCTACATACCAGTAAAAGTGCAATAAACTATTTCCCCTGATTCTGTCCTTTACCAGAGCAGGCAGTGAAGAGAAAGGCAAGTGATTTGGACCTTTTGAGCCTCTTTTGCACCTCTGTGTTTGCTGATGCTTGACAAATACGTTAATATTTGACCAAGGCTGTGTCACTTCAATTTTCCTAATACATTATATGGAAAGAATCAGTGGTTTTATTAGGAAAATCTTTGCTGTTTCTTAATGCCAGTTGGGATTAAATATACTCCACTGTGAACCTGGATAGAAAAGAGCCAACCAGCCCTCTGAAAGGAAATCACTGAATAACTGCCAGGGTTTAAAGACCCCCAGCCCTCCCCACGTGTCATATCCCAGAGTCTGTCATCATACAGAGGTAACAGATTCTCTCCATTCAGCAGGTTCTGGGAAGCAACAGCAAATACTTGACTATTTCCAGTCTCTGAGACTGTGGGACAGACAGGGAAAGCTTCCCAAAATCAACTGGCTGATGCAGATTTTATCAGGATTTTAGAAGAATGGAAGCTCCATTCGTCATCTCCGCTCTCACCAAGTGGGAGACAAAGGGAACATTTTTAGGACTTTGGGGAAATATAAACAGTCCCTGGACAGACTGGCTGCGTGCAGGCAGTGACTGCAAAAAAGGGGAACCCCTAAATTGCCTTGAGAGGGCTTTTTGTTAGCCAGCCAAGGGGCTGAGGCAGGTTTCCAGAATCAGATCAGCCTCCTAAAACCCCTTAAAGTTGAAATCATCACATATTTCCTCAAAAAGTGAACACCAAGACACTGCACAAAGGTTATTTGGTGTGTGAGACCTCCCCAAAAAGCTCCTTTACCCTCGTGTCTGGGAGCTCACCCAGGTAAAGCACGTCCAAAGGAGGAGGGGAAGGCGCTTGTTGGAAACCTCTGGCTCTACTGAGTTTGTCACCCAGGCAGTCAGCACACAGACCAGCCACAGCCAGCTCAGCCGCTGCACAGAGACCCCACATGCACTCTGGAAAAGTGCCACGGTTGGGAATTACCTCCCAAAAGCTGAAGTGGTGCTTCCCGTAAGTCAATCAGCATGGAGCCTTTTGCAGTGGCTCAGCTGAAAAGGCATCAAGAAGAGATGTGCTGACCCCCTTTCTCTCCCACTGGGAACGGGAAACTCCAACCAGTGTTTGCTCATCTCCTTGTACGGGCACCACAGGGACAGTCCTTGCTGGGAACATGAAGTTCTACCCTCTCTCCCCCAGTTTATAGGCATTTTTCGTAGGAGAAACATTCTCATGCGTGACTGTCACCACAAAACTCCATAGAAGATATTGATGTTGTAATCCTCAAGTTTAACCCCCAAATCCTGGAAGTTTGCTGTAAATGCAGTGGTGGGGGAGAAGATACACCTTAGCTGACACACTGCCAAGAAGAAGGGGAAAACCTCTACTGGCAGCTGGAGGAACTGCTGGGAACTGCTGCAGTTCATGCAAATTTTTCGTGTAAGAGGAAGGGTCTTTATTCACCGAGAACTGAAACAAAAAGACACTGAACTCTAAAACAAAGTTACACTCTGTAGATCCAGGGAGAAAATGTCCACTATTGGTCTAGTTCTCAATTCCAAGGCTTTTCAACCAGTCTCCCCTCAAATGGAGACCAGGATGAGCGATGGGACGTGCACAACACCCTCCCACATGCACCTCTCCTGCTGCAGCTCAGACAGGGCTGCTCGTGGTTTCTCTGCATCTGGGTCCACCCTTGTCATCCTGACCTTCTAGGACCTCTCTGCACTGAGATAAAAGTTGTTTTTCTCAAGCAAAATGAGAGTTATCTTGTTGTCAACATGCAAGTGAAAATAAGGAGAGTAAAGGTGATGATTAATAAACATTAGAAACCGTACAGAGGTGAGCCTTTATGTGGGTTGCTGCCTTTCTGGTAAAATTCAGACTAAAAAATAGACTGAGAACCTAAATACATGATCAGAGGGCTGGAGCCCCTCTGCTCTGGAGCCAGGCTGGGAGAGCTGACGATGGCTGGGGAAGGAAGTTACTTAACTATTGAAAGATCTTTGGGTTTCTGCATCAGTTTGGCTCCAAGCTCCTTGTACAAGCTGTTTCAGAGTTAGAGAACATGAACCAACCAAATCTAAAGATCATTTGCATATTCATGAAGCACTACATGAAAGAAGTTTGGACTTCCAGCTGTTGAATAGGACCCTGAATTGCCAACCACCCACAACAAGGGCAGCACAGTTCCCACGTCCTGGACTCAACCATTTACCTTCCTTCCAGGATTGGAAGCAGGGGAGAAATGAAATCACCTTTTAGAGACTTTCACTTTCCAATACCACCAGCAGTCTGGGTTGTGTCCATCTGACACTGTCCCTCTGAAATGGCCTCAGGTCCTCCAGCAGATATGGGTGTGTATATGGCAATTCCAAACCCCAATATATGTAGCAAAGTCATTTGCAGACTCAAAGTGCTTGGGGTGGAATTTACGGTCAGTAACTTTTCACAGTGAGACGGAGAACCTGAAGTCACAGAGTGCTGGTTTTGGGGTAAAATGCTCAGGTGTAGTGGTCACACCCACCCCAAGCTTGTGATTTACCCTGCACCCTCTATTCTCCAGTGACCTGGACACCTTGCAGGTATTGACATCTCCCAGCCACGCTGGAATAAATCACAATATATATCAGGGAGCACAACCCAATTTCCCAGCAGCTGATCTAGAAGGGCAACCAGAGCAATGAAACCCCGAAGACCTCTTTAATTACGTGGTTTGATTCACAAACCCCACGCGCAGCGTGTGCTGAAGGAAAAACTCCAGCGCTTCTGAGACATTCATCCATCATCCACCTGCTAATCCCAGCAGGATTGCTGGGCTGCCCCAGCTGCTCCTCCTCGGTCCTGCATTGCTCAGCTTGTGCTGGATTTAAGCAGTGACTCAGAAGGCAGGCAATGGCTTCTTCCACGCTGCAGATGCACGTGGGGAGAGGTCGGACCATCCCACACCCCAGTGCCTGGCTGTGGGGAGGGCTGTTTAGGAAGGGTGGCTCAGCCTGGCAAAGCCTCAACACCCCACAGTCCTTTGGGTGGGGAAAGCATGGAAAAGGCTCGTGGGAGGTGAAAGACCACTCACACCCGCACAGATCCTGCCTGGTCACAAGCCTTCACGGTCCAAAAGCCCACGGAGCTTCCTGCAGCAAAATTTCAGGTGCTCCAAACTCCCTGGTCCTGGAAAGCCATCGCTGGGAACAAGACCACACAATTATTTTCAACCACCTACACTGGTTTCTTCTGAGAACTGGGCACCCTGACTGGTCAAGTTCTGGGTCTTTTCTGAGAACTGGGCACCGTGACTGGTCAGACTGGAAAGCAGGATGGTTCCCAGCCTCCCAGTCATTGCCATGACAGCTCTCCCAAAACCACAGACTGGTCACTGGGATTCCCAGAGGCTCCCTCTCCCAAGGCCAGGTAACCAGGCAGGTTTACACCAAAACCCCAACTGCTTTAGCCATGAGTCCCTCAGAAATGACATCTTTTCTGGAATTACTGTGGGTGTGGGGAGCTTAACATCATGCCTCCCTTCTTCAGCACGAATTTCTTTGGTTGAGATGCATCATGGATTTCTTCCTTCTTTCTTCAACAGGAGTCTTCCAAATTTTTCTAGTTTTTCCTCCAAACTTTGAAAGTGAACATCCCATTTCTGAAGATACCCTTATATTTATATGCCATGGAAAAGGTTTTGTTTCCAGAACTGCCTAGTGCTGAAGGAGATCCAAAATCAGAGAGGGGGAAGCTGCATGACCTGCAGTAGAACATCTGTGTTGAACAGCTCTGCAGAGTCCAGAAAGCAGCTGGTAACAGCCTCACTTGTATTTTTAACTGATAAGAAAGAAATAAAACCAGGATGTGGTCTCTTTTCAGCTCCTCTCAGAAGATATAAACTTTGTAAACCACAACCCAGAACTCTTACACTGAGGAGAACATCAAAAAAGCACCAAGAAATCTAAGGAAAACCCCAAGGAAGCAAACTGGGGATAAAAATGAACTTTTTAATTAATGAGACACTCGATTAACAAGCTGTGTGTATGCAGCATTCCTGCTCCATCCGTTCCTTTGTCTGACTCACAGGCACTGCACTCCCTCAGAGGACTGAGATATGCCTGCCCTCAGACAGTGACGCAGAGAGGTTTGCTTTGCTGCTCAGCACTTATTTTAATAAAAGAAATGAAAAATTAGGTAACCCTGAAGACGTTAAAATTCTCTTTGACTAATATTACCTCATGGCAAAGAAGCGAAGCAATGTGAGCTACAACCTCCTTTACAACCTGTTCCTCTTCCTTATTTAACTCAGAGCAGCTTAAGCTTCTCACCTGTATTTATTTCACAAGCTGTAAGGTTGCAAACCTGTCCAAAAATCAATGTAACCTTGGTCAAAAATGCTTTGTACTGATGGATAATTTTACATTTTACACCCACAAGCACCGCTTCAACCCAGTAGAGCTGAACCACGCCAAAAGCCAACGTCAAACCCCGAATTTGCAGCCTGGTCAGTGCTGTATCTGGCTGGAGGACACTCTCTGCTGGCCACAGCCAGCACGAAGAGGGGGCAGAGCAGCAAGAAATAATTAATTAGCAATTAATTCATTATTAATAATAACTAATCCATTTATTTCTCTGCACTAGAAACCATTATGCACGCAACAGCTTGGTGTTGCTGTGTGCAGCACAGCAGCATTTCCTTCTGAGAAAGTTCATTAAAAAGCCATTTAAATGGTAGGGAGCAGAGACAGCTAATTTAACCCACCACAAAGTCACCTTTCAGCCCACAAAAGAGGAAGGGCTCAAGCAGTGAGAAGCTGAGCTTTACCGTGCCTGACTGCAGTGTTTCAGCCCACATGGAAAATGAGAGAAGTCTGCATTCCTGTTTCCCAGATGCATTCCCTAGATGACAGATATCCAGTGTGTACTTTCCCTGCTGTCCCTTTCCACTCTCTTCCCTCAGATTCACCCAGAACCATCCCAAACCAGCTGCTCTCCTCCGTGTCCCCTGACCAGAGAGCCAAAAAGTACCACAACCTTTCCACCAGCCTGGAATTAAAAGCACTGAGCTCCTGTCCAGGAGGAGCCCCACAGGCAGTGAGATGGATTTCTGTGCGGACAAAGAAGTGAAGTTCAAGCCCTGGGGCAAAAAAGACATCTTTGTTTCTGTGAACCAAGCTTAGTTATTCCAGACTGCCTTAAACCGTAAGGAAAGCGGAGCTCTGTGACCACAGCTCTGAGGGGCTTTGCAAAGCACTCCGAGCAGCTCCTGGCAGCTGAAGTGGCTGCAGTGCTCAGGGTGCACTCAAAGACACCCAAACACGGGAGAAATGCATTGAGTAATGAGTCTGGATGGGAGTCAGCTCACCCAGCCCTTTCAATGCAGAAGTTAAACAGTTTGGTCCTGCAGGCTCCATCTCTGGTCCAGAGGGAAGAGATGGATGTGCTGGAGGGTGAGTCATCCCACTCGCAGACAGATGTTCAAGATGTGTGGTATGGGCCTCGTTTAGACAAGACTTTCTTTCAGATGGTTAAATTTAGACTGAATTAATCCTCTCCAACCATTATCTCACCCCAAACCTGTGAAATCTTGCCCCTCTTAACACTAAGACCGCAGGAGATGTGCTCATATGCACATGCTGGCGTTTCATCATCACTGAATAGACAGTTCAAAATGCATTGTTGATTCCATTCATGCCACAGGCTGCTTCCCAGTGGTGAATTAGTCACCCTGGAGGTTTCTGAGGCAAAAAACAAATTCCCCTTTTCTACACCAGCGTGCACCAAGCTGAGGTTGATTTCCAGCAGTATTGACTGTCTTAATGACTCCAGATTAAGATATTTACGAAGCACACAATATGCTCAGTTCTGCAATTGTGACATATGTTAAAATCACTAAAATCTGTGAGCTGGGTCACCCAGGACCCACCCACTCTTCTCTAAAAAAGCGGCTAGAGGAGCAGGTCCTTTTCAAGACCAAGGGTTCAGCATTCTCCCTATTATCTCAGTAATCAAAATATCATTTATTGAATCCAACTGTGTCATGAAAATGGTTCATTTCAGTGAACTGCCCTCAAAGCAAACCCAGCACAGGGAGCCTCGTGGCTTCGAGGTTCCATGACCAAGCACACAGCTCACCCTCTTCCAAATGAAAAGAAAGAGAAGCAGCGTGGGGGGAGAGGGAGGTTTTATTACTTCTACCCTGCATGTGAAAATGCCGTTTTCAAAGTTTCCATGGAAGAGAATGGCTGAGTTTTACCCTGACCTCATGGACTCTTGGATGTGCGAGTGCTGCTCCAGCCTAGCCAGGCACTTCTGCAGCCACTGCTTGAGGGGATGTGAGGTATCACTTCACTTCATCATAAAATCGAGTTTCTTTAGTGTGAATGATTTAACAAAGCACTGAGAAGACACCAGAGCTTATTGTTTATGTTACCCACTGCCTGCTTTGTAGGAGGCCTCCCCGGAGATGAAAGCAAGTCTCCAGTGAGAAGGAGGGACAGAGAAGTTCTTTCTTCAAGTTCCTTTGGGAGCTGCTGCCAAGTGTCATGATTATGGTAAGAAACGCTGCTGAGGAGAGCAGGGGGTGTTGAGCAAGGCACAAAAGGAGGGTGCCTCTTTCCCCACTAAAAGCTGATTCTTGTCAGCGAGGGTGTGAACTGCAGTGCCACACGCAGAAAACCAGAATTAAAACCCTTCTCCACGTGGCTTACGCCTACCCCTTCCTCCCCAGGCCATCCAGCAGTATCTGTGGATTGCAGGACACCCCTGCCACCAGGAAGCAGCTTCCCCCAGCAGCTGAAAGCTGAGTGCAGGTCACGGCACCGAACACAGAAATGCAGAGCCGTGTGTGGGATCCGGGAGGGATCACACCGGGCACCCAAGGGAGAGCGCTCGGCGGCTCCCACCCATCCCCAGGGTGTGGCTGGGGTAAATGCACACCACCACACCAACATCAGCTCCATTTCAGGAGGTTCTTGTCTCTATTTAGCACATCAGCCCTGAAAAGGCTGCTGACTCAGGAGCTCAGTATGTGCCAGCCAAAACGTGGCCGGTGGCGGTGGCTGCGAGTTCTCATCTGGGCACGCAGGAGAATCTGGCTGGGAAACTGTTTCAGTGAACAGACACCAAAATCATACTCTAATTTTGCTCAGAATAATTAAATAAATGAGTTAATTGTATAAAATTAGTTACCTGTGAGTGAATCATTAAAATCCATGTTGGGAACATCAGTTCAGCTGTGAGCTGTATTGTATTTCACATCCTTTCGTTGCTTCCCTCTCTGGGGGGAGAAAGGAAAATTAAGTAAGGTACACATAGCCAAAAAAAAGAAATTATCTATGGCCAGAAAACCTCAGTTCTGGCAGTTTTGGAGGGAAGTCAGCTGAGGAAAGCTTGTCTTGGGTCAGCTTTGACAATAAGAATAAGCAGTCACAGGAAGGTGCTGCGCTGCCCAACGTAAGCATTAGTCTGACTTTCCCAGCTCTGTTTGCTCAAATTACAACTCTGCCAAAACCAAAGCACACTCATGTCAATGCTTCCATCTGTACCTGCTCAAAGTCATTTTTTTCCCTCTCCCTTTCCCTCCATTTTTCCACAGCCTCAAGCTCCAAGAGACTTGTTTTTTTCTTTTTTCTGACTTTCCCGCACCTCTTTCCTTTGTAATTTTTTTTCCCCTTAAAAGAATGCATGCAGGCTAAAAAGCAGGCTTTCTAGGACGAGTCTGTGAGAGCTCAGCCTCTCTGCAGAGGGCTGGATGCCTCCAGCTGAAGAGAAAACTTCTCAGTTGTCCCCACTGCTGACCCGCAGAGCACCAGAGGACTCCAGTGGAGGATCAACTAAATGCACCCCCCTCCCCAAATTCACACGCCATGGCAGAGCTTCCCGGGGTCTCTTCTAGTTTCATTAATAAAAATTGACAGTCAGGTGACCATAGTGAGGAAAAACAGGACAAAAGGGGCAACAACTTGCTCTCAGGTAAATGTCCCCTTAAGAAAACAGATTTCTGCTAAGCTGGAGGGACTCGGATCTATAAAGCTCACGTGAACATCCAAATATTTGTAATTCCCCCAAATTAGGGAATTTGGCTGAGGCCAGGCTGGGGGCTCTGAAGTTCTCTGCCCCTTCTGTTCTCACGAGGACTCCTTATGGCTGACCTGAGGGGGAGGGAATCCCAGAATCCCTGAGGCTGGAAAAGCCCTCCCAGCCCATGGATCCATCCCTCTGCAGCACAACCTGCAACATCCGTGCTGCTCTGAGGAACATGCACTGTAAAAACGGGGTTTTTCATTAGCCTAATGAAAATCCTGAAAGTCAAGCTGCGGAGTTACTGCTCATCCTGTTACATCCTGGCATCTCTCATCCCACGGCTCTGCTCTGCTGGGATCACCCATTTCAGGGAAAATACAATGGTTTTCTCTTTCCAGTTCAGAATAACAAAGAGACCCAGTAAATGCAGGCATTATGAGGGTTGATGTGTTTTATGTTTGAATATTTTACTATTTTTACCTCAGTGATGCATCCTGAGCAGTGTGTGATGTGGCAGATCAGCTGAAGAGACAAGGAGAAACTCTTCAGGCAGCAAAGATGCTCCAGTCCTCCCTTTGCAAAACCTGCTTAGGTGAAAAAGGAGAGTGTTAAAATATATCTGATCATAATAATGAGAAAAACAAAATTTAATTGCTGTCACCAACACGTCACACAGAAAACAAAAAACACGAACACAAAGAATGAATAAATTGAACTCCACCATGAGAGTTATCTAAAACTTCTTTTTCCTTTGCAAAGAATTTCCACAGAGGAAAAACTGCACAAACGTTGCAATTTTGTGGGAAAAAACAATGTAAAATTTAATCAGGAGAGTTTTTACCAAACCCGTTATTTCAGTAATGGCTTCCTGGCTGGGTTTTGGGGTGGGACCGCTGGGTCTCCAGGTGGAGCCTCCAAAGGTTCGAGGCGGAACGTGCTGGAGGTTCACCCTGTGATGCTTTGCCACGGCTGCCCAGTCCCAGCCTGGCCAGCACTGAGCGTGGCTGCTGGGACCGGGATGGTGGGACCAGGAAAGCTCTGGATTCCCCCCATCCCAGGACTCTTCCTCCCCTCCGTGGCCTCGCTGCCTCGGCTCCCCCCGTCCCTGCTGGGACACGAGCCCTGCCAGCAAGCCGGGCAGGGCAGGGTTAGGACCAGAGGCTCCAGATAAACCTCAGAGCTCTGTGACACCACTCTCCAGGCACGTGTGACTCGGGCACTGCTGCGGGTCCTCCGGCTGGAGCCGGAGATTTCGGACAGGGCCTGGGAGCGGGATGAGGCTGGGTGGCAGAGAGCCCTGCTGACGTGCACAGCCCCCAGCAAAGCCCTGTCATTACCGGCTGCCGAGGCTGGGCAGTCACCTCGACACTGCAGGGGGGTTGGTTTATTTATTTATATTATTATTTTAATTCTTTTCCGAACGGAGGGTGTGATGTGTCGGGAAACCAGGGGTGTGCAAGCACAGAGCCAGGGAGGACAGGGAACCCAGTTTAGCCCAGACCATGCCTCAAAACAGTTAGCAGAGATGCGTGAGGCCACTCACACTTGTAACTAAGCTCCTTGCGTTGACACTGAGGTTCTTTGTGGCTCTGGTTTTGTTACAGGTCTCAGAACAGACGGGCAGGTGGGTGCAGCCCTTTGGATGGGCAGCACAAGGAAAATGACAGACTTTGGAGGATATAAATAGATGTCTGAGCTGGGTTTTGGTGTTTCTGAAGCTTGTCTGGAACACTAGCAGGGGAAAAAAGGCATCTGTCATCACATTTTGCTCTTTTCTGGGCAGGGATGGCAGAGGAGCGAAACTGGCTCATGAAAACCAGCACATGTATCAGTTCCTTCACTTTCTTCCACTTATCAAAGAAGTTTTATGCATTGCCCTATTTCTAGTGCTTCTCTGAGCCTACACAGTTCTTCCCGGGCAACCTGAACCGACCAGGAAATCTTGTCCAAAAATACCCATCCCCTGAGGGGTCTCAGCGTTTCCCATGTTAAGGTGGACAAACATCGTCCCACCCAGGTGCTTCTCAGCCACCCCCCTCCACAGCCCCAGCAACAAGAAGCCTGTGAAAATGCAAATAAGGCCATCAGGAAAGACATTTTGTTTTCAAATCATGTTTTGGGTGAAGTTTACAATTTAAATCTCTCAAATTTCTTCCTCTTTGATGTGATACTCTGCTGAAATTTGGTAATGGTTACTGTGCAATCATTTGTTCAGGAGATACAAATCACATGCAAAGGAGATGATTTTAATAACACAAAGGAAACAGAGGCAGACAAGTTAGAGAAGGAAAAAGCCCATCTCAGTAGTTATTTTTTAGGTTGAGGTGTTCTAATACCAGCCCAAGTCCCTGGTGGCCCCAGGGGGTGAAGGTACCTGGACAACCCAGCACAAGAAACAAAGACTCCACTGCAAATCCTGCACCTCTGCAACCACTTGTGCACACACCCTGTGGTCAGCACACCATCATCCCACCACGACACTGCTTTCCCTGTTATCCCTGTGGCCACACCACGCTATTTGGGAAGGTGGGGATTTGCTGGACAGACAGACGTGCCCCTGGAATGGGTGCACGAAGGTTTCTCCGCATGGGGCAATGGCATTTCCCTCAAACCACAGGCTGGAGTCCGAGGGGACAACTGGGAAAATGTTTTGTCATCTCCAGCTCTGCCCCAGGCAGGGAACAGCCCACATCACAGAATACAAAGTGGGTAATGAAAACCTCACTTTTCTCATTCTTAGCAGGGAGACTGTGTTTTCCAGGCAGCCCATTGCCCCTGGCACTTGAGGCTCAGACTGAATAAGTCCCGTGATGGTTTATCTCGTCCCACCCATCTGGTTTTGATGGTCAGGGTGCCTGCAGGACACAGGCACCCCGGAGGACCCAGGCAAGCAGACAAAGCAGCTGCTGCCATGCATTACCCAGTCTAGAGACCTGAGAAGACTGGTGATGTGGTCACAAATTCTTTACTTTATTCTTTTTGGTTAACTCCTCTGTGGGGCCACACTCTGCCAAGCAGCACAAACTGATCAGAGAAGGCAGAAGATTCAGGATGCCAAAAAGCTGGTTTCCCAGAAATCAGGTAAGGGAGTATCTCTCTTTTCATATAGTGGATACAGAAGAGAATGTTTTAGAGGAAAAAAATGCCTCAGACTGCACCAGCCTCAAAAAGCTTTGGATAGAGAATGTGGGAAGGTGCATTTTCCCACGGACACCCCCCCTTCTGGCTGTGGTGTTCCACCTGACCCCTCTTCTCCCTCCTCATCCATACTTCAGCAACCATCATCTCCCCCTCATCCTCTGTCTCCTTCTCACAGGGGACACACCAGCCCTTGAAGTGCCTCATCCCCCAGTACCTTCCCCCACTGCAGCCTGCATACACACCCATCAGATCAGCAAAACCAGCCTGGAGCAGATAGGGAGGTTCAGAAATCCCTGTTTCTATAGGATTCATCAAGAATCTGTATCGAAAGAGGGAACTTGCTGCCACCACCACCTAATTCTGCATTGTTCCTCCTGTACCTATGGAACAGATTCCCGGGACCAGCTCCAGGTGGATGCTGGAGGTCCCCCTGGGCGAGGAACAGGGATGAAAGAAGGCTCATGTGTCTCACAGACATATGTGGAAGGTCAGTGTGTCTCAGACTCAGCTGACTCCTCCCTACACCACTGCTGGTGTTCCCAAATAAACAGGAAAGCTCATAGGAACACTTTCTATCTGGAGACACAATGAGCTGTTGCTCTGCTTTCCCTCCTTGCTCAAAAATGTCTCTTGGCTTCTTGCCCACCTCTTTTCCCTATCTCTTTATGCTTTCTGTTTCTCTGTGCAACAAGGGGGGACGAGAAGCTTCTTGATTTCACTAGCCCTGCACAGCTAAGAATAGAGTATTTCTGCTCCTGGTAGGAGCAGGAACCTGCTCAGTCCCACACGACCGAGCGTTACGGTGCCAGCATCTGGAATCCATTTCCTCGGAAGGCAGGGAGCCTTTCTCTTACAGCTTCCCAACATTTAACTGTTAAACACGAGAATGCCACTCTTGAATCATGCTGGAGGCAAACCAATCTCTTACATAAAGTAAGAAAGTCCGAAGGGAAAGCTAGCGTGAGTAGAAAGTAAACTTCATCCTTATGCGACTCATCTCGCCAAACTCTTGAAAGAAAACCCTAAAAACTGCAGCTAGAGCAGCAGATGCATAACGCTCCTATTTCCTGTTGATTTACTCTCTCCAGCCACACAAGGGCTGGTTGTCCAGGCAGGCCACTCCAGCCAAGGAATGTCCGTGGCTGGATCCCATCCGCAGCACACACTCCAGGGTGCACAGCGCTCAGTCACACGCAGCCAGGGACACGGTCACTGTGGCACCATTTCAACACCCTTCTCTTCTCTCCTCACAGAAAACTGAGTAACTCCATGGCTTTTTTTTAAGTCCAGGTGGGGTACGTGGCTTGCACACATCTCAGCAGACCCCCTTACGTGGCGTGTGAGGAGGGAAAGGCTCTTTGGAAGCCCTTTGCTCCACATCCACTGCTGGTTCCTTGCAGGAATACAGGTGCCTGCAGGCACCACTGCCTGGCTGCCAGGGCAGAGCCAGCACTGCCACACAAACGGCCACAAACGGACCACAGGCACTCTGTGAGGGGTCTCCTCTCAGCACAGGATCTGCGAGAAGGGACACACTGTCCCACTCCAAAGTGCCTGGCAGCACCTTGCCTGTTCAGGATGGAGCCTCTCCCTGCCTCGCCGAGTCTCCAGCAGCACATTCAGCCTCTAATTTGAGAAAGGAAAAACCCAGTTTGGCACAGCACCCTTGAAATACAGCCCACATGTGTTATGCCAGAGCTGGTGTTTACAGTTTCCCTCCAAAAGGGTCACGGAGTTCTCTCCGGCACTGCACGGCGGAGGATGTGCATCCACAGGGGTGCCACGGCTCGCAGAGTGTCCCCTAAAGGTGTGCATTCCCTCCTTCTCACTTGGGAGAAGCCCTCCAGAGCTCCTGGGATGTCCCCTCAACCCAGTCACTCTACTGAACCTCTCAACTCACAACAAAGCCAAATGAAGCCCCTGTGATGGAATGACTTCGAAAGGCTGCACGAGGAGGAAGTTTTCTAGCACCACTTGAAGAGGAAAACAGCCTTCCCTGGTATTTCCACACCTGTACAACCACAGCTACAAACACCCTGTCTGCAGGGTACATGCATGGCCTCACCAGCTAAGTGGGAAAAAACTATGTTTCATATGAGAATGAAATGGCAGCAGTACTTTGCTAGAACATCTCAAAATTTCAGTTTGGAAACTGTAATCTGCCTTTCACTATGGCTGAATAAAAATAGAAATATATGGAGATACTTCTCCATTAGGTTTTCATCACTGTGTAAAATGTTCATCATCATCATCATCTTCACTTTTCTCCTGTAGGAAGTTAAGACACTGAGTGAAGATGTGGAGTCCCCCACCAGCCAACAAGCCCAGGAAGAGCTTCCCCATTAAAATCTTTGGTCCAACCCATTAAAGTGCATGAGAGTCAAGACCATGTTTTATTGTCCATACACTGAATGAAAACTGGCCTTGGACAAGACAAGGGAAATGGTGGTAAGATCCCCCCACACTTCCCACAACATCAGTGTCTCGTTGGACTGAGGATGAGCTCAGCCTCATCTTCCTTTTCACTACATGCTGAGGGGTTTCTTTCAGTCCCTGGCGTCAATCAGACCCTTTCACTGTGACAGACGAGGTCAGGGGAGGGGAAGATCTCCCTCCCAGCCACAACTCACCATTTCTGACAATAGTTAACCATTTTTGGGGTTCCTCAGTTCCTCTGGCAGAAACCCCCTGTGATTAAGTGTCAGGAGTTTGATGAGGAAACCTCTCCTCACACCTCCTTCACCAGCCTCTTTCTCTCCCTTTTTGACAGTGCATCAGAGTCACAACATAAAAAGCCTTGGAATTTTCCAACACTTCTGTTTCCTTTAAAGGCAAAACCTGAGCTTTTCAGAAAAAAAAAAATAATTTCAGTCCCCAGACATCGAAAATGCAGCTGGAGGAAAAATCGTTACCATTTTGCCACCAGCCAGCTGCTTGTGTCAGCAAAGGCAAAAGGAGCATAGGAAATTAAATAGATATTGAGATTAAATACCCAACCTGAACTTGCTGCTGATTATCGCACTTGTTTAGGCATTTGTGGTGGAAAAAGGGGTGAGGGAGGGGACTTGCCTTCTGCTTCCTTTGTTGGGTTACCAGAGCTCTTCCTCAGCAGCTGGGAATGGCCTTGCCAAGCCTTTGGAAGTGAGAATGTAAATGGAAATGTGTCTAATTCGGGCAGGAGTCTAATAATGAGGAGAAACAGCTCCTCACACATGGAGGCTCTTGTAGCCAGCTGTCCCCCCGAGGAGAGCCACGGTTTGTGCCCCAGCTCCTCACCCCCTTTCGTTTCTCAGGACCTGGTGGGACACGCCAGGCTGCCACCAGCTCCTCAGCAACAGCAAGGGAAGAAAATAGAAATACATCCCCCCTCTGGTTTCTCTTCTGCCTTTTGAAGTTCCTTTCCTCGGTGTGAACATTCAAGTTCATGGGAAGTTCACTTTTGATCTCAGTGTGCTGACCTCGGGGCAGGACACATGGCAGGGAGGGGGGAAAAATCTGCAAATCTTGGAGAAAAAAGATCTATTCTATATTAGTAAAAAGAAAATCTATTATATATCAGCTAGTATTTATGGTTATTGCTCCTAGCACCAGCTGGCTTCTAGGTGTTCTCATGTCAGACTATTCCAAGCTTTCTGCAGGAGCTGCTCCAAAATGTTTCAACAATTAAGCATTCTGTGAAGCAAGAATTTGTACCTTTTATAACAAGAATTTATAATTCCTGTATTCCATGTAAGGAGTGTAACCAAAGGACTCCTCACCCAGCTTTTCTTTAATCCTTCTTTAATCCCCCACCACAGACAGAGCCACATGAAAAGCAGAAATGACCCAAAATCTACAGCACGTGTTTACAAGAACACAGAGATTTGACATTCAATGCCTACATAACAAGGAAAGCTCCAGAAATGCTTGTGGCATCCCTAGATGAGAGGTACCTTCGAGTGGAAAACAGGGAACAGAAGCACAGGAGGTATTTTAAGATTTTCCCAGAGTCCAAAGGTAACGAAACAGAGGAGTTAAGACAATTGCAAAGAAGTCCATTCAGATATATTTGTCCTGTGAAAGGTCTTACATTGTATTCATCCTCCAAATATCCACCTGGAAGCAGCATTCTGCCCTTGACTTCCTGATTTAGTTCCTATCCAACAACTTTAGTGCTGTATTTCCAAACAGCAGTTCATCCCCACGGAACTTAAAGTTCTTCAGGGGGAAACTCGTGCTTTGCAAAACGACCTGGCCAAGATTTAATCTTCCTCTGTACAATTATTCCTGTTTCAGGAGGGAAAAAAACCCTCATAAATTTGTTGTAATTGAGGCTGGCTCGAGCCACACGTGAATTAAGAGATGAAGGAGTGTTTCTATTAGTACTGCTTTTGTGTCTGTCTCCTGAAATGAACTGCGAGCAACTAAAAATAACCTTTGGGGCAATATTAGCTCTGAAGTGGAAACAGCTTCAGGTTTTCACTCAGCACACAAAATTCCTCTGCTCTCACCCCCTTGGCCTTGAGCCAACTGAAAATAGATTTGTAATTAAAATCCTTGGGATTCATGCAGGCAAGCTATTTATTAATATTAAAAGGTTTTGCTGTGGAGTTGGCACAAGGACACCACTGTTCAAGCTTTATCACTGCACCTTTAAACCCTTCTTTTTACATTTACCTCTTTCAACCATTTCCAAATTTATAAGCTAAGAGGAATTGTTTTATCAGTGGAGAACTAAGGTGCCACACAAATATTTTGTCTTAAAGAGTCAAAATTTTTTCATCCTTCTGAAGGGTTTCTTTCTTTTCCTTTTCCATTCCCTGTCTGTGTGGCAATCACACAATTTCTTATTCAGTTCATTATTTTTTTCTTGGAATTCTTCTACAAGCAACAGCCTCTTCCAATAAAGATTTTATTTTAGTTTTCGTTTTTAAGAGTATTCCAAACAATTTGGACTCCATATACAAATATATTGTTAAAAAAGCAGAACCTGTTTCCAGCTGCAAACATTAACTAGAAATGCACAGCAGGAACATGACCCTGCACAAAGCAGAAGAGAAGGATCATAAAATATAAAACTTTTCATATCAGGGGAAAATTGAGTTGAAAGGAGGTTAAGCTGATGCTTCGTGTGAGAGATGCTCCTCCAGAAGTAAGAAAAATAAAATAAAGAAATATAAACTAACTAGATAAATAAATAAACTCATTATAGAGAAATTTGAAGTTCATTTTAGCATGAAGTTCACAAGTGATAAGGTATAAAAAAAGATCTTGTGTACTCAGAAATTACACTACTCTCGGTGTTGGAGGCTCAGACCCTCAGTGTCAAAGCTCAAAGACAAAGGATTTTTCCCCATTTCCCCCCTTCCAGAGTCCTTCCAAGGACCCTTCTGGTGGGTTTGGTGTTCAGACTTCCCCTTCCTGGGAACAGGAGAAGCTCTCTGAGAATTTTACAGACCACAGAGCACAGCTGGTGGTTCATGAAGAATCATGGCTAGAAATCCATCATTTAAAATATGTTTTTAAACTGAAGTCAGGGCAAGGATTGAATTGAACAGGAAATTGGAGCAGTACCTTCACTGCTCCACAAAAAAAAATAATTATTGGCCTGAGATCAGGAACTGAATTTCACAAAGGAGTCTAAGTTGAACAGAAAAATGGGCTCTGCTCTGAACGTGTGGCAGACTGAACAAACTCTGAAATGCTGTAATTTTGATCACAACATTCTCTCTCACTTCAAGAAAATGAAATTTTCTCATCCCTGAGCAGAATCAGCATGACCAGCACTTGGTCAGGATTAACCTCCTCTGACGAGTAAGGTCAGTGTGAGTCCATCCAAAACCCTTAAGCAATCAAATGCAAAATATAAAATAAAAATCCAGGGATAATATTAATTTGTGCTGAGTGATGAGCACAATTCACCCCGAGTGCGTGGATGAACACTCACAATGTGGATTCACATGGACTCAGCCCGGTGGGATCCTGCCATGGAAAACCTGCCAGATGGTTGATTCAAGAGGAAAGATTTTAAATTAGGACAGTTAAGTATCACTGTCTTCTCTCTCCGAGGAGAACAACGAAATGAAGAACTTGTTTCAGCAGACTGTGTCAGGAATTGCCATATTGAATCATACCAATAGCCCTTTAGACACTCTTAGAACAAGAATTGTTAAAGGAAGTTGGTTCTTAATTTCTTCAGTTCAAGGTTTGCAATCTCAGGCTCACAGTGAAGCCACTAATAAGTACCCAGCCTTCAAGCACATACCATACTTCCACCAAAATTCCATCTCTTTCAGTGGAGCAGACAGGAAATGTGCTACCAAATAAGCAAATCTGAAAGACTGACTTGGCAAACCCTCGAGATGTTATTGATACCCTCACACAGACATTCTACAGGGGTGGCACAAACACACTAAAACATTCCCATCTTAATATTAAAAATGGTCTACAGTTTAAGACAACCACAACTCGATTAGCAGCAGTTGAGCCAGAGTTTGCTCCCAGTTCTCTCTGGGAGTGACACGTGGTGTTTAAGGATTCCCACTGACACCAAAGCAGGAGCAAAGGCAGTGCAGTGAACCTGCTGCTCTCTGCGACATCCAGGGACAGCTTTGACAGGACAATCATCTCACTGCTCCCCAGACCTCCTTCAGAACCAATTCCCACATGTCTGCAGGCTGTACATGGACAATATCCCTCTGGAATTTTATCAGGAAATTATCAAAACAAAGAGGAAATTATCAAAACAAATAGAAACGCTTCTCACTGACGTTGTCTCCATGGTGTTTCCAGACAAAGTAAAGATGCTCGAAGCAGCCTCAGCAGCAGCTGCTTCTGGCCTGTGAGGTCTTTACAGGGGCTGGAACGAAGGAAGGGACTCGTGGAGCAACAACAGATGGAATATAGAGCAGCAAGACCCATTTTAAGTTATGTTGCCGGGACACTGGGACAGGATTAAACATCTCTGGATTGGGACAGCAGTAGGGTCCTGCTCAGAACTGGTATCTGCAGGGCATCAGACCATAAGGACGTGGCAGATTTGCTGGTCTACTTGAGGAACCTGCCAGAAAAAAGGGTCTCAAATACCTAAAAAATAAAGAAGTACCCACCCCAAACAGCAGCAGAGCAACATGGATTGAGGACAGTGGCTCCCTAACACCTGAAAAGAGGAGTTGTGACTGTGATAATAACTACCTATACTAAGAGAGACATTAAAATAGATACTTGGGGCAGCAAGTTTTCAGCCAGAGCAGCATAAATGCACTTTGCAACCTTTCCTCACTGAAAAATATAAATGGAGTTATTTGGTCTCGTGCTAAAATGGGATTTGCCACAGTTCAGGGAAACGATTCGAGTATAAATCCTTCTAACTTACAGAGGGAGAGGAGCACTGAATTCATCAAACTGCCATATTCATGTCTTCTGCATTCCCTCTCTTTGAAGTTCTTCTACTTCGAGTTTCAGAATCAAATAGCTGCAATTATGGAACAATTCAATCACAGGGTAAGTAAAAGTTAAAACAAACCACCCGAGTGTGGTTTGGCAGGGCGTGTTCTGCTTTAAGCAAGGATTAAAATGAGAAGGATTGTTCAAAATCAACTAAACTTATGCAAGCAGTTAGTGCAAATTCCTAGAATATTGGATTATTTCTCTTTGTTACTCTTCAGCTGCAACAGGCTAGTCAGAATGGGAATTTTCCTTTTTACTGGTGTAGTTCAAAGCTTCCACACAGACACCTAAAAAACTGCTCAGAGCCACCAAAGCTGTGTTAGGATTTTCAGAACAATTAAAACTTAACTTGTCATACTGGTTGAAAAGCTGGGAACCCATCTTAAGACCATCAAGAAGGCTTTTTTACTAGTTGTCTTGTGTGAAGTCGAGATCAGAAGAACGTCAAGACATGGTCTGATGCAGACTGAAATTATAAGAAGAAACAGATTTATCTTCATCTTCCTGCCATAACAGCAAGCAGCCCTCTGGCTGACATTTCAGACAATTTAACCCAGAGTCTCAAATTCCTTAGAATTTGAGACATACTATGGGGAAGAGTGATTAAATCCAGGACCATTCAACCAGATCAGGGATTTCCAGGCCCACTTGGCTCAGGAACGCTTCCCACTGGATTACTTGCCTTGGGCAAAACATGAGGGGGACAACACGGTCTGGAAAGCCCATGCAGAGCTTTATATCTATAAATACATAGATGTAGAGCTTTCTATCTCTAGAAGATCCCTGAAGATGCCGCCACCAGCCCCCCTGCGTGCAGGACAGCAGGATATTTGAATATTCACATGTCACCCGTGTACTGATACCAAGGCAAACTGACAGCTCGTGCCATCTGGGATCTTTCTGCTGCAAAATGGAACACTGGAAGCTAAAGGGAGGTTATTGCTACACCCGTGTCACGTGTTCCAAATCAGCCACCCCAGCAGCAATGAAGGATTCCCGTTTCCTTTGGTTTCAGACATATTACCTTTGCCTTTGATAGAGGGGGTAAAAGGTTAGTTTTGGCAGTGAATTATTCCTTTGAAAGTATTCTGTTAAATTAGGGTGAGTTTTTTCAAATCTTGCTGAGGGTGTTCCTGTAAGTGTGACTGAGCTGGGTTTCAGGGGAGGAACACGGTGTGGAAGAAGAACAGAAGGCCCTGCATTGTCTGTAACGCTGCTGGTGACAGTTGGGATCATTGGTGGACCCTGCTCAGCCTGCCTGGGCTATAAACACCCACCCCTCAAAAAGAAAGAAAAAAAGTCCAAAATCAAAAGAAATAAATCCCTTAAATGTTATTGATAACTTCAGTTTTATTCTTGCACTGAGCTATGCTTAAGGTTAGACCTGGAAGTCCTAAAGGACCTCAGTCAGACATTAGGCTTTACATTGCAAAAGCCAGACAGCTAGGCAGCAACTACATCCCTGTGGGACTCAGAACACAAGGACTTGGAACAGCAGAACATCTCCTGAGGCAGTCAGCTTACCATGAAAATGTTAACATTAGTTGCATTAACATTTTGTAGGAGATTTCCCCCTGCCTCTCGCTCAGTTGCCCTTCTGCCATCATGTATTTAGAAATATTTTCATAATAACATCACTTGCCAGGTAATTTATAAAGGCAAATGAGCAACAGCAAAACATTTACTAGAACTGTTGCTGAGCAGGGAACAAATTACCTGCTGTGTCCCAGTAAGACAAACAAGCTGGCCTGAGTGGTCCATACATAAACACTAATGATCTCATTAACTCAATCTATTTTATTAATCACTACTGAAGTAAAGGCCACACTTCTGCTCTCTTCTGCCGCTGGATACACTGTTCCTCTGAAATTAATGAGTTCAAAGCTACGCTCTTAAAGCCTACTAATGGTCCCCACCTGGCTTGCTCACACTACACGCTTGTGAAAATCTGGAGAGACACTTTACATACCCCCCTACTAATTCCAAGAATTCAAAGAAGTCCCCATTCTCTGAAAATGAGTCATTAGTTTTTAGTCCACCATCGTTGTTTCCAGTCAAAACATTTGGAAAAGGAAATTACAGCAGCCAAGATAATCAGGCATTGGGGTAGAGATTTTGACACCTTAGATCTTACCACGGAAACTTGTTCTGTTTGAATGAATCAGTAACCTGGAAAAATAACAAAATGAGTAAAAAAACGATACTACAATAGGTTGTGATTCATCTTTCTCCCCGTTAAGTGGCTACGTGCACTCACACCATGCTGGAGCACAGGGGGGAAGAGCAGGGCAGCGAGGAGGAGCAGGAGGAGAAACCCAAGCCAGCATCTGCACCAGCAAATGAGCGTGACACATCCCCCAGGCCACAGGGCTCCGTGGCTGAGGAGGTGCTTTGACACCAGAATGATGAATCCAATAGGAAAAGAGGTGGACAAAGGAAGAGAGAAGAGCTGAAGGAGTCATCTCCCCACCGCAGGAATCCCGTCCGGGGCATTGGGCAACACGCTCTGCTCTTTAGGGTGATGCTGAACGTTAAAGGCAGGGAATAAGAGTTGCTGCAAGCCCCAGCTGGCACTCAGAATGGGAAATGCTTTCATTTCAAGCCTGGAACAGAGCACAGGTTGACACTGACCTGTCACTGTGGGGGAACTCCAGGCTGTCCAGCAGGACAGAGGGAAGTGAGGAGGCATGATGTCCCTTGGGATGGCAGAGTCACTCGGAACTGCCACGGCTGAGCACAAAGGAGCCACCACTGCCCCTGCTCAAACCGATCACGTCACAGCAGGGAAGGAGAACTCAGAGAATCCCTTCTGTCAGAGACAATAAATCCCCCTGAACACGCTTCTCCAGGTACTTTAAACACCGACTCGTGCTCCGGGGTTTGGTTGGTTGTACCACGACATGGAAACAGGGGTCAGACCTTTCCTACCCCATGGAATACAACAACAGGCAGCAGGCAGCTCTTGCAAACATCCCTCTGCAGCAGCTCCCCGTGGAGAAGGTCAGACCTCCAACGTCAGGTTGGTGTTGCTGAGAGGTTTGCACGGTAGACAGAGCCATCAGCTTGGGGATCCTACTCCAAGCTAAATGAGATCTATTTTGATATCAAAGTCTTTGGGCAAAGGATCTGGTGATATCATCCAACCTGGTAATTTCAGATCCACAGAAATAGCAGAAAAAATATGGAAGTACCTATGAAAAATAAAGCCCTCCAGACCTTTTCCTGCTGCTGGATAGTGAGAATCTTTTTTTTTTTGTGGACAAGAAATCAAGAGATTGAAATACTTGGGGTGATCAGCCAGGCAATCACTACTGATAAAATGGTAATGACCACAGCAATAATTCTCAGCATTCCCCTGGATGCATTGCAATTCACTTGGTAATGGAAGAAATAGTGCCAGGATTGATTCCAGTGTGCATTTCTACAACATCTTTATAAGTTGAGTTAGAAGAGCCCCTATTAAATATTGACAGGTCCATTTATAAAAATCTATAAAGATTCTTGATATCCATCACCTTAGATTTTTAAAATAATAGGCAACCAAGGATTTGTGCAGAAGTTACCTTCAGATTACTCTCTTTCCTCAGATCCAGCATTTAAACATTCATCTAAATAAAGTATCTTGATATAATCTTTAGCTGAACATTTCTGCGTAGAGGAACGTGCCACTCCCAGCACTCCCACTGTTCAGGAAACAAAACTTGTGAGACACATTCACAAACATTAATTCTCACACAGCAAATCAAACTGCTGCAGGCTTCCACAGCCAGTGAAAATAAAGTAGCTGCTTTTGTATTATTTTACAGAGAAGTTTTTAGAACCTCAAGATTTTAAGGCGTGATTTTGATTAGGCCAAGAAAAGATCCAAAGCCTTGGAGGCTTATGGAGAAAGGAAAGAACCTTGAGCACAGACATGTTAACAACACATAAATCAGGCAAGAATGGGAGCTAGCACAAGTCTGATTTAAGAAATGCATTAGTTTAAGTAACAGAGAAAGTGAAAGCCCCAGGACATGGAGAAGACAATCTCTTTCCCTTAAAACCTAAAATCTGGATTAGAGCACCAAAGGGCACAGCGCCATGAACACCAGACCGGGCAAGAATCCTCCTCCTCAGGCACTGATTGGCAGGTTCAACAAAGGAACTCTTTTGAAAGCCAAATGAGGTCAGATAAATACCCAGAGTGAGCAGAAAAGCCCAGGGGACTATTTATAGCCCATTCCTTCCCTTCTGGCCTCTTGAATCTGCCAGGGCAGGGAGTCAAAGGGAGCCAATCCCCCCATTACTTCGGTGGGACCTGTGCAAGGCCAAAGATTTCAAAGGGTCAGATGGGATATTGGGAAGGAATTGCTGGCTGGGAGGGTGGGCAGGCCCTGGCACAGGGTGCCCAGAGAAGCTGGGGC
>JAYRBT010000005.1:24576575-24599748 GCA_036023395.1 Myiotriccus ornatus | reverse complement strand
CTGGTGGAAGGTGTCCCTGCCCAGGGCAGGGGGTGGCACTGGATGGGCTTTAAGGTCCCTTCCAACCCAAACCATTCCAGGATTGTGTGACTGCCCCGACAGCAGGAGTGATCTGGGCCCCCCACTCCCAGCATGGCTGAGAGATACAGAGAGAGCCACATCCTTCCTTTGCCCATGCCATGAAAAGGACTTGAGCACAACTTTCTGCCCAAGTTAATCTGAGCAGGTGCAAACTTGCCTATTCTGAGCAAATCCAAAGATGTCACTGCCTTTGTAGATGCACCTTTATTTTCTACTCTCCAGTCAGTAGTGACAGCATCCTTAGACCCCTCTAAATTAAAGAATAAGACCTCGAGCTTAAGAGCCAATAACAGATTTGGCAGATTAAAATGTTGGGATTTTTCCACTGTCATTTCATAAAGAGCCCAAGAAATACTGTAAATCAATCAGCAGCCACCACTAGCCCAGAAGCATCATAGAATGTCACTGTCATTGCTAAGAGAGCTCAGGTGACACAATCCAGTTTAAAAGCACTTTGAGGAAATCCCTTCCTACTCATGAGAACACAGAGTATTAAAAAAGAAACATCCAGGTGACACACACACACACACACATATATATATTATGTTTTATGTCATCCTATATGTAGGACAACATAAACCAACATATGCATCTGAGCCAGAGATTCTTTAGCAAAAAAGCTGGGACAGAAAAAGCCCAAAATTTCAGCCAGAGGGCATTTTTCAGAAAACAAAATGACAAGTTTACTTATCGGCTGAAACTGCTGGGGCGGAAGTTCGTGGGAAGCAGTAACCACGGAGCCCAAACTGGGCCATTTTTTACTGTCACTTCCCAGAGTTCAACAGCGTTACTCCACAGTCCTTTTGTTTTCAAGCCTTGGACGGTGCAGCAGCTGCCAAGAAACATCTTCCCTGGACGCAGTGACCACTTGGCCTCCAGCGGGGCAGGAGCGGCTCCGCGGGATCCAACTCTTCCATGACGCAAGGGACCAGACCCGATGACCAACCAAGGGTTCCTTCCAAACGTCTTTCTGTGATTATGTGCTGATTAAAGACCTGAGTGTATTGCTGGCTTATTGCCCCACTTTGCTCCGAAAGCATCAGGCTTGGAGCTGCATCACTTCGTGACGTGCAGCGTTATATTGGGACCTGTGAATAACTGCCGTCTCCCTCGAGTGTCTGCCCTCGTCACATCTGCCTGGCTTTTTGTCCTTCCCTCTGGTTTTATAGTGATTTCCTCTCCTTGCTCTCACTGTAGCCCTTGCACACAGACCTCCCACCGGCCCCTGCATGCAGACCACCAGCACAAGCAGCCTGACATTCCTGTGGGGGATTCTCCGAAGAGCTGCCAAAAAGATGCCCTTGATAAACTGCACAAACCCCACAACATTAGCACAGGCAATTAGAGTTTCACTGCTGCCCACGACATCAACTTTAAATAAACTTTGGAGGAGCAGCTGCCATTGGAGAGATATCTGAGGAGCTTGAGGAGAGCAGCAAGCACTGCACTTCCCTGCTGTTAGAAATGGTTTGTTTGGGTTTGCTTCAAAACAGGCAAAAAGGAGAAAGCTCCAAAACTCCTTTTCTGGGTTCTCAGTAACACTGAGGTTTCAGCCTGCCAGAGCTCAAGGAGTGGACAGGGTGGGATTGTTGGGGTGTCTGTGCAGGGCCAGGAGTTGGATCGGATGGGGTCCCTTCCAACTCAGCATATTCTGTGATCCCACAACTGCTCAGCAGTCGATGCACCACACACCAAGTGTGGATCTCCACCATATGAGCACTGTGGACTCTAATTCTTGGAGTCATTGTCCAAAGCAAGGGGGGCTGAACAGCCTGGCACTGGGAAACAGCTGTTTCAGCCCTGAACTCTTTGGACCAGGAACGCTGACATCCTGTATCCAGACATCCCCTGTTATCTAGACAATGTCTGTGTGGTAAATCAACAGCTACAGCAGTTCACCTGGACCCTGTCAGGAGAAAACTTCCTCCTTGCTTTTAAATCCCTCACTGAACCATATGTGGAGCTCTGGTTAATTCCCAAGAAGGAAAACAAACACATGCACTTGGCTGTGAAAGCTTTTCAAAAATGGGGTGACTGATGGTCAGTTTACTCAACTCAGTTTTGACCCTGACGCTTTTCTCTGTCGAAATACTTTAATTTTGTCGCACATGTTCACAACAGGTTTCTCTAATGCATCCTTTGCACCTTGCCCACTGCAGATGCTGTGTGGCTCCCTCCTTGGTAACATCCCACACCACACAGCACTCCTGGCACCAGACTGGAACTCCATGGGATTCAACAAGGCCAAGGGCAAGGTGCTGGCCCCGGGTCAGCACAGTCCCCCGTGCTGGCACAGCCTGGGGGATTAAGGGATTGAGAGCAGCTCTGGGCAGAAGGACTCGGGGATACCGGTGAGGTGGCAGACCAGACACGACCCATCCCTGTGTGCTGGCCCCCAGAACCCCCCGTGCCCTGGGCTGGTCCCCCGGCGTGGGCAGCAGGGCAGGGGGATTCTGTACCTTCCAGTACCAAAGGAGGGCTTAGGAGAAAACTGGAGAGAGATTTTTAACATGGTCTGTAGTGATAGGACAAGGGGGAATGGGCTTAGGCTGAAAAAGGAGAGATTTAGATTAGATGTTAGGAAGAAATTGTTGGCTGGGAGGGTGGGCAGGCCCTGGCACAGGGTGCCCAGAGAAGCTGGGGCTGCCCCTGGATCCCTGGGAGTGTCCCAGGCCAGGCTGGACGGGGTTTGGAGCACCCTGGACAGTGGAAGGTGTCCCTGCCCAGGGCAGGGGGTGGCTTTAAGGCCCCTTCCAACCTGAAGAGCTTTATGATCACATTGAGGAGGGGCAAAATGAGGGTAATACCCCACTGCTGTGGAAAAACATCCCTGGCAAATCCCTACGAGAAGGCAATGGGAGAATTTGCTTCATCTTCCTCTGAAGAGCCATTCAACATTAGCAAGCAAAGGCCACCAGCTGGAACGAAAGAGGCAGAAAAGTCTTATCAGGTGGCAATAAATTGGTGTAGAGAGTGCAGCGCTGGAGAGTTGCCAGCCTCACCCTCCAGCCACTGTCCTCCTGAAAGAGCCTGCTGCCTATGGAAACCGGGCTGGGGGAAACGTGCCTGTGCCTTAGGTAAGAGTGCTCCCTTCTGGCTGAAGATTCCAAAGAAAACCTTAAAGAAGAGATCTTCACTTGCCTAGATGTAAATTGAGAAAGTCCTACATCGGGCTGTCCTATGCACTTGAGTTAAAAAAGATAAAAAATTAGGATTGGGAAATTAATTTAAAAAAAAAAACACATTAAGGGACAGAGAGCTGGGTGCAAACAGGATTTCAACTCCATCAGAATCCCTCACCCATTGCCGAGACACTTTAGGAGGGGAAAAGACTTCTAAGAAGGGAAAATAAATATCAGAAGAGATGTATAAGCACCTTCAGCTGAAGATTTCCACAGATACATTCCCAAAAACACAAGGTGAACTGTGCTTTCCCCAAACCTTTCACTGATAATCTATAAACTTCACAATGATGAGTGGAACCCTAAGTAATATTGAATTAAATCAATTGCTTTCATTTTTGTAGAGAAATGGTCACTCTTCAGAGAGAGATTAAGCCAATTTAATAGAGGAACACACAGAACTATTAATTAAAGTACTATTAATGGTAGCTTTTCTTTCATCACCTTGTGTGAAGCACAAATGCTGGGGGGTGGGTGTCAGGATGAAGAGGGAGGGCTTCGTTCAACGAGCACATCACTGAACACCTTTCATGTTCTCAGCCAGCAAATGACTGCATAAAATACACGTAAGATGATAACTACAGACAAGGTTCTCACTCTGAATCATCCTCCCTTCCTCTTTTAGATATGCAAATATTTTAGGAAATGTCAAGTCGTCGGAGGTTTTTTTAAACACCGTGTTTGATCTGCTAAAACCTGTTAAAGATAGCAAAGCTAATGATGTACCAAAATACACCCCAGCGTCCTCCTTCTCAGTTACGTCTTGAGAAGCTCAAAAGAGATCAGTGTAACGTTCTTAGCCCGGGGAAGTGGGGGAAGCACATCCGAGGGAAGCCGAACCCTCCGGGACAGATATTGCGGCTCCGCTTTCCCAGGCAAACACCGACCTCTACGGGCCACACGAACGTGCAAAGTAAAGCACTACAGAAAGGGCAAACGGTGAAAACGGATTCAAAAAGCTTGGTGAGCGTCTCTGCGAGACAGTCGTTACACTGAAGGAGGGCATGGATACGGATGAGGGTCAGCATCCTTCCTCTGGATGCAGTGGGGAACTTCAGAAGCAGTTACACCCCTCACCAAAACGCTTTCATCAGTTCTCTGCTGTCCTTTAGTGGAACACACTGTGCCTGGAAAGGGGCTTCATTCAACATCCAGAGCACTCCTAACGCCAAGGGAGTGGCTCACAAGAGCAGCCCCCCAGTGCCTGATCCATCCCAGCCTCACGCAGGTGGTCCTGAGGGACCACGAGGGAACACGGATGTCTCAACAGCAACGTTCCAGACCCTCCTTGCCAAGGCTGCCCAGCCCTGGCATTGTCACTGCAGGAGGAAGGAGCAGTTGTCACGTGCCAGAGGATGGCCAGGGTGGCTTCTCCTCGTCCCACTTCAGAGACAGGGCACTGTTGCTCTGCCCATGGAGACCACAGCGGGAAGGAAAACCAAGACACAAACCGTGGCCCAAAGTGCAAACACATGCAGGGCAATCGATGGCTGGGCAGTGGGAAGGTGGGACAAGCCTCTCCCCAACAGCCCGAGGCTGCTCTGACCCCTTCAGTGAAAAAATAACCAAATGGGCCAAAATCTCAAGCTTTGCTGGGCCTTAGAACCACGGCAGTGCCGTGACAAAGCGGGGTGGGAAACGCACTGCTCCTCTTCCTGCCCCGTATTTTAATCTTCCTTAAGGTAATGAGAAGGATGCAAACAAACGGAGTTTTCCTAATTGGTTTAGGATCAGTCTCCACGACAAATCTAATCCATCTTTTTGCAACAAAGGGGCTTTTTGAGCCCACGATGAGCAACTGGAATTTTGGAAATATTCTTGCAAGTGCCAGTTCTTCCTCATCAGATATAAAACTGTCAGGAAATAACACCAGTAATCAATTTTTTACAGGGATATGTTCCCACAGTCGGGGCATGTACACTACAGTTTACTGGAAGAGAAAATGTAATTTAAATTAAAGACAGTATGGGCATGTTTTAACCTAAAGCTGTAGAAGTGATACTGAAAGTAAGGAGAAAAGAAAAATTTATTTAAAAAAATGGGAAAAATCTACAAATTCAAGAAAACTTATCAGTTGCAGAAGACAAAATTGTTTTAAAATGGCATTTTTAGGCCTGACAAAGCTTTTTGGAAATGCTGATTCCAAAGCTTTCCTCCACAAGGCATACTGGGAGTTTTTAATGGGTTTTTTTATGTTCCTGTGACTTGCAGTAGGGAGAACATAGAGGCTGGTGGAGTTAAATCCTATCCAGGCCTTGCACTAAAGTAATGCTGTCACAGAGAACATCTCACAGTCTGAAGCTGTAAAAATGGACAAAACAGATAAAAGTAGAAGGTTTCCCGTTTAGAAACACTGATATTCAATATCCTACTCAAATACAAAGTGCTCTCAAATTGAACATGACCTTCTATCTTCCCTACTCAGGTAGGGAATAGCTCAGGGCAGGCTTGGCAAACAGAGTCATAGAGTTATAGAATTATAGAATGGTTTGGGTTGGAAGGGACCTTAAAGCTCTTATATGGCATTAGGAGATATTAAATTCAGAGTAGTCTTAAATGGAAAAACTGCCACGGGCAGGGCCACCTTCCACTAGATCAAGCAGGAAACAAAACCAGGCAAAGAAAGAACTACATAAATTCTAGAAGCTGGGGGGAAATGTCACTGAACTGGAATGCCTAATTTAACAAAGGAACTCTTGCCATTTCAGCATCTCAAAATTATGATTTTTTTTTAAATTGGGGCACAGTGCTAGGAGCAGGCTCAAGTCCAAGCCCCTGCTCAAGCAGGGTTAGCTAGAGCAGGGTGCCCAGGACTGACCAGTTGGGTTTGAGTGTCTCCAAGGACAGAGGCTCCACAATTTCTCCTTTGCCACCTTCAAGGTAAAAAAGCATTTTCTGTCCATAGGCATTTGGTGTGTTTCAGTCCATGCCTGCTGCCTCTTGTCCTGTCACTGGGCACCACTGCCCATGTCTCTCTCTCTCCTTTCTACCCACCCATCAGATACTTGGAGAGGTGGAGAGATCCCCCTCGAACCTCCTCCTGTCCAAGCTGAGCACGCTCGGCTCCTTCAGCCTCTCTTCACCCAGCAGATGCTCCAATCCCTTAATCATCTCTGTGGCCCTTCACTGCACTTTCTCCAGTGAAGCCACACCAGTGCCGTGCTGGGGAACCGCTGCCTGGACACAGCTCTGCAGATGTGCCTCTGCAGTGCTGACATGCAGTGACACGGGCCAGCTCCCTCAGCACCCGTGGGTACCCTCCTGTGGACCTGGTCCCATCCAGTTTGTGCAAACGTTCCCCAGGCTGATCCTCCTCCACTGCGAGGAGGAGGAGCCCTCCTCGTGTCAGCCTTTCTGAGATCAGGAGGATGAGGCTTAATGAAGGCTGGTCTTAAGGAGGACTCAGACCTCTGGAGAGCTTTCAGTTTTATCAAGGGTCACTGCAGGGGGATGAGAGCAGGACTGGCAGCTGGCTGAGAGCCTGGCATTACCTTATCACTAATATCAGCCACAGCTCACACAAAACCTTGCCCAGGGCAGGGGGTGGAATGAGATGGGCTTTGAGGTCCCTTCCAACCCAAACCATCCTGGGATTCTATGATGCTGTGACCTTCTTGGTTGCAAACCATCCAACTACATGTCACAGCCACAGCTGCAGGTGTTCAAATACAAGTCTTCCATTTAAAACTGCTCTGAATTTAATGTTTCTTAATGCCATATAAGACATTTATAGACTAAAATTCTCCCTCACCATTTTTTCATTTGCACTGTCAGTACTTCAATTTTAGCAATGAGTAACTAGGTATGACTGGGTGATTTATTTAAATATTAGCATAATTTCCATTAATAATTTTATCCTTTTTATAAACTGGAGTCCCATCATAGCTCAGAAATTTTGAAAAGGCCAGCAGGGTTGCAATGGCAGCTTTCCTGCATCCAGTATCAGGTTCTCAGACCGTGCTTACAGTCCATCTGTATTTCCTCAGCATCTTTAATACACCTGGCTCTGCAATACCAAGCGGCCATCTGTAGCTCTCCTTCAGGCTTACTTGTTTTCCCCCCTTCCCAATTAGATGTATGCACTAAATCCTTTAAACCTCTATCCAGTCTGCATCTTCATTGGCTCAAACTAATGAGCAGAATTTTCTAATTCCCTTCTGATAATCCTATTACCTGTCCAGAGCTATTTCTGCAAGGGTCATCACTACAGGGAGATGTAAATCTGAGAGCAGGTCCCTCTGTGGTCAGTTGTAATCCAGCTCCTCTCCTGGAAAGCACCAAGGACAGCGGGGAAAGCGGGACTGAGGATCTGAGCCTCTCAGGTACACTGATTTCTGTCATTGCCCTTCAAGTTTTATTGCAGCAGGGGAACAAAAGATGGTGGTTTGAAGATGTATTAGGGGTGTATCAAAAGTTGTAATAAAGGAATTGAACTGACAGGGTGTCCCAGAAGAGCTTCACCTCTGGCACTGGGCTGAAATGTGGCTGCTGAGGTAAAAACCAGTGCCAGAGTTCCAGCTGTGGATTTGGCACGAGGTTTTGATTAAGCTGAGAATAACAAGAGCTCTCATGATTTGTGCTTTAGACAAATGCAGGTTTTGCTCTAGCATGGACAGTGAATGGTGCTTCACTCCAGCTGGAGTCATCTGGGGGAAAAGGAAACAAACTGGAGATCAGCACCCTGAGCTGCTGGTGGTGTGTGCCCAGACTGCTGGAAGCGACACCTACATCTAATTTAACAGAGCTTTTACATTCCTTGCACGGAATCCTCTCCCTCTCTTTTTGATTTTGGCACTGATTTAATCCAAAATGCTCTTTTTTAACCTACCTTCGAATACTAACCTGGATAAGAATCTGCAAGAAAACACTCCATTTCTGCCTGTGCTGGGATGGAACTGGGTGCTCTGGGGAAGGGTGAGGGAAGGGCTCAAATCTCTGGGATAATCTCTGGAAAGTTTTTATGTCTGGGTCCCTTTTGGAGCCTCCAAGAAACTCTAAGTGCTAACTTTAGAATGAATCCTTCTTATCCAGGTATCTAATTTCAGCCTGGTTTTGCAAGAACTGTGTTCTTGCAAAAGAGTATTTTGGTGAGTACAAATATCAGTGTGAAAGAACAATAAACCAAATGGACAGTGGACAAGACATTTCCCTGTGTAGCTGGTGTGACAGCAGCAGTTTTAGGCAGGTTACAAGTTTGTAACTAAAGGTATAAACGCTGTGTTATGTAAAGAGTTGAAGAAAACCCCTTTTGACCCTGAGGGATTGCTTTGTGCAGCTGAGACCCCCAGCAGACGAGCATACTGTGAATTGTACAGGTCTGAGCGGTCAAGAAACCTGAGGGCAAAATTACACCTCGGATTTTTGCTTCCACCCCCTTATACAAAATACCTGATCCGCACAGTCAGTGTCTTTAATGGCTTTCTGCAAGTACCTGACATTTTTTTGCCAGGAGGGAATGGTTTCAACGTAAGTCACCCTTGTGCAGCTCATCTGCACCAGATTGCCAGAATTGTATGTGAACACTCCGTCCTGCTTCAGAACGGGATTTTAAGCTGATCTCTGTTATAAATATAATGTCTAATCCTAGCAATTATAATTACAGCACAGCTGAAAACGTGGGGAAATACATTAGGAATGAGAGATTATCATCAAAATAATACAGCTTGAGAGCAAATTACATAGTGGAAGGTGATTGCTGTACACCAGTGTGTGCAACTACTGGTTTGCAGCGATAAAGGGAATTCATCTCTAGCAACAATAGATCTCAAAGTCATCACAGGGTTCCCTTATTCCTCATTTACAAAGTGCAAAAACCCTTCAGGTATTTTACACCTTCAAAGAACTCATTATCCTGCTTGTACCCTCAGCTCAGCTGCTCAACTCAGCTCAAAGGTTTTCCCTGGGTGAATCACAGCATTAAAGGGCATTCCTGCCCCTTTCCAGCCCTCCAAAGTAAAAAGAGCAAAGAGAGCACCAATTCAAAAAAAAAAGGGCCCGACCAGTGCAATCAGGGCAGGGGTAATTCTCAATAAATGTTGCACTAGACTGGATTACAGGGACTAATCAGCTCAGTGGGGCTATAAGGAGTTTCAGGAAGCTGCAATTCTCACTATGTGCACAAGATGAGCAACTTCAGAAGAGTCTTAAATGCAGAAGTGCAAGAACTAAGAAAAAATCGACATCACCCTGAGATTTTCCTCCCTTCATCCTTAGTTCACACACACACACACACTTCTTTTAGACCTATTGTCTTCTTAGGCCACTTCCACACAGCCAGTGGTATCATTCCAGGACAATAACTCCATCCTGCACAGCCCCCTGTGGACAGAAACCCCTCCAGTCTGTGCAGCACTCAGTCAGCCTCTGGTGAGCAAGGAGAGGGGAGAAAAGCAGCTTGTTCTCCAGGATCTGGTTGGTTTAAGGTGGCACAAGGGCACAGGGGAACTCAGCTGCAGAGTCTGGTACCCAGCTTCCAGTGCTATCCCATCAGAGGCTCATGCTAAGGCATGTGGTGAACTGCAGTTAGGCTGAATTACACCCTTCATTCTGGACTCCTGGAACGAGCACAGAGCCTTGGCCTGAGTTCAGATACACAGAAATCTTTCTCACAGGTTTAAACATAAGCTGAACCATGCTATAAACCAGTATACTGTAATATTGTGCCCAGTGCACCCCAGAACTTCTGCCTGTGATGCTCCACGCCCACAGGGGCCCAGGAGAGCTGTGGAGCCATTGCCACAGTCAGCATCCAAGCGCTGAGCAATCCCCACTGTTCTGCTCACTGGAAGGGAGATAGCCAAGAACACAAAATGAAAGTGAGAAATGGGGTCTACCCAATACCCAGTACGAGCAGAGCTGGCCAAAATTAGGGGAAGAGCACTTTCTGGGTAAAAGAACAAAAATGAGCAAAACAGAATAAAAATCCTTTCCACATATCTCAAGTGACGGACTTGGTAAATTCATGTCACCTCTTGTAATAATTCTATTTTTTTCTAAGCTAAAAGGAAACATTTCACTGGCATTTTTTTGTTATGGACAGACATGGAAGATGAGGGCAATGGCAAGCAGAGGAAATATGATGAGCCTGAGAAATAGCTCCATATGTTTTTCTGCCAAAACATGAAACTCTTCTTAATGACCCAGAGCCTTTTCCACTCTAACAGCCATAGACAAAAGAACAGAAAGAAGGAAAATGCAAGAAATTGCAGTGAGAAAATAGTTTTCTCCCTGCATCATTTCAGAGGAAGGGCTGGCAGGAGTGGTGGTTCCTGCAGAGAGAGCTGAACTCCCAAAAAAACAATACCTTTGTTTTAAAAACAAGGAAGTTTTGGGATAACCGGCGCTCCCCTCTTTGCCAGCACGTGGCGACGAAGGGCCTGCAGTGGCAATTTGAAGTTCAGGCCAGGCCCAGTTCACCAGTTCAGTAGTGGGTCCTGTGAACACTCAATGTCACACACAACTGGCTTATTTTGTGACACACCTCACTTGGTCACAGGCAAAGAGGCCCAGCTGAAAATAACCTGGCTAAGCCTTAAGCCAAACAGGATGAAGCAAATCCCCAGAAAGAGTTAGGAGAAATCAGGCTCTGTGAGCTGAGGAAACAAGCCAGACATGGACTGTCCAGGGGCTAAACTTAGTGCCTTCAGCCCCGGGGACTTCCTCGGTGCCAATGCCACCGCCACCTCCAGGCACCCTTTGCTGCCAGGCCACCTCTCCCAGGGAAGGCAAATTTTGGTCCCCTTTATCCTCCCCTGCATCCTCTCAAGATCAGCTGAGTTCTGTAGCTCATCCACAAAAGGGTTTCAGGCCACTGAAACAAGTTGTCTTGTAACCCACAACCTATGGTAAAGGGCACACTAGGACGTGTTTGTTCAGATTTTCTTTAGATGACTTGGTGGAAGGTGTCCCTGCCCATGGCAGGGGGTTGGAACAAGGTGGTTTTAATGTCCCTTCTAACCCAAGCCATTCTATGACTTAATTCATTTCAGAAAGTGGCTGCTTATTTAAAACACCGTAACAATCATTTTAGGACTTTAAAATTGGATTATACTCTTCTGTTTAGTGTGAATATTGTTGCATCACCCAAGATTCTCCTATAATATTTAAAATAAAGGGATTAATATGTCCTTGTTTGTCAGACAGCCCAGCCTAGTGCTTATTGACAGCTAAACAGTTAAATGGATTAATGTCTGATTTTTTTTTAAGAGAACTTGTTGGAACACATAAATAAATGAGGCTCTTCCAAGCTGATTCACAGTTGAACTGTTCCACTGGGACAGTTAATGCTGTAACTCTCATTTATCAAGTAAATCTGACACGATGGCTATCTGAAATGGCGTGGGTTTTCTCTGATTTATGATAGTCTCTGGGATTGTCTCTGAGCCTGATTGTGCCATGGGCAGAGGGAGTGCTCTCACGGGCATTCACACCTTATTTGTTAGCACCAGGGAATCTGCAGAGTCCCTTTTCGTGCTGACACCACAGCACAAAGATGTTAGATGCCAAAATAACTGGAAAGGAGAGTCCTAGAAAAATCAGGTTTCATTAGTCCCCGAATTGCCCTCCTTTCTCAAGGCCAGCACACAGTGCAGGGCTGCACCTCCATCCTCAGCTCAGGTCTGCTGCAGCCAGGCTGGGGTTTAGCCACATGTCACACCCGGCTCCATAAACAAAGGGGGAGGGAGGAGAAAAACCACCTTCAGAACACCTTCAGAACCTCATGTTCTGCCTTCTCCTGAGCCCATGGCCACTCCTGCAAACAGAAGAGGTCAGGACCTGGCTTATCTCACCACCTCAGGGGCAGGAGCAGCGAGGCAGGGCTGCTCTGGGACAGGGCAGAAGGTCCCTAAATCCTGCAGCACCAGGAATATCATGTTCAGGCACTTCCCACTCACTGCCCATTTTATTCCCTCTCACTGTGGAGTCTGTTTTGCACCTGCCCTTCAGACTGTCCCGGGAAGAGAAGGAATGCAGGTGCCTTTGCCCACGCCCAGAACCAGTATCTGTGATACTCTTTCCTGGCTTTCACGGGAGCTTGCCCAGCACGCAGGTGATGGGAACTGCACCAGGCCCTGCTCCAAATTCCATCCCTGGGAGGTGAACTGGCACCGTGGGGCTGTGGCGTGCTGGTGTGCACACAGGAAGGGGATGGAATGAATCAGAGGTGTTTACAGCAAGAGCCTTTCTGCTCAGATCACTCTGTTCCCTTCATTTTCCCTTTCCCTTCTTTTCCCCTGCTCTCCCTTGAGCAACGAGCTTCCTGTCCTTCCTCCTGCCTGTTACAACAAGCCCTTTGCTGCTGATGCTCTGGTGCTCAGTGAACGTCAGAAGCCTCCAAGAACAGATCACTGACACATGGCTTCTTAGGAGGGGATACAACCACAGCCTGAGCAAGGGGAAGGATGAAGTGTTTGGGATTAATTTTAGCATAGAGCCATAGGAGTCCCTGTGAGGAGGTCTTAGAAACAACCAAGTGGACACATTAAAACTGGCCCAGCATTTGCGCTCCAGTTTCTACATGAATGAAAGCAAGTCCCTGGGAAAGGATTTGCCCTGCTGTTTATGTGAGCTGTGCTCTGGAGCAGGACAGGGAACACGTGTCTTTTAAACCCTCAGCCTTTGCTCCAAATCATGACATTTATTTACAAGTTCAGAGAAACTTGTGTACATACTTCAGCTGCCGCATAATTGCAACCCCAGCTTGCTTTGTTTGGTCTGCAAAGGAAGCAAAAACATTTATTCTCATCTTATGCAGTTTTACAAGGCATGTGTAAAGATACTGACAAAGCAGCTGGTGAAGGTTCACCATTCATAATTAAGAGGATGCAAAAAAAAGAAAACCACCAGGAAGCCTCAGGAATGACATAAACGGTATAAAATATCTCTGCAGGAAAGGGATAAACTTCTTTACTGTTGGGGGTGACTGAGCACTGGGACAGGCTGCCCAGAGAGGCTGTGGAGTCTCTTCCTCTGAACAGACTCCAAACCCCCCTGGATGTGATCCATCTTCTCCAGAGGTCCCTCCAAGCCCGACCTCCAAGCGTGTGATTCCAGGCTATGAGGAAGCTACAGACCTGATGTAAACACTTTGGTGGCCACACAACCCCCTGTGCTTTGGCTTTCAGCTTCTAAAGGTAACACGGGGAATACCTCCCTGCTGTCCCCCTCATTGCCACGGGGATGTCAGGATCATGCAGTGGAGATGACATGATTTCTGCCACTGCAAGCCAAGCAGCCAGGAACCTGCAGGACTTCCCACTGGGAAGCTGCAGCTGGCTGGAACATCATTTAATCAGTGGCATTATAACTGCCTTTTGTGGTAAATGGTCAAGTGAAAAAAAAAAAAAGTAAAAAGACACCCAGCTGGTGACAGCTTTACAGTTCAACAGAGGAGACTTCTCCTTCTCCTTTGGCTGTGCTGAGCCCAGCTCCAGACTGGCAGCACTCTCCTGACAGTGCGGAGACTGCCTTTGGCCAAACACAGATGGACCTTCTACACCTGGATCCTCCCATTAAAGCTAAATATGGAAATTAATCTGTCAGCTCTCCTGAGACGTGGAGATGCACTTGGTAGAGCCTCAGGACACTTTACCAGGGAGATATAAAAGGGGAGAAAGAGGAAGCACCTGCAATCACAAACCAGTCTGACTGCCGGGCCCTGCCAGTCCTGCAGGAACAGTTCCAGCGGGCTGGGAGACACCAGAAATTCCTGAGAGCACAAGTTGAGTCATAGAAAAAGCCCTCTGAGATTGAGTCCAACCATCCCCCAGCATTGCCAAGGCCAGCACTAACCCATGTCCCCAAGTGCCACATCCACATGTCTGTTAAATCCCTCCAGAGATGGGGACCCCCTCACAGCCCTGGGCAGCTGTGCCAGGGCCAGAGCACCCAAAGGGACACCTCCTTCACTGACACCCCTTCCGCTGCCACAGCAAGGTCTGACTTCATCTGCTGTGCCCGACTGTCCACCTGAACCATCGCCACAAGACCCAAGCAAACCTGATTGAACCGCCACGAGGGTGATGAACACTCCTGGGCAGGAGCAGTTCCCAGTGCCCAGAGCATTAGATGCTGCATTCCTTTCCTTTCCCACGGGATGTCCAGCCAGGCTGAGCAGGCCCAGCTGCAGGAACAGGTACCAATTCAACAGTAGAGTGTCGGAATCAGAAGATAATCTACCTTTTCAAACAATGGCAAAGTAGCAAACAAGGTCTTTACACACCTCAGAGGATGCATGTTAGTGCTCAGAGAAAGCCAGGAATGAAGGATACACGAATATGAAAGCTGTCATGAACAATCTTATCTTTTTTTAAATTGCTCAGCTCTCAAATTTGAGATAGAGACTGTTTAGACCCTGCATTTCTAGGGAGCCTGTTGGGTAGGCCAAGCCTGCCTTTTGCAAATAATGGCAGCAAAGTGTAAATGTGAAAAAAGCAAAAGCAAGAATTCCTACTGATTTACTTCACAGTTCTAAATATACATTTTAAAAAACTCCAACCAAGCTAAAGAAAACAAACAAAACACAAAAACCCCACCAACAACCCCCCCACAACCCTCACCAGAATTAAACATTATCATTTCTGAGCCAAAACTATTTTCTTAGCTGTTTTCTGTGGGCAGTTTTTTGCACATGCAGAGGCGGCATTCTCGGTCAAACCTCCCCCGGAACAGTGGCTGTTCTTCCAGCTTCGATTCCTCCCAGCCTTGCCCCACAGGCACCTTTCCTCTTTGGATGGAAAGGAAGGGTAGGGGTCTGTTTAAAGTCCATACAAGGCACTACTACTGCTAGATCTCCAGTTAACCTCACAAACCCCTCGAGGTTCTTCTCTTTTCCCTAAAACACTGGCCACCAACCTCTCCAAATGCCTGTCTCCAGTCACTGCCAGTTACGGCTCTGACACCAGTGATTTTTGACAAATTATCAGGATTATACACATTGCAAACATCTGCTTGGGATGTTTGGGAGCTTGGGGGGGGCGAAAAAAATGTCAAATCTGTCCCCTGGGCTCCTGCCATTGTCAGGACTTTGCTAAGCACAGCAATAAACTCAGCTCTGGAGGACGTGTCAGCTGTAGAAAGGATTCCTTGGAGTTCAGAAAGAAACAGGAACTTAAACATCAGCTGAGAGCTCTGTCCAGACTTTTACAGTAATGTGGGGATGTGTTCAATCCATCTGACAATTCGGGCCAGGCATGGAGGTTAAACATGGACTGAGGTTCGTGCCTTCAGATAACCTGCATTTGGAAACGTTGGCTGCTCTGCTCTCCCTTCAGATAGACATTTACTCAGGATCCAGCCATGCTCTCCTCCACCCCCCTTGATACAGCCATGCTTTTTTAAAAAGAAGATTAATGAGTAATAGATTTCCTGACAGAATAATAATTATAAAATAATAATTATTCAGCGCAATAGTAACAACTGTGTAACTGCTCCCACAAACCTGCTCCACAAATTTGAGCTCTGAGGTGCAAAAGGTGTTCACCACTTCATATACAAAACTAAGCTTTTTCAAATAAAAAAAAATTTGGTTACTGTTAACTGAAATTTGACATTATTAATGACAACTAATATTTTTTTCGTGAAATAATAAAACAAGCCCTGATTTAAAATATCTGCATTTTGCCTTTCTAGACAAAAACCTGTAGTCCTTTGGTAGAAGTGAATCATAGGATCAGGGTATGGTTTGGGTTGGAAGGGACCTTAAAGATCACCCCATTCCACCCCCTTCCATGGGCAGGGACACCTTCCACCAGTCCAGGTTGCTCCAACCTGGCCTGGGACACTCCCAGGGATCCAGGGGCAGCCACAGCTGCTCTGGGCACCCTGTGCCAGGGCCTGCCCACCCTCCCAGGGCAGGATTTCTCCCTAATCTCTAATCTAAATTTACTCTCAGTTGAAAGCCATTCCCCGTGGTTCTGTCACTGATTGATGTGAAAGACATTGAGCTAATTTCCTGGTTTGGACTGATATCCAAAAATAAATGTGCAATCCAGAAAAGATGAATAGTTCCTGGTGCATAATTATAGGCCAGACTTTCAAAGATTAAAATAAAGAGGAAGAGAAAGGGATATTTTTTTCATCCTATGACTTCAACCCCACACAATGCTGAAGCCAGGGGTAGTCACATAAAGAATTTCCCAACTGGCCAAGCCTTGAGGATAACTGAAACGTTGGACTCATCTATTTAAAATGTTTCCACCTCACAAATAAAGAACAGCATAACTCTGCTAAAGCGGATAGAGGAATAATCCGATCCCATAACCCTCTCATCAGTCCCAGTGACGTGCAGACGCAGAGGAGCTGCAGCTTTCTACGTCAGCCCAGCCTGCTTTGTGTTTCATTCCTCCCATGTGATCTCTTCCTTTGCAAATAAAGTCCCAGCCTGGCGTTTTGAAACTATGTTTTTCCCCCAAACACGGTGACCTCATCTCTCCACGACACCCCAGGTTTTTCCTTTAGGTAAGCCCTGGAAGTTTCCATTTTTCCATACAACGAGCCTGTCTCTGCACGCTGGGGTGGCACCACACCGGTGCAGGTGGTCAGAGCAGGCGACTGCAGCTCCTCAGTCTGTATTAGCCACCTCCAGGTAAGGGGTCTGACTGGCCCTGGTGCTGGGGCAGCTGCGGGTTCTCCGTGGTCTCCGTTCCCTGCAGGCGTGCCCGACAGCCGAGCAGGTCCCTGCAGGTGCCCGTGGCTTGGCCAGCAGGGCTGAAGCTGCAGCCTCTGCCCTTGGCCTGGCTCCTGCTGACACAACGCTGCTAGTGCCTCTCCCAGAGCCCACTGCACCCATGACCAGGGGTTCTTGGGAACCTGTCCCCGCTGCCAGCGCAGGACACTGACCCTCCCGGGGCTCCTGCAGAGCCTCCCGGCGGGGCACTCGCTGCAATCCGCTGCCTGGGGGTGATGCTCTCTGCAGATCTCTGCTGTTTCACCCAGCTCCCCCAGATTTCAGCCTGGGGACCGTCCTAACCCACGGCTGCTCCTTCTCCTGCCCACAGGGTACATCCCTTTGAGAGGGGACAGGAATAACCAGGGAATTCATTCTGAAGCTGGAAATCAAGGAAAATGGGCAGAGAAGAGAGTTCAAATCAGTGTTCAGGAAGAGGGAAATGCTGCTGAACTGCAGACACTCCTCCCGAGAGGGAACACTCCAGGCACATGGAACCCAGCTGACTGAGCACCCTCCCGGAGCTCAATCCGGAACGTGCCACCACACCTCACTGACAAACACCCTCACTTCTCATCCTTCCTCTTCCATGGCTCCCCAAAATTTCCTGCTTCCCAGTTTGTCCGTGCCCCACCGATCGCTGGGGCTTCCCTGCTGGTGTACAGCCTAAAGCCAGGCAAGAAGCAGCGTCTTGGGGGGAAAGCAGCCAATTTGTGCCTACAACTGTTTATATTTTAGGGAAAATCTTTCTCATGTTTACTTCTTGGACTAGTAGAGAAACCTCTTATTTTGGAACCAAGTTTTACTGGTTTTGTCCCTTGCAGAGTGAGCTTGCCTTTTACAGTTTGTTTAGAGGGGTTTTTTAATTTCCTTCTGCAGCTATAATTTACAATTAGAATACACTGTTTTTGTATTTACAGCTGCAACCTGTTACAAGGATTAAATAAGGCTTCCTTACAAGTACACAGCTACAGTGATTTCTTCCTGAGCTATCTCAGAAATTCAATATGTAAAATAGTAAAAAAAAAAAAAAAATCAATAAAATTGTATTTTGGGCAAACAGAAAACTCTGTGAAGGCCAAAGGCACAAAATTATGCCCTATCCCTGGCAGTGTCCCAGGCCAGGTTGGACGGGGCTTGGAGCAGCCTGGGCTGGTGGAAGGTGTCCCTGCCCAGGGCAGGGGTGGCACTGGATGGGCTTTAAGGTCCCTTCCAACCCAAACCATCCTGGGATTCTGTGCTTTGCTACCAAGCAGAAAGGCTTCTTTCATACTGCATAAAAAGGAAACAGTCTATTAATGGTTATTTCTACCCTGTAGTAAGGCTGGTCCATCCAGTTTAATGACACCAGAAGGGTGAGCAGCAGTAACAGGAATTGCTGCTCCTGAGCTACAACAGATCCAAAGCTCATAGAAATTAAATGGCAGTGTCAGGCATGTACTTTGGGTTTGGGCTTTTTTCTTCCTGAAAAAGTGACTTATTGGCACACAAAGACATCTCAAATCTCCTCCACGAAGATATTGTAACTTTTGCTTTCTTCCCTCAGAAAATCTGACATAAAGACAGAAAAGGAAGAAAGTTATAGAAGTTATAGTCTCTTAAAATATGTATGTGAAGTCACCATAGGCATGACAAAATATGGCCTAATATATTAATAAGCCACAGACCTGACAAGGAAAATTTGTTCTCTCCATTTAAACTTTTCAGGAGTCACTTTCAGTTGTCAAAACCAATGACAAAAGCTAATGAAAATACAATAGATCTTCTAAATCACTGATTTCCCCCCTCCCCTGAGACTGCTGTTCATCTGGAGGGTCACGTGCTGTTAACATGGTGTGGAGGGGAAGCTTGGGATCAGCAGCAGTGCAGCTGGTGGCCTGGAAGGTGTGTGGGTGCTTCCACAGAACTAGGAGACATAATTAACTCCAGAGATGGCATTAATTAGCACGTTTCCATCACTGCACATCATCCTGTTTGACTCAGCTCAGGCTCCTCTGCTCTCACCATGTGCTCTCACCTTGAGCAAGTCATTTATTGGGATTGAGAGACTGCACATTTACATGAAAAAAACCCAAAATAATCAGCTGTAAAGCAGAAAGGCATCTCTAAGAGGAGCTTGTAGTGGCCAGGGGTGGAGGTTTTCCAGCACTCAAGCCCATCCCTAATGACTCCAAGCATCCCCAGCAGGGAATCTCTGCCCCGACCCCTGTGCTCCACGACACTCTCAGGCTGACTCGTGTCAGGGGGGCTGTATTCACAAGTGACCTGAATGAACAGAAATTCATTAGGGTCAAAAAACAGCCCTGTCAGTCAACTAATTAGGACCGACTTACACCCTCATGAGCACCGTGGCCTCTCCGCAGGGTTGCTGCTCTTACAGGAGCTGCCATGCGGTGCAGAGGAAGGTTCCATCCATCCCCACTGCCAGGCACACCACATTCCAGCTCACCTGCAAAGCCAGGGAGGTGCCAACTTTGGTGGGAGACACCTCATGCTGGGTCACCCCGGGTGCCCTGGCCCTGTCTGCCCAGCACCACGCACTGCCATTTCCTCCTGGGGGCACTTGCACAACGAGCTCCAGAGCTGGCAGCACCCACATTCATTAGGAAGCTCATATTTTCTTTGGAAAAACCCAACTTGCCCAGCGTATAAAAGAACACCTCCTCACCACCCATAAAAAATCCCAACCAGCAACACAACAACTCCACCTCAACCCTTCAGGAGAAGGTGGGAGAACTCCCTGCCCAGGCGGCTGTGCCCACACCGCTTTCCTGGAAGGAAGGGCATGTGCTCCAGGAGAGCCAGCTCAGCCTGGCACCTCCCACGGACCACCCTGCAGTGACACGTTCGTGTGCCTGTGTCCTCAGACACCTACCTGGGAAACACCTGGCATGGCCAGCCCAGTTCTCAGAGCTGAGATAAGAATGACACGTATTTAGGAGAGCACTTTGCCCGCCTGGCTCTGGGCTCAGGCCTGACTCAGTCACAGAGCCGGCATTTTCGGACTTCCCCAGTCCACGGTCACCTCCCAGGCTGTGCAGGGTCAGGAGTGTAAGCTCATGCCACACTGCAGGAGAATGGTGAAACACAGTCTTCTGTGCTGTTATGATTCACTTAATCTTTTCAAATTTATTAGGTACACCAGAGCAAATAAATTTTACAGAGAGCTTTCATTTGTTAGGCAATCCTCTCCCGTCTCTGGGCACAGAGATGTTTCACCAAAAGCCTGGTCAAGGGTTCTGGTTCCAGCCTGCAACAGACTGTTTGAGTTTCATATCCTGTACTTTTAGTGCCTTTCAGGGCTCAAAGCTCTGAACCAGCAAAGCACAGAGAGAATGCTCTTGTTCCTCCTGGAACAAAGACAATCTGCAGCAGCAGCAGACAAGAGAGCTTTCTGCAGATCTTTGTGTAAGCCATGGGAGTGACTTAAGGCTTTTACCCAGCATATCCACATTATCTGTCCATCCCTGACATGGCAAAGATTCTTAGTTTTGCCGAGTGAGAAGGGATTAGCTTCAGATTTCTATTTCAGAACTGAGGGAGTAGCAATTATCCGGTAATCTGGATCTGCACAGTGACAACAATTTATCTATGGATTAACCTACAGAGTTTATACCAGTGAAGTCTAACTCATTACCTGCTTTTCTTCCAAACTTCCTTGCAATGTTTTCCACAAGTTTTGATTAATTGCCACGGGTATATGCTTGGGACAACTTATTTGCATGTTCACTAATCAGCTTTGGTCCCAACACACGCAAGAATCGGATTCCTTTTGTCCAGCTCACCTGTTATTCCCTGTTATCCCTTGATGTGGAAAAATGAAGGTGCACTTCCTTCTGTGCATACACCACTGCACCACTCCAGGCTAACACCCAGTCAGCTTTTAAATATGGCATTCATGGCATGAGAACATCTTAGCCTAAAGATGGTATTTACTGTGGAGCCAAGCAAAGCTTAACTTAGCATATGAGCAGCTAAAACTACTCTAGGCTAAACAGGAGCACTCAAATCCCCTGCCTTAAGACCCCTTGGTGCTCTGCAGTGCTCTGACAACACCCAGCTGGGATCATCTCCTCGGTGGGAATGCCCAAAACCAGTGGTTCTGCTTCAAAAACTCCACCTACAGATAAAAAGGGTGTTGCTGTACCACAGTGCCCTGGGATTGCCACCTGGTTTCTAGAATGGGTGGGGCAAGAAAGCGATTTTGATTTATAACCCCCATCCTTTCTGCTATTTTGCAACAAACATGGCCCAACCAGCTCCAGGATGTTCAGAGTCTCTTGCCCAACAGATTCAAATTCTGGACTCCATCTCCTGTATGTGAAATGAGCAGTTCAGGCAACTCTTAAAAGTAAATACTTGCAGCACTTAGAAAATTATTAGGTTCCTGGTTGCAAGGGGGAATTAAAAAAAAAACACACAAAAAAAGAAGAAAATACTCAGTGCACATTCCCACTGCAGGAAGTTTTACACCCACTATTTCCCACCATGTCCCAGATGAGTGGGAAGGAACAGGATGATGAAGGAACCCTCACCTGGGTACTTGCAGTGAGTCTGGCCAGATGTCTTCTGAAGGAGACTGACACATGTCCCAGTTGCTTTCCAGGGGACAGTGAGAAGCTCTACAATTATCTTGTGTATTTTGATCTCCACTGACACTCGTTGCAGGAAATTGCACACTGTGTTGTACCTGCTTATCCCTTTTCCAACCTCTTATTAACTGTCCTCCTCTGGAACTTGCAGCATCTCCTACTCCAGCCACTGAAATGGAAGAAAATGTCAGCACCAGCTTGGAAGACGACTTTGAAGGACAGGCAACACACACAGGCAAGGAAACTAACTGCTTTTTTTCCCCTACAAATAAGCTAAACTGTCCCTGTTCACCGGGGAAGCACAGAATTCCAGTAGATCCAATGGATTCACCAACCCCCTTGAGCAGAAACACAGGCTCCAAAGGCAATGAGAGTGCATTTTGGGGTAAGGGCAGGTAACACCAGTCTGATCTTTGGGCCAATCCTCCTCATACCTGCAGCAAACAGGCAATACCGGAGACACTTGACAAAGCCACCAAGAGCAACGATGCTCCTGTGGTTGGTCCTGAAGGACAGCCTTCCTTCTCCTGGGGAGGAGAGAAAACCAAACAGCAACAAACCCCACGCTCCCACACTAGAATTTGGTGATAATCTTTCACTATAAAGGCAAAATGATGTTTTCCTTCTTATAGAAGGAACACTCAGCACTAAAAATGAACCTGTAAGGCCTCTCGGCAAACACAGCGCAGCACTGAGAAGCTTTATGAGAAGCCTTGCTCAAAATCATCTTTTTTTTTTAATGCAGCACTCAATCCCCAGGATTTTTATGAGTCCTGACATCATGTTCAGCTCTACACAGAGGGATCATGTCCTGTGTTCCCTCCCTGTGCTCCAAGGGCTTCCTTTTCTTGGAGTTTCCTGGGGCTCTTCACCTCTGAAAACACTAAAATGGTCCTTGGTGATGCCTTATAAACTAAGCTGCAGATTAAAATGCTTCATTTTTGAAAAACAGCACTGGAATTTGAAATTAATTTTCCTCTCCCCTCTTTCAAAATTTAACCACTTCAATCAACCAGCTCCAAAGATCCTTTCACAGGCTCCTGAGAGGAAGCAGACGCCCAGAGTGATCCAGGTTAGAAAAAACTCTTACTTTTTGGGACACATTGGTCCCAAAGTTTGGGTTCTCAGCACTCCTGGCGAGAGTTCTGGCAGGAAGAGGGATGGACAGATAAACTGAGGCACACAAGGACAAAGCAGCAAAGAGCAGAGACTTCTCAAGAAGCTCCTTGTTGCAGACAGTTTCTCATCCAGCTTCATCTCTCTTAGGGCCCAAAGGTGTGATCAATGACTGGAGGAAGTTTAAATTAGAAAGCGAAGATGGAGAGTCCTTATCCCAGAGCAAGAAAGAAATGCTTAGACAAATGTCTTCACCACACAGATCCTTCAGCAGAGATGATAAAGACACCAGGGAGAGATTCTGCCGTAAGGTAAGAGAAGTAGAGCAAAATAAAAGAATTTTGACTCTAGATAAAACATACCAGTTATCAGCTGGAAAATCCTGAATTTGCCAGACTCCATTTCTGTGTAACTCAGCAGAGCTCTCACAGCACAGAGAGAACAAACCATGGGCAAATCAACGGAGCTGGGAAGGGGCTGGAGCAGCAGGAGCGGCTGAGGGAGCTGGGGGGGCTCAGCCTGGAGAAAAGGAGGCT